>JBBELK010000366.1:0-600000 GCA_037783545.1 Henricia sp. BOLD:AAB3569 | reverse complement strand
TCTTGTGAGCAGTGAAACAGCGTTTTTGTGCAGTCATGACAACAGACGGCCATCTTGACTGATGGCCGTTCGCGCATGCGGATTGCGGACTTGCCGTTCGCGTAATGTGACCCGAGTGCAATGCGCACGCATTACTCCTGAGTTGCGAGAACTGTACGCCCGAACGCAGCCTATGGCAGCAAATAAACCGGTCTTTTCGTAGACTGGTTCCTGCTCCAGATATTCCACATACAACGACTGAATATGAGGACCGGCTAATGTGGTGTTTAAAATAGCACTAAGCATTACGTCATGCATTTATTTTTAAGAGCGCATAACCGTTAATTTTTAAAAGAGTGTATAACAATTTGAAAAGGGTTATTCCATATTTGGCAAATAAAACACATGCCCATTATAGCATCAACATTCAAATTCAAACCTTGTCTGCATCATCGTAAAATAAACACGCGGCGAAACACTGTCCACGAATCGTACCCGACGATTAACGATAACGTCCGGACGACCTGACGTGCATTCGGGTAACTTCGGGAACCTTTGGGAAAAGGAGGAATTCCTCCTGTTTCAAAATGGTGAAATTTGCGGTTGCCGGACGCGTGTTTTTTTTTTACACCGCAGCGAGGGGTACACCCCAATTTGTCAACCCGAATAGAGTCTAAGTTTCCAATGAATGATACTTCTCAAGTGACAATCTTGGAAATAGTCCTAACTTAAAAGAACCAGTTTGTTTGCTGCTACTACGCGTTTCAAAACTCTCTCATTATTTTGTGGTATGCACGCCAAAAAGAAACACAATTTTTTCCAAATGGATTTTAGTCGCTTGTATTCGAACTACCAATGAGGCGCTGTGTAATTTTTATAATATCACGTCTGTGGTGGCGAACCAGTTTTTATCAGCGATGGAAATCAAAGTCAAATTTATTATTTTATGTAGGCCTATACGTCCTTTTAAAGCGAACCCCACAATATTCGGTGAATTAAGACTTTTATTCCAATATAGTCTAGGCCCTTAGACGTTGTTATTATTTTGTTTTGAACGTGCGTCCGTCGCGAAAACCGATCGCCGCGAGACAGTCAATAACAACGTCTAGGAATTTAGTAGTGACAGCGTCGTGCGCGGGAACCTGTTTTGTATAATAGTATGCAGCGCCCACTGTCGCCTGCTTACTATGCACGTATGCACGATGTCTAGTTCTCTGTGTCCTAACATCGTGGGACAACAGCATGCGGCCGCGAGCCCGGAAAATTCAAGTGTAATGCAAAAGTGACCGCCCCGCGGAAAACCTGATTTTGACACGCACGGCTATTTAGAGATTAAGCTCGGTTGAAAATTGTAGGCCTACATAGAACACTGCAGATGTTTAAACAGCTAGAATCCCCCCTTCCACATTTTTTTAGTTTTTCTGTTTATCATGGATGTGTATGTGTCTACAACACCATCACAACTTGTTTTTCACAAAAAAAAAGCGACAAACTTTTGCTTAAAACGTAAAGCAGTTCCGACCCTCTTCACCCAAATTCTGAAACGCTCGAGGTCACTCGGCTTGTTTATCAACAGGGTTTTGACGTCATCCTAAGAAACATACAAAACGGTCTGTGCAGTATTGAATGGAAAATACACGAAGTGAATGTTTATCATGCCTATTTTGTCCTTGTAATTCAAAATACAAACGTGAAAAACACTTCATGTAAGGCCAAAAAAAATAATAGTTCTGCTTCCGGTTTCCCGACCGACCCTATTTTTAGGCTGCGACCCTCAAAATATCGGAAAAAAAAAAAAAATAATAATAATTAGTGTATCGATACATGTATATAAACGTATAAATAAATTTCTAACGACGTGCTTCAAAGGCGCACGAAAGCAGGCTTTCAATAAATTTTACAACCGCGACGATCCCCGGGTAGTTCCCTGTTTCATCAAGGGTTATGTAAGCTGCGCGCCGCGCCTGGACGATCTTTTCGCCACATACTGCGGTTGAGGCGGTCATCGTATCATGTACATCGTACGTCATGTCAGCGCACCAGCCAACGAAGTACATACGCGCGCCTGAATACAGAAACTGTGCATGCAGAGCTAGAGCTGAATGTAGTGCCCTGGACTGGTGAGTACGGTGGCTGATTCTCGCAATTTTTTTAGCGCGCACCTTGGTTTTTTTTTTACAGTAAAACTTCGCTGTACTATCATGACTATAGCGTATTTTCGCCGCACTATTGCGTATTTTCGCCGCACTATTGCAAAATTTCGCCGTACTATGTACGGCGCGTAGAATCCATCAACTAAAAGTATTGCATTGGAGTACATGTACAAGTGTCTATAATCCTTCCAGTATATGGATTCTACATTTATTCGGATCGATTTCGATCACGCACTGCCTAGCGGTGGCGCGACTGCTTTTCAGGGACCAAATAAATTGATTAAAAGTTTGTTTTGGACTGGAGGGCAGGGATTGACTTGTACTTTTCCTTAAACTCAATTTTTTTCTTTAAACTCTTGTTACCCTTAAGCCTTGACTACACGCAGATGCCTCCATATGATTGTGCACACAAAAAATTGGCAAAAAAAAATTACCTACCTACCTACCCTATTTTGAAATGCCATGTAATCGGAAGCAGAACTATTTTTTTCTTTGCCTAATATGACAGCAATCTACTATTACCTGTTTTATGAAAAAACGATGAAATTGTGGCTCACACAGTTACATTCCTCCTCTGGAGGAATGTAACTGTATACAGGAATACTGTCCTTGATTTACTAAAACAATTACGAAAAGGATTTACCTGCATTCTCAGATGCCTCACTACCACTGTTGGGCTAACGGATGTGGCTTTTATATTTGTTAGAAGTGGCTCTGACCCGAGCCAACCGGATGCGCACTGTCCTTGCTTGTCGGGTCTTCTGAAAGAAACTCGTCAATGACTTTCTAGCCGTTATCAAATATCAAACTTACATGTATCTCTTATAGACATATTGAATTATCTTTCTCTATTATAGTTAAGTCATAATTAATAACGTCAGTCTCTTTCCGGCAGCAAGAGCTGAATTCGTTTTATATAAAAACTAGGTATAAAATTATTTTAGCATTTTGTGGCCTTTAAGTGAAATCTACCTTTAACCTGTTTCAGCTGTAGTAATTTCTCGTTCGTCGAGACCACGCCCTTTAACAGCTCTCGGCTATCTGAACGTCTAATTCTCCACCAGCGTAGGGCTTTGGACTACACCAACCATTTCAATAATGGCCCTAGGAATAACCTTTGCTGTTATAGCTGTAACGCCGGTGCGGGATATCGTTAAAAAGCAAGTAAATGGGATTCTAAATTTACCATAGTAAAGGCAGAAATAGCCCCGTATTGTGTAGAACGATCGCGGAGTAAATTTGGGACGTCCATTCTCGGCTGCGTGAAAACCGTCAATGCCTTTACACGCCTTTCCGAGTTGTCATGCTTCCACTCAAGCATGACACCTTCTCATCTGCATATGAACGAGTACTACGTACGAGGTACTTCCTGCTACACAATAGAAAAGTATAATGGTCGTTGTGAAAAAAAGATCATCAAAATATCCCGTAATTTACTAAAGAAGTGCAAAATTAACAAAAACGGTCAAGACGGGTTATACGCTTTACCAGCCGTTGCAACTACGCGCGAGCCTCACGACTTTGTTACAAACGATTCACTCTTCTCCTGCTCAGGATATCTCCAATTTTCTGCTCACGATTTCACTGGACAGCCCGGACGACCGAATAGGAATTTCCGTTTTGAGGAGTTGGCATCATGTTTTTTCTTCACGAACGTACACCGGAGCAACACGCCCGTGTGCGCTTGTTCTCCCAAATATATGTGTGTGCACTCAGGCTATTTGCCGTGTTGCGCGGGGCAAATATCCTACACTCCACGGTAGCCTGTCGTAGCACGCGCTCGCTCCCGTTCTCCGGACTCTCGAAACAAACAATTATGTTTCATACCTGTATAAATAGTCTCTCTTTTGTCAATTACTTATACAAGTACAACTAACTCACAAGACCGCGTGACTTTTCGGAACCAGAATTTGGTTCCGAAAAGTCACGTGACCTTCAATTTTTCAAAAGTGCTCAAAAACGGCCAAATTTGACGGCGTCTTTTCAGGATATATCTAATTTACTCTCGAAGGCGCTTCAGAATAATGTATGGGTCTATTTCGAGCCCAAAATAGCCCAATAGCCCAAGTCTATTAGTCTGTTGTACGTTACATGTGATGAGTCCGAAATACAATAAAGTCATCTAGCGTTAACGTTAAAAGTTCTGTCATCCGTGTGTTATTTCTACTATGTAAGTCTCGCGGCAAAGGTCAAATCTGAGCTTCCGGGCACAACACGACTAAAAAGCCTATTCCTATAACACGGGCGAGATTTTGTTTTTTGTATATAAATTTGTTTGTCCAATCTTAAGTATACAACCGACCCGTAAGTGATTCGGGTAACTAAACAGTTTTTTTACAATATATAATACATGCATAATTAACTCTAAAAACGATAAAAATTCATTAAAATTTCGTGACCTGAATAAATTTCTCTACTAGCATATTCTTCATCCAATTTGGAATGGATGACCCAAGTGTGGATTCATGTAAAAATGAAGAAGATTCGTTTTCTTCAATAACAGCTTTATTGGAAGAAATAACGACTCACATTGTTCATTAAAGGAACACGTTGCCTTCGGGTTGCGCTTTATTGGGCGTTTTTGGGCTATTACAAGCGTTTGAAGTATAATGAGCACGATCTGAAAGATGTTTAAAAAGTAGAATATAATGATCCACACAAACGTGCCTTAGAAATGCTTCAATTTTGCGTAATTTCTCGAAGCAGCACGCTCCGCCATTTATGGGAGTCAAAATCTTGACTCCCATAAATGGCGGAGAAATTATATTAGTCTTATTTCCAGCCTGGAGAAAGAAATTATTTTTCCTTCCTCCGTTGCGTGTGATGTGCCTGTTTTTTTAATTCGTGTCTACAATAACCATTGGGTATAAATCATCCAAGTCCTTTCTATCGGTTTGTCCCATGACAATATTCTTACTCTGATTGGCGAGGTTTTCGTTTTTTCTTTTTTGACGCGTCTGCTGTGTTCTCTTGACGATCCATTTTTTGACAGCCAGTCGGGGTGTGTGTGTGTGTGTGTTTACATTTCACACATGTCTCGGGAGGCGGAGAATGGTATGGTACCTTGCGTTCATCCGATAGGTTTACCTGACCACTGGCTACGGCGCCAGCCTAACTCCTGTTCGTCGCTGCATTTTGCCCACTACCCGGACGATCGTATTGACGGCTTGAAATACGTATACATTTCGCGGGACATGTAGTGGGGGTCAGAGGTCAGTGTTTGTTTTTTTAAATTACCATTCACTAATTATAACACATTAAATGTGTTTTATTGCAAGAACAACTCTTAATAAGTATAAGGAACACCCTCAAACGTGAGATTTCGTGAAATCTGAAGGCAACGTGTTCCTTTAATAATGGGTAAATGCACCTCTCAGGTTTACACACTCCAGACAACGTCTCCGCCTCGAAACAACGGTGTTCCGGATCACCACCTGAGGAATGTTGTTCCATTCCTCCTGGAGAGCTGTTGTGAGGGTTTCAACGTTTATTACTGCGGGATTCCGATTTCTGACCCTTGTCCCCAACACTGCCCACATGTTTTCTATGGGATTAAGGTCAGGAGACATCGCTGGCCACTCTATCCGCTGGATATTGTTGTCCTCCAGGAAGTTTGTAATGATTCTGGCTCTGTGTGGACGAGCGTTATCATCCATGAGAAGGAATCCACATGGTTTCTAACCAGCAGCACAATGGCCTGAAGAACATTGTCACGATAATAAAGCGCGTTCATGTTGCCTTGGACGATGTGCAAATCAGTTCGCTCAGTTACGGAAATTCCTGCCCACACCATTACGGATCCACCACCCCACCGGTAAACAGCAACTGTAAATTGAGGGGTTGTACCGTTGTCCTACACCTCTCCACACACGTTAACCTCCATCAGCATGATCAACAGTAAAACAGGACTTATCCGTAAACAGAACGTTGGACCACCGTGCAACATTCCAACGAGAGTGTGCCCTGGCCCACTTAAGGCGACGTCTTCTGTGTTCAGCTGTCATTCTTGGGACAACACGTGGTACACGAGAGTGAAGGCCAACTTCTCTTAGTCTGTTCCGTACAGTTTGGGTGCTGTAGTGATGCGAGTGGCTTGTCTAAACTCATTAGGGTACCGTGGCCGAGCGGTTTAGGTCATTGACTCGCAATCATAGGTGAAAACTTGGGGTTGCAGGTTCGAACCTCCCCACGGCTACGGTACCTGTGCCCTTGGGCAAGGCACTCAACCACACTTGCTCCATCCTTCGGAAGGGATGTAAAGCCGTTGGTCCAGTGTGTTAGGTAATGGAAACGCACTCTAAAGATCCCAGAGCATTCTTTCGTGAAGAGCAAGGGGGATCATCCCCGGTGTCTCTGGCCATTTCTAATTCTAATTCTTCATGGGTTTCCTCACGCTTGCGAGTGACAGTGCAATGAGCACTATTGAGGAATCCTTGGTATGAATACCAGAAAGAAATAATAATAATAATAATAATAATTCTGGATCCTTCTTGCACTCTGGAATGGGTTTCGCCGAACCGAAAGTGTCAAATATCGGTCATCCACAGCAGTTGTGGCCCTTGGTCGACCAGAACCATGTCGTCTACGGTAAGCGTGGGTCTCTTGGAATCGTCTCCAAACGTTCCTGATGCAGCTTTGACTGACCCCTAACTCTGTGGCCACATATCACGCTGAGTTCTGCCATCCTGGATCATCTGACATGCTCTCGCACACTAAACTTTATTCAGATGCACCCTAACACCAATCACACACACCACAAAGGAAAATCCCATCAAAAATTTCACTGTCGTAAGCATTTTCATGTTTTGCAGCACTGACCTGACACTGCATGTGAACAGTGATTTTATACAGGCTCCCGCTCTTGAGTCTGTTGAGAAGAAATCAATGAAGCGTGACAAACAAAACATACCCAGTAATTATGGTCAAGGATCAATAATAACGTACATATAACACAGACATTTTTTTTTTTCTCACTGGGGTTGAAAATGTTGACAAGGATTTCTTGAGTCTTATTTTCTTTTGACCAGTGTAGTTTACGATCTTTAAAGATTGACTTGTCGGCTCAGAAAAGATCGTAAATTTTTACATTTCGATTGCTTATTTTTGATTGTATACCCCACTTCATCAATTGGAATGCAAGATTTTATTTAGAGATACGCGTTTTGGGCCGTCTGAGTTTAGAAAAACCTGCGTAAACAAAATAATCCAATAATTTCGCTCGCGACGTGCGTTGAAGAGATAGGGTCTTGTGCCCGGAAATAACCCAGGTAACATCCCCATATGGGCCCTTATACCTGCACATATGGGGCCAATATGGGCCCCATGTGGGGATGTTACCTGGGTAACAGTGGTCTCGCGCGGTCTCGTACGTTCGCGAGGTCAACTTACATAGTCTATTAATTGCTTGATTTGGCATGAGAAAATTGTAGTCCCTACGTACGTACTTTAGCAGACCCGTAAATTAGGCTAACGTGCATAATGGCTATTTTCACGGAACTCATTCCATACGCCACCCGTACACGATCGACATGATAAAATTAAATTTGGAAGAAATATGATTTTACCACTGATAACAATTTGTTTTTGAAAACACTAGATTGTTATGTCATGCCCTACAGACTTAGTGTAGGCCTAGGCCATACGGAGTCTTAACTGCCGAAGGTACATCGTGGTATTTTTTTCCGTTTGGCTCTCACCACGTATCGGGGTATAAAAATTCCACACACGTTCTAGCTCCTCTATTTAACATAACTAGAAAACGTTAACCTTGAAAGGTTGAAATTCACTAGGAAATCATGAGAAAATCTCACACATTTCTTTAAAAATCCCCCTTCCCCCCGCGCGGCCTGCGCATTTTTTTTGTACACCACTGCGAGGGGTAATCCTTCGTTACAGCGCAAAGACTACGAAAAAGTCGCGCATGCGTAATAAGCCCCATAAGCCAATGATTGCAAACCGCGTGTCTGTCGACGATGATACCGGTGACTTTTCACCACATAAAAAAAAATTGAGGGGTATCCGATCTTGGCTTCGAGATCTTGTATGCAAAACATAGTTTAATGATACTACTCGTAGGCTGAAAAACATGTGTTCCCTGTGAAAGTCTTCTATATTTTCCCACCCTCAACGGGGTTTTTCCATATCAAATATGCCCCTATGACTGATGTTTTTACTGGGTAATTTTAAAGAATTTTACAATTCTCAACATTATAATTTCGAAAGAACGTTTCGAAAGAACGACCGAAACGTCGTTTCGAAAGATTGATCGAAACGCGCGTTTCAAAAGAACGATCAAAACGTCGTTTCAAAAAAGAGCGATCAAAACGCGCGTTTCGAAAGAACGACCGAAACGTCGTTTCGAAAGAACGATCGAAACGTTTCGATAGAACGATCAAAACGCGCGTTTCGAAAGAACGACCGAAACGTCGTTTTGAGAGAACGATTGAAACGCGCGTTTCGAAAGAACGACCGAAACGTCGTTTCGAAAGAACGATTGAAACGCGCGTTTCGAAAGAACGATTGAAACGCGCGTTTCGAAAGAACGACCGAAACGTCGTGCGAGCATCAGATGTGCGAGCATCAGATGTGCGAGCTCGGGTAGTGATGTAAGCCCCTCAGGGAGGCACGAGTATCACGTGATGGCTAAAGAAAAACGCTCCAGTGTAACACTATGAGCAACTAACAATAGAAATTGGGCACAAACCATTGTTAATAAGAATGGTTTAATTGTGCCCAATGTCCATTGTTAATTGCTCATAGTGTAAGTTGGTGTTCCACGAGGGAAGCATCTCATATAATGCGCTCATATAATGCGGCGCGTTTTTATACAGGTGCGAATCCACATACAATCGCGGACGTCCCTTTGTTCCTCTTTTGTTTGGACATAGTCTATTTTTCCTTACTCTCGTTGGTTTTGTACAGGAGCGAATCGCGGACGTTCGTTTGCCAATCGCGGACGATATTTTTCTCTTTGTTAGACTTCCCTAAAACGTCCACGATTGTTTGGGAGAACAAGCGCATAGTCCCATATCTTTCCCGACTCCCGTTTGCATGTGCGTCTCAAATTTAGTACCTTGTGGAGACATGGATTCTGCAACAAAAGAGTGTAAAGGTCTCCACAAGGCAATTATAAAAGTCTCCACAAGGATGACACTAGTTAGAAGATTTAATTTTACTCAAATTAGGGGGATTTTTAAATTTTGCTGATAGTTTAATCCTGTAGATTATGAATTTGGGCAATTAGGGACGAAATTTCGGCTCCCGAAAAAAATTCTCAGGCTGCTTCAAATGGGAGCTTTTTGACGAAACTTTTTAGCAAATTCGAGCCATTGTTCGGAGTTTGTGCACGAGAACAAAGCCATGTCTTCACAAGGATGTGGGATAGGGAAAGCGGTGACGGAAAATCAGATCTCGTTTCTCATCGAATTTGCGAAAATGTCCGTGAATTCTCGAATAATCAGATTCGGCTTCAATGGCCACGAGGAGTTCAAAGCCGTTCAGCCGTTGACTTCAAAATAAACAAGTTACAATCCAACAAAATCTTGACCTTGTTTTCAGTGATTAATTTATTTTATTGTTTACATGTAATACCAGTAGCCGTCCTCGGCCTTGGCCTCGTGGCCCCGGCCCTGGCCTTGGCCTTGGAGGTCGTAGCCTCGGCCTCGGCCTCGGCCTCGGAGGTTGTGGCCTTGACTGCAACACTGGCTCCAACACTGGTTTCCGAAAATCGATGAATCTCGCGGTATCTCGAAAGTTCTCGAGGTTAACTTACACGGTCAATTACATAAAAGAAGCGAATATAGATTTTTCCAGTGACGAATTGAATCTTTCAGACCGCACATTACATTACGCTTCGTATCAGTTTCGACTATGTACTTGCTCGGTTGTCGTAATAATTTGTAATGATTATTTTTTGCGTCAAACGACTTTTTTTCTCCACCCACCCCCGCCACCCCCCAACTCCCCACCCTCCACACCCCCTCCACCCAGTTTTCACGCCAGTTTACAGTAAATTAACAAGTTCATAAATACTCTAGGCGGAGAAATTTCAACCCCAGAATCAGTTCGATAAAATGCCTATACGTTGTCTCGTCTCCGCAACGAAGCAGTCGGCGAATTGCATTCTGTGAAATCGATTCAGACGGCACAATTACAAATTTATTTCGTGTGTAAATTTGTTACGTCAAGGCTCGTGTGTCAAATTTTCCACGTAATTAACGTTTTGCATCGAAGTGTCATATGGCCCAAAACCGCCATATCTTGCTTCCCCTACATGTATACACGTGTATACACGGAAAAGGGCTATACGCGCGTCTATATGTGCAGGTCACAATGGCTTTTAGTTTGTACCCTTTTTTATGAGTTTTCTTATCAAATTGACGGGCTGCAGGTTACAATGAAACGTAGCTATGGTGGGGATTAAAATATAGTTTCCTTAAACGAACTTCTTCAAAATGTATGTATTCTTATACGAAGATATCTGCGGACGTTAATAATTACCACTAGGCTTGAAAATCGCATGCAACACCGTGAAATCACAATAATTGTTAGTTAGATCGTAATCACAGCCATAAATGTTATTTCATCATTTCAACATGGAAGTTTTGAGATTTGAAGTTTGGTAATCCTGCATGTGTTCATCCTGCATTGCAATGATTGCATCAATTTTATTTTTAAACTAAATTAGTCAAAGAAGAAGGGGACTTGGGTATTAAATCTCTTTGAGTGACATTTTACAACCGAGTCGACTTAAATATTTGACTTTCGGAACTTAAATTTTGTGAAGAACGTTTTACTATTCACTTAATAACAACACAGCAACCGTGCATTTTCTGAAGCATTGCTTCATCTGCGTTGCTGAAATTTACGCAGTCTAGTTGATATGTCCTTATTCCAGGAATTCGTTAAATCTTGCAAATGATACAATAGGCTTTAATGTACAAATACAATTATATATTCCTCCCCCACCCCCTGTGGTTTCACTACAGTGGCTATGCCTTTCAACACCCAGCCACGGTATCCACACACATTCAAGTACATCCTAGGCCCTCTTGCAACGCCTATTCGTGTGGATTTTGAAGTTAAAATCGGAAGTGACGCGATATGATTGCCCTTGCGTCTGCCGCAAAAGAAGACTCCATGTTTGCAGAGATAGGTACGTATATATAAACCATTATGGGTGGGAATCATTTGCTTAGTTTTTATTTATACATGCTTCAAAAATGGAAGTATTATAAGTAATGCTAGTTTTTTTTATACATACGACCCGATGTATAATAAATTCGTGTATACTGAGTTGACTCATTATCATACACATCCTTATACACAACACCACACACGGAGATACATGTAACACGTTTGCAACATTTTTCCTATTTCGAGAGGTGTCGGGCAGACTTGTGATGGACTTGACTACAAAGTCAAGTCCGTCACAAGTCCAGAGCCGATAAAATCACAAGTCCGTGACAAGTCCCGCACATAAGTACGTCACAAGTCCAGTAACAAGAAGCAAATGATGAACACGCACATAACAATGCCTTTGTTGGAGTTCATTTGAACAGTTTGTGACTTGAATGAAGACCCAATGACTTGTAGTGGACTTGTGAAGGTCTGTGGGGACTTGTGATGGACTCGACTAGTACCCTGGTGTCAGGGCAATATATAGTTTCGTTTTAAGTTAGATTTCAACCAAATAAACAGTCTTAGGCCAAGTCTGAACTCATAGGGAAGCGCTAATAGCAGATAGAAAATCACAGATTTTGGCAGATATCTCACCGACTAACGTCATTTCCAATGGCGCTAATCAATGGCTGCCAGCGATTTTGTTTCCCTGTACTGGATTTTTGTTTTCAAGATGTCCGCCGGATGCAAACATCCCTTATTGGCGTTAGCTTCAAACTCCATAGACTCATGTGCAAAATCTGGTATGGTGCTTTAATAATCACCATTGAAACAACAAAATTGTGAATGAAAGAAAAATCGTATAAGGGCCTTATCGGGATTCGAACCCGAGACATTTAGACTCGTGTAATAAAGCAGACAATGATTATTTTGACATGTATCCTTATCTATAATCTACGACGCGTGATTTTTTGCAGACATTGGTGGATGGTCTAACAAAAAATCTGTTATTCGCCCGTGTCATACGGACACGCCCGTATGCGCGACCACGCTTGGAGGAACCACGGTACTCGACGAAGCAGGCATAGTGAATTCTATCGAGAGCCGGCCATTTTGGATTGAGTACACGACCGCAGACATTATAAGAGTTGGCAGAGGTGGACAAGCCACGCCATTTATGTCATGGAATCGGGGTTTGTGGTACATGGACTCCTTACACAGTACGGTGTACGTCGGGATATCATCCTGGCGTTACGTGAGCGGAGATTGGGTGTTTTACGTGTGAAGTTTCGTTCGAAATGTCGTCATGCATCAGGGGGCACCGGTCAGAAAATGTGCTGATATCAAGAGGGAGAGGGGGTGGGTTGGTTCCAACAAGGTTGCCATTCAAATTTTCTGACCCCTTAAAGGTCAGAAAATTTGGGGGTCCGAAGGAAAGGGTCAGAAAATTTGAACTTCAAATTTTATGACAATACAATTTTAGCTAAAACATGGGCACATTTAAAATGTATTGATACAACGCAGACATTTTCCAAACTTAATTTTTGTTATTCATTGCCAATAGCAGCATGGAAATTGATAGGAGGTGCATAGCACCAGCCTCAGCAGGCCTCAGCAGTGAGTAAAAAATCACAAAAGAAAGGCCAAAATGCGAGCAGGGCTCAGCTCTTAAAGAAACAAACCTGCCATCAACCTCTAAATGATGCTTGACTATAAATACATCGATGAGAACTGCTTTGAACGACTATCATTGAGTGTAACTGTGAGCCCCTCTGATTTTGTTTAACGAACAATTACCTAGCAATACTGACTAATCGGGCAGAAATTTGAGTACGCTTTATCCGTAACAAGTACAAAAAGGTACAATGTATGCGTAACTGTAACCACTGTCCACCCAGTAAAGAGAACGGTCTGGGTGGGGTAGCGTGGCCGAGCGGTTTGGGTAATTGACTCGCAATCATAGGTGAAAACTTGGGGTTGCAGGTTCGAATCCGGCTGCGGTACACGTGCCCTTGAGCAAGGCACTTGACCAAACCTGCTCCATCCTTCGGAAGGGAGGTAAATACGTCGGTCCAGTGTGTTAGGTAACGGTAACCACTCTAAAGATCCCAGAGCATTATTTCGTGAAGAGCAAGGGGATTCCCCGGTGTCTCTGGCTATTTCTTATTCTAATTCTTCATGGGTTTCCTCACGCTTGCGAGTGACAGAGCAATAAGCACTATTAAGGATTCCTTGGTATGAATACCAGAAAGAAATAATATTATTATTATAATTTGAGAATAAACTCAAGGTATCATCGGTTAGCATTAAAGTACATGTAATAACTGATGATACATGTATTACCCACTAATCGGGTAGTAATCTGAGTACGCTTAACCGTAACAAGTACTCAAAAGATGCTTAACTGTCACTAACTGCTGACCACCTAGAGAGAAAACTATGTGTGTGCACCAACACGTACATGTGTGGGGTGTTATGGCCGAGCGGTACGTCGAACTCAAGTTCCTTTACGTGGCAGTACTAGAATGTGGGTTCGATTCCGGGCCGTGACGGGTTGTGACACTTGTGCTCTTGAGCAAGGCACTTAATCACACTTGTTCCGTCCTTCGGAAGGGATGTAAAGCCGTTATTATTATTATTATTATTATTTATTTTTGGTATTCATACCAAGGATTCCTCAATAGTGCTCATTGCACTGTCACTCGCAAGCGTGAGGAAACCCATGAAGAATTAGAATTATAATTTGGTCCAGTGTGCTAGGTTTCGGTAACGCACTCTAAAGATCCTAGAGCATTTTTTCGTGAAGAGCAAGGGGAGGGATACCCCGGTGTTTCTGACAGTTTATAATTCAACCTAGAAGTTGATAATTATTCGAATATCTATGTTAATTAATCCCATTCCTGTATTTGGCGCTTCTCCGCTGTTGGATGTGATTAATAAATAAATACACACGTACACAATGCTAGGCCTATGTGTACTAGTAATCCAGGCTACATGCATACACATACACATGGACTTATGTACAGTATGTACAGGTCAAAGAGTGAAAGGTCATCTATGGAGGGCAATTGTTATTTGGAGCTTTATTTAAAAAGTGGTTTAAACAGGTTTGAATTAAGCAATAATACATGTGATGTCATTTGTTATGTGGAATAGGTAGGCCTTCAAGGGCAACTTTTAAAGGATCTCAGAGGTCCCTTAAAAATAAGCTCCCATGCTGCTTAAGTACAGGCCTATACTTTCAACCAGCAGGCTAGGGGTTCGCAAGGCTGTTACACAGTGTGATAGCCATTTCCAGGGGGCCGTACACCGGGGGAGGGGGCGTGGCGAGAGAGGGGGGGGGGTCCAACAAGGATTGGGTCAGACAATTGTTCTGACCCTACATTCCTGGGGGGGGGGGGGGGGGGGGTCCAACAAAGCATGGGTCAGACAATTTTTCTGACCTACGATTTGGGGGTGTGGGTGTCCAAGCACGTCTGAAAGCAAATTTTTGGACTTGATATCAGCAAATTTTCTGACCGGTGCCCCCTGCATGCATGCATATCGCATGCGCACCGCCACCATATTGGCTACTCGATAATGCACGTTTCTATCGGTAGTAGACTCGATAACTAGTCTAGTGTCAGTTACATTGCCAACTTTTATAAGGGTGAATTCACACTTAGCCTTTTCGTGCGTAAATGCGACACGCGTCGCTTTGAGAAAGAGCGGTTTGGGGAAATGAAGCACTGAAAACTACAGAATCATCTTGGGCGAAAGGTGTTTCTTGTGATTCTTTGATTTTTCAATGCATCATTTCACTCCAAACCCCCTTCAGACCGGTTTTTCTCAAAGCGACGCACCCGGCACTTACGCGCGAAAAATTTAAGACTCAGTGACTGTGAATCCACCCTATAAAAAAAGTGCTGTAGAGGGAGTTTGGATGAAACGACGCACTTAAATTTTTTTTATTAAATATTTTTTAAAGATTTAGCCAAAGCCAGGCCACAATAAAAAGAAAAGTCACACGTTTTGTCCTTCAAAAATGCTAAGTAAACATTAAAGCAACCCCATTCAAAGTATTTGTTTACCTAATATAATACTCATTCACGCGGTGGCCATTTTCAATCGTGTCCCCTATATCACAACCATAAAAAATAAACTGGCAAGTTGAAAGGTGCCAGACTACTCCGGAACGCATTAGCATGGCAAGCCTCGCTCCAAAACAATCTGGTATACCTTTCTAATCAGCAGCTTGTATCTAGGGCCTATTTACAAAACTGATTCAGGGGACACGATTAAAAATGCATGGCTTGCTCTTAAAAAGGATATTTAGGGACGTTGTAACATGCAAGGCTTGTATTTATACTTTAATTTTCTTTTTGTATCGCACAGGTTTCATTGCACAAATATTAATGGGTATATTTATTATTTGAATATAAATGTCTTATACTTGGGATTTTGTCCTTGTCGAAATTGCTATCAACACGATGTAAAGAATGTGTTTTAAAATAGTAAAATTCATTATTTATTGCGTGTGGTGTTACAAATAAAATACATGTATAGGCATAGATTAAGAAATTATAATAATTCTTCTTGGTATTTTCTACCTTCTAACTTTATTTTTATCATCAAAGATACACCGTAATACCTCGTAGGTAAGATTAAATTCTTATTAACCATACTAGTTTTAAAAAAATAACAGTTATGAGCTTCATCCAAAAGATTAAGATTAAATTCTTATTAACCATACTAGTTAAAAAAAAAACAAACAGTTATGAGCTTCATCCCAAAGCTGAGTTTCTAAAAATGTATGAAGACACGTTAGTTATTTTAAGACATGGCGGCTACGTACGTACCGATCTTCTTATTTTTGTTCGTATCTGGAATACATGGACTGGAAACCAGTCTAGAATCACAGTGTGGTGAACTTGTCAAACTCTTGGTGGCAGCAGATACGTTTTTCTTGCGGATTGGACCCACAGACTTATAAACATTGAGCTCCATATATATGTGTATGTGTGTAAATATTTGCTTATAAACCTATAGACCACCAGGGGCCAATTTCATGGCGTTGCTTAGCACGAAAATTTGCTTAGCACAGGATTTGTTTGCTTTATTTTGCACAAATGGATTGCCAGCCGAAATCGTAAGTGATGTGTATTGAAAGGTATTCTCATACTCTTGCAAAGAACACAAGTTGGCGTATAATTTTGGCTTATAATCCATTTTATAAAGCAAATAAATCCTGTGCTAAGCAAATTTTCGTGCTAAGCAACGCCATGAAATTGGCCCCTGGTTGTATTTAAAACTACACGGCATTTCGTAATTTGAGCGGCGCCCGACTAAAACAAAACTATGGGCAAATTCACCTCTTGGGCCTTTTTCCAAATCTCGACTTGGGCCCGGCCCCTGTGCTCCAAGTAAACCACATGGAGACGGAGAAGGAGACGAAGCCGATATTTGGAAAAGCCCCTTGGTATAGGGATCTTACGCACAGTCAAACTGTTCCAGTCGAAAAATTGTATGAAGCCATTTTTCAATTTTAACAAAAAAAACCTATGTACTAACTATGTTTCATGTAGATTACAAATTGTTCGGTTTCTGATGTCAAGTCTGTAACTAGACCAGGTGTTTCGTAAACGGCAGCAGCGTAGTCGTGAATGGACTGGGAACAAGTCTAATCGGCACTATTCATAACAACGACTGTTGCGTGTGGGGATTATAGGCGTCAGACGGACCAAATACGACTGTCTAGAGACTTGACCTCAAGTCTACCTCCGGACCGATGGCCTGTCCAATATGATTTATTCTGCTTCCTCTGTCTCGATCTCGGAAGGTCTTCCGAGACAGAAGAAAAGAAATTTGACAGGCCACCAGTCCGAAGGGTGCGCTGCACGCACCACACCACACCACACCACACCACAGAAGAAAATAAATTCGACAGGCCACCAGTCCAGAGGGTGCGCTGCACGCACCACACCACACCACAGACTAAACACGGAAAATCAGACCTGGGGCCGATTTCACTAACACGAAATTTTGCGATCATCGTTAGCTGAGAACGATCGCTAAATTCAAATCCATCGTTATTGCGATGGCGATGGGTTTTGCATTTCATTAAAGCCGTCGCAATAGCGATGAGTATTTATTATAAATACATTTATTGGACGAGGACGATAGCTTAGTAACGCGTAAACAACCAGAAATACGGCTTCTGATATATGCTATGGTGCTCGGATGTTGTGAAATAGAAGCAGTCAGGCGTAAAACCTGAGAGCCACAAATACTTGAACGGTTGCATCTATTTGGTACGGAGCTCTGGAAGTGCCTTCCGACTTGTTGAGATCCCGTGATAATTTATCGCAGGATGACAACATATTCAGCGCAAAATGTCGTCATCCCGTGATAATTATCTCAGGAAGACGACATCCAGAATGTATGATGACGACATCCCGAGATAATTGTTTATGGGATG
This sequence comes from Henricia sp. BOLD:AAB3569, assembly GCA_037783545.1. Classification (NCBI taxonomy): domain Eukaryota; kingdom Metazoa; phylum Echinodermata; class Asteroidea; order Spinulosida; family Echinasteridae; genus Henricia; species Henricia sp. BOLD:AAB3569. The sequence continues at coordinate 582,291 of JBBELK010000366.1, read as the reverse complement.
GCGACATCCGAAATGTAGGATGACGACATCCTGAGATAACGTATTACGGGATGACGACATCCGAAATGTGAGATGACGACATCCCGAGATAATGTATTACGGGATGACGACATCCCGAGATAAATTATAACGGGATGACGACATCCAGAATGTAGGACAACGACATCCCGAGATAAAATGTCACGGGATGACGACATCCAAAATATAGGATGACGACATCCCGAGATATTTTATCACGAGACGACGACATCCGAAATGTAGGATGACGACATCCCGAGATATTTTATCACGGGATGACGACATCCGAAATGTAGGATGACGACATCTCGAGATAATTTAACACGGGATGACGACATCCAAAATATAGGATGACGACATCCCTAGATATTTTATCACGGGATGACGACATTAAAAATATAGGGTGACGACATCCCGAGATAATTTATTATGGAATGACGACATCCAGAATGTAGGATGACGACATCCCGAGATAATTAAATACGGGATGACGACATCCAAAATATAGGATGACGACATCCCTAGATATTTTATCACGGGATGACGACATCAAAAATGGAGGATGACGACATCCCGAGATAATTTATCATGGGGTGACGACACCTATAGTTAAAGTGAAACGCCGATTCGGCCGAAACAGCGGGCCGCTGTTTCAGCCGTTTCAGCCGCCGATTCAGCCGCACATTCGAAAATGATGAAACATCCAGTATACATACACCAGAGGATGTTTACCACACGGGGATGAGGTCGGGACAATTTCATCATTTTCCTACATGTCCGAACAGACTCCTCTTCAACTTAAAAATTATAATTGATTCTGATCCAGGACACACCTATTGGTTTCAGCTTCAGCAGCTCACTAATTAGTACCTAATTAAGGAGTTAAAGGGACCCTTCCCCAAAGAGCTAAAAGGTGAATATTTGTCACCGAAATAATCGAACGCACAACTTTAAAACAATTGTTCCCTTAATTTTGTACAAATTAAAAACTTTTAATGCATTTTCTAATTGACTCAAGTCCCGGGCACACTTTTAATTTTGGTTTTAGCTTCAGCCGCACATAATTTAGTACCTAATTAAGGAGCTAAAGGGACCCTTCCGCAAGAGGCTAAAAAGTGAGAATTTGTCTACAAAACATTCGAACGTACATCTTTAAAACAATTTGTTTCCTTCATGTTGTACAAATTAACAACTTTTAATGCATTTTCTAATTGATTCTAGTCCCGGGCACACTCAATTTTGGTTTAAGCTTCAACCGCACGTTGTTTAGTATATAATTAAGGAGTGAATATTTTTCACCAAAATATTCGAACGCACAACTTTAAAACAATTTGTTCCTAAGCTTTAATTAAATTAACAACTTTTAACGTATTTTCTAATTTACTCTAGTCTCAGGTGCACTTATTTTAGTTTCAGCTTCAGCCGCACATTATTTAGTACCTAATATAATTAACGAGTGAAAGGGACCTTCAGCAAGAAGCTAAAAATTGATGATTTTTTTACAACATTTTCGAACGCGCATCTTTAACTTTGTTCCCTTCATATTGTAGAAATTTACAACTTTTAATGCATTTTCTTATTTGATTCTACTCCCGGGCACACTGATAATTTTGGTTTCAGTCTCAGCCGCACATTATTTAGGACTTAAATACAAGGAGTTAAAAACTATAAAAAGTAAAGAATTTCACCAAAATATTCGAACGCACAACGTGAAAACAATTTGTTTTCTTCCTTTTGTACAAATTAACAACTATTAATGCATTTTCTAATTTATTGTCGTTCCGGGAGCACTAAATTTTGGTTTCAGCTTTAACCGGTGTTGACTAATATAGGTTTCCCTGGACAAATTTGGAAAATGTGTACATTTGTTAGTAAAAGAAGCATTCGTTTTTGTGCGAAATAGAAATCCCTGTTTCTATTTAACAAATGATAATTCTATTTCCATGAAGGTACATTCAGTCGTAAAAAAATCAGAATGCGATTTCCCGAATGTGCGTGAATTTAGCCTAATGGCATTTCATTTCAGCTCGAAATCGAAGGCACTTCCGCAATCCTTTTAATTTATCATCAATCTATTTCGCTAACGAGCAGCCGATTTCCCGCGCAGTATTACTTAACGTATGCCTGGCCATTTGCAGATGAACATGTATTAATGCCTTAGTTCTGAGACAGGTCATTGGTGGATAGATGATCTAACTGATAAAATGAGAGAGAACTTTAAGAAATGCAGAAAGACATATATACAATTAAAACAAATAACCATTAATGGTGGGGTACCGTGGCCGAGTGATTTAGGTCACTGACTCGCAATACTCGGGTGAAAACTTGAAGTTGTGGGTTCGATACCCAGCTGGGGTACCTGTGCCCTTGAGCACAATTGGTCCATCCTTCGGAAGGGATGTAAGGCCGTTGGTCCAGTGTGTTGTGTAACGCACTTAAAATATCCCAGACCATTATTTTGTGAAGAGTTCGAGGATTCTTGGTGTATCTGGCCGTCGGCTGCCAATGGCGCCACCCACCCATGCATATCGATGTTTAGGTGGTAGACACTTGTAAGTTTCATGCAAATTTAGCCTACGCGCTGCGAATTGAAGTTCATTAAACCCATTAAATAAAGTAGGTTTTCCGCACATTTTAAATTTTTTTCATTCAAATTCATATCCGGTTAACTCTAATTTCGTCCCAAGACGAGTGAAACACTAAAATGTAACAATTTATTTGGTCTTTGGTCTTTCCAATTCATCAATGGTCAACCAACCAATTTTAACAGTTTTCCATCCAATGTCGTAAGATTTCAATTGAATTCGTCTCGACTGACGATCATCTACATCACGTAAGGTTTGAATTCGTCTTTGTTTATCCCATTTCATAAATTTATCGCTGAAATTCGTCGGAAGTTCAAAATGAATTGGCAAGCTTTTTAAGGACATTCTCTAAAGGTCAATTCCTTTCACTTGCTCTCTTGTTTCTGAATCTTGAACAAACTTCACGTCAATGTTATATATAGGCCGACGTCAGGCAGCCGTAATCTATGCATGTAAAAATTGCATGTAAAATATGAATACGTGGAAATATCCAATGTTATCATGCAATCAAATAAGAGACAAATTCAAATGAAATATAAGTGAAATTGATTTCCTAATGACGAAATTGTTCCTTTCGTCGTACGCTTGGCAACTGCTGACGACGAAATCAAATGATCTTTTTTGAAAAAGTGTGAAAACGTACGAAATTATTTGGACAAATACGAATAGGAGCGACCAACTACGAAATTAAATATGAGAAGTTGTGAATTTTCGAGACGAAATTTAAGTTAACTGGTTATGAATCTGAATGAGAAAAATGTTTTAAAGTGTGCGATAACACCTATAAATACTCCTCATATGTCATCATTCTCATGTAACATGACACGCTTGTTGGACAAAAAATTCAACTAATGGTGGAATAGTTAACTCATCCGACATCTAATAAAATACCCAACGGTTAGGCAAATTGTCCCCTACCAACATTTCGGCATGTAGCATACCTCAACAGTTGGGTAATGTTATATGCGTTATTTTGTTGGGTATTTTAAGGATAACCGTTTGTTAAAAAAATGGCTGACTTGCTCAACAAATGGGCAAAATATCATCCACACTACACCATTTGTTGCCGTGGGAACTAAAATTCAATTTCAATTGACATCAATTTATACACAGTTTTTACACAGTTTACAAATATAAACATCTTGAATACAGCAGTGCTTAGAAGTACAACGATTGTTATAAAGGTTTCTCTTGAAGTAAAACTTGCAATAACTTAATTGATTTCGATTTTTATTGTGAACATTTTAATAATGTTCCAGTTAGAGGTATAGCAAAATTTCGGGAAAGTGAAACCTACTCATAGAGAGAAAATCACTCTTTCAAGATCAAAGGGACAGCTCGTTTTCGACTGATAATGTCACTCTTTTTAGTGGAGATTTCACTCATTTAGAGTGAGTTTTAACTCGCTTCTAGAGTGAAAAAGCACTCTAAAAGAGCGAAATATAGGTTTTCCCGGACAATTTTTGAAAATGTGTACATTTGTTAGTAAAAGAAGCATTCGTTTTTGTGCGAAATAGAATGAACGTTTGAAATCCCTGTTTCTATTTAACAAATGATAATTCTATTTCCATGAACTGGTACATTCAGTCGTAAACAAATCAGCATACGATTTCCCGAATGTGCGTGAATTTAGCCTAATAGCATTGTATTTTAGCTCGAAATCGAAGGCACATCCGCAATCCTGTATTCCTTTTAATTTATCATCAATCTATTTCCCGCTCAGTGTTATTTCGCGTATGGCACAACCATTCTCAGACATACATGTATTCTGATGCCGCTTTCCCGTTCCCCTATCCTTGTGGAGACATGGCTTTGTTCTCGTGCACAAACTCTGATGAATGGCTAGAATTTGGTTTTAAAATTGTCGTAGCACTCCTATTTAAATGTCGACCGTACTTTCCTTATTTTATACACTAGAATTTGTAGCTACCAGAATATTTTGGAAATCTCTCTTTTTTGAGTAAAATCCATATTTATATTTAGTGCCATCCTTGTGGAGACCTTTATAATTGCCTTGTGGAGACCTTTACATTATTTTGTTGCCTATAGAACCCATGTCTCCACAGGGTACCGAAAACGGGTCGCCTTGGTACAAGGCAGGTCATTGGCGGATAGATGATCGAACTGATAAAATGAGAGAGAACTTTATGGAATGCAGAAAGACATACATATTAAATTAAGACAGAGAACCAGCAATAGAAACTCCCCTGATATCATGTAACCCGACACGCCAGTTGGCCAAAAATAATATATAGTTAACTAATCCGACATCTGGGCAAAACATTGCCCATTAACATTGGGAAAATAAAATATAATGTAGCATTCCTCAACAGTTGGGTAATGTTAGGCGTGATTTTGTTGGGCATTTTGTGGATAACCGTTATTTTTGGTGAAACAAATTGCTGACTTGCTCAACAACAGGACAACATATCTCCCACACTGTATGGACAACATTTGTTGTCGTGGTAACTAAAATATCAATGTCGTGTTGGAAGATTTAACGTCTGACTGACATGCCAATGTTATATTGTCATAAAACAATCAATTTACACACTTTATACGTATACGTATACAGACATCTTGAATACAGCAATTGAAACATAATTGATGTCTATTTTTTTGTAAACATTTAAAAATGTTCCAGAGGTATAGAAAAATAAGTAAATCATGGTTATTTTGGGAAAGTGAAAACTACTGCTCCCTCGTTGTTGGATGTTTAGGACTACCCCTCTCCGTTTCACCTGTGGAGATTGTCCCAATCTTCACAAATTTGTGGACTAGTAGTTTCACTACTTGCCCTCAAACCATGTTGTAGTTTGTAGAGGAGTAGGCATGCACGGATGTGTACTACATTTGCACATACACTGTTGTAGATCAGTGCAACTGGTCGCCGGCTGCAAAACAATGATGCACTCTTTACAAATCCCCAAACGTACTCTTCAAAACGTTATCACTGCTATTCCTGAAATCAAAATTCGGGCTTGAGATACCATCAAAAATGCGTTTTAACACAACACGTTTTAGCATGGTTTCCTTTACAAAGATCATTTTGATTCATCTTATGAATAAAAAACAAACACAATGATGCTCAATTATGTATACAATACATTGATTAATTAATCAATCGAAGTTGTATTCTGATATGTATAGGCCTGTATACTTTATTTAAATTGAATGCAAAATATGCGAATTTAATTCATAACAAATGAAAAGGAATATTCAATTCAGCCCGTATCGCAATAAAAACGTATTTTTCTGCCAATTGGATTCCACATTAGTAATAATTGGCAAAGAAAATTAAAACCAAAAGCCTAATAACGTATTTGTAATCCTTTAAATGAAACGTTCTGCACATTTGTTTATTTGAATGACGCAAAATGAAATCAAATGCTAGTTATTGCGAAACTGAAAATAGTGGGAAAATGGTGGGGTTAAAACTGTCCGACTCCTGGATGACCCCCTGGAGCGGGGTCTTCAGTTCCCCCTGTTTTCAAGGACGCCAAGTCCATTTATGACACTTTCAAAGTGACCGGAAGTGGCTATCACTGACTTCCGGTGATCGTATACCATCACCATTTTCATCCACATCAGATTCAATGTCATTTTCACACCACCCTCTGAACATTTTGCTACCATGGAGCCATATTGCTGAAACCTAAGACACTATACGTTCACATGTCAAGCTTTAAGATGGACGCTGTCATGACGTGATAGTGATTTTAAAAAAAATGGTTTGGTGCAATTTGTGATATTGTGGCGAAATCGGGAAGACGTGGAAACTAAGACCAAGAGAAATCCCACCGCTGCTACTATTGTGGCAAAAATAAGAGGGGGAGACCGATTCCCTGGGATCGGTCAGCCGATACGGTATCCGACGATACCCCAATGTAGTGCTGCCAGCCTGCCACCAGGCGAAAACCTAAACTGACGGAGTTCTACCTCTCCATTTAAGCTCTCGAAGGCGGTTTGGGTCCGGTTACAACCAACCGTAGCAAGTAGTACAGGTCTTCAGTTCCCCCTCCCTTATTTTCGGCAATAATGGACTGATTTACACAATATTATGGTCGTTTTAAGATGTTTTTTTTTTAGGATGCCAAGTTCATTTGTAACACTTTCAAAGTGACGGGAAGTGGCTACACTCTAAAAACTCCCTGGTCAGATCTGACCCGGAACGGGTCAGATCTGACCAGAAAAAAGGGTCATATTTGACCCAACCCTTTCTGGGTCAGAATGACCCGGAATGTTGGGTCACTCAGTATGACCCAGAAAGTTGGGTCAAAATATTTTTTGACCCGTAAATCGGGTCATTCTTTCTGACCCGGCTCTGGGTCATTCTGACCTGGCTCTGGGTCATTCTGACCTAAGAAGTTGGGTCATTCTGACCCAAGACGGGTTGGGACAAATATGACCCATTTTTCCGGGTCAGACGAGATAAGCATGTATTCCACACACTATTTATGGCAACAATCTACAGAATTTCTTGAAAACAATATGTTTGAGGAATAAAATCTGAGCAGAATTTTTATTTTCATAATTTTCATTATTCCCTTTTGAATAGCTGCCATAAATAAGTGCATGTTATTGAAAAGGAACACATGCTTACCTTGTCAGGTTTAGAACAGGATATTGCATGCAGAGCAACTACAAAGAAAATAAAAAGTAAACATTAAATGATCTGCTGATGAATATACATATGTACATGTATGTATTTATTTCCAGGAATGCATTGTGATGATCAGTACTTTTGAGTTGTTTATATTGCAGCACTGTATACACGTTGAAATACATCTTTTAAATAAATCTTTAATGTAATGAATATTTTGGCAATTTGGCATGGGAAACTCCATAAAATATAGCACACAAATGCATGTTACTAAAACGGTATAAGGTGGCTCAAATAATGTACTATAATGGAATATTCAATGTGTTACCCTTTTCTAAAAGTAAAACTTATTGAAAACCGAAGATCATATAGTGTTCTTCATGCCAGACCCAGAGAGGTGATCCTACGAGGTCTTAAGGGGGAAGAGAGGTGGAGGGGGAAGGGAGGCCAGGATAACCATGATAACTGGTTGCCATGGTAACTGAGCAAGGCCAAACATCAAATGAAGTCAGCCACAATTAAAGTGCTTTTGGCCAAAATATGTTCATGGGTGTTGACAAACATCAATGAACATATTTTCTGACTATCTCCAAATGAAAGTACAGATTCAGATTATACAAGGTATTACGAGGTCAGAGAATGTAGTTCAAACCCAAAGTTAAATGTTCTAATGCATCCAGATGTGTGGCTGTCTTCACCAAACTGGTACATTACCTTCTGCAGGAATGTTCATGTAGATAAACAATGTCAAGGGGAAATGTCCAAAATGCTGTGGAACTTAAAACAAACGTCTACTCCTGTCAAATGTGAGTCGACTTTCAAATAATCCAAGGCTTTTTGTTCCACAAACACGAACACCAGCTCTGATTCGACTGCCTCCTCAAACAATGAGTGGTTCCCTCCATCATCCCTCTTCCATGTACGTTGGGATATTTAACCCGACCTAAAATGGGAGAAAACAATTTGTCAAATGGCCACTCAAGAAACTCAGAAGTTCGATTGACGACTATAGTTTGACTAGAGTCCCCCAAACAACGGAATTATCCATCGTTTGAGGGACTACCATTGTTCAAGGGACTCTACAGGAAGTCGCTCAATTGAACTTGCTGCTAAATGTAGCCCAAACCTAGAAGGATTTTGTTTTTTTCGCGAACGTGTAGTTAGTGTGTTGACGGTAGCCCAAAGAGAACGTCAAAAGAACCACGGTAAAGCGTCACGTGAGCGCACACGATAGTGCTACTATAGTATGGGCCACTCTGTACTCGCCTTGATGTTCTCCATGGGCCAGTATCAACGCACAAACTGCACATTCGCGAGAAAAAAGAATCCACCTCCAGCTTTGGACTACGAGCAAGTTTGATTGAGCGACGAGTCTCTGGACTCTATAGTCGTCCCTTGAATGACAGATAATTTATATTGTTCGAGGGACTCCAGTCAAACTACATGTATAAATCGAGCTTGCTCTGGGTTTAATCCACAACCCTGTGCCGCTGTGCGTCGTGAAGAGAAAAGGAGATTGTCGGCCACCGTCAGAAATATATGTTTTTGATTCAAAAACGGTATTTTAAGTATTTTTTTAAAAACGTATTTTCCCGTTAAGAATATCTTTAGACGACCAAATCTGCGGTACCTGTGCCCTTGGGCAAAGCACTCAACCACACGTACTCGCTCCATCCTTCGGAAGGGATGTAAAGCCGTTGGTTCAGTGTGTTAGGTAATGGTAATTCGTGAAGAGCAAGGGGATTCTCCGGTGTCTCTGGCCATTTCTAATTCTAATTCTTCATGGGTTCTCTCACGCTTGCGAGTGTGCAATGATTGAGGAATCCTTGGTATGATTACCAGAAATAAATAATAATAAATGCTACTTACAGGCTGAACATCTAACGCCTCAGGACTGGACGGAATCTTCCATCCTACACCGGTGGAGAAGATGCATACATGTAGTAATTGGGTCCTCTTGTGATCATCTGTCAAGAAACACCATCTATGGTTATAATATTGCATGACGAAATGCTGAACATGTCAACTTAAAATACCTGCAGATGCAAAAATAAACTTTGCTGTCTTTGCACTTTATTTTATTATGCCAAGTTTAGCTAAGATACATGGCCAAGTTTATAAAGATTTGAGCAAGTACATGTAGTACATGTACGTATATGACTGGACACCACATACATATAACCAACGTGCACATGCAAAATTATGCATAGTTAACACTGTAGGCCTACTGGTTGCCTGCATAGATTCCTGCACTTGAAGCAGAAATTTTGAAACAATGTTCTGAAAAAGTATGCAGTATAATGTTATAAGCTATGATAACTCCTTGTGCTTTTTGCTGCTTTAGGAATTCCATTCTCAGCCAAACTAGCTTGATGTGTCAACTCTTGGTAACTCCAAGCATGTGTCTAATAATAAGAAGCATCAAACTTTCTTCATCCACTTTATTTTCTGTAGAGAAAAACAATTTACATTTTTTAAAAAGACAATTATGCTTACAAAAACAATCAACTTGTAAATTACATACCGAGCAGACAACTCGTACATGGACCGAGTGGACAACTCGTCCACGAGCAGTAGTTGAGAAACATGAATAAGAGTTGGAAAGTTGACCAGTCTGAGACATTTTTTTCTTTGAAATGACTCATCTAGCATTGAAATGTGCAGATTTGAATGAAAAACCAAAAAATTATATTGGAAACAAATTAAGATGTTGTGAGGGAACACTTCAAAATTGTTCAGCCCGTCTCATAATATGTTTTGCACACAAGGTGTTTTGATCAACTTCTCAATTCTTTCCGAAACAAGTTTAGACAGAAAAAGATTATACTAGAGGCCCCCTACCAGCAGGTCAACTCGGTCCCAATCCAACTCGGTCCCAAGCCCCAAACACGCGTGCGTGTTGCTCGAAATTTGTTTGAAATACGGCACAACCGTACGCGTCACAAAAAAATTACGCTTAAAATCCTGATGCACGTGACAATTTGTAGGAAGTGACGTCATTTGAACGTGATCAATAGAAACTACGCCGCACGACATTAGACCCAAACAAATATCAAGGTTTGCAGCATGGTTAGTACTTAAAACGTGACGAAGGAGCGAGTGCAAATTTCCGCATTCCCACAATGTGCAACAACTGACTTGCTTGCGCCATGGCCTGCCGCGACACAGCACAGGAAAGTGAACGCAATCCATTTCAGACACAAATCGCAAACGTAAATCTGACGTCAAATAATTTGCGGTGAACATTTGCCCAATTAGTTGAACTTAAGCGAATTTGTGACGCAAATCATCAAAATGCGTCGAGTTCACTTTCGCAAGCTCTTGCATTTGGCGTATCGCGGCCGCAATCATCCGTTGATTTTTCTCGCACAAGTGAAAACGAGCGTTACCGCCTGGCGAGCTTTCACACAAGCTCTAAAGTAACTACACTTTGTTATTTTGTAAGGCGAAAGCCGCTTTGTAACGTCAAATTGCCATTCACAACCAGACAGTGAAATTAAATAATCGTTATGTTGCGTCCATCAAATGAATCGGAAAAGTTTGGCTGCTTGGAAATCTTGTACATTTTTCAAGAGTGGTCGAGTTGTCCTGGGCCTTCAATCGTTGGAACCGAGTTGAGTTTCAGTTGACTTGGGACCAAGTTGACTCGGGACCGAATCGAGTTTCATTTAACGGTATTTTTTTCGTATACAATGAACACGGATTTGGGTGAAGTTATATAGTGCAATCGATAGCTTATTTAATTCGAAGATATACTTCCCACTGACACTTCCGTCGCAAATGTTGCATTTCTGAGATAAATAAATGATAAAATTACTGCATAAAGTAATGCACAAAAAAATGATGCGGCGAGCGGTCTGTGCGTAAGCGCGACAACAGAGGGCGCTGCGCGTGCGCGTGAATGGTTATCTTGTGCACTAACTGAAGGCAATTTTTGAAGTAGAAAATGTGATTTTTCTACAGAAAAGCAAAATTTGCGACAAAAGTGCAAGTGGGAAGTATATCTTAAAATTACATTATGTGTTGATTTCAGGAGGTAATTTCCTTAAAATATTTGTTCAATCATTCTTCCTTCATGGTTCAATGTATACGAAAAAAAATACCCATTTGACTTCATGAACTTCAACTTGGGACCAACTTTACTCGGGGCCTGGGACATGTGGGAGTGGGACCGAGTTGACTGGGACCGGGACCGAGTTGACACGAAACCGTTTTAGCCCCCATATGTACATGGCCCAAAGATTTTTTTCCCCGAAGAAATCTGTCAATGTACATGTCATGCATGTAGTAACTGTAGGTCATGGCAAACGGTCGAGTTGACCTGCAGATTGCAATGTCATATGGTTTACGCACGAAACAAAAATAATAAAATTGTGGGCACGCACGTAACATTTATCACAAGAAACTACAGTTAATTAAGCCTGGTGGGTTTCTTACCATGCACGGAAAACATCCACATGATGTAGGAAGTCATGCTGGTTTCACGAAGCACTTTTGTCATGTTTGTAGATCATGAGATTTTGATCAAATTTTTTCTTGAACATCGCACGATTCGCAGCCACGTACGTGGAAAACCGTTGGCGAAACAAATTTTATCCAGCGCGGGCGGTTGCGAGAACCATGTGACCATTTCCGGCCAATCACAGAAAGGCATAGGCCGCTTTGACACGACGTCACAAATCATGTGACCATTCTCATCCAATCGCAACAATCGTCTGACCCGGAAAAGGGTCAATTTTTTTTGACCCGGAGAAATGGTCAAAAAATTGACCCGGGAGTTTTTAGAGTGTATCAAAACCTCCGTTAAAGAGACCAACCATCTCCAGTGACGCCATGGTTAGACGTCATACTTGACGTCTGGTAATAATAAACCTAGACATAAAATATCTGCTTTTATTTTTAAAGGTTTAAATGCACTTGAAGTTGACAAGCGCATTTTTTGTGTGATCTGACCATCCTGTTACAAGGAAATAATATGTTGCGGATTTCTCGTGTGTTACTTCAGATAGAGCAGGCTGAGGAAGACTTGAGAGTATGCATGGTGGAAATCAGTGTGTAAATGGTTTGCAGGGCTCAAGTACCAGATGAGAGGATTACTGGAAGAAAGACTGCACTGAAGAGGAGTGACTTGGGCTTAGATGCTGGTGCGTGATTAGGAATTGAATCACAATCATGTGGCTGGTTGTTGGTTTGCTCAGTGATGCATATTTATTGTTGCAGTGGCTGTAGTGGGACATGGAACTTGGGTATTGGGCCCATCGGTCTGGCTGAGTATAGGGAGTGCCGAATGTTAGTGATGTTGAAGCCGACGTCTTGGGATACTGTGTTGTGTTTGTTGATTTTGATGGCTTTCTTGATGTGCCATCTTTGATGCTCCCATGCGTCTTGGGTGCCACCTGTCGACAGGAACAATGAGTTGTACTTCTTTCCGGTTGATAATGTGGACCTCCTTGTGTAAGTGTTTGGATACCGCTGATTTTCCATAGTCCCCTCCGTGTCCCTCAGCTATGATTTATTTGAGTCTGGTCGTAGATGTTGTAAGCCCGTTGTACTAGGGGTGTAGAGTTGACCGAGAAGTTGATTCTGGGATGGTGAAATGAGTTGTGGAGAACTATACCGGTCTGTGTGGGTTGGCTTGCAGACGTCGTGCTTGAGTGTACCTTTTGGACGTCGGCAAAACTGACGTCCAGGAGGGAATTGCGATGTCATTGTTTGTGTTCCATCATGAGCTTGATGCTGAGGTACACGGCGTTCAGATGGTCTATGGATAACTTGAGGTATTGCGGTACATAATGAAGCCGGATGATGAAGGTGTCATACGTGGCGAAGTCATGTGCTTGGGGAGCAGTCTGCTGTGAAGTGTGCAGTGGTCTTAAAATTGTCCATGAACATTTGAGGAAATTGGGTAGAAGGGCAGATATAGGCCATAGGCCAAAATCTGTAGGAGGCCTATATTGAGTTTCGTTTTAACTTTTTAGGGGCAACTTAAAATTAAGTGATCTTTACTAATTCGATAGTGCTGAATCCGAATCACATTAACCCAGGGTGAAAATGTTTCTTAAATGTTTGCAGTTTTTGGTAAAAAATCCAAATGCTTTCAAACTTGCCACAGTTAGTTGTCAGTCATATTAGCATAATACGAGTCACTATTTTTCACTCCATGTCGCCGCTAAGTGGCGCTATTTTTATGTTTTCCCCAAATTGTGTGATTTTTGTCCTCAAATTTAACTTTCTAATCTGCAGTAAACTGCACGTGTCTTGTTTTGGTCGGCTGTATTTGATCTGTAGATGTAATGGGTGAAAGGTCGAGGACTCATTGAGCTTCTATTTAAGGTGAAATCTCCCTCATGTATTAAGTTTGGATTATAATATATATGTAGGCCCCATATACAGTGTATATGAAAAAGTCGGACTCATCAACAATAACTTGTACAAATATACAAGACAAAACTGTAGGTCCAAAGATTGTTGAAGATTGGGACAACCTCCACAGGTGAAACTGAGAGGAATAGTCCTATACATCCAACATCGAGGAGGAGTAGTTTTCACTTTCCCGAAATAACCCTGATTTACCTATTTTGCTATACCTCAAATAAATTAAGTTTTTGCAGGTTTGACTTCAAGAGAAACCGGTAAAACAATCGTTGTACTTACTGCTGTATTCAAGATGTTTATATTTGTCAAGGGTGCATAAATTTATGTTTTACGACAAGAAAATATTGATGTCAATTGAAGTTGAATTGAAGTTTTCATCATGGCATTGATATTTTAGTTCCCACGGCAACTATATTTTAGTTCCCACTATGTTGTCCATAGTGTGGATGATATTTTGTCAAGTTTTTGAGCAAGTTAGCCATTTTTTAACCAACGGCTATCCTCAAAATATCCAACAAAATAACGCATGACATTACCCAACTGTTGAGGTACAATGTATGCTACATGCCCAAATGTTGGTAGAGGACAATTTGCCCAATTGTTGGGTATTTTATTAAACTATTCGACCAATAGTTGATGAAAAATTGGGAATTTTTGGCCAACAGGCGTGTCATGTTACATGAGAATGATGACATCTGGGGAGTATTTATAGGTTTTCCGCACACTTTAAAATATTTTTCTCATTCAAATTCATAACCAGTTAACTTAAATTTCGTCTGGAAAATTCACAACTTTGTATTTCTCATGTTTAATTTCGTAATTGGTCGCTCCTATTCGTATTTGTCCAAATCATTTCGTACGTTTTCACCCTTTTAAAAAAAAAAGATCATTTGATTTCGTCGTAAGCAGTTGCCAAGCGTACGACGAAAGGAACAATAAAATATTTCGTCATTAGGAAATCAATTTCACTTGAATTTGTCTCTTATTTGATTGCATGATAACATTGGATATTTCCACGTATTCGTATATCACATGCACTTTTTACATGCATAGATTATGGTTGCCTGACGTCGGCCTATATATAACATTGGCGTGAAGTTTGTTGAAGATTCAGCAACAAGAGAGCAAGTGCAAGGAATTGACCTTTAGAGAATGTCCTTAAAAAGCTTGCCAATACATTTTGACCTTCCGACGAATTTCAGCGATAAATTTATGAAATGGGTTTAATAAATACGAATTCAAACCTTACGTGATGTAGATGATCATCAGTCTAGACGAATTCAATTGAAATCTTACGACATTGGATATAAACATGAATTGGTTGACCATTGATCAATTGGAAAGACCAAAGACCAAATCAACTGTAGCATTTTAGTGTTTCACGCGTCTTGGGACGAAATTGAAGTTAACCGGATATGAATTTGAATGTAAAAGTTTTAAAATGTGCGGGAAAACCTACATTATTGAACGTGTTTAATGAACTTCAATTCGCAGCGCGTAGGCTGATTTACAAGCTTACAAGTTTCTCCCACCTAAACATCGAGATACATATGTGGGTGGCGCCATTGGCAGCTTACGGCCATAGACACTGGGAATCCTGTAACTCTTAAAAAAGAATGCTCTGGGATCGTTTAAGTGCGTTACACAGCACACTGGACCAACGGTTTTACATCCCTTCCGAAGGATGGAGCAAATGTGCTCAAGGGCACAGGCACCCAAGGGTGGTTATCGAACCCACAACCCCAAGATTTTACCCGAGTATTGCGAGTCAGTGACCTAAATCACTCGGCCACGGTACCCCACCATTGTTGGTTGTATTGTATATTTATGTCTTTCTGCTTTCCTTTGAAGGTTCTCTCTCATTTTATCAGTTCGATCATCTATCCGCCAATGACCTGTCTCAGAACCAAGGCATTAATACATGTTTATCTGCAAATGGTCGTGCCAGGCATACGTTAAGTAACACTGCGCGGGAAATCATTAGCGAAATAGATTGATGATAAATTAAAAGGATTACAGGATTGCGGATGTGCCTTCGATTTCGAGCTAAAATGAAATGCCATTATAATCTAAATTCACGCACATTCGGGAAATCGCATGCTGATTTATTACGATTGAATGTACCTTCAAGGAAATAGAATTATCATTTGTTAAATAGAAACAAATGCTCCTTTTATAGGTTTTTCCGGCCAATTTCAGCAAATAAAAACGTTCACTTTGACACGAGGCTCATTTTAATTCGTTTGAAAATGAATGCTCCTTCATATGAGCGTTCGAACATCAAACAAAGTCATTCCATTTCGCTATTTTAGCATTCTTTCGATAAATGCGGTTTTTTTTTCTCCCAACTCAAACAGTCGTTTCGCTCATTAAAAATCGTCCAAGGCCTTAGAAAGAGGTTGATCAAGAGTTCAATTTGATGAATAAGCTAACATTTTCCACATACGTGCATGCAAATTCGTTCGGGTGGCATGCGTTTTTTAAAACTCCTATTTGCCTATTTATAAAAGCCATTCTTTCAAGACAAAACTGTAGAGGAACTAAGCACAGAAAGTTACAGAGAAACAAAAGCGTAAGTAATCCAACTTTGAAAGGTTGCTTTGACCAGACTGTACATTTGCCAGTAAAAAGCATGATACCATCTTAAAGCAGAGGGTATGGTTACCTTCCTAGGGTGGAAAATGGGGGTTGGTTCACTTTCATGTTAAACAAAATCGAACAAAATTGACAATCTTATTCATTGATTGGATTTTATTCATTCACGCTTTCCAACACACCCCACCACACACGTCTCATTTTTTATTTATTCACCACGACCCTCCACGTGTCCACCTCCTCTCTCCAAAACTGACATCAGCGGCGCATGTTGTTCACAACATTTCGTTATGTGACGGGCGCAAGATGGTGCATCACCGCACCGTCTCATTGCTGTTCGATATCGTCCTCAATAACTTTCATGAGCGAGTGATTGCCATGAATCACCCCTTCGAGTGGCCCCCAGGTCCAGGAGACCTCATCCCGTGCGACTTCTTTAAAAAATAAAGTTTTCACAACGCCACAGCACAACATGCAGGATTCGGCGAGAAGTGGACAGTTTGCAAGAGGATCCAGAGAGGAGGTGGACATGTGGAGAATCGTGGTTAATCAAACAAAAAAATCAGAATCCTGTGTTGGAAAGTGAGAATGAATAAAATGTAGTTACTGAATAAGATTGTGCCATTTTTGTTCAATCCTGTGCGTCAATAATCGACTTTGTTTAACATGAAAGTGAACCAACCCCCATTTTGCACCTCAATTTTAAAACAATGGTGCTCAGTGATGCGTGATCCTAGGAAAGTAACCAAGGTATCACTGGAAAGCCCATACCCTCTGCTTTAAGATGCTACCATGCTTTCTACTGACAAAGTTGGATTATCTTTTTTATTACACCCCGTATATAAAACAAAATGAACAGTACCTGTACACACAGTAAAGAGCAAAAACACAAAACAAAGAAATTATTCACATCAAAACAATGATTTTTTTGAAAGACGAATATCATAATATAGAACAACTTACAGTGACAGACAATATACCACTACTCAAATAATCTATGTCACATCTAAATTGAACAGAGTGCAAAATAGATTTACTGTAAACGAAAAAGAAAAACACGCGCAGACAAAAAAATCCTGCAGGCGTCGATGGCTTTTAATTTGTTTGCCCCGATTGCAAAAAGACAGAAATTAAACCTTTGAATGGTGAAAATGTAGTCTTAAATGTCATTAAACGAAAAAGAATGACTAAATCGAACCGGAATGATAAAGCAAAAATATTGTGTGCACGACAACGAGACAGAATGTGATAATGAGGAAAAAGAAACCCGAGTTTGTACAGACTTGAAAAATCCGAACGAATCTTAATGCGTATTAACGAAGATGAACGGTTTTTTTGCTGAAATTGGCCGGGAAAACCTATACTAACAAATGTACACATTTGCCAAATTTGTCCGGGAAAACCTATTTTAGCCAACACCGGCTAAAGCTGAAACAAAAATGTTAATAGTTGTTAATTTGTACAAAAGAAAGGGAACAAATTGTTTTTAAAATGTGCGTTCAAATATTTTGGTGAATCATATTTTGAGTAGAATCAATTAGAAAATGCATTAAAAGTTGTAAATTTGTACAAAATGAAGGGAACAAAGTTAAAGATGCGCGTTCGAATATTTTGTAGAGAAATCGTTACTTTTTAGCTCCTTGCGGAACGTCCCTTTAACTCGTTAATTAGGTACTAAATAATGTGCGGCTCAAGCTAGAATAAATTAGAAAATGCATTAACAGTTGTTAATTTATACAACATAAAGCTTAGGGAATAAATTGTTTTAAAGTTGTGCGATCGAATATTTCGGTGAGAAATATTCACTTTTTTAGCTCCTTGGGGAAGGGTCCCTTTAACTCCTTAATTATGTACTAATTAGTCAGCGGCTGAAGCTGAAACCAAAATTAGGTGTGTCCTGGATCAGAATCAATTAGAATTTTCAAGTTGAAGGGGAGTCTGTTCGGAAAATGACGAAATTGTTCCGACTTCATCCCCTGGTGTATGTATTCTGGTGTATGTATTCTGCGGGTGAATCGGCGGCTGAAACAACGGTCCGCTGTTTTGGCCGAATCGGCGTTTTACTTCAACTATAGGTGTCGTCAGCCCGTGATAAATTATCTCGGGATGTCGTCATCATACATTTTTGATGTTGTCATCCCGTCATACATTATCTCGGAATGTCGTCATCCTACATTTCGGATGTCGTCATCCCGTGATAAAATATATCTGGATGTCGTCATCCTATATTTTGGATGTCATCATCCTGTAATACATTATCTCGGGATGTCGCCATCCTACATTTCGGATGTCGTCATCCCGTGATAAAATATATCGGGATGTCGTCATCCTATATTTTGGATGTCATCATCCCGTAAAACATTATCTCGGGATGTCGTCATCCTACATTTCGGATGTCGTCATCCCGTGATAAAATATCTCAGGATGTCGTCATCCTACATTTCGGATGTTGTCATCCCGTAATACATTATCTCTGGATGTCGTCATCCTACATTTCGGATGTCGTCATCTCGTGATAAAATATCTCGGGATGTCGTCATCCTACATTTCGGATGTTGTCATCTCGTGATAAAATATCTCGGGATGTCGTCATCCTACATTTCGGATGTTTTCATCCCGTAATACATTATCTCGGGATGTCGTCTTCATACATTTCGGATGTCGTCATCCCATAATAAATTATCTCGGGATGTCGTCATCCTACATTATGGATGTCGTCTTCCTGAGATAATTATCACGGGATGACGACATTTTGCACTGAATATGTTGTCATCCTGCGATAAATTATCACGGGATCTCAACAAGTCGGATGGCACTTCCAGAGCTCCGTAGTATTCAGCCAGCGAAACTCATTACAGTAATAGGGAAACGACCCCATCGTGAGCTCAAATGTCATTGGTCGACGCAAGCTTGTTATTGATTGCGTGTTCATGCCAGGACATGGTCGGTTTTCGCTGTTGTATTCTTAACTTCAATAACGTCTTTTTTAATTGCAGGAACTTCTTTCTGCTTCGCTGCCTTTTCCCCCCAATTTTCTTTTTCGTCTTTCACGCTGCTAGACTGTGTCAATTTCGAGGGAAAACAGTTTAATGTTGTCATTGCCAACATTTTAAAACTGGTTTTGGTTTTGTTTGTCTATCATCCACCAGATTCGCGCTTACTTTATTAGTTAAAATCTTTCAGAGAACAATATTAAAGGAGCTTGTTCAGACTTTTCCACTTTTCCATTTTGCTCTAACCTAATACTGTAACATGTAATCATAAAATACACCCCAAAGTACTATCCGTGGGAAAATAACAGGAAATCTACAATCTCAAATTTGGACATGGAAGCAAAAAGGTTGGTGTAATCACTGCACTGCTTTATGGAACGGATAAATTAGTTTAGGGCCTATACAAAACATTGGGTGTTTTTTTACGATAACCCTATACGGAATAATCGAGACGGTGCGAAATTTCAGAATGGTATAAAAAGGAAATATATGACACGTGATAAGGTATCAAAATCTCAGCACCCATGGGTAAAATAGGGGGGCTCTAAAATGTGATCTGGTCACGCTCCTTTAATTGTTAAACAGCTAGAATCCCCCCATCCACATTTTTTTAGTTTTCCTGTTTATCACGGAGGTTTATGTTTCTACAACGCGATTACAACGTTATTTCCGCCAAAAACCGACAGTCTTTTGTTTAAAACGCAATTCAGTTCCGACCCTCTTCACCCGAAATTCTGAAACGCTCGAGGTCGCTTGGTTTGTTTACAAACCGAGGCTTGGCGTCGTCCTGAGAAGACCTCAAAACGGCCTGTGTAGTATTGAATGGAAAACATACGAAGTGTATGTTCATCATGCCTGTTTCGTCCTTGTTATTCAAATTACAAACATGAAAAATACTTTCTGTACTATGACAACAATTTATTGTTATATTTTTGTGGAAATAAATGAAATTGTGGCTCACAATGATGCTCTTTTGAAGTAAATTTCAGTAAAACACGGCCGTCTTGAAATTGAAAAAAATTGTTTTAATTGGGTATGAATTTAGGAGTTGAATTCCACATCTTGTTATGAGCTGTAAACCACGAAACAGTGAGAGTTTGATGAAAAAAATGACTGAGACAAAGTTATGATTTTACTGAAGCAAAACCCATGAGTGCCACAGCGGTAGTTGGCAAACGGTCGAGCGTTGTACTTGGTCGACTTCAAGTAGACTGTTGCATGATGCACCAGCTCGACCGTTGTTAGCGACTTGAACAAAAAAAATCAAAAGATCTATTTTGAGTTAAAACCACTTTCAAACAACAGACCAGCTGCAACAGAGTTCAAAAATACCGTCGTGTCAGGTGTATAGGAATACCTAGAGTCGGCCGATTTTAAAGATCTGGTGTTGATACTATGGTTTTCCATGGTACTGAATCCAATTCCGAGGTTTTTATAACGATGAAAGTTCAGAGTCACGTGATTAGGCTGAGGATCGGGGTCGTTTCCAGGAACTTGCCTTTTTACGCAGCGTGCACCACCTGAAAACAGCCCGATTTGCCAGGTCGGCCTATAGACCGTATCGAATAGCCGCCATTTCGTTTTCGTGGGGCAACCTTTTGTTACTTAAACCGTTCAACAAAGGAAGCACAATATGTGCAATATGCATGTCCTCAAGGAACAAAGAAACTGCCCAACAGAATCGCGGCTATTCGATACGGTCTATAGCGCGAAGGCGGGACTGTAGTAGCATTTATGCAAATATAATAATTTAGTGCAAATCTATCACCGAGTGGCACTAAACGTCCCCGAAATGTACCACACACACTTTCTTAACAATGTGAACATGATCAGAGGCTAAATATTCTTACAAAAGTTGAAGTTTTGCCTTCGGAATTGCTTGGTAATTTCTGGAATCGGCAAGCTACCACTCATATAATCGAATATAAATGAAAGGAATCGATTTCTACTAGGAATCGATTCCTCAAACATCTGGAATCGCGATTACGATTCCTAAAGTAGGATAGATTATACCCGATTCCGGCGCCGAATCGCCCAAGCGCAGTATTATAATGACATGTGGTGTTACTGTTATGTCCGAGCGGTCTAGCGCGTCGAACTCAAGTTCCTGTGCCAGTACTAGAATGTGGGTTCGATTCTGGGTTGTGGCACTTGTGCTCTTGAGCAAGGCACTTAATCACAATTGTTCCGTCCTTCGGAAGGGATGTAAAGCCGTTGGTCCAGTGTGTTACATGTAACGCACTTTACAGATCCCAGAGCATTCTTTCGTGAAGAGCAAGGGGAGGGATTTCCCGGTGTCTCTGGCCGTTTCTAATTCAACTTAAGAAGTTGATAGTTATTCGAATATTTATATTAATTGATATCTATGTTAATTGATCCCATTCCTATAATTGGCGGTTCTTCCGCTGTTGGATGTGGTGAATAAATAAATAATAGAGCCTTTCAACCATGCATCATGTGAGGGACCGGAGCTGCGTTCCACATCCGCAGCGTAAATACGGGGAGTCAGATTCACCCCTCCATCCTGGCTACGCTGCTGTTCCACATACGCGAAAGTTTGCAAACGTTGGCCAAGATCAAGGGTGCCCGACTTTTCATAGACGAGTGCACAAAAGTACTGTAACCAGTGGCGAACGTCGGCAGCACATGGTTAAATCAGATTTCTCTCTAGGTCTCTGGTTAAATGGAACGCAGCCAGGGTTCTCCCATTCAAATTATGTGACACTGTTTTTGCAATCCCATGGCCAGAGAACTACACACAACGCCGTCGGCATTTGCGCCAGATGAAACACAAAACAGCCGTCTGACCCAGCGTATACGCTATTAAAAACAAATAGGCACTTTACGTTTGCCAACGGCTGTTGTCTGATGTACTGCATTTTTAAGAAGCTGTCCCGGGCTTTCCTAGGGAAATTGAATTTCAACTTTTTAAGGGGTGTTAGTAGACACCTTCAGTAACAAATTGGTGAAGAAATTATTTGGTAAGGATTTAGTTCCCAGATTTGCCAAATATCGGAAAATATTTCCCGACTACACCGCAAGGCGCCCAAAAAAAATGTTCGCGGTCGGAGCCCGCACGGGACCCCTAGGGTACCACCACGGGCCTTCTACGGGCCTAACGGTCTAACGGTCAGGTGAAAACGCCGGGGGAATTAGGAGCAGCCAGCTCAGCACCGCGGCGCCCGTACGGCTGGTGAAAAATTTCCAGGTGCCCGTGGAAAACGTACGAAATTTGCCAAAATGTATGTTTTTACTCGCCGTACGGGCCCCAGAGTGGATATGTGAGAGGGGCTTATACCTAAGTCACAATTAAAGCGGAGGCAGGGCGGCGTGTGCGATTTATAGGCATCGGACGGCGTGTAGAGGTCGGCGAAAGATCGCGCGATAGGGCGGTCTCAGTCACAATTAAAAGTGCCCCGCACGCTGCCATGACGGAATGAGGTCGAATTATTGGCCCGTTTATCGGCCGGTGTCCGGCAGGCACTCGTCTGATGTCCTGCCTCGGCGGGGCCCGGCCGGCGACTGAGCGGCGCCTGGCTGATATTATATGGATTGTCTGGGTTGTCCAAAATTTGGCCCGGCGCCCGCCCGATGTGTGCGATGCCCTGCCGGACATCGGCCAGGCATCGACTGATTTATTGGCGATCAGTTTGCGATGGGAAACGCCGCACCAGGTTTTAAGTCCAAGTTAAAAGTAACTCGATGCCCGCCCGATGCCCAAAAATGACCCGGCAGCCGCAAGGAGTCCCGTGGGGCCCCGGCCGAAAATGCCCGGAAATCCGTCGCAAACTACTCGCAAACCCATCGCAAGCTAATTGTGACTGGGGTATTAAGTACACATTCGCGCGACTCATTTTTCTCATTCTTCGAAATAATAAAGAAAATATTTCTGCTCTTTTTTTTCATAGCGTCTGGTAAAACAAGTCATACAACTACGCAACTACCGGGCATATCTAAAAAACATTCTTCAAAAAACACCATCTAACAGAGACGGTTTTCCAAGTTTTTAGGTGTAAACCACAGAGCTATATATAGGAACTATAGTGAGCACTTATCACGTGACCCCGTGCCCTCAAGGGTGCGTGGACGCCATTTTGTTAGTGGGCAAAAAGTACGTGCTAATGTATTGACGACATGCGTATTTTCAGCTTTAATTTTATTTTAAGATTAATGCTTTCAGCGATAGGGGTGCAGAAAGATGTGGTTGCTAACTACAATCATCCTGACTGTCGGATCATTGTTTATATTTTATATTTTACTTTAAAAGATTGAAACTTTAGTTAGGCCAAACACTTTTCTTTCTCCATGGGCCAAACAACATTCAAAATCGTCGCCCGGGTAGTGTACAAGATTTGGGGAGTTGATCAGAATTTTTTTTAATGACTTATCTAGCATTAGAATGTGCAGATTTGATGGAAAAACTCTAAATTTGGAGTGGGAAAGTTTAAGATTTTGTGAGGAAACACCGGATTTTATTTTTCAGCATGCCTCATCTATTTTGCACACAAGGTCTGAAGCCACGATCAACTTCCTAGTTCTTTCCTGCTACGTCCCCCACTGCTTTTTGCGTGTGTAGGTAGAGCATTCGGGTATACTAGTACCTCAGCCATTAACTTGGGGGAAAGTAACACCCGTTTCATACAGGCGCACGATCGTTCCGATTAAAATTTTGTTTCAGACAGGCGTATGCGAGCCGCGCGCACACTTAAAGGAGATGCTGATTAAGACATAATTATACATCAATCGAAAGCTTATGAACTCTGGAAACGTAAAAAAGTATCACTTCCACCTGAAATTTAGTGGTTTTTTAGTAAAAGATGAAAAACTGCTGTGCGGTTGGACTCCCCAGGTCCCGCCGCTCACATCAGATTCAAATCGACAAAATTGGGCGCCTTTTTGATGACGTAGGCGAAGGGACATAAATCACGTGACCCTGCTCGGTGCGATAGCAACGACATAAATACGTACAGCGGCCATTACACTTCAGCCGTTTGTTGTTAATGTTTTCATTGCGCAAATTATCACTGAGAAATGAGTCATAAAACTCCAGAAGAGGAAGAGTTAGATGTCGAACTAGAATATGAATCCTCCTCAGACAGCTCAGAAGAAATTAGAGGTGTTTTTCCCGGCGAAGAAGACGATGATACTGGCGTTAACAGCGCGGCTACTGCTGAGCTCGACGGCGAGGTCGCTTTTGGTTTATACGAGCCTCTTGCCCGCGATCGCGACGAGGCTACCGTTGGCGGACATGGCAGAAGTGGTGTTCGTGAAGAGGACCGACCGGACCGACTGCAATCCTCGGTTGACAGCTGGTTAGTTGGGTTTTTGTTTTACCATGAACGTAAACCTCCGGTCTCCCGGACCCGGGGCAATTCTGTCACTCGCGCTCGATCCATGTTCAGCGGTATTACCCGCAACAAGCGCCCAGGGCGAGCGCAAGCGTGATTTAGTCTAGGCCTAGCCTGTAGCCAGGCCCGCTCGGACCGGTGCGGAGCGTGTTCAATGGAGCAGTACGTTAAAGGCCCTGTCACAAGAAACCGAATTGCATTACCGTTCATGTACCGTACTGATTTATGTGGAATCGGTATTGATAAGGAGTGATCGGTAAGTGGTCGTTTCTCTATCGTTACTGATAAGTTATTGACACTGGCTGTCTCGGGGTTATAAGGACAGCACGGAATTGCTGTAAAAAGGTTTTAAACATGTTCAAAAATTGCCACCGAACTGGAGCACGTTAACGGGTCGTTACTTGCACGCTATCAGCTCGGTATTGGATCTGTTTTGCCGTTTATACGCCGTTACTGATACGGCAAGGTTTGATATCAGCGTACCAGTACCGGATCACGAACGATTGGATAGCGTTCTGATACAGAGCCGATACCGCACTTCACCTCACCTTACCCCGTTCGCTCTGTTCCTTACATCGTCGTAAACTTATTACTACCGTGTATCTACCGCATACCACGCACTAATCACGACCGTTTTCCGAACAATCCGTGCATGACACACATGTAGTATAATTTGAACGGAGACGCTTATTTATACACTCGCTAGCCACCCGTTTCCGACGGTTGCCGGTCGGTATGCGTTCGGTATTGGTAAGGTGTTGGTAAGGTTTTGGTAAGTTATGTGCGGTGCGCAACAGTTTATAGAACGGTATTGATTCGTGTGTTCGGTCTTAGAACGGTCTTAGAACGGTAATGGTTAGGTTTAGCAACGGTGAATTCGTCAACAGTACTGTCTCGGCTCGGACAAAATTGCTAGATTCTGGATCAAATTGACCATTTTATGCTGTATACGGTACTGGTACGGAAACAGGACGGTACTGGGGCGGTATGAGAAAGTTGATGAATTGCATTTTATGTCCGTTCTCCACCGTACTAGAAAAATATTAATTTTTCAATAAGGTTTACGAACGTTCTTGCGATTCGGTTTCTTGTGACAGGGCCTTTACGGCCTATAAACGGTAAAACTAAGAGTTGGTCAGATTTGTTTTTTTAATGACTGTCAAGTATATCGGTAGGGCCTAGCCTAGACTAAGTGCAGATTTGTTGGCTGAAAAAATAAAATAAAATAATTTGAGTGAGATTTTGTGAGGAAACAAATTTTCAGCCCGTCTCATAATTTGTTGCACACACTTCGTTCTTTTCAACTTCCGTCATGTCTGTGGTGAAAACATGAGCAAATACCGCATATGGGCCTAGGTAATTGTACTGTTGAACAGATGCAGATCCTAGTGATTAAAGGAGCGTGACCAGATACCAGATCACATTTTTGACCCCCACATTTTTCCCATGGGTTTTAAGATTTTGATAGTTACCACATAGTCGCATTCTAAAAAAAAGCACCGGTTTGTAAACTAAAATTACGTTCCATAAAGCAGTGCATGTTCCACTAATCTTTTTCACTTCCATATCTAAATTGGAGATTGCAATTTTTCAGTTTTCTTCCCATGGATAGTATTTTAGGGAGGTATTTGATATGATTGTTACTGTTAGGTGAAAAAGAAATCCATTTTCTGGAAAAATCGGAACACGCTTGGAAGATTACAATGCCCGGCCGCCATGGCATGCCCAGTAACAACCATAGCTCTTCCTATTGGCAAATCTACCACTCGGTTGAATTTGCACAAAGCTGAAATGTATTGTGGGAAAATTTACAGGGCAGAACTTGCCCCATTTTCCTCTCCACAATATTACTATACCTCAAGGCTGGTTATTATTATCACCAAAACCAGCATGTTTACATGGTTTGCAGATCAAAGCAAGACATCTTCATTCTTCACTGCCCGTGACAATTTGATTTCCTTTTGTATTTCTTGATCTAAATCCAGGTGCAACTGCGGCCACTGCAAGAAAATGGACAGCTTCGACAATGGAGACCTTGTTTGCTGCAGGGAAATTCCCGAAGTATGTGTAGAGGCTGACCGTTTTGGATCTGCGTGCATCACAACAACACACCCCTTTGAGCCTGCAGTACTTAATCCTGTATCTCTCTATATCGGATGGTTGGAGTATACTGAAAGATGGAGGCAGGCAGCTAAGAATTTCCAAGCACGCACCAATGAGTAGGTAAAATTGGGTAAGAGTTGAGAAGTTGATCAGATTTTTTGCTTTAAAGGAGTGTGACCAGATCACTTTTTTTTACCAATAACTCCCCGGGACTTACCTTATGGGTCATGAGATTTTTATATCATAACATCCGTTATATTTTTCTGATTACGAAACTGAAACTCCCGTGCTTCTAGGCCGCATATTTCCGAGGATATCGTTGAAAATCCACCGATTATTTGTAAACTAATTTTCCAGTATCAACGTTTATCCGCTGAAAGCATACTCGATAGTTTTGTTCAATTTTTTACTGGAATTTGTGAATGTTTTCGGGTTTTGGGGACATGGGAGGTGTGTATGGGAGTTACTTGATAATATTGGTAAGTTACATCGAAAACTATTTTCCAGAAACTCTGGTCACGCTCCTTTAAATGACTCATCTAGCATCGGTATGTGGAAGTTTAAGATTTCATAAGGAAAATTTTCAGCCTGTCTCGATCATGTTTTGCACACAAGCATTATCGGCAATCAAAATGAACATGCAGAAGACAGTGAACATTTATGTTGATTACCATCTCCAAGGTATATTTTGGTGTCTGCAAAAAATAAAAGCCAAATTAATTTACTTGACAAAATCTTTAATTTTCCTAATGTGCTTCATAGGTTTGTAAACACAGGGCCAATGGTGGTGCCTGGATATAGAAATCATTCCAAATGTTTTAGCACTAGCTTAAATGATCGATATAAAATGGCACGGATTTGAGAAAAACCGCTGTTCCAGTAGTTCAGATTATGGATGATATTGGATCTTGTATAGCACAGTAGCGTAGCACGGCCGACTATATTGAGGGCGCAATATGGACAAGTCCAAATCATGTCAATATTGCACCATCAGGGGCAGATCCAGGAATTGGTTTTTTAGGAGGGGGTTTTGCCCTCCAGATTGTTTAATTTTTATGTCAGCTTGTTTCGGACAGGTGGACAAAACAAATGCATTTCATTATATTTGATGGTGTGACCCAACTCGATGACAAACGTTTATCAGATCAGGATTCCCTTTTTTAGTTAAAGGGAGAGATCACTGCCTGAGACCCCATGCACACAACCTATTGGACAATTTAAAAGAATTTAATTTTTTTTTCTCAGTAAACTATACATTTTTTTCTATTTGTGTTTTTATCAAAACCGGAAATTTCTCATGGTTCACAGCTATAAAAAGACAAATCCTCAATGTATGGTAATCTTTCCCCATTGAATCTAACAATTTGCTGATAGGTGACATGACTCGTATTGTCAATTTTTTAATCCCTTTACAGGAAGTACCGGTACGTGGCCTACAGAAAACTGGTCAGATGGTGCTGGGGATGGTTGGGGAAAGACATCAGGGTGCAGTTGCCAGCATGTGCTCATGCCAGAATCATCGAAGAATATCCAGACATGCGCAATCACTACAAAGGAACAATTCTTCGCCCTTTAGACACTGATGCCTGAGAACTGAAGAAAGCCGACTTTGATTTAAAATTGTTGAGTGATGTAATGTTACAAGTCTGTTAAAGTTGAGCACTATTGACCCCTTTCGAACACGTGCGAATATGCCATTTTGGGAGTCAAATAATGCTGAGTCATTGTGGAAGCAATGTGCGTGCGCAACGCGGTTTAGTTCACCAATGGGAGCCTCAGCATAGCGCGTTACGCGCGCTATGGACACACACAACGCGCACGCACATTGCTTCCACAACGACGCGGCATTGTTTTACTCCCAAAATGACGTCATTGGCACGAGCTCAATTGTTGCATTTGTCACAAGAATGAGCAACCCTGTATCCTATGAAAATAAAAAAAAGTGAATCCAGAACAAACGGTTGACATCAGTTTTTAAAAGAACCTAATAGACAGCCGAACAATTACAAGTTATGTCATTGTTCACTTTGGGAACAAAAATCATATTTCAGAAAAAATAGAAATGCATGTATAGTCTACAGCACTTAGGGGCCCCATATGCATTTTCGGGTACAATCTTGGCAAATTTGAGGATAAGTTAATTTCATATCAAGGAATTCAAATCCGGTTGTTGCCAATTTTTAAGAGTTCATCTTCAAGGTCAAAGGTCAATTTAAAGGTCATAAAGGGTCAAAACCATAAAATTGCACTTTGGCGGCCCCTCGTTGGTCAATTTTAACAATCGTGGCACCCATTCGAGGATTTACAGGATGCTAAGTTCATTTTTATAGTCTCCAAGATTGTTAAGGTCATCTTCAAGGTCCAAAGTCAATTTAAAGGTCACAGAGGGTCAACAATCACAAAATTGCACTCTGACGGCCCTTTCCCTGGTCAATTTTAACAATCGTGGTGTCTATTCTATGATTTACAGGATGCTGAGTTCATTTATTAAAGTATTTAATATTTTTATGGTCATCTTCAAGGTCAAAAGTCAATTTAAAGGTCAATTTAAAGGCCATAACTAGGGTCAAAAATCTTAAAATTGTACTTTGGCGGCCCCTCGTTGGTCAATTTCACCAATCGTGGCGCCCATTCTAGGATTTACAGGATGCCGAGTTCATTTATTATAGTCTCCAAGATGTTAAGGTCATATTCAAGGTCAAAAGTCAATTTAAAGGTCACAGTGGGTCAACAATCACAAAATTGCACTCTGACGGCCCTTTCCCTAGTCAATTTCAACAATCGTGGTGTCTATCTTGAATGGCAATCATTTACAGGATGCTGAGTTCATTTATTAAAGTCTTTAAGATTTATATGGTCATCTTCAAGGTCAAAAGTCAATTTAAAGGTCAATTTAAAGGTCACAACTAGGGTAAAAAATCTTAAAATTGCACTTTGACGGCCCCTCGTTGGTCAATTTTAAGAATCGTGGTGTCCGTTGTAGGATTTACAGGATGCTGATTTTATTTATTAAAGTCTCCAATATTTTTAAGGACATCTTCAAGGTCAAAGGTTAATGTAAAGGTTACAGGGGGTCACTAATCATAAAAAAATGTACTTTGTCGGTCCCTGTTTGGTCAATTTCAACAATCATGTTGTCTGTACTACGATTTACAGGATGCTACGTTCATTTAACTAGGGCCAGGGTAGGGCCAGCTAGGTCAAGGACCGCTGGCTCCCCATGGATCGGAGTGATGGAAATTGTATACCTCGGTTGATCCATTTAGATGTTAAGAACGTTTTTTGCAAGGTGTACAGTATGGTGATGTAGAGTTTATTTATGAAGTCTAGATTCCAGGATGTTTATATGTCAGGGTCATGTGACTAAGGTCAGTGATCAAGGTCAATTTAGACATCGGACTTACCTGGCTGAGGTCGATGGAAATTGTGTATTGCATTTTTTGGGCTTCACTGGCACAATTTGGGTAATTTTGGTGATTTTTTTCTCGGAGTTTGAAAATGCCAAGTGAATATCTAAAGACAAGTCAGGGTCGTGTGAATAAGGTCAAGGTTATCTTAGATCGTACTGGGCTCCATTAGCAGAATGTTTGATGGGAGGAGAGAGGTTCTTTCAAGGTTCTGAGAATGCCAAGTTTATTTATTTTTGAAAGTCTTAAGATGAATAAATTTTGGATTCATGTGATCAAGATTAATAATATACGTGGAACTTCGAAAACTATTATTCATAACTATGCCGGCTAACGCATATAAGGACAACTGTCTAGCAGAACTTGTAATGATTTTTTCAATTAACTCGTAATGAAGATATTTAACATTAAAGCCCGCCAAAGTGTGTGACTGAGTACATCAAGATCCTGGAGAAAAACATCAAGCAGTCCGCAGAGAAACTCGGGGAGCATTTTGACATAGGCCTATCAGCAGGACAACGATCCAAAACACACTGCCAAGTCAGTCACGAAATGGTTCCGGGATAATGCTGCAGGCGTAGAGTGGCCAGGCCAAAGTCGGGACCTCAACTCAATCGAGATGGGGGAGAGCCTTTCAACCTCAATGCCGGACCTGGAGACTAGCGGAGTTGGCCAAATTCCACGCAGATACTTGTGAGCCAGTACAACAAGGCATTTTCCATTGATTGTAAAAAGGACTTTGAACTGATCTAAGGAGGCTAGACATATTTTCAGCAAATCTGTCAATAAAATACCCCCGAAATGATGTACATGTATTTCTTGAAATGTCTCTTTGCAGTCATTCCTTCAGCTGCCTCTCACACTCTTGTAACTTAAGCCAAAAGACTCCCATTCCTCAAAATTTACACGATTCAAAATATGGTAAGGGTATGAATAATTTCAGGCTTGTTAGAGTAATTGTTTTTCTGTAATAAATTAGTGTTTTATAGACGATTTTTATGAAAACAAAACTAACAAAACTTAATCTCTGGGAGGGGTGGTTATTTCTCTGTATATGCCTTGCTAGGCTCACGTAATAGCAAATCCCAATCAGTGAGGAACAACTGTACTACCGTGATTCGAGACCACCAGTTGGCTTCATAGCTCAATTGGTAGGGCGTCTGCACGTTAATTAAGCAGAAGGAATGCGGTTCGAATCCCGGTGGAGCCAAGTTGCTTTTCACTGCATCCAGATTTCACAAACTCATATGGATTTGTCCACATTTGTATCGAATTCATTCACCCCAGCGGTCCCTGGGTAATAATCCCTAAAAGTAATCACTTAATCATACTAAAACAGCATGCTCCCTATAATAGAGACTGGAGTCACTTGTGCATGATTTGTGTACCAGAAAAATTCAGAACGGTATTTTGTTCGGGCTTATTAGGCTTTTATTTTGCCATAATATCATCTACTAGTCCAAATATTTAGAAAAAAAGTGATAAGTGCAGTCGACGTTACTCAAACTATGTGAACTTTAATAATCTGAAAATATGGTCCTTTTAAATGTGCGATGACATACAAAATTTTGACCAGGATTAGAAAACTAAACAACACTGGGTTTTAAAGGCAGAACAGATGATTGGTAAACTGTTAAAAGGGGGTTAGGCCTATTTCTACTAGAAGCCCATTGATAAAACTGTCCTGGACAAATTTTGAAACTATGTAACGATTGAAAAAAAAACCATTATGAAACGAACGTAAAAACCAAAGTGCTATTAAAATGAATGACAAAGGACGAAATCCCTTTTTCAATGTTTAAAAGATCGTTTGAAGGAAAATTAATAACGTCTGAGTACAGTGTTGAGTGTTCGTTCCGGTTTGTCTTGTAAACTCAGAAAAAATGGGGTCACTGAAAATGATACCCTCATCAGGTATTTATTCGCTTGAATTAAGCAAAGGGTACAACTACAAATTCGCCACGAATGATCAGCGAAATATAAACATATACTGTAGGCCTATAGCTACATTAAGACAGCTCGACTTGTACATCTCGTCTCTCCAGACAACTTTATTCCCATGTATGAAAACCACCCACCTCCCCCAAAGTAACCCCAGCTTTATCCCGTTTCCGTATAGACCGTATCGAATAGCCGCATTTCGTGGGACACACTTAGACCGTTTAACAATGGAAGCACGATATAATAATAATAATATAATGCATTTATTTGGCGCAAATTCTACTTAAACAAATATTCAAGTGCGCCTTACAGCAAAACATAAAAATTACAAAAGTTAAAATCAATTAAGTCAATTATTAAGGTACAATTAAATTTTAGACATTAAAAGCACTCTGAAAAAGATGGGTTTTAAGGAAGGTTTTGAAAGAGACTATACTAGTGGCATTCCTCACTTGTACAGGCAATTTGTTCCAAAGCGATGGAGCGGCATATTGAAAAGCCTGATCGACCAAAGACAATCTACTACGTTTGGCAAGGTGCTGAAGAAGAACGCCATTATTCGGGTTAGAACTACGGAGGCTATAATGAGACACTGGGCGAATAGTAATAAGCTCAGCCAAATATTCCGGACAATCACCATGCAAAATTTTAAAAACAAGTAGCAATACTTTAAAAACAATTCTAAACTTCACTGGAAGCCAATGAAGATTTAGGAAAAGAGGTGTAACATGACAGTACTTGTACCTATTACACACAAGTCTAGCACATGCATTTTGGACTCGCTGAAGGCGATCAATATGCACAGACGGTATCCCATAGAGTAAACTATTACAATAATCCAACTTGGAAGTTATAAAAGCATGAACAAGTGTTTCAGTACTGGCACGTGTAAGATACTTTCTAATTGATTTAATATTATGCAAGTAATAAAAAGCTGAATTGCATGTTTTGACCACATGGTCCTTCATGGATAAATTAACATCAAACCATGCTCCCAAATTCCGAACCAGGGTCACAGGGCGGACAACTACTCCACCAACCTGTAAACCATCAATCTTAACCTTTGCTACCTGCTGACGAGTACCAATAATTATTAATTCAGATTTACTGTCATTTAACAATAATCCCATGGTTGACATCCAAGTACGCAAGTCTTTAATACAAGATTCCATGTTAGCTATGGCCATTTTTTGACACCCAACAACGTCAGGTGAATACGAGATATACAATTGTGTGTCGTCCGCATAACAATGAACCTGAAGGTGATGAGATTTTACAATATCAAATAACTCACTTGTATATAAAATAAATAATAAAGGACCCAAACAGGAACCCTGCGGGACACCCCACTCAAGAGTGAACTTATCCGATAACTTATCATTGACCAAAATGCGTTGAGATCTGTTACTCAGATATGATCTAAACCACTGAAGAACAATACCGTCAATTCCAAATTTTGTCCTAAGAGTGTCAACAAGGATGCTGTGATCTAATGTATCAAAAGCGGAACTTAAGTCAAGTAGCACGAGCATGGTAACCTGTTTGTTATTCATAGCCAATAATAAATCATTTTTTACTCTCAACAATGCTGTTTCAGTGCTGTGAAATTTACAATACGCTGACTGAAACATAGGAAAAGAATTATGACTAATTAAATGACATTGTAATTGATCGCAAACGGCCTTTTCCAGCAACTTTGAAATAAACTGAAGGTTGCTAACTGGTCGGTAATTTTCAATATTAGCCTCCAGACCTGGTTTTTTAAGTAGAGGTAGCACAACTGCCGACTTCCATGTGTCTGGAAAGCAGCCTGATTCCAGGGAAGCATTCATAATCCGAGCAATAAAGGGTAATAAAACATCTAAGTTTTCAGCTACCAAATGAGTTGGGATTGGATCCAGTAAACACGATTTCTTACATGAACCAGTAATAAGTTTCTTGACGTAGTTCTCAGTAAGAAGATCAAAATCTGTAAGCTGTGAAATTGACGTTGTATTAGCATGGCAATGTAAAGACAAACTGTTGATATTATCGGTGCCAATCAATTTGGAACGAATGGACTTAATTTTATTTATAAAAAACAAACCCATATCATTGGCAAGTAAATGTGAAGGAGGCACTTTAGTTTGAATCTTAAAAAGAGAGGTGCTAGCCCTAAAAAACCGCTTGGGATCACCACTGTTATCACTAATAAAATTGTTATAATAATCACATCGAGATTGATTCATAAGAGAGATAACCCGATTTCTGCAACTCTTAAAAAGAATAAAATCAGAATCCAGTTTTGTCATTCTCCATTTCCTTTCAAGTTTCCTTCTACAACGCTTGGCTTGCTTAATGTCATCATTAAACCATGGCACTGTGGGCCGCACGACAACAGTTTTAGTTTTTACAGGAGCATGAACATCAAGTAAGGATTGCAAAGTAGTACTATAAGACAATGCAAGATCATTAGCATGTACCGGCACATTACAACCCAAATTAGAAAACATGTCCCTTGAAATATCGCTCTTAAACTGTTTCATGTCAATGTCTTTAGTTTTTCGGACAAAAACTTTCTTTACAGTCAATGGTGGCTTTATAAAATTAAGAGAACATTTAACAGCAAAATGATCTGAGAATAAACGGTCAGAAACAAGGCCACTTATTAGTGCTTCTGACTGTCTAGTTATAACCAAGTCTAAAGTGTGACCATGTATGTGTGTAGAAAAACCAACATGCTGCATTAGACTCATGGATTCCAATAACTCACGAAAATTTACAGCGTCAGTGCAATCATTGCGATCAACATGTATATTAAAATCACCAGTAATAATTAATGGTTCATTGCACATTACAAGAGATTCCAAATAGTTTGAAAATTCATCAATAAAAATTGATACCCCAACCTGGTGGGAAGGGGAGTAAGGTGGACGATAAATGATGACCAAACGTAAAGTCTGTGATGCTGACTGAATTGACCATTCTGAGGATTCAAACGACCGATGCTCTCCACCAGGATGTCTTGTAACTTGAAGAGTCTCACGAACGAGAAGTGCCGTACCACCTCCTGTTCGTCCTACCCGTGGTACATCAAACAGCTTGAACCCAACAGGAATCGCTTGAATCCGATACGCGTCATCAGTTGCCTTGAACCAGGTCTCAGTCAGTGCATAGAAATCAGCGCCGGTTGTACAGACAAAGTCAATCCAATCAGCAATTTTGTTTTTCAAAGACCTCACATTCACAGAACACATCTCAAGGTCACGGTGTTTATGAGCATGTACACTAACACGTTTAGACATGCAGACATGAACCAATGTTCGTGGACGAGGGACACAAGTGTGCATGTAAGAATCTGTGAACTGTCGTTTGCTAATGACAGGAATAAACTGCTGATGTGGGCGACTGGTAATGTCTACGAGCAATCTTGGACGAGACATCAGTGAACATGAACTTGAAATGTAAGTCATGCATGTCCTCGGTGTTATTAGGACAGGAATGGGCATGCCATTTTCTGCAGCTTTGTCACGACAAGTCCACCGACCACCTCGACTTCCTCTTGCTCGCTTTGCAATTCCAAGAAGATGGATATGCCTTCTTGTTTCATGTGCTAATGCATGCTTGGAGCGAAGACTATACAGCTGGAGAGCAGAGTATGGCAGAAGAAAATTACAGTACTGAGCACAAGTGTGAGCATGGTTCAACAGTTGACTTGCAGCTACAGAGGGTGTATTGATATGTTCAAGTGAATTAATTCCATTCTGCATCAAGTCCTCCTCAACATGTGGCGATAAAACTGGGCCCGGGTTCAAAGAAATATCCATTGCGATTGTTATATCAATGACCGGGTGGTTATAAGGCACATACAAACATGTGGAGCCATGTTTAGACAACTTCGACCTAGGCAGGTTCGACCGCCAAGATGAGATTGACGATGATGAAGCAATTAACTCACCGCGAGTGACGGGCGAAATCACAAGTCCAAAGTAGAAAATCTGATCATGACACTGTGTTCCTGATGCTTGGTTGCTAACACATACCGGTATATGAAGAAGGCACATGTATAGCACAACCAACTTCAAGGTGGTACAATGCCCAATGCATGCCATGGTGTCGGAAATAGACTGACGATTGCTAACCAGCTACAACAGTCTTACAATGATCAGTTGTCATTCCCAAAACGATACAAAAAATCCAGAAAAGCACAGTTCAGTCCCACGATGAACAGCTAGAATTCTAGGTACAGCTCACAACAAAGATGATTAAATACTCAAAAGGATAAAAAATCCAATTAAAAACAGCCAAATCCAAGTTAAAATCTGAAATTTTTACAGACACAAACATTCATAGGTGCAGCCATGACGAAGGGCGACCATGCATGATGTCCTCGAGGAACAAACTGAAGAAACTGCCCCACGAAATGGACAGTCGATGGTTGTCGCAATGTTGTTAATAAGTGTGAGAAACATCAGTAGGGGCGCACGCGCCAACTAGGAGACAATCTCCGTATTTTCGGACAGTCTCCACATCGGGAGACAGCTGTGACCCAAAACATATTTGAAGCGTGCCTGTCCTCGAAAAAGGAGTCTGTCGCTGTTTGTGGGGACGTCTCCATAAACGGAGATCATCGTTTGGACTCGGTCTGGTTGCAGCCTCACGTTCACATATAAAGTGCAGATAGTAGTCTGGATGACAACCTTGCTCCTTTGTCTAGTGTTAGACACAATTTTTAATTCAGTTTTTTAACGGTTTTTAATTTAATCGTATGTTATTAGCAGTTTTCTTATGTTTTGTTTTAAGGGTTAATTTTTCAAGTTTAATTTGAAAAGTTTAAATTAATTACATAAAAATAAATTACAAAATTAGCGTTAAATTTAAAAAAATTAAAGTTTGGGGAATTTTCAAATTTTTTTTTTATGGTTCCTGACATCTTCCTGACGTTTTTATTTGTTTACTGTTTTCTGGCGGCTTCTGACGGTTCCTGACGGCTCGATCCTGACAGCTCGATCCTGACGGTCTTGACGATTCCTGACGGTGATTAGTGCGGCCGTTTAGGCTTCATCATGTTCATGTTCATGCAACATGTGAACATGTTGAGCCTGCCCTTGTTGAGGCTTTTGATTTTTTAACCTCCATGGTATGGTGATGGTTCGAAATGTGGTTTCGTCACATTTCTAGCATTTATTTTACGAATATATCAACCTACAATGCTTGAAAAAATAATACGAAAAGTTGAAGTTTGATCTTTGATAATCCTTATCTTTTACATTCATAATTTTTTTGTGATGGCATATTTATCAGCAATGCAATAAAATCAACTGATTGTGCAAAAATCAAACCTGGACATTAACCGTTGATCGACTGCGCCCAACATTTAAGTGAATATGATATGGTCAGTTTAATTACGGGTGTGTTTTCATTAACTTTTCTCCTCTATTACAGATGCCCAAGTTAAGAGTGTAGCGTCATAGTTCAACTCAGCAAGCTATATGCATGGAGAGCCTGGAACTGCAAAGTTTTCTAAAGTGTGGTTGCGACTTTCATAACGATTTTGAAAACTACACGGAACTTTCCAATATTTTTCAGGGTAAACGAGTTCCTAAAACAGTACAAAGGATGAATTAATCAACAAAAACTACATTAAAAGTGGACAAATTTGTCTGTGATGCTTGCATTGCAAAAGCAACAGGGACCGATTTGACTAAATCCCAGAAGACTGATGTGGATGAGAACAGCTCGAGGGACACTGATTCAAGCAAAGAGGAGCATGCATTTGCAAAGTCATCAGCCCCTACTTTTCAAGAACATATATACAAAAGTAGCAAAACTTGTCAACAACGACGTCACTGCACTCTACCACCAGCGAGGCCACTATAGCTAAGCGATTTGCTTAATTATAAGCCAAAGCAATGGCTTAGTGAGCGCCCACCAGAGCTAGTATCTCTCCTTACTGAACTATGCGGAGTATCCAAGTTTGATGACAAGAAGGCATAGGTACTAGCCAAGACAATTGAACACATCTACCACTTGAGAAACTTCATCACAGTATGTTTTAATCATGACTTGGCTTCCTTGTTAACTTCTTTGAGACAGGCATCCCCTCCTTGGTAGCTCTTTTCCCTCGCTGTCCTGCGGACTGTATAGGACTTGTGAAATACATCACATACTTGCTCCGGCATCAGGACCTTGGCAAAAAGACCACACGGAATAGACATGTACAAGTTACATTAAGTTTCTTAAATACATGTATTATATCTTGCAATATTGAGCATTCCACTATCATTTGTAGAAACTGACTGGTTTTGCAGAATTTAATGCCTGTAGTGCTGAGGATACATTACAAAATTTGAAAAACACATGCACTGTATTGATATGCTTTCCGTATGACATCTTTAGTTTTGTATTAAGTTGGGACCTTGCATCTTACTGTTTTTACAAAAATGGACTTGTATTTGTTTTGGAATTTGTTGGTGTCATATAACAAGTAATGCAGCTTTTCCACAGTGCAAAAAATGACTGATACTATAAGCAGTTACATGTACAATCTTGTAGTACCTCGTCCACCATGTCTCTAAACATAATCTCTTGATACTTCAGGAAGTTTGGGTGGTGTTGGGAATAAAACAAAGATGTAAACTTTGCCCGTCCAGCAAAGATGGCTTCCATGTTGTTTTTCCTAACCCCAGACCGGAATAGCATGAATCCATGATCGATAGGTGATACGTGAATGCCATCTGCTGCATATAGATTGGGGTCTGTGACATCTTCGCACCATGTCCAATATCCATCTGCCGTTGGTTCTTGTTTATTTTCATGGCACTCCCTTATCATGTACGTAGGGTATCAGCAACTCTTTTGTTACTGCCAGCTAGGTATGATATCCGAGGTAAGTGCCATGTTTTGTGGTGGTCGCTTCCTTTTAAACAATACTGTTGGGCTCTTTCGGACCTGAAACCCAACACATTAAAGAAAGGGTCGAAAGGAAGATTCTCCAGTTCAACTCCAGGAAACTTTGGGCGACATTCATTTCTATTTTCCCAGTCGGCCTGCGACCTCGGGGAAACTAGCAGGCCCGCCGTCTCAAGGATCATGATACTTTGCACCATCACTCTCATGAGCAGTCAATATTTGTATACTATTTGAGGTTTTGAATGAAGTTCTGATGACCATTGAAAAACAAGTTTGTATTTTAAATATTTTTAACTATTAAATTGAGGTAATATTTATTATCAGTCATTTTTATCTGATAAATTATCGCCCATCTTCCCAAGTCCCATCGTTTTTCCCATCTTACCCAGCAGCCACCCGCCCCATCAGAATTTTCCACCATAAGTCATGCCAATTTTGTACATGGATATATTGAACGCCCGTCTCATGTGTGCAGGCTCTATAGACTCTGTGATGCCTCATGGTCATGCCCACAAAATATTGCATTATTTGTACTTATTTTCTACATTCAGGTTGCAAGGTTGCCATAAGACCACCTCTTATAGCCTCTGCCAGGTCCTCGGGCTGTTGTTCAGCATTGTTAATATCCCATTCAGGCATATTTTTGAAGATTTTGTTCGTATGCTACGTGTACATGTGCCATATGATTGTCTTGTACATAAAAGTAACTTGCAGCAACATTTACATAGATGGGATAAAAATCGATTTTTCGGTATCGATTTTATCCCAGTGCAATCGCTATTGTATAGCATAAATATAGATTCCACTTTATTGGTACCGAAAAGTTGTGGTATCGACTTACTGCGCTGTGTCATGTTGCAATTTTGCAGCTCCGGCCACTCGAGTTTCCCGCTCGTGTAATCCGAGAAGTAGTCGGACAACCAGTCAAAGTAGTCGGACAACTAGGGGGTATTTTTGACCTAGATTCCATTTTTCGTGTTTGCAGAGGCCGCCGAGCGATCCCCGAGGCCGCTCAGCTTTTTGAAAAAAAAATGTCCTCCAATGTGGAGATATTCGCCGTATTCGGGGACAGAAAAGTCTCCTTATCGGGAGACTTCCGCGAGTTTGGAGATTGTCTCCGAGTTGGCGCGTGCGCCCCTACTGAACATTGAGCATAAAACGATATCAAAACCCGATTATTGCAAACTTTCTTTCACAAAAAAATGACTCGATTCAATGTCACACTCTATATAGGGCCTACATTATACCATGGAGGTAGGAAAAGAAAATTCCTACCTCCATGATTATACAAGCATAAACAAACCTGATGATATTATGACACTGCCAACTTCACAGACGTGATTTTACATATGGCGATACGGCACGGCCAAAATTAACACGTATCTTGTGACTGCATAAACTGTTAGTAGAAGCTAGCCTTGTCTGTAGTGTGCGATACCATCACCTGATCACTTTGCGAATTGAACCCAAATTCGAACGCAGTATGTACAGTTCTTAATACAGAAGGGTTCCTAGTTGGGCATCTTCGTGATGGGGTAATATTTCTTCGTGCGCTAAATTCCACGTCGCGTCGTCTGCATTTTTATTTCCAAAAACCTTGAAAAAGCACCTTTTCGGGGTCAGCAAAATTAGGCAACAAGCGGATTTGGGTTTCCCACTAACCAAGGAGTAATCCATGAAAAAATCAAAGATTGTACCCGAAGTTGCACACAAATGATATTTTTACGCCATAAGGGTGTAGACTAGTATTTTTTAATGAATGAGAAAACCCAAGCATGGTTTCAAGTCTAGCCCGAATGAAATGCACAGTACAATTACATAGCTGCAATTTCAATGATTTGAGCATCTAGCTGAATGAAGTCTGTTTTAGTGCCCATGGCAAATCAGTTTTCATTTAATTATCTCAAACATACATTGAGAGAAAATCCCTATTGTCTTTATAGTGGTTTGAACCCAAGACCTCTGACCTGCAGATTACATGTACCGGTACATCCAATTTTCCATTCTGCAATAACACTGCCAAGGATGGATTTTCAATATATGCATTGCCCACCGAGCCGACAACTGTAAGAAATACATTGGTGGGCCTATAGTTCGAATTTCTATGAAGACCATATATGATTTTACCCTCATCTCCTGCTTGAGTAATTCATTTTTACGGTGATTAATAGGCACATTACTCAGTACTGCATTCAAATATTTCAAGTTAGAGCCGACAGGCAAATATTGAAGGGAAATAAAAAGAACTGTCTCAACACTGAACCCCTCATAAAATGGCTTTCCAAGAGCTGCCCCTTGGTACAACTGCAATGGAGGATGTCATTCAATTTTCATTGGCTGTTGGGGAGCTGGCAGTTGTTTGCACTCTCATAGGGGTGGAAAACCTACGATGCTTCTGGTATTGAGCGACTGCCGCAGCCTTATTTGGTCGCTCCACACTTGCACACATTGGCTGTGGTGCTTGGAGCTCCTGCATTTGCTCTCGAGCTGTTTTGTCCCCTGCCTGAACTAGCTGTATGACCTCAGACACAAGCCGCTTAACATAGTCTACATTGGGGGAAAAAAAACATTTTTGGCAGATTTTTCCACTTTCCTTTTAAAGCAAGACTTACATGTAAACCCAATTCACATACTGACTCAAACCAGGCCTGCAGATGTAGAAGGCAAGGAAAAATATAATAATAATAGCAAAGCACTTATTAGGCGCACAATATCTGGAGGCCATTCAAAGGCGCCAGGTCAAGAAAGAAAGTCACTAGTTGTTGTGAAAAGCCTGGTGAAAAAGAAATGTCTTTAAATGCCGTTTAAAGACAGAAAGATCACATGTGGCTCTCAGCTCATCTGGCAAATAATTCCAAAGATGGGGTGCATAACTAGAAAATGCCCTATCCCCATAGGTTACCAGACGGGTTCTGGGGACATAGAGGGTGTGACCTGGTTTGGGTGCGGCACCTCAACAAATAAAAAGATTTTTGGAATTGATAATTTTCTAGAAACAAATTATGCACTTTCAAATGAGACATCAATGAGACATCAATGACAAAAAAAGAAAGTAAAACATTTGTATTTAATTGTTTCTAACATTTAGTTATCGAACAATCACTGTCAATATTTCAATCAAGGTGTACCAATTGACCAAGTCTGACCTGTGGCATGTCCAACCTGTTTTCTTCTGTTTTATCTGTCTCAGAAATCCTTCAGAGACAGAAGAAAATATTTGATAGACCACCAGTCCCGAGGGTCCTGCCTTCTGCTTTGGATAGTTTATTCTGAAGCATGGAGTGCCATCAATCTTTGTCGCTTGCCGTCTCTGTCCATTTTCATTCCAATGGAGGGCTGATACGTATGACCTGTATCAAAAATAAAACAAACATTAGGAATAATAATTATTAAGTTGAAACTGACAGGCACAGACGTGCAGATAAGGTATTACTAAAATGATTAGTAAATCACAATGCATCCAAAACCACATGACAACCAACTTCCTTATATTGACCCCTTACGAACGCGTGCAAATACGCCATTTTGGGAGTCAAACAATGCCGAGTCATTGTGGAAGCGATGTGCGTGCGCGTTGTGTGTGTCTCTGGTGGGCGTAACACGGTTTAGTTCACCAATGGGGACCTCAGCATAGCGCGTTACGCGCGCTATGGACACACACAACGCGCACGCACATCGCTTCCACAACGACGCGGCATTGTTTTTTTCCCAAAATTACGTCATTGGCACGAGCTCAATATGTTGTTACTGCATCCGCTGTTTGCATCTGCTGTCGGACCACCAAGTATGCAACGATTCCCCGAACGGCCCGACTGTCTTCTCTTCATCCTGCCACCACGCTGACGTTTTCAGTGCCTGCGGTGTACTTCACATGCTTCAACTCACTTGAAATCCATTCACATTGTAGCAAAATCCATCAGCATTATGAGTTTTAGACTATTACAAATGAATCCAAGGAAAATAGGAAAGTTGCAAATTAAATTCAGCACCATTAATATCGCACGTTCAGAGGTAAATTCAATCATTATCCTTTTCCCAGCTTTCCCCAATATTTTTGTCATTTGGACTTGGCCAAAATATGTGAATGACATTTTTTTCTGGGAGGCATGTACACAA
The DNA here is from genome assembly GCA_037783545.1 of Henricia sp. BOLD:AAB3569. Taxonomy (NCBI): domain Eukaryota; kingdom Metazoa; phylum Echinodermata; class Asteroidea; order Spinulosida; family Echinasteridae; genus Henricia; species Henricia sp. BOLD:AAB3569. The sequence goes on along the minus strand of JBBELK010000366.1, from coordinate 539,316 downwards.
TAATGTCTTGATTAAGCTGTAAAATAAAGTCTGAAACTCATACATGTACACTGTATGCTGATGGAATTTGCTACAATGTTAATGAATTTCGAGTGAGTTGTTGAAAAAAAGGTGTTTTTTCCTGTATACATTGAACAAATATTTGAAGAAAATTACCTCTTGGAATCAACAGATCATCCAATTCGAAGATACTTGTCTATGTAATTTAAACTTGCACTTCTGTCGGAAATGTTGCATTTCTCAGACAAAATAATTATAAAATTACTGCAGAGAGTAATCAAGGTAATGCACAAAATTGCGGCGGGAGAGGTTTGTGTGTAAGCGCAACAATAGAGGGCGCTGCGTGCGTGCGTGAATGGTTATTTTGTGCATAACTGAATACAATTTTTGAAGGAGAAAATGTGATTTTACTATAGGAAAAAAAAAACGTTACAGCAAAAGTACATGTGGGAAATATATCTTAAATTTAGATAAATCTTTGTTCAATGTACATTGAACGGAAGAAAAAAAACCGGAAAGAGTTTGACGTCGTAATAGTCTACCACGCTTACATTTTCAGCGCCCGCAGTGCACTCAACAAGTCACTAGAAGTCCATTCACATTGAAGCAAAATCACTATCATTTCGGCTTCCAGAAAAACTTCCGCATATTTTGGCCAAGGTCAAATGAAAAACAATATAAAAGTTCGACCGATGCCGCAAATCGCCCTTTGGGTGTCAGACGCTTCGCCCCATTTCCAATTCGCCCCATGTCAGTTCGCTCCATACCACTTCGCCCATTGCCACCTCGCCCATGCTATTTAGCCGGCAGTCAGTCAATAAAATAGGGAAAATAGTTGAGGTCTCATTTAAAAGTGAATGACTTTTTAACAATAGGCTTCTTCAACTGTTCCCCTGCAGGGACTCACTCCAGTTTGGAAAACTTGCCGGCTTGCTTGCAAACTAAAAAATAAAAATAAATAAATAAAAATAAAAAGTCAACTTTAATTCGGACCTCTTTAGTTTAATTAACTGCACTCAAATTCGGCTTAAAATGAATTGAATGAAATTTGTTTGATTGGACTAAAATTATTTGTTCGTAAATTGAAGTTGTTTTTGACCTTGTTTTCTTATTTTGTTGGTTTGATCACATGGAGGAATTTTCTTCCATGGTCAGACGGTATGATCATATTCATATGCCTAAGCAATTTCAATGTAAATTTAAACCAGCCCTGGTGCAGTGTTAAAGTAAGTTACGTTTCTTTCTATGTTATCGACCGACTGCCGGCTAAATATTAATAGCATTGGTGGGGCAAGTGGCAATGGGGCGAAGTGGTATCCGTATGGGGCGAACTGACAAGCCGAACTGACATGGGGCGAAGTGACTCCATGATAATAGCGCGGAAGGAATTAACGCGGCGCACTTCACACATGCTTCAACAACTCGCTGGAATCCATTCACATTCTAGCAAAATCCATGACAGCATATGCGTTTCAGTCTTTTACAGCTTAATCCAGAATTGTTTGCCTTCCAGAAAAAACTGTCATTCATATATTTTGGCCAAATCCAAATGACAAAAATAATGGAAAAAGTTCGACCGAAGTCGCAAAAGTTTACTTACGGAAAATCGTCTGACAACATGGCGAACTCCACGCTGATACGGTGGCCTATTTCGAGCATTTGCACCCGCGCGCCATGATACAGGACACAACAGCACTAAGCTGGATTTTATTCATGTGAAATGTCTATTAGGGCCTACAGGCTCTCTTGTATAATATCACATCAACCTTATTTTACATGAAGAACTGCTGGACAAGATAAGACAGTACGTGGAATTTCTTTTCGTTTTAGAACGACAGGTGCCAGTGTATTCACACTGAACACAATAGAATTACATAACAACTGGCTATATAAACGCCACGTTCGCTTCAGTAGCTCACTCTCGGTCAATCGTGTCAACTTTGCTGTACAATCCTATTCTACACACTCTTCACGCACCGCATCGAACATGTCCCTCGAACCGGGCGTCGGCGGTTCGGAGTCCGGTACCAGCAGTGATCAGATACTGAACGCTATCCAGGCCCTTTCTAAGTCATTAGACTTCAAGGTCGAATCGGCTTGCAAGAAGCAACGCTTATCAGACGTTCCGACGTTCAAACGCGACGGCATCAACAGCAGCACAAGCACTGCGAGAAGCTTCTTTCGCTTGTCGAGTCGGCCATTCAGAACATTGACAGCCTTGACATCGACTCGGCCAAGACCGACTGGAACGCCGCCGTTAAGTCCATCAAGGAACGTCAAAAGCTCATACGACTTGCTGACCGTTCTGATCTCGGCTGGGGAGTTGTGAAAGAGTACATCGCAGAAACGTCTAATTGAGGCGGCATAGACATTTGCGTCCACCCAGTCGTATGGCACTGAGTTTATAACACATTTTATTCGATCGTTTGGTATCGAATTCGATTTGAGGGACAGCGGATTTTTTGTCCGTCCAATATTGGCATCGAGCACATCGTTCAAAGTTTAATCTCACAATGTTTTAAAATTGTTGATCTTTCCACACCGGAACTGGCAATCGTAATTTGTTATTTAATACCTTTTTTACCTTTGTTGTTTTTTCCGCGTTCCGCGTGCACCGAAGGCCAGTAAACGTCTATTTGAGGCGGCATAGACATTTGCGTATACACAGTCGTATGGCACTGAGTTTATAACACATTTTATTCGATCGTTTGGTATCGAATTCGATTTGAGGGACAGCGGATTTTTCATTTTATTTTATTTTATTTTTGTCCGTCCAATATTTGGCATCGAGCACATCATTCAAAGTTTAATCTCACAATGCTTAATTGTTGATCTTTCCACACCGGAACTGGCAATCGTAATTTGTTATTTAATACCTTTTTACCTTTGTTGTTTTTTGTTTCCCCTTTGCCCTTTCTTTTGCGACTTTCTATAGACTACAGCAAGGTTCGCACAACGACCTAGCCACTGTTCACCATTGGAAACATTTGACCTGTTTTTGTCCTTTTCTCGTCTCACATGAGGTATAAATAGAAAAGAAATGAATTTTCTGACGGAAGTATGGAGGAAGAAAGTGGAATTTCTTTTCGTTTTAGAACGACAGGTGCCAGTGTATTCACACTGAACACAATAGAATTACATAACAACTGGCTATATAAACGCCACGTTCGCTTCAGTAGCTCACTCTCGGTCAATCGTGTCAACTTTGCTGTACAATCCCGCCCACCCCATTTTCCCACTTCAATCGGAATTCGGACCGGGGGAGTGCACCCCTGTCGAGTGCCCTGGATGCACCCACGTTTCCTCCAATGGCTGGGGGTTTTTCGTGGCCACCGAGCGCCAGCACACAGTGCTGGTCCGACACTCGACCCGAATTCAGTTTCAGTTCCGACACACGTGTTTTATTTTCTCTTTCGGCTTGATTGATTCTGACCGATTTTAGCACGGTGATAATTATTGAACTTCGACACTTTATTGTCGAGACCTAGATACTGTGAACTTTTTAAATTTGTTTACAGCTCGTAATTCATACATCAAACTTGGTTCAGATGCTAGTTTGATAGCCTCTAAATCGATAGGCCTTTAATACGGCTTACACCAGACGTGTATAATTATTTTTTTTCAACCACATTTGAAGGATATTACATTTGTGCATATAATTTGATCCTAATCAAGCTGATTAGCGGAGTTTAAAATAAATCGAACAGCAAGGTTCGCACAACGACCTAGCCACTGTTCACCATTGGAAACATTTGACCTGTTTTTGTCCTTTTCTCGTCTCACATGAGGTATAAATAGAAAATAAATGAATTTTCTGACGGAAGTATGGAGGAAGAAAATGCACAGGTTTGTAGACAAGTTAGCGTTCCGTCTATGGAGATCACGTGACATGTGTCCCTGCGCCTACGTCACCATAAAATCCACGATCGATTGGGCTGGTTTTGGGCGCGTTTTGGGCTCCTTCAAAATTGCCACTTTTCTTGCTTTTTTTGCCTTCCGCGAAGCTTCAAAAATTCAGAAAAAAATATATTCCATTTCCAGAGTTCATAAGCTTTCGATTGATGTATAATTATGTCTTAATCAGCATCTCCTTTAAGATCGACGTCTGAAACCAAGTCGCTGTTCAGTCGTTCTGACTGACTGGAACAGTCGATCTTTCGACTTCTGGCGAACCAAGTCGCTCCAAATTGTTTCATACGTCGAACTTAATTCAAATTTCTGGGATAATTTAGTTCAGCGCGACCGTAAGGTGCAGGATTTCCCGGTGAAACCGACTGCCTGAGGGAAGAACTACCGTTCTACCGTTCACCATGCATTAAGTACATAGCATAACCTAGCATTTTCAAGAGAAAAACTGTATTTTTTTCATTTCTAAAATCACGTTTCTAACAAAATTCGCACTTTTTGTAACATTATTATGCCATAATTAGTGGCAGAGGTGTACGTTTATACCTTCCTAGGTACAGTAGAAAAAGGTCACTCATGACTGGCGTTAAACAGCGAATAAATCATTTAAAAACCCATTTATAGCTGCCGCGCCGTTGACTGCAGTGGATACATCCGGGTATTTATCAATTATTTTGACCACTAACAAAATGGCGGACGCGGTCCCAGGGCGGCACGCCCGGGTACCGCGCACAGGCACGGGGTCACGTGATAAGTGCGCACTCTAGTTCTTATATATAGCTCCATGGTGTAAACGTATGGATCTAACAATCGTGTTGACTTCTCTTTCTCAGGATTGCGTCACGGGGTCACGCGCATATCATGAACACCTAATGACGTTTCAGAAATCGCAAAAATATCATTTTCGAAATACGCACTTTTGCTTGCAATTTATGCACTTCAAACCGACAATTAAAAAAAAAAATAATAAAAAAAATCCACGTCGCCAAGAGGGATGTTTGGACTATCGAAAAAAGCCTAACTGCTGGTTTTTCCTTCAAGGGGGATTCTAGCTCTTTAACCCCTAAATTTAAATAATATCGGTATACTGTTTGTGGTCATACCGTGTGTTTTCATAGAAGACGATAGTGCATAGTGTTGCATGCAAGGACAAGTTCCATCCAAAAAGAAAATGTGTAATGTAACAACTTCGAAATTTTTTGTGGGGATATTCATAAAAAAATATACTGTTTCTGTAGAACCTACAATGGACTGTAGATTCGTTAGAATAATGTACAGTTTCAACAATAGCATGACGTCACTATAATGGAGTAATACATGTATACTACTACACTACGTGTACGTTGCATTTTAATCCATTACGTGTACTGGTATCTGCAAATGATCAGTTAAATAAAAAATATATACACATTGAATTTTGCAAGGGTTTGTAAAAGACAGACTAAAAGCACAATTTTACTTTAGACATCAGTGGATTTTTCAGTATTTACAGGTTTACGATTTTCAGGGCAATGTACACATGCAAGCATGTTCTTACAATTTAACAAGTGATTTACTTACATTGTATCGACTATTTTGGCTATAGGCCTACATGGCGAGTCAACTCATTGCGTAAGTCATGCTGGCATAATGACATATGTTTCTCAGTGCCTTGTGTTCGCTTCACTTCGAAGTAATTAAAGGGGAATTACAACCAAGAAACAAAAGACATTGTTTTGAACAACTTGTAAATCGTATATTATATTTATAGGAATGGGCGCCGCCATTTTGTCCGGAAACTGGGCAAAGAATTACGTTTTCGCGGACAACTCCTTTCGTGCACTGCCTTTGCAGTACTACGGAGCTCTGGAAGTGCCATCCGACTTATGTTTAAAAAAAAGTCACTTTAGATGTATTCATTGACTAATTCATTTAAAATAGTGTCATCAAATTATAAAATATCTTGGTAATTATACGTTGTCCTAAATCACGAAAATCCCATTCAATCTCAAAATGTTTGTTCCACTCTTAACAATGTGTACTGAAAGTTTCAGCATAAACGTGAAATTCTGCAGTTCACAAATAGAGAGGCACTCATGCTCAATGTCGGTTACCAATAGGTGAAACTGACATTTAGGAATAGTTGCAATCATTCATAAAGTTTTAACATTTGCATACAAAGAGAAAAATATGTTAATAAGTTTCTTTCGATGCTTGGTATACATGTACAGCCACAATGTTTTTTCTTTTTTTAAACCATCTCTTTCAGTCTCTAAATTAACATTACAATACAGATATTATTATAAGTATTTTTTACGGTGCATGTATATTAATATTTACAACATACAGTACATTATCATTTTAATGTGACTATCAAAGGTACACATACTTAAAAATACAGACATGATGTAAGTGCGGCATTTGCTTGTCAATTCAGTGAATTACAACGACCAATTGACTGCTTTTGTTTTTAGGGGGTGGAGGTAAATTGTTTTGAGCAGGCACGACTCAGTTGTACAAAAACAAATTCTCTGCCTTTTAAATGTACTTCTAACTTTTAAATCCCTGTATACTTGTAAATATTCAAAAACACAATTACATGTATCTATTACATATTTTGCACAAACCCAAGAGGCAATTTCCAGGTTTCAAAATACCGTCTTGCTCAAAGTCATATTTAGTCCAGTCAATTTACGATTTGATCTGGAACTAATTGCAATATAAATCATTCTAACATGAATCTAGGCCACAACATTCGATAAACAACATATGAAAAATCGAATTGTTTCTTTTGAGTGGAAAGGTGTTTTTGAAGCAGTTTTTGCAGACAAAAATTAATAATTAATAATTACTCTGGTAACGTTCCTCAGTCTGTATGTTTCGCAATAGTGGATGCGTCGTCTGCGAACAGACGGCGGCGTCTCAGAAACTCAGCTCCCTTCGCTTTTATCTCAGAAACTAGTCTGGTAACGTACTTCAACCTACATGTTTCGCAATAGGTGCATAGTAATCACGACCACTTGCGAGCAGACGGCAGCGTCTAAATCAGGTGCTCGCCTAATAAATACAGCAGATCCCACCATAGTAAACATCATACATGTGCATGTAAAGCATTTGTCACAAGCCGTGAGCAAACTACGCAAATACCGATACGCGTACGTATTCTTGAGCATGTACATATATGTAAGTCTGAGTTTTACTACATGATCATGTTTGTGTTCCGCTGTAACATCATGATCTAAGGTATGCTCATATTCGCTGTCAGATCAGTCGTGACATCACATAGCGGGCGCTGGACCGTAACTATGGTTACTGGTTCACGCTCACGATTTACATCCATTGTGTTTGCGCACAGTGTGTTTTACTATTATTCTTTTAGAAGAAAATATTACAAAATAATGACCACAATGACTTGCAATGGTTTGCTCATACCTATACTCTCATAGCGATACGCTACCATACCGCATTATTTTGTGATGTTTGTAACAGAAAATCCCAACAGAAAACGTTCCCTCTGTGGTAGACTGGTTCCCGTCCACATATTCCACACAGGAGAATATAAGGACAGGTAAAGGGCACTTCATCTTGATCTGTAATTGGTCGTCTTTGCGCGTGCGCATTGTGTTTTTTATATTTTAAAATTGGCCAAGCCCTTTGCTTTAGGCAATGTACTTTATTTACATAATTGGATATGTTCGACACGCACGGCCAAGTTACAAATGTCAATGCAAAATCTGCGCACTTACTAAAAAAATTAAAATAATAATAACCACGTGACGTGACGGGCAGAATTCTGCCCGTCATGGCCGCCCTTTACCGATCCCTATATTTTCGCAATAAGCGAACCAATCTATAGGGATCGGGAACCAATCTACCTTTGTGGCTCCTGTACAAACGCGTTGCCATGTAAGTAGCGTGAACCGTTGTCAAAGAAGTGAGCGCGTCGGCACGGAAATTGACGTCACTCTGCCAGCGAATACAATACCAGCATACATGTACATATACCACTACATTTCGGTTTTAGATGATATGGTATATATGACACAACGGACAAAGGGGAACCCAGCAGGCTTGCATACCAACCAGCCAAGGACCATATCAACATGTTGCACCCATGCACTGCAATATTTTCTCCAGTTGCCAAATGATGCCCGTAGTTGGCAAAATATACAGTATTTGAGGTTTGTTAACTTTGCAGTTGGAATGCAAAATTTGTGAACACACCCCTCCAAAAAAATGTCTTTGGTCTGCCCCAGGTTGCAACACATGCTTACAAGCATGCTGCAAAGATTTCAACAATCAATCATATAATATTTACACAAAAAATGCTAAATGACTACATGTACATGTAGTTACATGTATGGGCAAAGGTCCCTCACAAAATCTTTTAGCAACTTCAACTTTCAAGCTGCCACCATTATATAATAACTGCCCGACTGCTACCAATTCTGCAAATTGTACCAATAGAGCATGCATGCTGTGTATTCAGCGACGTTGGTGCACTGCCCATGGGATAGTGATCATGTGTATAATGTACATGTACGTATTGCACTTCTGAACATACATGTACATCATGAGAAACAAATGTCAGGTTCCATTACTCAAGAGCTCTAGAAAAACCATAGGTATTAAAATTCAATGTTATTTGTTTTTTTAAAAGTCAGAAGGCATATACGGTTTGGTAAAAAAAATGAACTGCCATCTTTTATAACAAACTTTGCAATGCTGACGATATCCCACAAACATTTGCAAGTGTTTTCCCATGGTGTCCACCCGCCCGCCCGCCCGCCCACGCCCGCCCACGCCCGGCCCGCCCACGCCCGGCCCACCCCCGCCCCCCCCCCCCCCCCCCCGCCCGCCCGCCCACCACCGCCCACCACCGCCCACCACCGCCCACCCCCACCCCACCGCCCACCACCGCCCACCCCCACCCCCCCCCCCCCCCCCCCACCCCCTCCGGGCGCGCATTGCTGACGAGCCTGTGCCTTTAACAGTAAAAGTATCCTGAATCACCGGTATGCAACGTTAATATAACTCTGTTCGTATTAAATCATTGTGAATGATTGTTCTAAAGTCTGTTAGGCAATAAAACGTAAAAAGTTGGCCTAACTATTTCAAGTTTCGTCTCCGTCTCTCGGCATTGTACACGAACGTATCAATTTAAACATAAACCATTCATTTTGATGGAACTATAAACTGAGTAACCCTCCCCACCCCTGGCCCCGTCCCCACGCCTGACTACGATATCCAAGAGGTGGGGATTGTACCCTGGAGCAAAATTTAGATGACAAAATACCTACAGAATATGCACGATTTGTTCCCATGTGCCCTGATAATTTGACAATTATATCTAAACCATTAAAATGCACAATTGTTTTTAAGATGGATGTAGATATTGTTTCAAATGTAGCTTTGTGTGACCTTTTTGGTTTGTGCGCATTACTATACACTCTACATGAGCTGTCACAATCTGTGTACATGTATATGATACAAAACCTAATGTTGTTGGCGTAGCTTTTTTTTCAAGTTTCATCTCCGTCTCTCGGGTATTGTACACAAACAGATAAAGTACAAACCATTGATACAACTATAAATTGCTTCCCCTCCCCACCCAACCCCTGTCTACGACATCTAAGGGATGGAGACTGCCGATTGACATAATCCCCAAACCCTCAGAGGGGAACATTTAGGAGACAAAATACCCACCAGGTGTGCAAAACATTCGCGATCTGCTCTGATGTACCCCGATACATTGTAGTTTGAGTTTTATGTGTAAAAACCCCACCCTGGGGCATGAAACACATGACCAAATCACCACCCGAGGGTGGGGTAACACGAGGGGGTGGGGTACAGGTATGTGCAATCATTAATACATGTACATGTAGGTGCATGCTGTTGTCCAATAGAATAACGCTACACACAATTAACACATAGCGCGCACTGACTCGGACAGTGCGCATATGACATAGCCCTTTGAGTCGTTCTTATGTCATTCTTGAGTTACTGATTATTGATCAGCTCATCGATATGCTATGTATTCCTGCTAGAATTGTGCAAGTGCGCGAAACTGTAATTAAAAGTCACTTTTGGGGGTAATTTGAGCGGTTCCCCCTCCCAAACGCACGGGATGTGACACTTATGCACGTGGGTCTTTCCACACTAATGGGCCTATTTGAAAAATCAGTCAATAATTCCTTTCAGATGTCTTCAGTTTATCCCGAACTCAAAGAAATTACCTTGTACTGTTCTCAGGAGATAACTTTTGGAAAATTCTGCCACAACATACATTTCTGAAAAGCTTGTGTACAAATTTTCCATATACGTATGTAACGGTGGACAGAAAATTTTGTCTCAATTTTGTCTGTCCACCGTTACATACGTATATGGAAAATTTGTACACAAGCTTTTCAGAAATGTATGTTGTGGCAGCATTTTCATACCTTTTGGGGCAAAAGTTAACTCCTGAGAACACAGTACAAGGGAATTTATTTAAGTTTGAGATAAACTGAGGACATCTGAAAGGAATTATTGACTGATTTTTCAAATAGGCCCATAAGTGTGGAAATACCCACCTATCAATTATTCCCTACCCCACCCCCAGCAGCCGTCACAAGTTTTCCTACGAGAGTTGAATTTCAACTTTTTAAGAGTAGCCAACATCACTAACTTACTGGTAAAGAAATTCTTTGGCAAGAAATTAGTTCCCAGATTTCAGCAATATTGCCCGACTACAATACATATGCACTATATACCAGTACATTATTTTTAATCACTAATAAAGAATCAAAGAGTGCTCCAGCAGTTTTAGGCACAATGACCAAAGGGTTCAAACAGAACATTTCAAAATCGTACCTCGCCATTCCTTTTTTATGGGGGAAGGACATTTTTTTTTTCTGTTACTTTTTGTCCAGACTACATGAATACTTACATTAAAAGAACTTCATACATCTTTGGATCTGTGAGTGAGATTGGTGGCTGGTGGGTACCAGACCTATCGGAGGCAGTATTACATGCGTTATCTGTGTGTTAAAATGTTTTGTATATTTACAAATATGCACGGTTCCTCGAATATCAGATGCCATGGATAATCAACAGGAGCATTTGGTGTCTACACCCATCGGCGTCCTTGTGACCTTGCGTAATGCCGAGTCTCCGTACTGAATGCCAGAGCCCATCCGCTCGGGGTCCAGCTCACCTGTGTCATCGTACAATGGGTCAAATTGGCCAGAATCAGTAACAAGGAAAATACAGCATGACATAATTACGCGCTGATAGGTGACACCATGGATTTATTTTGACCTTGTATCAGGTCACTGGTATTAACATTCCTAGGTATATTACAATAACATTCCAGTATCTCTGGTGCATGTCTTGTGCTCTACTATGCAACTGTTTTCTGTATTGTGGCTAGACTGCATCTGGGCATGTGCTGGAATGTGCATTTAAGGTTTATTGTATATCCTGGCAGGCTTGACATTTCTGGGTTGGGACTGGAGAGCCAACAAAGTCATATTAAGAACTGGAATCTGTGGGCAATTCCTGTTGGTTCTCCTGTTCTAACTGTGTGTGCATTAGCTGTAGTGCTACTCTGAACTCTGTAGCGCAATATGGAACTTCAGCAGAATTTGACTCCAGTTTTCAGAAAATGTTTTTAGAATTTGAATTGTTGTAATAATATAGTATTGTTGTAATATTGTACTACATATTGTATTTCTTTCAATCATATTTTGGCTTGTGCCAGTTCTCTGCCAGTTTTTGTACATCGCGTTTGGCCCCGTATATTTCCTATTTTAATTAACCACTTGGTTACATATCAATAGGCTGTATTCCTGAACGCGTGAGGGCACTGTCAAGTGGTCCACGTCCATCGCGCGTTAAGTTTGAGCACAAAACGCGCTATGCGCGCACGCCTTCCAAATGTTTACTTTTAATGAAAATCGTGCCTGCACGCATATCAGGCCCGCGCTCCGCATACGGGACTTTTTCCCACGTACGGAGTATTCATTCCCCTCGTTTTCCACTGTCAGCTATGGCCATTTTCCCCCAAATCACCTAATTCGAGCGCCTTCAGGCGTTCAGGAATATGTGCTACTAGGGTTTGTTTTGCCCAAACCTTTGCAATGTCTTTTGAATTTCTTCCGCCTTCTATTTGCCTTGCAGCCTAGATTTTAACTATGGGGCTCTACTGCATATGCCTCTATGACTTAGCAGATAATGTGCATATTTGTCCAGTTCTTGTAGGCGGTGACATGTAGAAAATGACATGTTATCCATACTGGAGAGACTTTTTAACCAGTATCATATCTCTGTGCGATATCAATTATCTTCTCTCAAAACAAAAGAAATATCTTAAGATAGATCTGAGGAGATAACTTCAGCCTAAGAATGGCAACAAATAGTGAAACAACATACCTTTCTGAAAACCCTGTGTGCAAATTTCCCATATAACGTATGTAACAACGTACAATACTTTGTGATATTTTTTGGTGTCCTTGTTATGTATGTTATATGGGAAATTTGCACACAGGGTTTTCAGAAAGGTATGTTGAAACTATTCAACACCGACCGAGGCACCACGGCCTGCACCGACTGAGGCAGCACGGCCAACACCAACCGAGGCACAACAGTTTGCACCACAGTCGAAAAGTTTGCAACACAGTGGAATTGCATGTTTATGTAAATACATGGGCTTTTACCTGATTCAATCTTGGACAGTATTGACTTAGCACATTTCAAGAAAGCCTCTTCTACGTTCTCTCCTGTCAGTGCGCTCGTCTCTAAAAACATCATCTCTGCAGAAGGGAAAAGAAGCGATTACAGTCAACCTTGCATAAGTCGGTTTTTTCACTTTTCGGACAAAATCGCTTGGAACGTTTGATTTCGTATGTTATTCCTAATAAAAATCATCACTTAAGTCGGATCGCATAGGTCAGATTTTTGCTTATCTCAGACACATAAACCAAGAATATTTTGTTAAACAGCTAAAATCCCCCTTTCCACATTTTTTGAGTTTTTCTGTTTATCATGGAGGTGTATGTGTCATCACAACTTGTTTTTCACAAAAAATCGACAGGATTTTGCTTAAAACGTAAAGCAGTTCCGACCCTCTTCACCCGAAATTCTGAAACGCTCGAGGTCACTTGGTCTGTTTATCAACAGGGTTTTGACGTCATCCTGAGAAACCTACAAAACGGCCTGTGCAGTATTGAATGGAAAATACACGAAGTGAATGTTTATCATGCCTGTTTTGTCCTTGTAATTCAAAATACAAACGTGAAAAACACTTCATGTAATATGACAACAATCTACTATTACCCGTTTTGTGAAAAAACGGTGAAATTGTGGCTCACAATGAAGCTCTTTTGAAGTAAATACTGGTGCATTGCGACGGGTGGTTTTGTCACGGAACAAACGGCATTCACAGCGGTCTGTGTACAGCATGCGGAACGGTTCCCTGCGGGCCGTATAGTTCCCACGTGTTACATCGGCCGGTACAAGTTAGAATGAGCGACTAATTTTTCTCTCTCTTGGTAATAGAAAAGAAAATCTTTATGCTATTTTTTTTTCATAGCTACTGGGCATATATCTGGCTTTTTGGACCAACAAAATTCTTCAACAAACACCATCTAACAGAGACGGTTTTCCAAGTTTTTTGCGTGTAAACGTATGGAGCTGACAATCGTGTTGACTTCTCTTTCTCAGGATTGCGTCACGGGGTCACGCGCATATCATGAATACCTAATAAGCGTTTCAGAAATCGCGAAAATCTCATTTTCGAAAAGCGCACTTTTGCTTGCAATTTATCCACTTAAAACAGACAATTAAAAAATAATAAAAATCCACGTCGGCAAGAGGGATGTTTGGACTATCAAAAAAAGCCTAAATGCTGGATTTTCGTCAAGGGGGATTCTTCCTCTTTAAATTCCTGTGTGTTTTACCTCTTTTAAGTCGGACTGACAAAAATTAATAATTAATAATTGACATTAATAATTTTGACCGCCGCCCCCATGCACCTTTTTCCGAAATGCTGCCTGCATGAACATGATTGATGTACAGTCGAAGTCCTATGTGTGCATGTGTACATCACACAGTGTTCGTTATCAGCAGCAGTTGCCGGTTTCGAGTCAAGTCGGACAAATAAAAGCAGTGCCTTGAGTTGCCCAGCCACGAGCACACGCGCCCGTAATCCATGCTGGAAAAACGTCTACATGTATGTGCGCACGTGATCACAGGCTGCATTTTTCATTGGCTAAGGTGGAGGGCCGAGCAGAACATGTGTGTACATACTACATGACCACGATTTGATGATGGCGGCGACGCTAGATGCACAAACACACGATCGCGCTCGGTAAATAATGCCTACAATTTTCTGCCTATCAGTACATCATCTGAAAATGAAAATGTAGTTCGAAAATCAAATGTTTTGGTGTTGGAATCAACGCAGTGCTACTTTATTTCATGATTTTTGGACTGTCGACGTTGGGTGGTTGGAGATCAATGATTTTCGCCCAAGTCGGATAAAATTGGTCGGTCCCGTTGGACTTATCGGGGTTTACTGTAAAATGTACTTTGGAAACTGCCAAAATCTAAAATGGCAACAACAGTGTGACATTGTACTGTGTACCCCTTCCGATTTTTATGTCGCACTCTGCGTAATGCGTCGTGGCATTCAAAATGCACGGAGCTAAATACTACATGACGCGTGTGCATTCGATGCGACTTGTTATACGCGTGATTCTCTGCATATTGCGCTTCTCGCCCTCACCCGCGCATTTGTGCGTCACGTTTGCTTGAAGATAAAATTATGCGTCAAGTTTGCTTAAAGATAAATTTGTGCGTCTGCGTACCATATACAGTAAAGGTATGACGTGTTTGTGAACTTACCAACTGGGTATACATGTACATGTACGTACGGAAAATCTGCTATTTCTCAAACAGCACCATATTGTTCTGTCAAAACAACCGTTAACCAATGAGCTTTTACGTCTCAGCATAAAGAGTCCCCGCCCATAAAACACGTCGAGTACAGAAAGAACAAGGCTGTGATTTAACCTCACGCGTGTAAGTCTGGATTTCAGACCAAGATATTCCGGTAACCAGCCTAGTCGCTGGTTACAGTTTATCGCGAGAGGTCGCTCACGCCATAGACTTGGACAAGGCTATGCAACTAGCGGCAACTGGGAGCATCTAGCCGTGTCTACATTTCCAGAGCGCACACATCGACATGGCAACTAGAGTACATTGACCTTGCAACTGGAAGCAACTCTTGCTTGCAGTTGCTCTCGAAGCACGCTTAATTGCAACTGACAGCAACTAGTTGCAAGTATTTGTACATCGATGCAACTGACCGCAACGGGGTACAACTAGTTGCCAGAAAGTGGAACATAAGCAACTTGCAGCAACCAGGACTTTTTTCCAGTTGCCAGTAGTTGCAACTGTTTAAGTAACTGATCAGTTGCTCTCAGTTGCCGCGAGTTGCTTCTAGTTTCCGGAAACACCACTTGCCACTAGTTGCTTGATCCAGTTGCAAGGTTGATGTACGCAAGGCTTAAACGAGTCACAAATCACAACAGAGTACTTTGAGGAGTCTCACCATTTTCTTGAGCAAACCTGCTGGCCTCCAGGAAAGTGACTTCCCTGTCTGAATCCAAATCCTTCTTATTCCCACATAGAATGATGGCAATATTATGACTTGCCAATGTCCGTGCATCAGTCAGCCACTTGGTGAGTGCATTGTATGTTTCCCGGCTGGAAAAATAAAACATCAAATTGATACATTGAGGATTCAGTATGATGAAATTGACATGTACATAAAGTATGTGAAAAACAACTGGTACAGTATATAAAAAAAAAATACAATACATATGCAGCAGTAAAATTTGTACAATACATTTCCAATATTATGTACATGTGGGAAGTTGCATGGGCAAGTTTTAGGCATGCAGGTGTGGTTACACATCACAAAATATGTGTATACATACATACTCTGCAAGAAAAGAAACTGTGCACACTAAAAATCGCTGTATTTTTGTTTTGCCACAGCAGAAAAGTAAAAAAGAAAAAAATTGTGATTGATTAGTAATATAAATATTGAAATAAAGTTCAGAAACATTTGTTCGTGTTTTAAAGGAGAAGGGTACCCAAGAAACAAAGGACATTGTGCTGAAGAAGTACAACTCGTAAATTGTTTTTATGCAAAGAAAAAGAAATAGTACCTAATGAAAAGCGCACAAGAACTTCATAAAGAATCTAAATTTAGCGATGCGTCGCACTATGGGCGCCGCTATTTTGTCCTAATACTGGTCAACGGATGACGTTTTTGCATACAACGTTTTCGTGTATTGCCATAGAAATGCACGAAGGACTTGTACGCGAAAACGTCATTCTTTGCCCAATATTGGGACAAAATGGCGGCGCCCAAAGTGCAATGCATCGCTAAAATTTTGATTCTTTGTGAAGTTCTTGTGCGCTTTCCAGTAGGTAATATTTCTTTTTTCTTTGCATTAAAAAAATTTATTAGTTGTACTTCTTGAGCACAAGGTCTTTTGTTTCTTGGGTACCCTTCTCCTTTAGTGCCTTTAAACAAATTTGTATGAGGTCATAAAAATGGGTCATTCCATATGACCTTTTTGCCAATTTTTGGCAGGCCAGGTGACCATGTGGGCAATAGACTGCCGAAGTGAATACGTCATCTTTTGTTATAGTTGCATAGGCAATGACTCTACACTAAATATCACTGGACCCGTGTCCTTGTGCTTTTGCAATGATACTTTTTCCAACGTCCATTACCATAGCAACCCACGTCACATTTCAGCTGTCTATTACCCATGGTAATAAAACTTTTGCCTTTATTTGTTCAAAATTTTAACCTTGTTCTCTCATCTTTCTCACTGGTTAATGAATCAATTAATTATAGACGTTTTTTTTTAAAATAGGAATCTGAAATACATGTATCGTGGTTTTAGAAAATATCTTGGAACATACACAATACATCCATAAATGTAAAAAGAGCATGCTTGGCAAGAATTTTGAATAAAGTTGTGGTATGCATTGAAGGACGTGCAGGACGAAGACTGGCGGGCCAGGTGACCATGTGGGCAATAGACTGCCAAAGTGAATACGTCATATTTTGTTAGTTGCCTAGGCAATGGCTCTACACTAAAATCAATGAACCGTGTCCCTGTGCTTTTGCAATGGTACTTTTCCAGATCTGCCATGATGTTTACAGCTAATTACCATGGCAACCCATGTCACACTTCACAAACACATCGCCATTTACGTCGGAATGCTCAACAATATTATACAAATATTGACTGCAATGAGGGGCATGGTTAAGATTATACGCCCAAGGTGATCTCGAAGCCATGACTATGCCCCGAGGCGGCAGCCGAGTGGCATAGTCATGGCTTTGAGATCACCGAGGGCCTATCATCTTAACCAGGACCCGAATAAACAGCAGTCAATATTTGTTTTATATATATACCGAATGTGTAGATTTTTGTCGTGTGGTTGGTTAAAAGTAACGATACATCATACAGTAATGACAGTGGTCCTTTGAGTTTCAATTTCGGAAGCTGGTCTACGGCGGAAAAGTTGCATACAGCAAAAATGGTAGCATAATCACCTGGCACTTTAGTAGCACATTTCACCTGTCAGTTTTTGCTGTACACGTAGGCCACGTTTCTTATTTTCTTAAGGACTTCATCATCTACGACAGACGACATAACGACTTCGTCGAGATTTCACCATTACCGTCCTGCTGAATGTTTACATGAACCTTGCAGTTGCATAGTTGGTGCACAGCTGTGCTGCACACGTTATTCGCGCGTCCGGAACCCGCTAAATGACTATGCCCACAGGCATACTGTAGTATGTCAGAATTCTGCATGTGTGGGTCTAGCTAATTCAATGCCCCCACTTTTAACCAATCAGATGACTGGAATCTACACATGAGGTACATTTATACAAATACAACACGCTTTGATGGAAAATAATATACAAATATTGACTGCAATGAGGGGCATGGTTAAGATTATATATGTAGGCCCTTTTTTCTTAAATTGATATTTGTCTAGAAACATAAAAGAATTGACCAACATTTAGTTATCAGACAATTACTGTCAATTATTGGCCGTCCGCCAAAAATTCAACTCTCGGTAAGTTATAGACTTGCCCAAGTCTGACTTGTGTTTGGTCTGTAATGGGCAGTGGGCAGTGGACAGCACGCCGTCTGGACTAGTGGCCTGTGTAATTTGTTTTCTTCTTTCCACAACAGAAGAAAAGAGATTAGACAGGCCACTATAGTCCAGAGGGCACGTTGTACGTGGCACATTACAAATCAAACATGGGAAGTCAGACTTCGTGAAGTCAGACTTGGGCAAGTCTAGGTAAGGTGCAAAAACGGCCATTTAAAAACAGCGTTTTTCACAGGGTTGCCGATGTCTAAAATACAATTTTTTTCATTAAAATAAAAAGTGAATGCTTTAAAAATTAGTTAGGAGAAAAAAATTGAATTCGCTGAGTACCACAGACAATATAACTGAGTAGGCTAAAAAACTTCACCCCAAAAAACAAATAAAATTTCTCTGCAACAAACCTTGTGATATCGTAAACTAACAGAGCCCCGGCTGCCCCTCTGTAGTAGCTTCTTGTGACGGATCTGTCAACAAAAATCACTCAAATAGTTTAGACAATTTGACTGTTCCGACTTGCAGTCTATGACAAAGATTTGGTTAGAACTGTAATATTACTTGTACATTATAAGCCAGGAGAAGGCACTCTCGGTGGAATCGGTTCACATGGTTCATGCCAATTTCCTGCACTGCTAAATAAGTTTGTGCGGTATTTCGGTAATACCGAGTAGTACCGGTATTTTTGAAATACCTTTTAATACCGATTGCTCTCGCGGAAATACCGAAATACCGGCAAACTCGGTATAGAGTTCATTCCTGCAGTATCATAAATTATTACCTGGGTGAAATAAAAATTTGCGCGACAGAAAGTCATGAAAACGAACAGCGTTGAGAATTTGGGTGTTGTGCAAGATATTGTTCAGTGCGTGAAGGGACCTTTCTTCGTAAGAAATACTGGCTCTGTGCGGAGTTGGTAATACTTTCACCTAGACACACTCACTTAGGTTACAATGTTAGGTACAATGTATTTGGCTGGCTGGCAGCTGCATGAAGTGCTGTGTACAATAGATCGGCATCGGTCATGTCGACCGGTACGTTCGGATCGCTAGCCTGGTAGGAGCGCCTGCGCGATCGTGCTCCTTAAAATGAAGGACTGCATGGCATAAAAACTCAAAGATTTCTTCTTATGGTTGCGGAAACCCGACCTACATGTAGCCTGCGGGACTGAAGGACCTTTTATGCAGTGCGGGTCACAAATCGCATTTGGCTTCACAGCTTTATACAGAGGAAATCTAATGTAGCGCCCTCTCGTGGTCAAGTTGTGCCAGTTGTACGATAGCGCATGCGCGGTGAGGACTCCGCCGACACGTTGCTATGCTAGATGCTACACAATAATGACATGCATGTACGGACACCTCAACAAAAACATTCCATAAACATGATTTTTTATTTACCATTGAAAATAAATGCCTTTATTATATGAACTAAAGATACTACTCTCTAATATTCTGATATAATTTTAATGTTACGGTAGTTGACCGTTTTCCTAAAAAAAATACAGGAATTTGCGTGAGGATATATTAAGCCAATTCTCCGGCAGCGTAATCTACTTGAACATTCCACGAGTAAATACTCCAGTAAACGAAACACAAAATACCTTATTTTGACAAAATGCCGATGGAATAGAATCTCTGTCTCTTACTAGTTAACAGCAATATTATAATAATACCACTGATGGGTTTAGTTTTCAAATATTTGTTTGAAAAAAGGCGAATTTTTGTGCTTTTTCATAGACTAGAAAATCACCAAATTAAACCATTTCTGTCGGTTGCTCAGCTCGTGCGCGCACGACATGCACACTGCATAGCAACCGAATAGTTATGCCATTCAGACCGATCTATTATTAAAATGGGGGTGTTGGAGAATCAAGAATTGAAGAGATATTACTGTTAGTTGACCTAGTTTCCGAGATAGAGCGACAATTGCATAAGATTTGATTGATGACGTCACTTCTATATCGTGATTTGTAACAAGACGTATTTTGGCCCAACTGTATTTTCTGGATAATTTATTATAATGAAATAGCATAGATGGAACCCCCTTTATCATAATAGAACAATCCAAAAGGCAAGACCTTATGCACCATACAGTTTAGGCTGGTGTTTTTGTGGTGGACAATGATCTCATGGATATTCATATCACGTACAAAGCCAAAATGACTTGAGTTTGAACAGCGCCCTCTTTTGTTTTTCAATAGACAATAGATTTCCGGTTTAAAGCTATCTGAACAACCTTAAAGGCACAGGCTCGTCAGCAATGCGCGCCCGCCAAATGTGTGCCACGCAATACGCAGCTCCATAGCAAAGGCATGGAGCTGCGTGTTTCGAGCACGAATTTGGCGGGCGCGCATTGCTGACGAGCCTGTGCCTTTAATGTCAATCCCGCATGTTGCCATGAACAATTGAAAGTAGAGCACAACCCTATAGGGAGTCCCAATACAATTCATTGGTGGCTTCCTCACGAGCAGGGCTCACATTTATCAATGGCAATTTGCTGTAGGTCTAATGCCATTCTAATTTTGCCACTCACAACAGGAGTTTAAGTGCCGCCGAAACACTTTTGCCGGCAGTGGCGTACATCAAAATATGGATAAGTAGGGGGAAAATGTATGTAACTGGGCTGCAGACGACAGCCCCTGGTGCCATAGGCGCGTTATTAATATCATAAATTTACAAAGGTATTTTCCTGCAATAAAATATTTTATTTGGGAAAGTATACCCTACATGTACATGGAAAAGGTCATTTTCCACATGGAAAAGGTCATTTTCCACATGGAAAAGGTCATTTTCCACATGGAAAAGGTCATTTTACACATGGAAAAGGTCATTTTTCTTTGTGCCTTAAATCAGCAGACATTTTCGTGCGCGTTATGTACATGTACAGTACATACATGGCCTCGATCGTTACTTGATTGGACTTGTATTGTCATACACACTACAGGTTTGTAGAACTTTAATAGGATTTGTTTAATTGGCTCATCAAAAGCAAAGTTGGTGGCACAATAAAATAGTTAACCTAAAAAATCCAAGATTGCACTACAGTTGCTTCATGTACGTGCAAGTATGTACATATGCATGATGTACTCGTAACCTACACCTGTATGTACATACACAAAAGTGTTGTTTTTAATAAAAAATCATGAGAGTTACCTGAACCGCTCTTGACCGGCCGTGTCCCATATTTGTAACTTCACTGACTTGCCTCCCACGTTGATGATTTTGGATCCAAATTCTACACCAATGGTGTGATTTGAATCTTGTTTGACTGTCAAGAGGGAAAGACAAAAATACAATGTATGTACACCTAATTTAAGTGATTGAAATTGAGATGCACAACAGGAACTTTGACATTTTTGAAGTCCTTGTATATGTACAAAAAGATACTTGTTGCCATTTTACGGCTAAAGTTATACAGATAAATTTATTTATTTATTTATTTATTCACCACATCCAACAGCGGAGGGACCACCAATTACAGGAATGGGAGCAAGTGTGGTTAAGTGCCTTGCTCAAGGGCACAGGTGCCACAACCCGTCGCGGCCCGGAATCGAACCTACATTCTAGTACTGGCACAGGAACTTAAGTTCGACGCACTAGACCGCTCGGCCATAACACCCCATAAAAGTTATTGTACAGAGATGTATGAGCCTGATCGCCAAGTCATTGTACAGAGATGTAGAAGCCTGATCGCCAAGTCTCTCCAGTACTGTGGACAGACTCAAGTGTCATTCGCAAATGATATAATGGGTCTGTGTACATGTATGCGAGCAGGATTGTCAGGACAGTAAAGACTGTACGTACATGTACTTCACCGTTCTAACAAAAGTAAAAATTCAATTTTATAAATGAGACACTATGAAAAAAACTTCATAGCACGCTCGGGTGGGATTCAAACCTTCTTGCATACTAGGCAAAGAACTTAACCACATCACCACCAAGCCGGCCGGTGAGGTACTTTACAAAATATCATTTTGTGATATTTAGGGTAATTTCATCACACTAAAAACACAACTTTTGTTAAAAAACTGGTATTCTCAAATAGAACATAACATGCCACTCTTACTTAATTTTGGGGCGCTGAATTAAAAAAATAACGCTTTACGTACATGTACACCAAGCTTTATTTTGAGGGGAAATGTGGTTTTATGGGGGAAAAGATTGTAAAAAATGGTTTTAAAAGACTACTTTTTAGACAAAAAGGGCACTTTCACACAAAAGTTCAGACTAACTCGGCCCTGTGAGGTCACAAGGTCACGTCTTACATTCATTAACAGGCAGAGTTAGTCTGGTGCCTGTTGCCCAGCGTCTTGGGTACGGGCGAGGACACCCGGCATCAGACTTTCGTGTATTGAAACCATCTAGGGAAACTTATCATGGAGAATTGAGAAAAAAATCCTGCCAAAGATCTGCAAAAATCAAAGTTGAAATCGTCCATGGATACGGAAGTAAGTGGACGAATTTAATGTCAATCCTAGAACACATTTGTGGTAAGTTTATTAGACTAAGGTTTTTAAAAGTGATTTATCGCATTTTTCCATCTAATATGTTATTGCCAGAATACGGTCAGTTGTAGTTTCAGACGTTCACGGTGACAAGTTAAATGCCAGATTTGTTTCTGGGGCCCACAAATGTCTCGAGGGGCTTTCTAGTCGCTTGCATGACATAACATTTCAGCGACATCATACTACACACTGTGCACACATACTTACATTTATTTTCGATAAACTGATGAAGAATACATGATTTGCCAGTACCAGCACTTCCAATGACAAGGAACTTAAAGAGAAAATCTGAGATAAAGAGAAACAATGAATACCACTTTTACCACAACTACTGTACTGTATTTAAGTTTATGGTAGGGGACAAGGAAAGAATTATATTTACTGGTCGCTACTTATTCTCCTTATGATGATTTAATAACCACCAAAACATGTAAATATTTTGAAGGGAAGTAATTTTAGGAGTGAAAAACATTCAACAATTTCCTTGAAAATACTTAAACTTGTTCTGCCCTGTTCCATAGACGTAACAGTAACACACGGTGACCAGTAAACGGAATTCATACCGGGGACAATTAATTTTGGGCAGTTGATTGGCCAAGTTTTGTGCAACTGGGTCAGTCATTTCAAAATCAAATGTTGACCAATCGAAGTCGACAAGCATATGACCAAGTTCGGGGAAAACAAGTTTTTCGTGAGAGACCATGTTATGAAGATTGGCCAGTCAGTGCATCAAAAACATTAAGATTTCAATAAAGTTAGACATCAGATTGATGAGTGCTCAATACGCATGTAGGACATGAGTATAATACACTATCAATTTTTCCCCACCCTCACTCCCCCCATGCTGCTCTACCCCTTTTAGGTGAAGGTTTGGTCAAATTTTGTATGCCCTAGGGTGGGGATTTTGATCCATGGAAATAGAAATGTCTGTGCATCTGAGACTGATGTTTTGAACCCATAGGTGGGGATTTTGTCACATGAACTTGAAGTGACAATCTCCACCTCTGAGATGGGGTAGCTCGGGGATGGGGGAGGGGGTCATTTCATTTAAAGTTCCCTCCACACCACTTTTTTTCTCAAAGCGACGCGCTCCACATTTACGCGCGAAAAGGCTGTGTGAATCCACCCTTATGTCGAGTGATTTTAATACTAGGTTGAATGGTGAAAAGGTTCTCTTCTAATTCAAAAATGGCAGAGTCCATATTATAATATACGAAGAGTGGCCATAAAGAGTAGCCCAATCGCAGTACACGCATCATACACATATACACGTACACACGTACTGTGTGTGTAACAGTTGTGACCTGTGCACAGTGCGCTTTTGCCAAGTAAAAGCTCTGATTTTTCCAAAATAAATCGGTTCTATGAGACTATGGTCAAAAAAACATCGTTCTTGCAAATTAGAGAGATGTCGAACAGCCAGGATTGCTTTTTGTGGGGAAATTTGAGAAACTAAAGAGGAATTTGAGATGCAATTTATTTTTCTATCAAAGGTCGTTGGATTTATGCCTATCGTGGACTCGTGGAGTATAAACGTAAATATTAGCATAGATGCCATAGTAGCCAGGTCCGTGAGGTCACCGCCCTATTCATCAGCCATTGTTCATCAATAGGGTAGCGATGTCACAACCTGGCGACTATGCCGACATGGTGTAAATACGGTATTTTTTTCGTATACATTGAACAAAGATTTTAAGGAAATTACTTCCTGGAATTAACAGATAATGTAATTTTAAGATATACTTCCCACTTGCACTTTTGTCGCAAATGTTGCTTTTCTGTAGAAAAATCACGTTTTCTTCTTCAAAAATTGCCTTCAGTTAGTGCACAAGATAACCATTCACGCGCGCGCAGCTCCCTCTGTTGTCGGGCTTACGCACAGACCGCTCGCCGCGTCATTTTGTGCATTACTTTATGCAGTAATTTTATCATTTATTTATCTCAGAAATGCAACATTTGCGACGGAAGTGTCAGTGGGAAGTATATCTTAGAATTGAATAAGCTATCGATTCCAATATATAAATTTACCCAAATCCGTGTTCAATGTATATGAAAAAAATACCGTAAATACACCCTAGTGTCCATACAC
Source organism: Henricia sp. BOLD:AAB3569 (assembly GCA_037783545.1). Lineage (NCBI taxonomy): Eukaryota > Metazoa > Echinodermata > Asteroidea > Spinulosida > Echinasteridae > Henricia > Henricia sp. BOLD:AAB3569. The sequence continues at coordinate 514,649 of JBBELK010000366.1, read as the reverse complement.
CCTTGCCACTATTCTTCATAATAAAATATGACATGTGTAAATATGGTGAGGAAACATGTCATTAGCAGTGAGAAAATTTCAAGTTTTCCTTTGAAAAAAAAATTTATGTCATGCTCCATAGTTTACTTAGTACTGGCGGGGGTGGATGGTATTTTTTCCCGACATTTACGTCAATGCTGTACATTACATGATGCAAGCCTATACATGTAGGCCCTAGGCTAGTACAATGTATAGTATGTAGGCCTACTGTAGTACTGCGACCATGGAGGAAGGAAACAAGAGCTGAGCAGGCCTACACAGGTTCGTAATTATGGTTTTTCTCCCCAATGCTTATCAAACATTGGAAACATTTACAATTAAAAAAATACTTTACCATAAGACTCTGACATTTTTTGACGGATTTCGTCAATTAAATCTCGATTGCACAAAATTCTACTACAAAACCATGAAAACGCGTACGCCAAGCAAGCTACATATGTACTAGCTACATCATTAGTACATGTAGAGCTAGCTCTAGCTTCAGCCGTTTTCATGTCACAGTTAGGGAAATCCGCTAATCGACGTATTGGCTGGAATTCAGCTGCCGGTGAGGGCGTTATACTTTGATCGCCGTATAAATGTGTCCTCTAATCGCTGTATAATATATTCTCAAAAGAAAGGGAATTCAATTTTTGGCCGCAAACATTTTGTCTGCGCAGATAATAATCTGTATCATTGAAAACTTAAAAGCTCGTAAAATAAGGGGTATAATTCACAATGGTTGTTCCCTTGGGTATGGATGAATTGTAACGAGTGATGGAGGCTTCTTCGATCGACTGCAGTGCCCTGGGTGCAGTGCATGCACAGGGATGGCCACTACTTAGTCCAAGTATTAAAGGTGCATAGGCCGGCCTACTCTTTACATAATTTAGTGATGTAGCATCCTTGACAATATTTTTTTTGTATTATCCTTGTGAAAAAAGATCATCAAAATGTCCCGTAATTAACTACAAAAGCTTAGCATTTATAAAAATTGTAAATAGTCACATCATGTCCGCTATAGACTGTTCACGGTCTCGCTTCGGTTCCTCGGGCTTTCTGTGTCAACATTTTATGTACAATTTTTCAAAGTGACATGAATATTTAACTTTGTTTCATAACCTGAATAAACAGTCTCTTTTGTCAAATACTCGCAAATATTTTGAAAAAAAGTCAGAGCTGAATTTGATGCAGTATAGGCCTACTGCAATTAATAAACTCCTAAAATAAACTATCAAAAACGGCCATACGGCTGAAATAAAACTAACTTCAAGGACACGTGATTTATCCGAACCAGAAATCTGGTTCGGATAAATCACGTGACCTTGATTTTTTTTTTAAATGCTATCTTCAGTCTATTTCGGAAAGACTTACAGAATCATTTCCATAAAAACAGAGGCCAAAGTGTGACATTTCGGTTGATGCATTTGTAAAAATGGCGTTTTCAAGCTAACAAAAATCTCTATGCAATTTCTAAATAATGTAGAAGAGACATGTCTTGGTATCATAGTCTTGAAAATATTCAAGAAAATTGGTTCACGACGTAAGGGACTCCAAGGCATTTTTCAACTCCTATGAGAGTACATTTCAGATAAAGTATTTTTGACCATTTTCTTTCTGGAAAAGGCAGTTGCTGATTTTACCCAGCTGTAAGTAGAACCTGGACTTTGTCTATTCAAATTACATTTTAAAAAATTATGAGCGAAATTTGTTACATTTGGGACTTTTTTGTTTAGAAAACCACCTTCGGTTGTCAATTTCCAACATGAAATACTATTTTGGACGGATATAAATTCATGTGGTGTTTGTTACCATTGCTATCAACACTTTGAGTAAGGTTTTTTTTGTCAACTCATGAAAAACAAAATTGGGTCATTGCAAATGATACAGTACCTTTAAGCTAAACCGCAGATATGGATGTACTGCGATCCACAGATACAACAGATATCTGTGACTGCGATCTGGGTATATTAGCACGAACAGGAACTATTCCTCGATTGAGGGATGCCCGTCGAAATTATATACGTCGATTGAGGGATTTATATATCATGCATTTCGTACACACGTTGAGATACAGCGTCTCAAATACCAGTCCCATATTTATTTTGACAAACAGCCACGACCAGAAAATAATTAGTTTCAACTACAACCATTATTTTTTATCATGCACCAACAGAATTTTAAATAATATAAGGTTAAGTTTTGTATTTTCATTTAATACTTTAGAAAGAGGATAGTTTTAAGCCCCGCCCCCGCGCTGTATTAACAATCTATTTATAGTGGAATGACGATGTCAGTGCAGTGGGGGCCGCGTAGGATCTGATGATGAATACAGGTTGCAAGGCCAACCAGCTAAAACATAGTTACAACGTGGACGAAATAAAAAGGCGGTGTCGTTGTCAATGAACTGACTAGTCTTGGCCCAAGACTACTCTAGTCGATATTGGTTTGTGTACGCGTTGGCCATTCCCAGTAGTGGGCCCTCTTGCAGCACTAACTGGCCAGCCCTTTGCTCACTAGAGTAGTCTTGGGAATTTCTCCCGGAAGTTCAGCATTGGGGGCGGTACCGTTTTATGTAAATAGCTGCAGAGGGTTTTATGATGGCACACAAGGGACATGGCATACCACAGATATCTTTGCAAATATTTGCAATGTCGCAATTATCTTCATAAACAAATGTATTTTGCGATGTCATACGCCTTTGCAAACATGTTTGTAAATATATTCGCAAACATTTGCCAAGAAACTTATGCCACCGAAAATATTAGCAACGATAAAACGGTCATGTTCGATGATTCTTGTAAGCCGCCTTATATTTTTCAAACCATTCGAAGCGCGTGCACGCGGTGTATTTGGGTCACGCTCTGCGGTCGACGCGCTGTATTTGGGTCGCTCGCTGCATTCCCACGCTCTGCTGTATTTGGGTCACTCGCTGATTGGTTCCCTAGGAAAGCCTAGGCAAAAACAAAGAAAAAGTTAAAACTTCCGGGAGAAATTCCCAAGACTACTCTAGTGAGCAAAGACTGGTCCGTTAGTGCTGCAAGAGGGCGCACTATATGGCCAACGCGTACACAAACCAATATCGACTAGAGTAGTCTTGGGCCAAGACTATGAACTGACGTGTGTTTAGTCCGGATCGGAAGGAATCGCGATTGCAGTGTTTACAGACCTTACTGGCTCGCGGCCACGTTAAAATGGACACATCACAGCCAAGAAAACAAATTATGATTCGTGTTATATTGTGCACAGTATCGGGAGGGGGGGAAGGGGGGAGGGCGGTGATGGGGGGGGGGGGGGGGGGGGGGGGGGGGGGGGGTTGCATGTAGCTGTATGCCGTTATGATCGAAACCATGTGCGCGTTCCACACTACAATCACACCGACAACCACTGATCGGGAGTTGGGTGAGATGAGGTCGTAAAAAGGTTTTCGTCAGTCTTTAAAGGGTTGCTATATAGTGGTCGCCAACTGCTTGTTAGAGCATTTTGGTCGCCAGGAGGTATTTTCTTGGTGGGGAGAAGGTTTTTGTAGTCTTTAATCGGTTGTCCAAGGGTAGGAGACTGCTCTGAGACTAGCCTCAGGCTGATCGAATCAGTTGTCAGTGGTCGACGGCAATCGGCGCACAGTCTTTGGTGGCTGACATTCAGCATTAACTGATCGCAAACCAATTGACGAGAAACAATTAAGTATGTGACTGTCCGCATTAATATTACAGTCCGTAGGGGCCTGTTATTTGTTAGTGATAATGCACATGGCCATGTGTTTCAATGGAGAGTGACACCGGCCCCCACCCCACCTCCGGCCCTCACCCCCGGTCCAGGAGAGTTCTGAGATTTTGCCGTTCTGAGATTTGACATATATGTCTGGTGCCAGATATCTTCACCTACGGACATTGTTCAAGAAGTTTCTCGACTTGCTGTTTAACATGCATGGCAGTTATTTATAAAGTAATGATGTGTATAGGTGTAGCTCTTTCAGTTGGATTTTTTTCTCCTTTCTTCGCATCCAGGGGAATAGGTTTTTTGTTGTTTTTTTTCGATTGAAAAATTAGTGCAAATGCTGAACAAAATGGTTTTCCTATGAAGGTCAACACGGATTTCGACAGTTTTCCGGGGTGTCAGCGCAATAAATCGAACAGCAAAAACATTATGCTTATCGTACACTCGCATGTTGAAATAGAGCTGAAGATATTCGCTTTCCCCTCCGAGTCATTGTCTTGATTGGTTTAGAGAAAAAGGGGCCCTTTTCAATCGAAATTTGAGTTGCTTTAATTCTGGAGCAAAGTCACTGACCTCTATGGGTATAATACCATGCATTTATTTCGAGGGACGTTTTCTTTTGTAACATTTTACAGTTTGTCGTAATATCACATATATTATGGTTCAAACATGTTTTTGTGCTGTCAAAACAAAATATTATACATTATACACAGTTTATCATTCTGGTCCGAGTCATTGACTATCGTACATGCACACATATAATAAGCATATACTTTCGTGACTGAAAACTACCTGTCACAACTTGTGACATCATAATAATTTCCCATCATCTCAACTCTTCCAACGTGGAACTAACAACAAATCCGACTCAAGGTCTCAGGCCCAGGTATAATATAGCCGTAGGGCCTACTGTTGCTATGGCAGTTCCGTGTTTGAAGATGAGCTTATTGGCTACTGGTACACGCATCATACACATATACACGTACACACGTACTGTGTGTGTAACAGTTGTGACCTGTGCACAGTGCGCTTTTGCCAAGTAAAAGCTCTGATTTTTCCAAAATAAATCGGTTCTATGAGACTATGGTCAAAAAAACATCGTTCTTGCAAATTAGAGAGATGTCGAACAGCCAGGATTGCTTTTTGTGGGGAAATTTGAGAAACTAAAGAGGAATTTGAGATGCAATTTATTTTTCTATCAAAGGTCGTTGGATTTATGCCTATCGTGGACTCGTGGAGTATAAACGTAAATATTAGCATAGATGCCATAGTAGCCAGGTCCGTGAGGTCACCGCCCTATTCATCAGCCATTGTTCATCAATAGGGTGGCGATGTCACAACCTGGCGACTATGCCGACATGGTGTAAATACGGTATTTTTTTCGTATACATTGAACAAAGATTTTAAGGAAATTACTTCCTGGAATTAACAGATAATGTAATTTTAAGATATACTTCCCACTTGCACTTTTGTCGCAAATGTTGCTTTTCTGTAGAAAAATCACGTTTTCTTCTTCAAAAATTGCCTTCAGTTAGTGCACAAGATAACCATTCACGCGCGCGCAGCTCCCTCTGTTGTCGGGCTTACGCACAGACCGCTCGCCGCGTCATTTTGTGCATTACTTTATGCAGTAATTTTATCATTTATTTATCTCAGAAATGCAACATTTGCGACGGAAGTGTCAGTGGGAAGTATATCTTAGAATTGAATAAGCTATCGATTCCAATATATAAATTTACCCAAATCCGTGTTCAATGTATATGAAAAAAATACCGTAAATACACCCTAGTGTCCATACACCCTTGCCACTATTCTTCATAATAAAATATGACATGTGTAAATATGGTGAGGAAACATGTCATTAGCAGTGAGAAAATTTCAAGTTTTCCTTTGAAAAAAAAATTTATGTCATGCTCCATAGTTTACTTAGTACTGGCGGGGGTGGATGGTATTTTTTCCCGACATTTACGTCAATGCTGTACATTACATGATGCAAGCCTATACATGTAGGCCCTAGGCTAGTACAATGTATAGTATGTAGGCCTACTGTAGTACTGCGACCATGGAGGAAGGAAACAAGAGCTGAGCAGGCCTACACAGGTTCGTAATTATGGTTTTTCTCCCCAATGCTTATCAAACATTGGAAACATTTACAATTAAAAAAATACTTTACCATAAGACTCTGACATTTTTTGACGGATTTCGTCAATTAAATCTCGATTGCACAAAATTCTACTACAAAACCATGAAAACGCGTACGCCAAGCAAGCTACATATGTACTAGCTACATCATTAGTACATGTAGAGCTAGCTCTAGCTTCAGCCGTTTTCATGTCACAGTTAGGGAAATCCGCTAATCGACGTATTGGCTGGAATTCAGCTGCCGGTGAGGGCGTTATACTTTGATCGCCGTATAAATGTGTCCTCTAATCGCTGTATAATATATTCTCAAAAGAAAGGGAATTCAATTTTTGGCCGCAAACATTTTGTCTGCGCAGATAATAATCTGTATCATTGAAAACTTAAAAGCTCGTAAAATAAGGGGTATAATTCACAATGGTTGTTCCCTTGGGTATGGATGAATTGTAACGAGTGATGGAGGCTTCTTCGATCGACTGCAGTGCCCTGGGTGCAGTGCATGCACAGGGATGGCCACTACTTAGTCCAAGTATTAAAGGTGCATAGGCCGGCCTACTCTTTACATAATTTAGTGATGTAGCATCCTTGACAATATTTTTTTTGTATTATCCTTGTGAAAAAAGATCATCAAAATGTCCCGTAATTAACTACAAAAGCTTAGCATTTATAAAAATTGTAAATAGTCACATCATGTCCGCTATAGACTGTTCACGGTCTCGCTTCGGTTCCTCGGGCTTTCTGTGTCAACATTTTATGTACAATTTTTCAAAGTGACATGAATATTTAACTTTGTTTCATAACCTGAATAAACAGTCTCTTTTGTCAAATACTCGCAAATATTTTGAAAAAAAGTCAGAGCTGAATTTGATGCAGTATAGGCCTACTGCAATTAATAAACTCCTAAAATAAACTATCAAAAACGGCCATACGGCTGAAATAAAACTAACTTCAAGGACACGTGATTTATCCGAACCAGAAATCTGGTTCGGATAAATCACGTGACCTTGATTTTTTTTTTAAATGCTATCTTCAGTCTATTTCGGAAAGACTTACAGAATCATTTCCATAAAAACAGAGGCCAAAGTGTGACATTTCGGTTGATGCATTTGTAAAAATGGCGTTTTCAAGCTAACAAAAATCTCTATGCAATTTCTAAATAATGTAGAAGAGACATGTCTTGGTATCATAGTCTTGAAAATATTCAAGAAAATTGGTTCACGACGTAAGGGACTCCAAGGCATTTTTCAACTCCTATGAGAGTACATTTCAGATAAAGTATTTTTGACCATTTTCTTTCTGGAAAAGGCAGTTGCTGATTTTACCCAGCTGTAAGTAGAACCTGGACTTTGTCTATTCAAATTACATTTTAAAAAATTATGAGCGAAATTTGTTACATTTGGGACTTTTTTGTTTAGAAAACCACCTTCGGTTGTCAATTTCCAACATGAAATACTATTTTGGACGGATATAAATTCATGTGGTGTTTGTTACCATTGCTATCAACACTTTGAGTAAGGTTTTTTTTGTCAACTCATGAAAAACAAAATTGGGTCATTGCAAATGATACAGTACCTTTAAGCTAAACCGCAGATATGGATGTACTGCGATCCACAGATACAACAGATATCTGTGACTGCGATCTGGGTATATTAGCACGAACAGGAACTATTCCTCGATTGAGGGATGCCCGTCGAAATTATATACGTCGATTGAGGGATTTATATATCATGCATTTCGTACACACGTTGAGATACAGCGTCTCAAATACCAGTCCCATATTTATTTTGACAAACAGCCACGACCAGAAAATAATTAGTTTCAACTACAACCATTATTTTTTATCATGCACCAACAGAATTTTAAATAATATAAGGTTAAGTTTTGTATTTTCATTTAATACTTTAGAAAGAGGATAGTTTTAAGCCCCGCCCCCGCGCTGTATTAACAATCTATTTATAGTGGAATGACGATGTCAGTGCAGTGGGGGCCGCGTAGGATCTGATGATGAATACAGGTTGCAAGGCCAACCAGCTAAAACATAGTTACAACGTGGACGAAATAAAAAGGCGGTGTCGTTGTCAATGAACTGACTAGTCTTGGCCCAAGACTACTCTAGTCGATATTGGTTTGTGTACGCGTTGGCCATTCCCAGTAGTGGGCCCTCTTGCAGCACTAACTGGCCAGCCCTTTGCTCACTAGAGTAGTCTTGGGAATTTCTCCCGGAAGTTCAGCATTGGGGGCGGTACCGTTTTATGTAAATAGCTGCAGAGGGTTTTATGATGGCACACAAGGGACATGGCATACCACAGATATCTTTGCAAATATTTGCAATGTCGCAATTATCTTCATAAACAAATGTATTTTGCGATGTCATACGCCTTTGCAAACATGTTTGTAAATATATTCGCAAACATTTGCCAAGAAACTTATGCCACCGAAAATATTAGCAACGATAAAACGGTCATGTTCGATGATTCTTGTAAGCCGCCTTATATTTTTCAAACCATTCGAAGCGCGTGCACGCGGTGTATTTGGGTCACGCTCTGCGGTCGACGCGCTGTATTTGGGTCGCTCGCTGCATTCCCACGCTCTGCTGTATTTGGGTCACTCGCTGATTGGTTCCCTAGGAAAGCCTAGGCAAAAACAAAGAAAAAGTTAAAACTTCCGGGAGAAATTCCCAAGACTACTCTAGTGAGCAAAGACTGGTCCGTTAGTGCTGCAAGAGGGCGCACTATATGGCCAACGCGTACACAAACCAATATCGACTAGAGTAGTCTTGGGCCAAGACTATGAACTGACGTGTGTTTAGTCCGGATCGGAAGGAATCGCGATTGCAGTGTTTACAGACCTTACTGGCTCGCGGCCACGTTAAAATGGACACATCACAGCCAAGAAAACAAATTATGATTCGTGTTATATTGTGCACAGTATCGGGAGGGGGGGAAGGGGGGAGGGCGGTGATGGGGGGGGGGGGGGGGGGGGGGGGGGGGGGGGGGGGGGGGGGGGGGGGGGTTGCATGTAGCTGTATGCCGTTATGATCGAAACCATGTGCGCGTTCCACACTACAATCACACCGACAACCACTGATCGGGAGTTGGGTGAGATGAGGTCGTAAAAAGGTTTTCGTCAGTCTTTAAAGGGTTGCTATATAGTGGTCGCCAACTGCTTGTTAGAGCATTTTGGTCGCCAGGAGGTATTTTCTTGGTGGGGAGAAGGTTTTTGTAGTCTTTAATCGGTTGTCCAAGGGTAGGAGACTGCTCTGAGACTAGCCTCAGGCTGATCGAATCAGTTGTCAGTGGTCGACGGCAATCGGCGCACAGTCTTTGGTGGCTGACATTCAGCATTAACTGATCGCAAACCAATTGACGAGAAACAATTAAGTATGTGACTGTCCGCATTAATATTACAGTCCGTAGGGGCCTGTTATTTGTTAGTGATAATGCACATGGCCATGTGTTTCAATGGAGAGTGACACCGGCCCCCACCCCACCTCCGGCCCTCACCCCCGGTCCAGGAGAGTTCTGAGATTTTGCCGTTCTGAGATTTGACATATATGTCTGGTGCCAGATATCTTCACCTACGGACATTGTTCAAGAAGTTTCTCGACTTGCTGTTTAACATGCATGGCAGTTATTTATAAAGTAATGATGTGTATAGGTGTAGCTCTTTCAGTTGGATTTTTTTCTCCTTTCTTCGCATCCAGGGGAATAGGTTTTTTGTTGTTTTTTTTCGATTGAAAAATTAGTGCAAATGCTGAACAAAATGGTTTTCCTATGAAGGTCAACACGGATTTCGACAGTTTTCCGGGGTGTCAGCGCAATAAATCGAACAGCAAAAACATTATGCTTATCGTACACTCGCATGTTGAAATAGAGCTGAAGATATTCGCTTTCCCCTCCGAGTCATTGTCTTGATTGGTTTAGAGAAAAAGGGGCCCTTTTCAATCGAAAATTTGAGTTGCTTTAATTCTGGAGCAAAGTCACTGACCTCTATGGGTATAATACCATGCATTTATTTCGAGGGACGTTTTCTTTTGTAACATTTTACAGTTTGTCGTAATATCACATATATTATGGTTCAAACATGTTTTTGTGCTGTCAAAACAAAATATTATACATTATACACAGTTTATCATTCTGGTCCGAGTCATTGACTATCGTACATGCACACATATAATAAGCATATACTTTCGTGACTGAAAACTACCTGTCACAACTTGTGACATCATAATAATTTCCCATCATCTCAACTCTTCCAACGTGGAACTAACAACAAATCCGACTCAAGGTCTCAGGCCCAGGTATAATATAGCCGTAGGGCCTACTGTTGCTATGGCAGTTCCGTGTTTGAAGATGAGCTTATTGGCTACTGGTACAAGAATGCCTGTATTACATTGCTTTTCGACTTCACGTGTCCAGTTCCACATCACATGCATCCATTTCGTCTAAAATTAGACAAAATTTGCTAGGGGCATTAGTTACCCTTACGGTATTTAAAAGCCTCTTTTGAGAGACTGACAGAAGTTAGATGACTTGAAAGCTCTTTCGGCGTCAAATCCACCGACAGTGCCTTATTACTTGAGAAGAGAATATTTGAGCACACAGCTGTGTGATTTTATTGGGATTTTATAGCCTTGTCATAGTATGGGGCTATTTTTCTCAAAAATAACAAGTGCATTGCACAACTTTGTTGAGGGTGGTAAACCATGCCGAATCCTGTTAATCGGGCTCGACGCTGCTGGTAAGAATGTTTTTTCTTTTCCTTTAATGTGCGCCATAGCCATTTTATTCCAATTTCATTTCGCGAGATGATCATGGTTACAATATTTCGTTCGCCGACTTACATTAGTGTGTACACGGTTGCGAGAAAAAGTGGCAAACTTGGAAAGATCAAAATTGCTTTGTCAGGAAAGTGCAACGTGCCAGACAAATCAACACGCGGGCTTTACGGTATAAATTTGACGTTTTCCTGCATGTATATATATACATTTCACACAATAGTTCAGACTGTCATTCACTTAGTATTTCACAGTAAGTTGGTATAGCTTTTCTATTTGATATTTGCATATCCTGCACGCTGGCTTTAAGTGTAAAGTGCGTTGAGTTTGTTTCCTGAGTAGGATAATCATTTATTTTAATTTGAAAGCAAACTGTAAATCCATTTACATTTAATATAATAATAAAAAGTACTAGAAAAACCAGGATATTACAAATTTTTGGTCGGGCAGCATGAACTTGGCTCTTGGGGATTTAGGACGTACACTATTATAGCAACGCTTTTGATTCAAACGTATCTTAACAACATGTTATTTGCAGGAAAAACAACCATCTTGTACAAGCTCAAACTAAACGAAACAGTGACAACTATCCCTACGATTGGCTTCAACGTGGAGACTGTGTCTCCTGCACCAGAATTAACCCTTACGGTGTGGGACGTTGGGGGACAAGACAAGATCCGGGCACTCTGGCAGCATTACTTCAGCGGAACCGAAGGTAAGCTTCACCCATTTGGTAAACAGACTGATCCAGTAAGTCGTGCCCACCTATAGCAACACACTTGGCAACAAAGGATATAGACAGCCTATAATAAGTGTGACGTGTTGCCATGGTAATTGGCTCTAAACATCATGGCCGTCGGAAAAGGTACCATTGCAAAATCACAGGGACACGGTTCAGTGATTTTGTTTAGTGTAGAGCCATTGCCAAGGCAACTAACAAAAGATGACGTATTAACTTCGGCAATATTGTGCGAGAACAATGCACCCTTCCTTTCGTAGATGGGTGATTCCATAAATTAGGGTACCAACTTGTGACATGCAATTCATCGAAAATGATTGGTTTCTTGCTTAAGGGGCGACACCAAAATGCCTTTTTTCTCATTAGAACCAGTGTAATATTTTGTGCATACCATTTATGTGTTTATTTTTGAAGATGTAGTCAATTCCAAGCTAAAAACTCAATTAATTAGTCTGTCAGTGTTTTCATTACACTTTTATGGCACAAAAACTAATGTTTTGGGGGGAGTTTCTGGGGAAACCAAAGTTGTTTTGCCTAAATTCTCAAATTTTGAAATAAGTTTACATAATGTTTTGTGCCATTTGTTTAAAAGGCTCCACGAAAATAAATTTCTGCTAGAAAAGTCCGTATGTTAGGCCTAAGCTCGGCAAATACTGTTATAGTAACTGTAAACTTTCACGACGTAAATTTTAGGGGACTGTAAAGAGTGGTCCAAAGAAAATCAGAATGACCATATTTTTATTGTTTGCCTAAATTTCCATGTCCAAACATTTAAGTGATTTGAAACTAAGAACAGGCTTACATTATGCGTAGAAATTAATTGAAAAGTTGTGGCAGTTGGTGTGGCCAGAAACACTTAAAAAAATACGTACACATGTTTCACGCGTATAAGAGGGGACACCAAATCTTACGTGTGAAACACATTTTATACCAAACCTTTTGTACTACGAAAATATCAAATTGTTCATCAAATGTGGGTTTTATTGTCAAAAGCAATGCGTTATCAATCATTTCAGTTTACAAATAACCAAGCTAACCCACCGAAAACAAGGAAAACCTTAAAATGATGTGTTTAAAATGTCACAAATGTTTGCCTAAAAAGTGACAGAATTCAAGATACCAATTTTGAAGGTTTCGTTTAGTACAAATTGATGTTGGTGACACAAGCAACACTCAAAAAACAACATGTGGACTGAAGTAACTTGACAATTCAACATGAAAGTACAATCTACCCATTCATGCCATTGGGACCCGAATATATGGAATCACTCAGTTACGAGTAGGCCTACACATGTATACGCATTTGTAGAACGAGCGTGCTATAATCACTAAATTGCTTTAAAAGCTCTGCTAAGGAGGTGTCCAGATTTTTTTCTCCAGAAAATGGATTTCATTTTAACCTAACAGTTGTATAAAATCCCCCCCGCCCCCCACCCCCCACAAATGGGAAGAAAACATGAATTTACAATCTTCAATTTGAATGTGGAAGTAAAAAGGTTGGTGTAATTATTGCACTGCTTTATGGAACCCAATAGTTTACAAAACAACGGTGGTTTTCGACGATATCCTTAAAAATAGACGGACTGAGAACGCGAAATTTCAGAATGATTTAAAAAAATGACAAATGATATGAATATCAAAATCTCATCACCCATGGGAAAATGGGGGTCACAAAATGTAATCTGGACATGCATCTCCTTTAATTTCTTGTCGATCTTTCCAGTTTTTCTAATAACAAAGTTCCTTTGCGTCGGCAGGCATTGTGTTTGCGGTGGACAGTGCCGATCCAAGCCGCCTGGAGGAGGCGCGGGATGAGCTCTTCCGGGTGGTGCAAGATGACAGCATGTACCCTGGAGTTCCTGTAGTTGTCATGGCCAACAAACAAGATTTACCGAGTGAGTGGTCATTGCTATACAATAGACTGCCGAAGTGAATACGTCATCTTTTGTTGGTTGCCTATAGGCAATTGGTTCTAAACTAACATTCACTTAACCGTGTCCCTGTGCTTTGCAGTGATACTTTTTTTCCCCGACGGCCATGATAGTTTAGAGCCAATTGCCATGGCAACGTGACGTCACACTTCGGCTGTCTATACAGAAACGTACAGAAGCGTACTTGCAATGCGTTACCGTATTGCACGTTGCTTTGCCCCACGCAACCTCCATCGCTTTCAAGAGATTGATATACATGTACCCTCTCCCTCTGACGTACACGATAAACCCCAAGTATCAAACAACGTTTGCAAGTTGCCTAAACACGCGTGAATCCACAGGCGCATTAATGTGAGCTCCCTCGTATTGGTAACTATAGTAATCAAGTTACTCGGGATTAACAGGGTTTTAAACATGCTTAAAGGTCTATGTATCATTTGCAAGATTTGTTTACATATTCGTGGAATAAGAGTGTAACACATCTAAGGAAGAATGTTGGTAAACTAGCCTGAAGAAATTTTAGCTACTTATATGCACCAATGTTTCAAAAAAACCTTGAAAATCTATATATGGATTTTGTGTAAATGGTAAAAAAGTCCTGTGCACGAGACTTTTTTAGAAAACCACCTTCAGTTGTCTAAAAAAGTCCAGTGCACAGGACTTTTTAGAAAACCACCTTCGGTTGTCAATTTCCAGCATGAAATACCATTTTGAACGGAAATAAATTCATGTGATGTCTGTTACCATTGCTATCAATACTTTGAGTAAGGTTTTCTTGTCATTAACTCAAATGATACAATGGGCCTTTAAAACACCAGTGTGAAATTGACCATTATAGGCCTATTGGGTTGGGTTCAACGTGACAAAGTGTTTGAAGCCCCCGTCACACTTATTCGGAATTAGCAGGAATCAAGCAGAACCAGCCGGAATGACAAATTTTCAAAATTCGTGCCACGTTCGGGCGGGAATTTCAAACTGACCAACATTCTTACAGCTTTGTAAGATTGCCGTTCGAATACTTATAATGCGCCTCGAACCGTGCTGAGAAATGTGCTTATAATGTAACACGAATGTCCCGAGTGTACCAAGAATCCCACCGGAATGATCCCGATAGGGTATAAGACGCTGCCGAATCTAGCATTTTCATCAGTCTCAGCCCAGACCATTTTGCTTTGCGGCAGCTAGCTGCGTTTTCATGCGATTCGGTGGTGTTCTGAATTACGTCCGGACTCATTCAAGGGCCAATCGGGACGTTCCGACTGCATTCGAGATGTATTCGAGCGGCAATAGAAATATTCAGAAGGCATTCGAAGTGCATTCCAGCTGAACTATTTTAGTATCAAAATAGATTCCGGCAGCAATCGAGATACACTCGAGGTGCATTCCGGCTCATTCGAGGCACATTCGGGATATTCTGGCAGGATTGCCATGGCTTGCCATTTCGATTTTTCCCTCGAACGCGATCAGAATGTTTCGAATTCTGTTGGAATGCCGTAAGAATAGTTATAATGCAGTCAAAATGCAGTTAGAATACACTTCGAATGCCGTTCGATATTTCTCCTCTTCGAATGCACCTCGAATGTTTTGAGCATGAGCAAAACATTCGGGCCGGCCACAAGAATAGGCCCAAATGTTTGGAATGTACTCAGAATGCAGTCAGAATTTTTAGAATGCACTTCGAATATCCCGGAATACACGAGGAAGTTTTATCCCGACGGCATTCCGGCTCAATCCGCCTCTAGTGTGACTGGGGTATAACATACGTGTATTCAAAGTGTGGTCACTCAATGCACGTTTATTGTTAATTCAAAATGTGAAGGTTAGCGATACTTACCGTATACGAACAAAATCTCACACTTCTTTTTAATTTGTTAAATGTGAAAACTTTGAACCTGTAAAGTGACTTTCGACCATGTTCCTTCTTTCATAGATGCCATGGGCCCTTCTAAACTCTGTGACGTTCTGCGACTGCGCAGTCTTCCCAAGCGAAATACGTGGCACATACAAGGGACGTGTGCCACAAACGGCGATGGAGTGCTGGAAGCTGTGACGGCCCTGGGCAGGATGGTCAAGCAGTTCAGAAAGGACTATCCACATCCATAGAGTTTTATAAAAGTAGAGGGCGCGGTCTGACATTTTGCCGGTCCGCAAGTGCCGCAGCAGCCATGATACGCCGTGGCAGACGTAGATTTGATGTCAAGTCAGTAATTTGATCATATATGAAAAACTTGCGGACGTTCGCTCACGGAGCCTTACGACTTGGTGTTTACTGTCACGTGGAAATCACGGCTAAAACGGGCATTCTCCCTAAATTTTCCTCTGTTACTAAAACCTTATGATGTAGCTATTCAGATTGCACACCATTAAAAGTGTAGATCACCCTCTTTTATTTTGCACTGTAAACAATTCTTGTAATTTTACATATAAATCGTGACTGTTTTCAGAGGTTAATTATTGTTTATGTAAAAATACATTTTGCTATAATTCGTATCTATTAAAAAACGAAGACACTGTAATAAAACACAACTTTTATTTTAACGAAAATACGTTTCAATTACAAGAATGCGGGGATTTTTTAGTCACAAATTGCAAATTGTACATGCCGTTTGTAAAAATACAGCCCACTTTAAATAACTGCTGTATTTTGTTTTGTTAATGGTCGAAAAGACTTACCAGAGTGGTGAAGCGACTGGAGACAACCGTGGTTGAAAGGGGGTTTAAACCGTTCAAAAAGTGCCTGTCAAAGGACTCGACGACCGGATAAAGAGCCAGTCCTTGTCGAGCCAGCACGAGTGGAAAGTAAAGGTGAAAAGTGACAGAGAAAACAATGGACAAAGTTTTGAGAATTACAAAGTACAATTTAATTTAGAGGTTGGTTCGATGGTTTATGAACAAAAAAATAATAAAAATAAAACGAGGCTTGACTGAGGAAAAAGGCGAAAAGGTAAAAGGGATTTTTTAAATTTTTTTAATAAAAAAGGAGGGGGTTTATAAAATATAAAAAATAAAACAACAAGTGTTGGGTCAATTTTATAAAAAATACTAGAAAAATAAAGAAAGAGACACTCAACTCCACTAAAATCCAACTTCCCACCATGGACCCTCTTCCTAAAGTGCACAAGCTTAAAAATATCCCTTCCTCTTCTAAATGAAACCTTACCAAAAGGTCGTCCAATCATCACCGCCCACAGCTGGATCACCTCCCCGGTCTCCAAGATTCTCGGTTTTCATCTTGATTCTTTGATTTTGAAATTTTGGGAGAAATTCATGGAAAAGGAATTTCCTTGGCCAATTATCTCCAGTGCACAACAACTCATCGACCACATTAAAAACATCGACATCTCCTTCCATGATGACATCTCCTTCGTCACGTTCGACTTTGAAAGTCCCCACACCAACATCACCCCTGAGGACATTCAAGAAACCTTATTTAAGGTCACAGCTCTATGCGATTTGCCGTATGATTTTTATCTGTACCTTCTTTCTCTGTATTATTTCAACTGCAATTTCAGCCATTTTGGAATTGGAGAATTTCTTTTCAAGCAGAATTTTGGAGTCCAGATGGGAAGTCACCATCCAGTTCAAATCGCCAATCTCGTCCTTAAAAAATTTTGGAGAGGCAGTGGGAAAAGGACGGTAAAAAGTGAGAGGATGAGAACAAATAAGGCACAAAAAAGCCGGGGCGGGGGAAAATGAACGGCGGGGACAACGTGGGGCAGGGGGTGGGGGGGGGGGGGAGGTAGGGGGAAGGGAATAAAAAAAAGGGGGGGGAGGGAAAAACAAGAGAGAGGTTGTTAAAAGAAAAAAAGTTTGCCGGCTTATGAATGCTCTTAACAGTCTGTTTTTTAAATTTACTGGTCCTAAGTTGAAACGCAGGACAAAAAACCAAAAACAAAAAAGGATTCCGAAAAAGACGAGATTCGTCAGGTGCAGCTCGTCTGGACCAAAGGGTGAGTTTCGTCCATGGACTGCACGACTCACCCGATAAGAGCAATCATAATGTTAAAACAAGGTGAAGAGGGAAGAAAAACTTAAATTAGCCTACCTGAAGTCTTCGAGGGTGACGGGAGAAAATGAACAAGTGAAGTGGAGCAAAATAGTTTCTTGGAAAAGGTCTTTCAAGGCTGAAAACGGGATGCAAAAGTAATTGGAACAAAACGAATAAAAAATTTTGATCGGAGAGTCATAAACAGTGAGTGTACACAGTACATGTACGTTTGTAAAAAAACGATAACACTGTGGGATAACGAGTCGAGTTCAGCTGTTGACCAATAATAAAAGCCGTCAACAGAGGGCGGCAGATAACATCAATGGTACTTTTGGGAGTAATAACAAATAAAGTTTTTTTGGCAAGATGCCAGTGGAGTCTGGCGAAAAGTGCAATGGCAGTCGAATGAATCACAGAGGGAAAAACAAAAAAACAAATGGGGTGGGGGGGGGTGGGTAAACTCACTCTGAATGGAGAGTAGAACAAAATTCTTCAGAAGTGTAGAGGGATGATGAACAAAATCCGGAAGATATGGTTTAAAGCTGATCAGTACGGTGAGATAAAATCCAGGGTAGGCACAGGAGAAATGAAAAAATATTCCAGTTCAGAACGAAGTCGTGTTGTTGAACAAAGTCTGCACAAAAATCGGCTGCAATGGCAAATCAACTGGTGATGGATGAACAAATCTTCGGTAAAGCGAAGAGGAAAAACTGTAACGTAGATGAAGCCAGGCCGGGCAAAAATAACTGGGAGTCGAAAATGATGAAAAACGAAGTCTTGAATGTTGAACAAAGTTCGTACAAAAATTCGGCTGCACGATAAATGAACTGGTGGTGGATGAAAAATCTTCGGCGATGCGAAGAGGAATAACTGCAACGTAGATGAAGCAAGGCCAGGCAAAAACAACTGGGTGTCGAAAATGATGATGTGTTCTCGGCGGTGTCTAAATAAAGTTTGGGCGCGAAATGAAAAAAGTAGAAGGTGCGCGTGATAAGGAGCCGGTGATTGGATGGTAGAGCGCGTAAACGCGCGTGTCAAATGCAAATGAGATGGGGTGATGTGGTATTTTACAGAAAAATGGGATGGGGCGATATGGAATTTTACAGAGTGAAGAAAAGTTGGATCAACAAGGTGGAACATGGACATTTAAAAAACAGAGAAATTAGGGGAAAAAATCCTAAACTTTAACGAACAGAATCATAGGTAAAAAAAGTGTGAATAAAAAAAGGATCATTAAAATAAAAAATTAAAACAACCTGAGGGATTAGTGAACCTGAGGGCATTACTATCGGACATGCTGTGTGGAAGGAGGGTCAAAACAAAAAAGGGGGGCACAAGGAGCCTGAAAATTACAATTGAATCAAGATCAGGTTAGGACAAAAATTAAAAAAGGGGAAATAGAACGATGAAAATTTAAAATAAAGAGTAATATGGGGAACAAACCCTAAACTTAAAAGAACAAGATTTGAGGTAAAAAAAGGGGGAAAAATTAAAGGATCATTAAAAAAAAATTTTCAAGGGATCATTAAAATTAAAAATTTTAAACAACCTGAGGGATTAGTGAACCTGAGGGCATTACTATCGGACATGCTGTGTGGAAGGAGGGTCAAAACAAAAAAGGGGGGCAAAGGGAGCCTGAATATTTTAATTGAATCAAGATCAGGTTAGGACAAAAATAAAATAAGGGGGATGGAACGATGAAAATTTAAAATGAAGAGAAATATGGGGAAAAAATCCTAAACAATAACAAAAAACCATGGAGGAACCTATGGGAAAATCAGTACAACCTACGAGTATGCTGTCTCGGTTGGGGTCCTGGCTCGGAGAAGAACAAGAAACATATTTTGATTTTTCGGCAGAAATTGCATTTGGTATAGTTATTGAAAAAATCCAGAATTTTAACGAACAAGATTTAAGGTAATAAAAATTGGGAAAAAAAGTAAAGGATCATTAAAATTAAAATTTTTAAAGGATCGTTAAAATGAAAAATTTAAACAACCTGAGGGATTAGTGAACCTGAGGGCATTACTATCGGACATGCTGTGTGGAAGGAGGGTCAAAACAAAAAAAGGAAAAAAGAGCATGAACATTTCAAAAGAATCAAGATCAGGAAAAAAGGAAAAAAACTTTAATAAAAAAGGGGGGGGGGGGGGTAGTACGATGCAAATTCTCAATAGAAAAAGAAAAGAAATAGTAAGTATAAGAAGAAGGAAGGTATAGAGGAGATGAAGAATAAGATGAACGGCCCCACAGACACTCGGATGTACAACAGAACGCAGTGCAGGCTACAATGGACCTGACTTACTTTGTTTTGTTAATGGTCGAAAAGACTTACCAGAGTGGTGAAGCGACTGGAGACAACCGTGGTTGAAAGGGGGTTTAAACCGTTCGAAAAGTGCCTGTCAAAGGACTCGACGACCGGATAAAGAGCCAGTCCTTGTCGAGCCAGCACGAGTGGAAAGTAAAGGTGAAAAGTGACAGAGAAAACAATGGACAAAGTTTTGAGAATTACAAAGTACAATTTAATTTAGAGGTTGGTTCGATGGTTTATGAACAAAAAAATAATAAAAATAAAACGAGGCTTGACTGAGGAAAAAGGCGAAAAGGTAAAAGGGATTTTTTAAAAAATTTTAATAAAAAAGGAGGGGGTTTATAAAATATAAAAAATAAAACAACAAGTGTTGGGTCAATTTTATAAAAAATACTAGAAAAATAAAGAAAGAGACACTCAACTCCACTAAAATCCAACTTCCCACCATGGACCCTCTTCCTAAAGTGCACAAGCTTAAAAATATCCCTTCCTCTTCTAAATGAAACCTTACCAAAAGGTCGTCCAATCATCACCGCCCACAGCTGGATCACCTCCCCGGTCTCCAAGATTCTCGGTTTTCATCTTGATTCTTTGATTTTGAAATTTTGGGAGAAATTCATGGAAAAGGAATTTCCTTGGCCAATTATCTCCAGTGCACAACAACTCATCGACCACATTAAAAACATCGACATCTCCTTCCATGATGACATCTCCTTCGTCACGTTCGACTTTGAAAGTCCCCACACCAACATCACCCCTGAGGACATTCAAGAAACTTTATTTAAGGTCACAGCTCTATGCGATTTGCCGTATGATTTTTATCTGTACCTTCTTTCTCTGTATTATTTCACCTGCAATTTCAGCCATTTTGGAATTGGAGAATTTCTTTTAAAGCAGAATTTTGGAGTCCAGATGGGAAGTCACCATCCAGTTCAAATCGCCAATCTCGTCCTTAAATTTTTTTGGAGAGGCAGTGGAAAAAGGACGGTAAAAAGTGAGAGGATGAGAACAAATAAGGCACAAAAAAGCCGGGGCGGGGGAAAATGAACGGCGGGGACAACGTGGGGCAGGGGGTGGGGGGGGGGGGGGGGTGGGAGGTAGGGGGAAGGGAATAAAAAAAAGGGGGGGAGGGAAAAACAAGAGAGAGGTTGTTAAAAGAAAAAAAGTTTGCCGGCTTATGTATGCTCTTAACAGTCTGTTTTTTAAATTTACTGGTCCTAAGTTGAAACGCAGGACAAAAAACAAAAAAGAAAAAAGGATTCCGAAAAAGACGAGATTCGTCAGGTGCAGCTCGTCTGGACCAAAGGGTGAGTTTCGTCCATGGACTGCACGACTCACCCGATAAGAGCAATCATAATGTTAAAACAAGGTGAAGAGGGAAGAAAAACTTAAATTAGCCTACCTGAAGTCTTCGAGGGTGACGGGAGAAAATGAACAAGTGAAGTGGAGCAAAATAGTTTCTTGGAAAAGGTCTTTCAAGGCTGAAAACGGGATGCAAAAGTAATTGGAACAAAACGAATAAAAAATTTTGATCGGAGAGTCATAAACAGTGAGTGTACACAGTACATGTACGTGTGTAAAAAAACGATAACACTGTGGGATAACGAGTCAAGTTAGCCTTGTCCAAGGCTATGTATGAAATTGTGTGAATCCGGCAAGAATTTGCCTGAATGCTATGCAGCGAAAGTGCGCCATCGCGCGGTGAATTGTAGCCAACTGCAAAATAGTCTGGTTACCAGAATATCTTGGTCTGAATCCTGACTTCTCGGGCGAGGCTGTATCATAGCCTTGTTCTTTCTGTATTCGATTTCTTATGTGTTTCTTTATATCTGCGTTCGAAATCCGACGCAATTACTTATGCGAAACCCGAGTGCTTATAAATATTCATATCTTACATAACATCCAATCAGAGCTCACTACTCGGGTCAAATGGTGCGTGTGACCGGTTGCAAGCATAAACGTTTGTACGTCGTACATGTGTAGTGTTGTTGTTGTTGTAGTACGTTTATGGCACGTATGGCAAACGTAGTGCCCTGTGTGCCATCATGTGTAGTGTATGTTGTTGTTGTTGTTGTATATTTTATGGCATCTTCGGCAACTAAGGCCCTTTATGCCATCAACTATACGGTTTTAGCTTTATATTATCAACTTGAGATGACGAAGAAGGAGTTGCAGTTTTAGAAGTGGGAGGAAAACCCACGCGGTCAAGTAGGGACTGCAAACCCAATCCACATACACGCCCCGGATTCGAACCCGGGACCCCAGAGGTGAAAGGCGAAGAAAGAACCTGTACGCCAACCCGACCGCCCTCATGTGTAGTGTACAGTATGTAGGCCTGTCTGATGCAATTATGGCGACATCACACGTAGTGTTACAACTGAGGAAATCAACGGTAGTTTGAATTATGCAGCCTACAAATTGCAAATTGATGACTTTCACGAAGACCAGAAGATAGCCCCCACATATTTTCTGTAAAGGTATGACGTGTTTGTGAACTTACCAACTGGGTATAGGCTATACGTACGGAAAATCTGCTATTTTTCAAACGGCACCGTATTGTTCTGTCAAAACAACCGTTAACCAATGAGCTTTCGCGTCTCGGTGCTCTGTTCGAAAAATTTGCATAAAGAGTCCCCGCCCATAAAACACATCGAATACAGAAAGAACAAGGCTATGATACAGCCTCGCCCGAGAAGTCAGGATTCAGACCAAGATATTTTGGTAACCAGACTATTTTGCAGTTGGCTACAATTCACCGCGCGATGGCGCACTTTCGCTGCATAGCATACAGGCAAATTCTTCACGGATTCACACAATTTCATAGCCTTGGACAAGGCTAGGCCAAAGTTAAAATCTGTTGAACTTTGACCGCGGTGCGCTAACCTTTCTAACGCGCAGCCAATAAGGTATCAGAGAAGTCTCAAGTTACTTGAGTTGAATTTTCTATTTTGGAAAGATCGGCGATAATTGTGTAGTGCCAACTGGTCCTGGGAGCCAGTCTAGTGTACTGATTTAGATCTCAATGACCTGGTCATGTGACCCCTAATCGATGTATCGTGTTGGTCGTGGGTGCGGCCATCTTTGGATCGGATGAAACTATGAATAAACACCACGTGTAACTTTGCTCTTGTGAAAACCTTTATTTAGTGTATTTGCATTGCTATACCAGTGTTTTCCTAGTATTTGCGAGGCTTATAGTTGCTAGACTGTACCGGAGCTAGCCCGAGATTGACTAATTGCGTGCTCCTGTGTGCTATTTCTGACGAGGATTCCGGACCCGTTAGAAGTGCAGTCAGCCACGGCAAGTATCAGCCTCATAACCGCATCGTGTAGATATACGGTGAGCACTACATTGGCGACGAGGATAATTCGGAGTAGATTGGTTCCCGATCCCTATAGATTGGTTCGCTTATTGCGAAAATATAGGGATCGGTAAAGGGCAGCCATGACGGGCAGAATTCTGCCCGTCACGTGGTTATTATTATTTTTATTTTTTTTATAAATGCGCAGATTTTACATTGACATTTGTAACTTTGCCGTGCGTGTCGAACATATCCAATTATGTAAATAAAGTACATTGCCTAAAGCAAAGGACTTGGCCAATTTTTAAATATAAAAAACACAATGCGCACGCGCAAAGACGACCAATTATAGATCAAGATGAAGCGCCCTTTACCTGTCCTTATATTCTCCTGTGTGGAATATGTGGACGGGAACCAGTCTAAATTCGGAGCGGCACAGCACAACCAGCGGTAACCTTTGACCTAGGTTTGTTGTTGCGCCATCTCGATAAGTCGATAATCAATAATCACTGCTGTTTGGCGTACGAGGCAGTTGCTTTTGTTGACTGTCGGGGAAACGTAGCCAACACGTATTTTTGATTCAAAAAAAAAAAAAAAAAAAAATTGTGGAAGTGGAAAGGGATTGCATGTAAAGTCACATGTCAACTAAATATGCCTACATGTACATGTGTATAGATATTTGTGTGCCAGGTTACATGTGACTTTGCAGATAAGTTGGGTATTTTGGCTTTTTGTTTTGAAGGCTTTGCAAAAAACTCAGCATTTAGTCAAAATACCAAAGTGTTTCAAAATTTGTGCATATAGTTGTTAATCATTCTCTGTATTTGTGTCTAGACTGGTTCCCGTCCACATATTCCACACAGGAGAATATAAGGACAGGTAAAGGGCGCTTCATCTTGATCTGTAATTGGTCGTCTTTGCGCGTGCGCATTGTGTTTTGACATCGACAATGCCCAAGAGCGGCATAGACCTCACGGGTATCCATCTTACAACCCGAGTGGGCCAGTACCGCAAGACATGCCTCCATTGTTTTACGCAGGCCCAGGCACACCATCACATATGTACCCATACCCACCAACTCAAACTCACAGCCCGGCAAGTGATACCTACCCGTACTCACCCCCGCATTTGTTGGCATATAGTCCTGACTTATCACGTCAAGGGTATGGTCAGACTCCATATCCGTTAGTTGAGGGCGTACCACCACCCCAGTCTAATCAAAGCCCCATGGCGTATCCGCAACCGGGTACCCAGGCACCCCAGACTCCAGGTGTACCGCCGGAGTACCGAAGGTCACTGGTACTCCCAAAGACGCTAGAGTTCGATGGAAAGCTGAATTGGGCTCTATATCAGCAGAAGTTTGAAAATTACGCAACCTCTATCGGGTGGACAGACAGCCAGAGAAAAGACATGTTGGTTTGGGGACTTACAGGAAAGGCTGCCGATTTCTATGTTCTTCTCCGCGACATGAACGAAGACCTGTCGTACAGTCACCTGATGAAGGAATTCAGTAGGAGGTTTAAGAGGGAGGAACTTCCCGAGAACCTCCAGGCTAGATTCCAATTGGAATGTCAGGTGGAAGGCGAGAATCTGAGGGATTGGGCCGACAGGATTCTGTCATTGGCAGCCAAGGCATACAAGAATCTGCCTGAGGCATGGATCAGAAAGCAGGAAAGAAGGAAACAGCCAATGCTGAGGCCTATTCTGAAGAAAGAAATCAGCTCGGTAGCGAGACTGGACAAAGAAGTACCAGGGCTCGCACAAGATGTTGAGGAAAAATTCCGAGAGCTGGGACGACAGAGGAGTCCATCTCCAAGCCGGCGAGCGTGCTACCTCTGTGGCATCGAAGGACACTTTGCCAGAGAGTGCCCAGCCAAAGACCCAAATGAAAAACAGGCCAAGACCCTTCGTTTCGAAGACGAGCGGTTAAAAGCTACAGGGACGAAGATGGAGGTCGGATCCTCGCCCCAGTAAGTTACGGCCAAGGAAACTCCACGCTTCGGTGGAGTCCGTGTTCGACTCGTATGTCGAAACAAACTACACAACCGCATCAGGTTGTTGGTCACCTACATCAGGACACAGTAGAGGCAGAATATCCGCATCAGGGTATTGTCATAGCAACCGAAACACCGACTGGCAAGACGACAGATAATGGCGACTCTGCCAATCAGGAATTCGAGAATACGTTTCCAGAGACAACAGAGAACGTCATGACTGTCAACCAAATTCAGTCAGGTGCAGTTTACCAACAGTATGGAGGGTACTACTGCACAGCAAGGGCCCACATGTATTGGTCAGGCTTCATGGAGGAAGTAGCCAATGTGGTGCCCATCTTGCACTGCCAAAGGGCTACCCTCTCCGCATCTGAGGAGGGTAGTAACTCGGACGAGTCCCGTGTCTGGGATCCAGGTGGCGAAACGCAGCCAGAGACACCTACACTAGAGACGGTGGTACTCAAACCCCCTGACGGGACCACCATTTCACAAGTGAAGCCAAGACCCGCTTCAGCAATCCAGAATAAACCCCACATCAGGGAGCACCAAAGCTCGAAAAGGACGTGGGCTGCTGCGAAACTTTCAGAAAGTGGCCAGTCCCCATCAACAAGCAGCCAACCACGACCACGCTGTGGGAAGAGGAGGCTGCTAGAATGCCGTTTCTCATTGTGCTCGGCTACGGCGTACTACATGAAGAAGCACATCGAAGAGGAGCACGCACCAGCTGTCTTCGACTTTTACCAGGCGGAGAGCCATGGTCTCGCCCGCTCCCGGGTGGACTGATTGCGGGAAATGGTTCGGGAAGCCTTTGGGGGAACAGAACACTGCAAGATATGGTCGACCTAATCAACCGCAGAGGCATGATTAAACCAGGGTGGTACGTTACGCCGGAGCAGCAGAGCGCCATGGTGGGAATGTGTAGAGCGGCGGGGTGGCCCATTCCGGAGGAATTCTCCCTGTGCCCCATCAACAGTGTGGCTGCGTTAACTTGTCACATTGGAGGTGTTTGTCGGTACTTGCTGAGGGAATAGCGCCGCAGAGTATGGAGACACTCCAACGGCGATATCCAGCTTGTCAGCCTCGTCGGTCCACGGAAATTCCAGAGGTCAGCGGCCTACCCCTGAGGCCGAGTGCTTCCAGCTCCTTTAAGGTCCAGCTTTCTGGAGCCACCGCCGTTTTCTGCGACCAGAAAACCCTGCCCGTGGAGAAGATAGTAACCCTCACCGACCAGGGATTTACCGTCATGATCGGCGCCCACCCAAGGACCATCCTGACCGACCAAGAGCGACAGAAGGCGAGGGCGCTGAGCAAGCACCCTGCAGTCTGCGGACTGGGAGAAGTGGGGTTGGACCACTCCGTGAGTCCCGACCTGTGGCATCGCCAGGAGGGTCAGCTCAAAGACCTCTTGTCAGGCCTTCACCCGTCGAAGGTTCTCACCCTTCACGTCAGAGGGATGCGAGGTAACGATACTGGGGTGGAAACCTACATGCGCTGCTTGGACATCATCAACCCAGTCGTTAAAGGGAGCCAGAACATCCAATTGCACGGTTTTACCGGTACCGTAGAAGTAGTGCAGCAGTGGCTCGAGTCCTTCCCAAACACGTACTTCAGCATCAACTACATGGCAAGCGGTTTCAACGAAAAGCAGAAGGCGGCTCTAAGATTCATTCCGAGGGACAAACTCCTTGAGACAGACGCACCTTATTTCCCTCCAGTCGGCAGGAGCTAAATGCGCCCTCACTACTGAACCAGGCGTCACGGCCGAGCCAGTGGCTACTCACCTAGGGAACACTTCATCGAGGGAGGTTCTGGAACGGACTGCGACCAATGCCAAAGCTTTCTTCGGGAACACTCAATAGAGGACCTCGAACTATAACAGACCCGCGAGTTTTTCCCGTTAGTTCCGCAGGGAATGACCGTTTTCAAGTGTGCATTGTTTATAAAAAGTGTGTTTTATAAAGAATAGTTGTTATACTCCTCACTGAAAGCACAGTGTTGATGTTGCATTTTTATACAAAGTGTGTTTCGTAAAGGGATAGTGTGTTTTACTCACCACTGAAAGCACAGTGGGAGTGCATTCTCTTTAGAAAGTGTGTTATTTAAGCGATAATTCAGGTACTGTCCACTGACACCGCAGTGTTGGCGATGTGTTTTACCTAAAGGTGTTGTTAGAGTTTTACATCAAGTTTTATACAGAGTGTTCTTTATGTAGAAGTTACCACATGTATTGTTCAGTGCTTGGTCATTTCACTAAAGGTTTATAGCCCCTGCCTTACCAGCGTCCAAACGATAAAGAAAGGAAGTGTGTAGTGCCAACTGGTCCTGGGAGCCAGTCTAGTGTACTGATTTAGATCCCAATGACCTGGTCATGTGACCCCTAATCGATGTATCGTGTTGGTCGTGGGTGCGGCCATCTTTGGATCGGATGAAACTATGAATAAACACCACGTGTAACTTTGCTCTTGTGAAAACCTTCTTTATTTAGTGTATTTGCATTGCTATACCAGTGTTTTCCTAGTATTTGCGAGGCTTATAGTTGCTAGACTGTACCGGAGCCCGAGATTGACTAATTGCGTGCTCCTGTGTGCTATTTCTGACGAGGATTCCGGACCCGTTAGAAGTGCAGTCAGCCACGGCAAGTATCAGTCTCATAACCGCATCGTGTAGATATACGGTGAGCACTACAATTGGGACATCATGCAAGGCGGTGAGCGCAGCGCGGTAGTGTGATTTTTCCGCAATAGTGTGAACTCCCCTTAAGGGGATTCCCCGGTGTCGCTGGGCGTCGGCTGCTAATGGCGCCACCCACCTATGTATCTCGATGTTCTAGGTGGCCCGAGTAGCTTCGTAAAAACCCATTTTAATGTGAAGCGCATGTGAACATATCCATATGGAATAATATGCGCTATATAAATGTAGTAATAATAATAATAATATGCGGCTGAAGCTAGAACCAAACATAAGTGTGCCCGGGACTAGAACAGTTAGAAAATGTGTTAATTTTTGTGTACAACATGAAGGGTACAACATTGAAAGATGTGCGTTTTGCGCACATTTTTACTTTTTAGTTCTAATTATTGTGCGGTTAAAGCTGACTCCAAATTAAGTGTGCTTTGGATCAGAATCAATTAAACTTTTTAAGTTGAAGAGGACAGTATGAATAAGTTTTACTGGAGTTTGTTCGAAAAATGGTGAAATTCTTCTCACTTCATCAGCCCCGTGTGGAAAATATACTCTGGTGAATGTGTTCTGGATTTTGTATTCGAGATTTGGTAGTCGAGATGCGAGATGCGAGATGCGAGATTCGAGACGTAACGCGAGATTTGATGGTCAAAGTGCAAGATGCGAGATGCGAGACGCGCGATGCCAGACGCGAGATGCGAGATGCGAGATGGCAGGTGCTGAACACCATATAAATGCTAAAAATAGATTTTCCTGTGGAGGTCAATTCGAATTTTGACTGTTTGGGGAGGGGTCAGCGCATTAAATCGAATGGTAAAACCACACCATATTTGTCGTACTCAGCCTTAGACCACATGTTAAAATAAAGCTGAAGATATTCTCTTTTCACCCACATACAATGTTTTTTGTTAATTAGTAAAGAGGATAGAATAGTATACAAATATTTACTGCTTCGAGTGGTATAGTAAAACTAGCCTCCCTCGGTGACCAACGGAGCATTTTATTTTCCCACTATACAGCAAACTGGACTTGAAATATGGGAAATAAGATGACATGCAGCCTGGTAAATCTTGCCACATGAATCTGATAAAAATAATTTTGTAACGATTGTGCCAACGGCCGGCAGAGGGCGCCAGCACGACTCTACGGTCTGTCTACGGTGTGGCTGCACTGTTAAAAAAAAAAGTTCATTTACAGTACATTCATATGTCAATTGGCACATAGCGTACTGTTTTTGAACAGTACATTCTACTTTTTTGTTTTCTCCGTTTGCATACAGTAGATGCTACTGTTATTTGGAATTGTAAATACAGTTTACAGAAGTTTCTTCTGTTTTTCAATAGACGACTAAGTCTTCGTTTTGTGCATGGTTTTGTTCCTTAACATAGCCTTTTGTCCAGAAACAACTTTATGTAACCATGATGTAACTGAACGAAGCATATTGGTTATTGACGACTGTTTATTGTTGTAGACGTTTGATTCTGGATATGCACAGTTTGCCCTTCACTTTTTGTGTTGGAGATGCACCATCACCTCGTGGAAAATAAGTCGGCATTTTCCTCTCAATTTCGTCGCTTTTATTTGCATGCTGAGATGTTTTGCAGGGTCAACACAACGTTCAGTATACCAGGGATTTAACTTGGCTCATTAAAATACAGGAATACCATGAATTCAGCGGCAATTGCCGTCTGAATCCATTGTATTCCCGTACTGTATCGTGGGCTACCGTGGCCGAGTGGTTAGGGCCATTGACTCGCAATCATGGGTGAAAACTTGGGGTTGCGGGTTCGAATCCGTCTGCGGTACCTGTGCCCTTGGGTAAGGCACTCAACCACACTTGCTCCATCCTTCGGAAGGGATGTAAAGCCGTTGGTCCAGTGTGTTAGGTAATGATCCCAGAGCATTCTTTCGTAAAGAGCAAGGGGATTCCCCGGTGTCTCTGCATGGCCATTTCTAATTCTTCATGGGTTTGCTCACGCTTACGAGTGACAGTGCAATGAGCACTATTGAGGATTCTCTGGTATGAATACCAGAAAGAAATAATAATATTAATAATAATAATACTATGAGGCAGGCTGCACGCTCCTGTATACCCCCACTGCAGGCAGTATAGCACTGCACTACATTACAAATAACACGCAAATAAAAACCAAAAACGTAAGAGAAATACCGACTTGCCTTTCACGACATGTAGAGCAGCTACGTCACGGTTAAATCAGCACTTCAATGAGGCATGAAACGCCTGGCAAAAGCTGGCATTTTCAGACATTAAATTGCACGTCCAACTACATGCACGGTGCAGTTTATGACTGAATTTTGCTGTTGTCATTTCCCGCGCGCGACAGCGTACATTGGTACTCGCTATCAACGCCGCACAATTGCTGCCGTGTACCAGGGAACATTTGCGGAAAACAGTAGATTTATCACAGGGCGGTCGGGTTGGCGTACGGGTTCTTTCCTCGCCTTTCACCTCTGGCGTCCCGGATTCGAATCCGGGGCGTGTATGTGGATTGGGTTTGCAGTCCCTACTTGACCGCGTGGGTTTTCCCCTGGGGCATTTCTCTGGGGGTTTTCCTCCCACTTCTAAAACTGCAACTCCTTCTTCGTCATCTCAAGTTGATAATATAGTATAGTTAAAGCTAAAACCGTATAGTTGATGGCATAAAGGGCCTTAGTTGCCGAATATGCCATAAAATTTACAACAACAATAACAACAAATCTTTCACTCTCCGTCGAGCATTCACTCCTCGCTTCCCCATATTCCAACCCCTATCCCCTGGATATTACTCGGAGCAAGGGAGCGCGCCCTCACTCGACATCCAGGTCGCGCCCACGTTTCCCCCAGAAAATGATTGGGGGTTTTTCGTGGCCAACGAGCGCTGGCGCAAGCCAGACTGATGTCGGGAGCCGGGTAATAAGTTTTTTTTAATAAGATTCCTTTTTCCAAACAATGGTTGGATTTATTTGTATATGTAAGGTTTTTTATACCTTGTTGCAATTTTGCCATACGCAGATTCTTGCGTTTCGTGTTTGTTTTTTCTTTACAGCTCATTGGGCCGAATTCACCAACTCTCTCACTGATAACGAGTTACGTAAGCTAGCTCAAACATCGTGGCCAGACCTGCTTTAATCTGCCAAAGCACCGTCTACAACCAATAAATATTCTGCCGCATAGAAATGATGGGAGAGGTGGGCCACGACAAAAAACTGTGTCCAGGATTTCCCTGTGCGACCATTGGATTTTACATTTTACGTATCATCTTTAACGGACGAGGGCCACAAGACAACCACAGATACGGCAGCGGCTGCGATGAAATGGGCTCACGACCTTGCTGGAATTCCATCGTCAACAGACAATCCACTGGTTAAAACGGTACTGCAAGGCCACAGGCGCAAAACATCCACACCCATAAAAAGAAAGGAGCCCATCACCCCAGAAATTATGGCAAAGCTGTACGAAGATTACAGAAGACCTACCGCTACCCTAGCAGACCTGCGACTTTGTCTGCTTCGTCAGTTACGCTGGGTTCCTTCGCTTCAGCGACATAACCGTCGCTAGAACGTTTGCTGCTAGTGCTACGTGTCATGTGTCGATTGCCGAAAGGTACTTTACAGCTATGGGGGACAAAGTAGTCTTTGTGAAAGACTGTCTTACGGTGCATGCTTGGTTCGTGTACTGCGCGCGGTCGACATTGCACCGTGTGGACAGGGTACTAGTTTATTCGCCACTGGGTTCAGTCACTGAACCCACTGGCGCATAAACTAGTACCCTGTCCACACGGTGCAATGTCGACCGCGCGCACGTACACGAACCAAGCAACGTAAGACAGTCTTTCACAAAGACTAGGGACAAAGACGCGTCGTCTTTGCCAGTTCTTCGAAGATTAACCCGCACAAAAACTGACTATATCCCGACATTCCACGGTCTTAGCTACACAAGGACGAGGGAAATCGTGCTGGCGGCTATCCGGCCCTTTGTACCTGATATTACTGACTATAGCCTCCACAGCTTACGGCCCGGGGGCGCTTCAGCCGCGTCAAACTCTTTAATTCCACCTCGGCTCATATCACAACACGGAAGGTGGAAAACTGAAAAGGCTAGAAACGCTTATAGAGAGTGACGTCGCAAACGCCACATAATTACTGACATCCAAATCACTCGGAATTTAAAATCGTTCTTTTATACAAGTTAAAGCTTTAGACCACGACGTGTTTTGCGCATGTTAGTGTGGTATCATTACCAATTTCCTTTTTATGGCCGAAGAGGTTATAGCATCCAATGTTGGTATCTGATGTTGTTAAAGGCAGTTTTTTCGCCTGAGGAAATGCATAGAATATTTTTTGACGTATTAAATAAACGAGGCGTACTGCTCAGCCGTCCTAACAAGTGCTCAAACATGTTTTCTTGTATTTTATTCTTGGCCATATTTCTTTTTTTTTTTTACATGAGGGAGATATAGAAAAGAAAATTATTTTCTGACGGAAGAATGGAGTCAGAAAGTGAAAGTCCATAGACCCTTCACTAATAAATTATAATTTATGCGCGCATAACGTCGTGACGTGAGTGAATTGAGTTGATATACGTGCACATGTTTATATGGCGAGTAACGCGATGGACATCATCTTTCTTAGGTTGGAGTTAGATTGTCGCGTTTTGGGGGTGTACTGAGAGGCAGAATTAGAAACCAAAGAATAAGGATTCTATTTATTTGATTCACCAAGGTTTTTACGAGGGAAGATAAATAGAGAAAACATGGTTTCAAGGATCAAGGCGCGCGCGGTTGTGTGCGACCATGGAGGATAGAAAACAACGCGGCGAGCGAGGCCTAAGCTAGTCTGGTACCCGGACCAAAAATTATTTGACTAGACTGAATTTAAGGTCCGGCAGCGTAATTTTTTTCCCCAGGATGGTAAAGGCCATTGAGAATATTCTCTGCTTTTGATTGGTGCATTGTAAATGAATATTCATATTTTCTATATAGCGCCCTCAAGAGTTATTAAATAAAAGGGATATAAGAAAGAAAATTTAAGGGTTTGTCGAGTCGTTTGATAGTCTAGTGGTTAAGACGTGGGACTATTAATCGAGGGATTGTGGGTTCGAATCTCCTCTCTCTTAGTTTTTTCTTCATTAATTGAGGAAAGACCTATAGTCTAACTCTCGAACCACGCAGTTGTGTTAAGTGACAGCTATCAACAAAACACTTCAGTATGCAATTTATGCATGTGGTTAGGCCAATCAGGAGCAATCTTCCCTTAACCATCCTGGGAAAAAAAATTACGCGGTCCGGCAGCCGCCAATTCCGCCATTTTAAAAAAGGGGGAATTCCTCCTTTTTCCGAAGGTTCCCGAAGTTACCCGAATGCACGTCCGGTCGTCTAGGCCATGGGCCAAAATCTGTAAGAGGCCTAGAAATCGAGTTTCGTCTTTACTTTTTAGGGGCAACTTTATTTTTCGGATATAAGTAGTTTGGGACATGCTGAATAATATTTCACTTGTTCACATTTGAACTATCTGCTCGTAAATTAGAAATAAAGGTCAGAAAAATCGGCGATTTTGGTCACTTTCTTGTAAGGTTTTCCTCAACCTCGATCTATCTATCCATTGCAAAATGCAGTATCGTCGCGGTAATCTGGACACGAGTTAGGATTACAATAGACTGGTTCCCACTCCACCCTAGCTGGCCGTGCCAAACGTGCGTTCGTCATTTGATTGACAATTAAAAGGGGATAACCTACTCGGTTGGCAGACATTTCGTCACTTTAACCATAAAGAGAAGTTGATTAATGCCATTCAGCGAGAATTAGTTGGGAAGAATAACGAATTCGCTCAGGAAATCGAACTGTGCTGGGTTTAAGCACTCACCCGGAGGCTGTGCTCGCGCTCGCGCTGTCTTTTGTTTTCAGTCTATTATATTCTGCCCGCGGTTTGGTGATTGTTGGAGCTACATGTATACCAAAATAACACTGTTCCAGATGTCATGTTTAATGTATTTGACAGTTTGTGATCTCATTTTGTACCACGTAAAGTTCAATAAAATAATGTTAAGTTATAGACTTGGACGCTCGTCAGCATTGTACGCGCGCCAAATTCGTGCCACGAATTACGCAGCTCCATAGAAAAGGTATGGAACTGCGTATTTCGTGGGATGAACTTGGCGCGCGCGCATTACTGATGAGCCTGCTGTGCCTTTAAAACAGAATTACACCGTGTATTGTTTATACTACATGTATGTTAGGAAAGTGTTTGTATTTATAAACACGTACACGTGCAGTTGAACTTATAAACTAAACATGGGCCGGGGTGGGGTGTTTCGGAGGGTGTTTCGGCCCGCGTTCCCCCAGCAAAAATCCAGTGCCTCTCCGGGTTCCCGCTAGAAAAAAATAAAGGAAGTGCTATAAAATGGCAAGGAAAAATGCATGATATGCCCCTAGCCGTACATGTAATTAAACTTAAAAACGTGTCCCCGCGTCCCCCTTCACTAGCAATGCCCTTGTTCCCCATTGACAAAACAAAGATATTAATGGCAAAATGTCACTATTTTGACAAAAAAATGGGCAAACAAATCTCCAAATAAGTATTGTTTCTCCTGTGTTAACCTATATTGGGCCTACAACTTACAAGCAGCGAACATAAGATTCGGATTCAACATTATTGAAATTGTGCACCATTTTATGTCAACTCTGAAAGCATTTGCATGGCACTATGGTCAAAATACTGTTTTTGACCAAAAACGGGCAAATCCTGAATCCTCCCAGTCCAACTAGCACAGGGTCATTTTGCATTAATAATGTAAACAATTACGTGCAATGTGGACCAGCGGTTTCAGGTTCACGGCATAGTATAAAGATCAATTAAACAGTTAAGACGATCGAATTCGACACAAATAGCTCAATTGGTAGGGCATCTGCACGTTGATCAGAAGGTCCGCAGTTCGAATCCTGGAGGAGTCAAGTTGCTTTTTACTGCATCCAGATTTCCAAAATTCATGGACATTTGTCAACATTTGTATCAAATTTATTCAACCCGGTGCGGCGGTTCCTGAATTATAATCCCTAAAAATAATCACTTATTCAAGTTAAGACGAGGGCGAAGCTCAGTATTTCTAGGCCTCTTACAAATTTTGGCCCAACCCCTACATGTATATTGCGATTGCAGTCACATAACTACTGACTGCAAATGGGTTCCTTTTTCATTCTCAATCATGTCAATACACGTTGGTACGGCCAGGGCACTGAGCTTTATTGGGCCAGGGTGAATCCAGTCTGTTGTAATCCTAACTCGTGTCCAGATTAACGCGACGACACTGAATTTTGCAGTGGCAGCGATAGTTCGAGGTTGAGAAAAACCGCGCGAGAAAGCGGCTTAAAGAGTCGATTTTTCTGACCTTTATTTCTAAGTTACGTGCAAATGGTTCAAATGTGAACAAGTGAAATATTATTCAGCATGTCTCAAACTACTTATATCCGAAAAATGAAGTTGCCCTTAAAAAGTAAAAACGAAACTGCAAGATACGGGCCTTTGGCCCATGGCCTAGTCCGGGCGTTACCGTTAATCGTTGGGTACAATTCGTCATTGTTTCGAGAATTTTTCGAGACGTCGCGTGCACGTACGCGTGCCGCTGCGTGTGTATTTATACATCCATGCATAGTAAGTCAATACAGTCAAACTTTGTTAATAAGAGGTCCTTTGCTCTTTGTACACTAACCTGTTACAGGAACCTAAGAAATGAAAACATTAAAGAACAAAGGATAAGAAATAAAATTGTCCTTGTTATAAGTGGATTGCTCGTATTATTATCAAGGTTTTCAACTGTATCAAGAAATGAAGAGAAATGAGTGTTGACACATTCCAAAGACAGTATTTTATACTTTGAGCATGTTACCCCTCAAACTACCACACTGATCGCCATGGCAAATCTAGCCTCAGTAGAATACATGGGGCTGGGGTCTGCCTGGATCCCTATACACCCAAACATGATGTTCGACCATGGACCTGTGCAGTAACTAGTAGGAGAAAATAAGCGTATAATATAAGGTATAACGAACCATGATAAGGTACTTAAATACACAGTGTTATTGTCTTGCATCATTGTCATCAATGTAATTGTAGCTCCAACACAGTTCCTAATAAACCGGCCACTGCTCCAGTCCCCCAACATTCAAGGGTCTTGACATTATTCTTTGTCATCATACCTGATGAGTATGCAATATAGTACATGCTACATGTAACTTGAAACAAAAAAACAATTGTTTTTGCTACATCAGTTTTACAAAATATTGAAATTTTAACATGTTCTGTCTCAACCTTGTCAATTGTCCTTTCAGTGCCAAAAACATGCCATCTCAAAAGAACAATTTTGCATTTTTATGACTGCTTAAATGTTGAATTATTGAAACATTTTCATAAACATGTTGGCTTACAAGTGTTAATGCCAACATGCTTAATGTTGTCAGTCATTTCATATAGTCAATTTATAGGCATCACACGTTTCTCTTTGATCACAAAGTTCCTCATTACAAGGTCATGCAAGAGAATGTGGTCCTATGAGATGCCTAAACAACAGACATTCAAGGATTGTTCTGTGCTCTGCTGTCCTTCATCACATGGCTTCACGACCCTTTCCTCAGTTTCCTCGGAGACGAACTCCAACGTCCAAGTTACGGTACTAAATGACATCAAAGCCAGAGAGAAATAATGTAATTGTGTTCAACATAATAATACATGGCTTGTAAATTCTTAGCGCAGACCTTGTATACAAAATATATGAGACTGGCTATTGTTTTTTTTTATTTAAAAAATAAATATTTGTTTTATTTATTTATATTTTTAAAATCTTCAGTTTTTCTCACTGCTAAATTTTAGTTTTTCTATCAAAATAATCTGCACTTAGGCCTACTGAGGTTTGATGCTAAAAGGCCAGAAAATTATCCATCAAGCATTGGTATAAGTGTAGATTTAATGGAAAACCCGACATTTATGAATATGAGAGAATGTTAACGTTTTGTGGTAATTGTTTTGGTAAGAGTTTGGAAGTTGATCAGATTTTCTTTGAAATGACTCATGCATTGGAATGTGCAGATTCGATGAAAAAAAAATGTTTTGCACACAAATGTTTTGCACAAAAGGTCTGAAGCCATGATCAACTTTTTTTGAGTTTCAAAAGGTGAATCCCCATTTCTTGGGGTATAACAGGGGAGAGAGGCATACGAATTGAGAAATTATTCAATATTACTATCTGTCTAAGAATAAACAAAATACTTGGGAGTGAAAAATTTGAAAACATTGATTTTTCAGCAAAGTCAGAAGCCATGGTCATATAGAATAGATATATAGTAGCCAAAGTATATGGAATTTCCCCCAAGTCGACAAATTACTACCAAGTGACCGGTTTGTTAAGGCTGTGCTTTACAAGCGCCGGTATAGCGCCCTCACAGTGCTCGCGCCATCGATGCGCCGGTATAGCGCCCCCCTCCTGGTGAGCTGTTTAGGGAAAAATACACCAGCCACTATACTTAACAAAGTCCGACTTCGAATAATTTGTAATGTTGGCGCAAGAGAGCGCGCTACTAAGGAAAGGCGCAAAAGTCACGGAGCCGTTTTATACAGTAACAAACAAAACCGCGTCTTTGACAAAGACTAGTTCGTACCTTTTTTCCTTGTTTCCTCAGCTCAGCTCATTATTAGCCGGCGCGCGCTGCGCGAAATAACTAGCTCTGTATCTTTTCCGTAATTTCCCTTGTCCAAACCAAACGTTGCCTCTTGTGGATTCCTTTATCCTTCGATTTTGCATTTTGCCTCTCGGTACACCCCAAAACACCACAAATTTAACTCCAAAACTGAAAAAGATGATGCCAGCCGCGTAACTCGCCATATAAACATGTGCACGTAAACATCGATTTAATTCACTTCCGCCTATCACGTCCGTTATGCGCATGCGTGCATAAATTATAATTTATTAGTGAAAGGGCTATTGGTTGCAAATCATGATACAGTTCATGATATCAAGAAGCCACTGAAAATGACACCAATTTTTGTACAGAATTGTGGAGAATTCCTCTGTTGTCCTGAGATGACATCACAGCTTTGCTCGTGAATATGGACATTTCATTAGCATCAAAAAAGAAAAATTGCAATTACACCAAAACCAACTACATGTACTAATTTCTCTGAAATTGATTGCAATGTGTAAAACACATCCTCTTCAGTTATATCTACGTAATAAAATCCCATTTCATGCGTCTCCTTCAAATAATGTACTGCAGAAGTTCCTGTTTTTAAAAG
Source organism: Henricia sp. BOLD:AAB3569 (assembly GCA_037783545.1). Lineage (NCBI taxonomy): Eukaryota > Metazoa > Echinodermata > Asteroidea > Spinulosida > Echinasteridae > Henricia > Henricia sp. BOLD:AAB3569. Next base: position 476,770 of record JBBELK010000366.1, on the reverse strand, counting down.
TTGCCCGATCATGTATTAAATCATCCTCTTGCAACAGTGCCCCTTTAACGCACTCCCTAACTCCTGCGTACAGTGGCCCTGTTGAAAAAGGCCCCATTTCGCGGTGGGACTAGCGACAGCAATCTTGTCGCCTCTACTGGACCAATCAGGACGCTTGGCAGTGCATTGCAGCATGATTGCAGGCATTCAAATGTAACGCGCGCAGATTGTAAACACCGTGCATGCATGTGATACATGTACTCGGTAATGCTGGCTGCTGTCCGCGTCGACGATTGGCTGCTATTTAAAGCATACTGGGGAATCCGTTCCATTATATTCGTCAGCATGCATCCCTGTTATTAATTTTAAAAACTGCGGAGTAAATTAAGATCGTCGTTTGAAAGTTTGGTAGGAATGGGACAGTCATAAGGAACGGAACCCAATACAATTTCTGGAAAGTATAGAAATCGTTTCTTTTCGGCATAACATGACCGAATTGATTAAATTACATCAAAATGACTCGGGCGTGAGTTGGCTCAAGACAACAGCCGGCTCACTCCACAGATCTGCGTGTATTACCTCAGGGTATTGTTACGTCGCTTTGCAGAGTGGAAATTCCCTGATATCTCAGGATGGTATTAAATATGTCTTTAAACAATATGAGATCTCGTGACATGACGTCATCAAGTTCTATATTACTCATAAATAGTGTGCACGTATTTATACACAAAGTTTTATGACGGAATTCTAGAAATCTCCGTGTACATTGACAAAACATTTTGAGAAAATTGTTTGCATATTTTTGTTTTGTTTTAAACGGCATTAATCAGCAGTTTTGATCCACTTCCAGCGAATGAGTTTTTGACATCTGATTAAAGGCACAGGCTCGTCAGCAATGCGCGCCCGCCAAATGTGTGCCACGCAATACGCAGCTCCATAGCAAAGGCTGGAGCTGCGTGTTTCGAGCACGAATTTGGCGGGCGCGCATTGCTGACGAGCCTGTGCCTTTAAACCTTGCGTGGGCACTGGACACGGCATGAATGCCAAATGCTATGACTAAGTCAAGTTGAACTTTGTCCAGGTACACGCAACGTGTAGATGGTGTTCGTAGTTTATTTCTCAGTTTGCAGTTTTATCTTTGCGATAAGTGGGACCAACGTTCTTTTTTTACAACGTAACATGTGACTGAAATATTAATACCAAATAATAGTTGTGATAATATGATACAAATGTTGGAATTGAATACCGCGGAATAGAATACGAGGCCCAATATTAGCACGAACTACTTGGGCTAAATTAAGTTTTTTGGAAATTAATTTTAGAATTTGCAGTCTGTACTGCTCAGTTTACATACTGTATATGTACGTGACGGTGCCGGCGATGGCGACCACTCGCAGTGTAACGCAATCGAGTTTGCATTAGGTCACACCTTTCCTCGCTTTCCATCAAATTTTACCATTCATTCCTTCAAAAAACAAGAGAAATTTGCAGGTGTATAAAATAAGACAACGACAACGTTGTCTCGTTTCGTCCAATATTGATTGAACGCTGCACTGACCTCTACACAGAGTTATCTACGTACACACGCACTACTACGTGCCAAGTAAGTTGTGCATGTACATGTACATATAGCCGTATAACCTATGCGGAAGTCCCTCGCATTCGGCAGGCGGATTGCTGGTAGTTGTACACGTACATTTCTTCGTGCCAGACAGGAAAGGGCTGTTTTGGGGCATTATGACAGACCGATATCATCGATCGCTGGACGAAAAACCCCAGTCTCGTCGCTTCATTTAGAAGTACATGTACCTAACCTGAAGGACTGAAACTACTGCAGTGCTACGCGTGTCCCGCTCGATAATCTGGATATAGTATTGTTTTACTGTTTTGTGTTTGGAGATCGTTTCGCTTTCCTGTCTGTCCAACAAGGATTTTACCTTTCAAGATGGGAGCCAAATCAACCAAGATGGGGCATGTCATGGGGAAACTCTCGGATTTCCTTCATGTCGACTGCCGATTCTCCATCGGTGGAGATAAGGAGTCCCGAATACTGATTCTCGGGCTCGATGCTGCTGGTAAGTAAAGCTCAGGGCTACATCTATATCATCCACCCCAGCCGCTCACCGTTTCCATCATGTCCAAAATAATAATTATAATAAAGTTTATTTAACACACGCTTTACATATAAAATATCTCAAAGCGCGATACAACATTGAAAAACAAATAAAATGATAATAAATACAAAATTGTACGGTCATTTCGAACATTTAAAAGTCAGTTGAAATATTCATTAAAAAGGAAGGTTTTAAGACGCCTTTTATAAAACCCTCATATGATTCAGATTGGTACACCGATATTGGTAATCTATTCCACAGGCGTGGTGCACAAAATGAAAAGGCACGGTTAGCATAAAAACTGGCAACTCTTTCTACTGTTTGATAAAGTTGAATTTTGCCCTTTGACCTTGAACGTGACTCTCGATTAGTGCAACGTAGGCCTATGCTAATGAGTTATTTCATGTAGGTCGGCGCTTTACCATTAAAAATGTTAAAGACCAAGCACAGAACTTTAAATTCACACCTCTGCCTTATCGGTAACCAATGCAGTGCTCGCAATACAGATGTATAATGTGATCAAATTTTTTAGTTTTTATAACCATCCGGGCTGCAGAGTTTTGAATAAGTTGCAATTTTTTCATATCGTGATCAGAAATTCCAAGAAGTAAACTGAGGCTTAGCCTCTTTCTGGTAGTTCAAGACAAAAATCGGTGCGGGCGAGCGATGGTAACAATTTCTTTAAAGCTCATTACATCATTTGCAGTAACCCAAAATTTCACTTTACGGGTTGACAAGAAAAACCTAACTTTCAGTGTTTGTAACAAACACTGTACAATAATAATGATTTTTTTTTTACCATTCACACAAAAACCATGCACGGATTTTCAATTAAAAAAAAAAAAGTATACATGCGTTAAGGTGCATTCATGTTTTTCAACATTATAAATTTCTTTAGTTAATGCTATACATTTTTACCATTCCTTAAAAAAAATGTGCTTGGATTTATAAAGTTTTCTGAAATATTACTGCATCTATAGGCCTGTGTGGCTCAAATTTCTACAAGGCAGTCTGTATTATTCTGTACTTTCATCTGCAAATGTATTGGGGCTTTAGATGCACATATTAAATCTTGTAACCCGCAATAATCGCAATATGGCAATTGTTGTTTTTCACACAAGTTCATCGAATGACGTTGTGTTAGTGCTGCCATTGTCAATTATATCCTTGTACAAAGAAACTCTGAAGTTGGAACACTTTTAGTACAAAAACCCAGAAGAATTGTAAACCTAGTCATATCCATTCCTTTCTGTCATTCTAGCAAAAAAGTGCCTATAGCAAAGAGTGCCTCGGACACGAAACGATACTTTGGTGGATTTGTTGCACTTGACAGTTAAGGAATGCGTTTAATCACTCTCGTGCGGCCCTGCCCGTGAATTACGACTGCCAAATGTATCCAACGGGGTAGAAATTCTCCAAGCAATATCTCTGCTGAAATTCTTTATAAAAGTTTTGACTACTGGGCATATTAAATAATTATGATAAGCAGGTAAATTTTTTTTTTGAGCTCTGTAGTTTATGTTGGTCTACACAATATTTTTGTTTACTGTATGTTTTGGTCATCGGCGTGCTCATAAATATCCTTGCTGAAATTCTTTAAAAGTCGCGCGTTTTTACTACTGGGCATATTAAGTAATTATGATGAGCAGGTCAATTTGAACTCTGTAGTTTATGTTGGTCTACATTTTTGTTTTCTGTATTTTTGGTCATCGGCGTGCTCATAAATATTTCTTTTAACAAACTGGCACTTTGGTGCGAATACTAACTTGCAAACAAATTAATTAAAATACACTGCTGTTTACACATACGCATGCAGTTACTGTCTTTGAAACCTTTGTGATGGTCTCCAAAGTTTTCATTGGTGCTCATTGCAAGTTCGCAAATGCGCTCGTGTGTCAGATTATGAAACTGCATAATGTCAATTTATTAGCCTGTCCATCCGACCACAGAGCAAGGTATGATCCGACAGACCGCGAACTTCCTCCACTTGTTTTCGGCATTTCAGGTCTTGTTCTATACGTGGAAAGTAATCGGATACGGAAATTGCGGCACTTCCCTTTCTTTTCATGGTATAATGGTTTAATGTTGACGATTATTATTAGCGGTAGGCCTACATTATGTACCGTTACATAATGTACGATCTAACAAAAAATTGCATTTATTATTCTGTTGTAGAGATATTTAGATACCTCTAGTAATTACTGAAATAACCTTGATTCATATGTAATACCCTGTTTACACCGAAATCCCGAGGGACTTGAGAGTGATTTACGAACAAAAATTGGTCAAAATGGCATTTCCTCAGGAGTTGGTCGGCAAGATCTTAAATTCCTCCTATTACTTGTCAGAAGGTCGTAAGTTAGTCCTGAACACTCGGGGGGTAATCGCCATCGCTCGGCACAAGTTCTCCGACCGTATGGAACGGTTCAAAACGGTCGGGAAACTTTCTCGGTCGCCCCCTTGACAAACGTTTCATGACCACTCACGAGTCCAAGAAATACAGAATTTTTCAACTCGTAAGTCGACCCTAACTTGGTCGTGCTTCGGTGTAAACATAGCATAAAGGTGGACCGTGTCCGAATTGTTTGCCTAAATTACACGGCGACGCGAGCCTGTGAAGTGGTCAAGCAGTGCACCCACATTGACTAATGTACTTCCAAGACGTAGCCATATAAATCTGACACAGCCTTTGCATTAACATAATCTGAGGTTGACATTTCCGGCTGGTTTAGAACCTAAAGGGTCGCCTTTTTTTAATTTCACGATTCAAAAGATCGCATAAAACATGTTCCTCTTAAAAAGTAACCCACGTAATTACATTAAATGAGTACGACATGCAGTGACTGTGTGCATTGTGTAGTGCTCCAATAATTATAAGCAAACTTACTCAGCTAGCCCACACACATTGTGCACGCCTCCCAGGGTCGTTTCGACTCTATACAATCGTGGATAAAATGGTTGGGCCACCTCCCGCGCTCTGCGCTGGAGCACAGACCGCGCAAAAATCAAACAACATTGAACGGGGGCCGGGGGCCCAGTACAGCGAGTTTTGGCCAGGATTGTAGGCACTGTGTACATGTGGTTTTACTGACCGATGGGTCAGACATTACCACCATGCATTAAAGCATTGGTTATGTACAACATTTGCATGGGGTGGGGGAAAAGACACGGTTAAAACACGTCGGAATGCACTGCGACGAAACAATCCTTGGTAAAATCGTTCTCGAGTGTATACATTTTGTGCAGCCATCATAAGCCTATTCTCACCAGATATCACTAAAGACGGAAGGAACAAACATAAAGGAACAAACAAGATACCAAACTTAAGTCATTGTGGACTTGATCTCAGCATCCACAGGGGGGAGGGGGCGGGGTGGTGGGGAGAGGGTGAATGTACCAATACCCCATGCATCTAGTTTTCTTCCTCCATACTTCCGTCAGAAAATTCATTTCTTTTCTATTTATACCTCATGTGAGACGAGAAAAGGACAAAAACAGGTCAAATGTTTCCAATGGTGAACAGTGGCTAGGTCGTTGTGCGAACCTTGCTGTTCGATTTATTTTAAACTCCGCTAATCAGCTTGATTAGGATCAAATTATATGCACAAATGTAATATCCTTCAAATGTGGTTGAAAAAAATAATTATTCACGTCTGGTGTAAGCCGTATTAAAGGCCTATCGATTTAGAGGCTATCAAACTAGCATCTGAACCAAGTTTGATGTATGAATTACGAGCTGTAAACAAATTTAAAAAGTTCACAGTATCTAGGTCTCGACAATAAAGTGTCGAAGTTCAATAATTATCACCGTGCTAAAATCGGTCAGAATCAATCAAGCCGAAAGAGAAAATAAAACACGTGTGTCGGAACTGAAACTGAATTCGGGTCGAGTGTCGGACCAGCACTGTGTGCTGGCGCTCGGTGGCCACGAAAAACCCCCAGCCATTGGAGGAAACGTGGGTGCATCCAGGGCACTCGACAGGGGTGCACTCCCCCGGTCCGAATTCCGATTGAAGTGGGAAAATGGGGTGGGCGGGATTGTACAGCAAAGTTGACACGATTGACCGAGAGTGAGCTACTGAAGCGAACGTGGCGTTTATATAGCCAGTTGTTATGTAATTCTATTGTGTTCAGTGTGAATACACTGGCACCTGTCGTTCTAAAACGAAAAGAAATTCCACTTTCTTCCTCCATACTTCCGTCAGAAAATTCATTTCTTTTCTATTTATACCTCATGTGAGACGAGAAAAGGACAAAAACAGGTCAAATGTTTCCAATGGTGAACAGTGGCTAGGTCGTTGTGCGAACCTTGCTGTAGTCTATAGAAAGTCGCAAAAGAAAGGGCAAAGGGGAAACAAAAAACAACAAAGGTAAAAAGGTATTAAATAACAAATTACGATTGCCAGTTCCGGTGTGGAAAGATCAACAATTAAGCATTGTGAGATTAAACTTTGAATGATGTGCTCGATGCCAAATATTGGACGGACAAAAATAAAATAAAATAAAATGAAAAATCCGCTGTCCCTCAAATCGAATTCGATACCAAACGATCGAATAAAATGTGTTATAAACTCAGTGCCATACGACTGTGTAGACGCAAATGTCTATGCCGCCTCAAATAGACGTTTACTGGCCTTCGGTGCACGCGGAACGCGGAAAAAACAACAAAGGTAAAAAAGGTATTAAATAACAAATTACGATTGCCAGTTCCGGTGTGGAAAGATCAACAATTTTAAAACATTGTGAGATTAAACTTTGAACGATGTGCTCGATGCCAATATTGGACGGACAAAAAAAAAATCCGCTGTCCCTCAAATCGAATTCGATACCAAACGATCGAATAAAATGTGTTATAAACTCAGTGCCATACGACTGGGTGGACGCAAATGTCTATGCCGCCTCAATTAGACGTTTCTGCGATGTACTCTTTCACAACTCCCCAGCCGAGATCAGAACGGTCAGCAAGTCGTATGAGCTTTTGACGTTCCTTGATGGACTTAACGGCGGCGTTCCAGTCGGTCTTGGCCGAGTCGATGTCAAGGCTGTCAATGTTCTGAATGGCCGACTCGACAAGCGAAAGAAGCTTCTCGCAGTGCTTGTGCTGCTGTTGATGCCGTCGCGTTTGAACGTCGGAACGTCTGATAAGCGTTGCTTCTTGCAAGCCGATTCGACCTTGAAGTCTAATGACTTAGAAAGGGCCTGGATAGCGTTCAGTATCTGATCACTGCTGGTACCGGACTCCGAACCGCCGACGCCCGGTTCGAGGGACATGTTCGATGCGGTGCGTGAAGAGTGTGTAGAATAGGATTGTACAGCAAAGTTGACACGATTGACCGAGAGTGAGCTACTGAAGCGAACGTGGCGTTTATATAGCCAGTTGTTATGTAATTCTATTGTGTTCAGTGTGAATACACTGGCACCTGTCGTTCTAAAACGAAAAGAAATTCCACATCTAGGGGGAATGGGCAGAAAACCGCAAGAGAACCAGAGTATTAAAGGGTTGTATGATTTCCTCTTCCCATCACAATCAGCTCCACTCCCGAGCTCCACTGCAAAAGCCACGCCCCTCCCCCGAAAAAGGATAATAAGCTCGAACTTCAATTAATTAGCATACAACAATTTATTGAATTACATTGAGAAAATGGTCACTTTGTAAGAGACGACCCGGGTAATGCACCTAGCAATTGTTCCCCCACCCCCCAACCCCCCGGGCTACCCAACCTAAGAGGTGGGAATTGTCACTTTTTGCGTGACAAAATCCCCACCCCTGGGGCAACATTTAGGTGACCAGAATCCCCACCCTCGGGTGCAAAACATGCGCGTCTTGTATATAAATGCACAGAAAATTATATTTATAAGGGTCAAATGCCCCACCCTGGGGCATGAAAAACGTGACCAAACCCCACCTAGGGGGTGGGGCAGCGGGGGGGGGGGGGGGGGGGGTTGGGGGGGAAGGGTGGGGAGGAGTGGTGGGGGAAACAACTGATAGGTGCATAAGTGTTTCTCCGGGTTGAAAATTTACGTGTGTTACGAAACTCCGGACTTTAAATTTAACCGGGTTATTTGCAGCTACCCGGGTCGCTGGAGATGGCCCTGGACGGCTGATGACGGTAATTAGTTTGACTCCATTTGGTTTCGAGTCACGTCGGACCCAAATCAAGTCGGACCTGGACCAAGTCGGACCCACGCATGACCAAGTCGGACCCATGACGTGCGCGGCGCAGTGTCGCTGATGGACTTTTATCAAATTTGGACTTTGTTCCAACCACTGCTAAAACATCGGGAAAATCTGCGAGCGGTCAAACAAAATATTAAACCAAAAATGAAAAAACCAAAACCGCAAACGTAACAATAAAGAACACACACACCAAAAAAAAAATCCCACAAAATACTGAAGCACATCCCACTCCAATTATCCACCACACAGAACAACTTCAAAATGTTAATAGGCACACACTATTAAAATCCTGCTCTCACTGCATCTTCTAGAAAAACCCAAAAGCTGGTTAAGATTTGGATGACATTCATTTTGAATACCCCACCGCAACTGATGAAACGCTCCTTTATCTAGTCGCACTCCCTAAAACCCGAGGAACTCTCCAACACCGACAATGACCACCCAAAGATTTAAAAAAGTTACAACTGAACAAAACAAGTTTTGAAATAAATTAAATGTTATTCCATACATCAATACAAGTGTCACTAAATAGGAAAGCACCATCACTTTAAGTGAACACTAAGCGCCATGCCTCCCCTGCGAGTCTGCCACAAACTCGTTTTAATTTTAATTAGGACCAGGCTCACAAGAATTACAAAAAAATTTGCTTAATTGTATTGATAATTTGAATATGTATATGTTTCTTGAACATAAAATATTGTTGCACCGCTGTCGTAGTTACTTAATGGGCAGTTTTATAAAATGGGTTAATTTATAAAACTAACTCCAAGACCACGTGATTTATCGGAACCAGAATCTGGTGACGATAAATCACGTGACCTCGATTTTTTGAAAAATGCTAAAAAACTGCCAAATTTTGTGGTTTCTTTTCAGGATCTTTTCAGTCTATTTCGGAAAGACTTTCAGAATCATGTATGGGTCTATTTCGAGCCTAACATAGCCCAACAAAGCCGGTATTCCCTTTAAGGTGGGAATATTTTCCTCGGCTCTGAAATCCTCCGAGAAAGAAACGCCACTATTTTTAATGACAGAAAAAAATATTTAAAATGTGCGGGAAAACATATAAATGTGCAAACTGAATGTGCAAAGTATAAATTGATCGCGCATAAACGGGAAAAGTAAGACAAGAACGCAGAAACCGAGTGAACCAAATTGAATGAGGAGTGAATGCTTTGCGTTTGGACGCAAGTTCTAATCTGGATGTCTTAGCAGATTTACCTTTTACACCGGCACGGTAAGAGAAGCACACGCAGCCTTGGACAAGGCTACAACGAACCGTAAGGTGTTTTCCTTTCGTCAATCAACTTGGAATCTCATTCCAGTTGAATTGCCTAAAAGTCGGTCAATGGAATGCATATAGGAAATGGGTGTATTTGTTTACAGTATTTTAGACCGATGAAACCACCAAACACTCCTGTGAGCTGGCCGATCCCGCGATGCGCACACTGCAGCAGTCTGATGAGTGTCACGGTAAATTAAGACGGATGAGTCATTGACATTTACCGGTGGGCGCTGGGGGACGCCTCCCTGCTTCTCTCTCGAGAACTGGGTCATCCTCGTCATCATTCCAGATTGTGTTCAATGGATCGTATACTAAACAAAATAATCCTCGACACATTTCTGCGTGGGCTGAGCGGACTCGTTCAAGTACGTGTAATTACTACTGGAGAAGCAGTTTGGGAATGACTTAAACATTGGAAGTGGCAAGTCCACTCCATGCCCCTGCACTGCACTGTGCTCAGTAATCCTTTGGCGATTTTTGTCATGGATTTTGGTTTGATCTTCCTTGATGTCCACCCCTGACACCCCTCGAATTTTTGCACCTTAAAAATATATCTCGACTTTGTCGGCCATAGTTAAATAAAATTGGTTATGAATGTCGATTGGATTAGGACTTGGACGTGACAATGCAGCGGGGATTCCATAATTAGGCATGTGAGTGACTTGTGCATGTAAACTTATTAAATTAATCAACACGGTTTCATATCTTGCATGTTACTTTGACGGAAAAAAAGGTTACAACAAGACCATGTGGATTTAAGAAAATGGTTCCCATTAAGTTATCACTACAAATTACGACTAACTTTTGGCTTCATAAAAGGCCAATACAGTTACCACTCTCATATTTACACGTAAACCGCACAATGCGCGCATGTGCTTTAATTATATTACTTGTTTGGACAAGCAGTCATTCTTTTGCTTGCAGAATATTACTGCCGGAGGATTATTGGAGCTGGAGGATTATTACTGTGCTCGTTCATCACGAGTTCTAGTGGCAACAGACCTTTATATCGCGGTGCGGCCATCTTCCCTTTCCCCTATTAAAATTAACGTAACCAAAGCGAGGCTTGCAGACAAAAATAGGTTGGCCCCGTGATGAAAATGTTCAATGTGTGCATCACAATGACATTTGCGCAGCGCGATCAAGAAAACGCGCAGCGCGGACAGTGATATCGCGCGTGCCGCACACGTATTACACGTAGGCTACTTTTATATGGGGAACAAGACAAATATGGAAGCACCGTGATAAAGGTCTATTGATTGCTTTCCAGTGACGTCACGTCTTCTATCTATCATTTTGGGTGTCATTTTTCATGACCCACGTGGCTCAAGTGATAACCGGCCAAAAAAGCAATAAAAGCGCATTGGTTGCACTTACCTCTGTTACTTAACGTTGCTTTATGTTGTATCGATAAAGATACAAATGTATTTCTTCAGGCTAAAAATCGTGAACAAGTAAAACCATGCCTTTGTTTTTACAAGCTGAGTGCATGCTCAATAATTTGAACGTATCGCAACGCGCACGAATGAAAGTACGCTGGTGGGTATATTTTACGCGTGTCAATGTGCTCTAGTGGCGCGCGCGTGTACGCAGACAAGGTTTGAATTTGCTTTTTGATGCTACATGTATATTAAATGGGCAGGTATAATATTTTAAGGTTAATATATTACATTTTTATTGGTCAAATATGGAATAACCCCTTTCAATTTGTTATACACTCGTGCCGTAGCGCGCAGCGCGCTTTGAAAATTAACGGTTATGTTAGAAGCGCATGACGTAAAGCTTAGTGCTATTTTAAACACTACGGTTGCCGGTCCTCATATTCAGTCGTTGTATGTGGAATATGTAGAGCGGGAACCAGTCTAGTTCCCGATAGTACGTGCCGGATACGATCAGTGCGTCTGCGCGATAGCACGTGTAAATCTTCCGTTGAGAATCACTGCCCGACGTAGTCTGGTACCCGGACCAAAAATTATTTGACTAGACTGAATTTAAGGTCCGGCAGCCGCCAATTTCGCCATTTTGAAACAGGAGGAATTCCTCCTTTTTCCGAAGGTTCCCGAAGTTACCCGAATGCACACCCGGTCGTCCCGGACGTTACCGTTAATCATCGGGTACAACTCGTCATTGTTTCGAGAATTTGAATTGACGTCGCGTGCACGTACGTACGCGTGCCGCTGCGTGTGTATGGTGATGCCACGGATTTAATAGTTCTTTTCCTACCTCCATGGTTACGGCATGGAGGAATTTACGGTAACCGTATGAATGGCTATAGTTATACGGGATTGCAACAGCAGATTAAAACTACATGTACAATATGGAGCTCACTGGGTGATGCAGACAAGGTTTGAATTTTCTTTTTGATGCTAGCCTACATAAAATGGGCATATTTAATATTTTGAGGTTAATATATTAAATTTGTATTGGTCAAATATGAAATAACCCCTTTCACTCATGCCATATAGCGCGCAGCGCGCTTTGAAAATTAACGGTTATGTGCTCCTAAAAATAAATGCATGACGTAATGCTTAAAGTGCTATTTTAAACACGACAGTAGCCGGTCCTCATATTCAGTCGTTGTATGTGGAATATGTGGAGCGGGAACCAGTCTATGCCCCACGCTGCGCGCTCTCTTGATTGCGCAACGCCTGTGCCATTGTTATGAACACAATTAACAATTAAAAAAAGGGGACCAAACTATTTTTTTCTGCAAGCCTCGCTTTGGCAACGTTCATTTTAATAGGAGAAAAGGGAAGATAAAGGTCTGTAATGCCCAGTCTTCTGTCGAGTACCGCCATCTTATGGCCGAGTTTCAAAGTGGCGTATTGGCTTAGGCCTAATATAATTTTATGTTGATCAAATATTTTTGCTAAATCTGTCTGATTACAAAATCCACAAAATAAATGTACATGTAGTTTCAATAACTTCCAATAAAAGGCATAGTTCAAAAAAAAAATCATGTTCCTTGTTAAATCATGTACCTAAATTAAAAATACTTAATTGGTGATTTATTTTTTTGAACATGTACTTAAATTATATACGGCCCAAAATACTCGCTAGTATAAGAGACAGGCGAAAAGACGTCTTGATTGAAACCAAATGTAGCACACACTCTAAAAATTTCTGAAATTCAAGCTGGCGATTACTGTTTTATCTTTATGCTGCGGTTATCATAAGCACGTCCCAAAACCGCTGGCCATCTTTTACCACGACTAACAGAAACCTAGTCATATCCGTTCGATTCTTGACTTCCATGTCGTCATACGTGCATGTACATACCAAAGAAAACAGCATGCATTTATTATTGTACTATAATCGTGCAGGTCACGCTCTATTTTTTAATAATAAGTTCAATGCAATCATACAGCTATAACATCATGGATTTCCAGAGAATGTGGAATGCACTGTACAATGTAGATTCATAGGCCAAAAAGGTAAATGCTAAGCGCACGTCTAGGCAAAACAGCGCGGACAGACTATAAAATGTCAGACTGGGTCAGATACAGTCAAAGTAATGGAATGCTGGTTAATGTGTACCTGGTACAACCTATTTTGCGTTCGGGCCGATTCTTTATGACATTTTTCATGAACATGAAACACGTTTGAAGATGAAACTCAATTTATTTGAGCACTAAAATAATACATATCTCCTTCGATCACATGTGTACCTTTGTTAAGGGACTTCTTAAAGTTTTTTTCTGTCTAAATTCCTGTGACTGAAGGGGATATAACTGTGAAACTGGGCAGAGGTGCTTACCCTATAAAAGAAAAAGACCCGAAGGTAAATTAATTTTTAACGAGTTTAAGTGTTCAAAACTGAGCGAAAGGCGCCAACGTATGTATTATGGAGGTAATACGTCTCAAAAGCCACGCCAGCAAGCACAGTCTGTCATCATACTTATACATGTAGCTATCACAGTACCATGGGCAACAATTTTCTTTGTAGGCAAATTGTCATTATTTTGTCCTTACTTTCAAGTCAAAGTTCAGCTGTTACAAAATTACAATTTACTTTTGTTTTATATCTAATTGTTGGCGTAAGTCACAAATGTTTGAATAATTCATTGACAACGACAAACAAAGTTCTGCTGAAATTGTGCTCAAAAGTGTGACGTAATAATGACGGTATAACAGGTGTAAGAATGCAAACACTTGTATTTTTCGAGAAACGTATTATTAATTATTCAAAAGTATTTCGTCGCATAAGAGGACGTCTTACAGAAGTGTAGCGTTATGATTACGCTATCGTGTTGCCTTTTATGACATCAAGATGACGTCATTAGACAATCGGTCATTGAGCCCGATCACCTTGTGTTTGTAACAAAGACAAACGCCATCTGCCTAGTTTAATATTGCAAGCAAGCGGAATCAAACTGGGTCAGGATCACAACTGCATGGTGCAATAGAGTTTCAGGTCTAAAATTAGCAAATCGCTCTCATATAGCAAATCACTCTAATTTTCAGTCCAAAACACGTTTGTTTCCTCGATAGAAAAACGACTGTTTTGTGACAAAAAGTAGAAACAAAACAAATCATGTACTCACTAAACAGTTATGGTATTAACACAGTTCAGATATATATCACACATCAAAGCAAATAAACGGTACAGATAAAATAATAAACACAACTTCTTTAGAAATTTACGACACCAGCAGAGTTGGACTATGCTTATGAAGTTTCTGATAAAGCTACATGTAGGCCTACATATTATACTTTGACATGGCAGCAATATGGTGGTTTCACGTTAAACTTTGTACAGGTCACTAATTTTCCAAAGAGAACAACACAATTTCCTGCTACATTCCTGTGGTTTATGCATTGTTCTCTTTTTCCTTCTGAAGGACAAACATGAGAAAGTTATTGACCTGCTGCAACGAACCACTCTATTCTGTAAATGCATGCAAAAGAGTGAAAAACTCACTCTTCAACTCGAAAAAGAGTTGTCCTTTATATGGCTCTTTTTTGGAGTGATTTTCACTCTATTGAGAGTAATTTTCACTCTTTTGGCGTGCTTTTATCAGGGATTCACTCTTTCGAAGAGTGATTTTTTTTCGCTCTTTTGGATGGCACTCTTTTTGGTAGAAATGGGTTTTTAATGGTTAAACTATCCTGACTCGCAAAAGGGCCGCCGAATAGATCATGTCATGTAAGTTGACCTCGAGAACGTGCGGGAATCTGCGAGACTCGTCGACTTCCAGATACCTCATATAGCAGCTTAACCATGGGCAGCGACCGTTTTTATCGGTACCATTTTGACACCACGTCAAAATTAGCAGTTTCACCTACCGGTTCGGGGCCCACTGTAAACATTCTTAAAATCCCATAAAAGTTAATTAAGCAAATAATTCATAAAATTGTTAATCTGACCTTTTATTTCCGTCTATGAGATAAAACGTAATATAAAAACCACACAGCCATGACACCGCGTCGCTGGTAGTCCGCAAGTGGCGCGAACATTTTGGCGCAGTGTAGTTGGCGCGAATACGGTGCGTTATGGCCGGTCTTTGCGATTTCCGTCCTGACCATGTGTACTTTATTTGTTTGGGTTTTTTGTGGGGGTTTTATCTACTCTCAACAGAAGTGAACGTTTAAGTTGTCGCTCAAACCAGGTATTTGTTTAGTCACGTTAATATTTCTGAGATGCACCAAGCCTGAGCCTGCCTTTCGTAACGGTACTTGCAAACCGGAAACAAAAGGTCAAACATTTTATTTGTTTGTGACAAACTCGGACAACATTTTCTTTATTTTATTTAATGAATCAATAGATTCTAAGGTGCCTTTTACCGTTTATTGGTGTTTTGGCGCTTACAAACGCGGTACGGTAAGGTTATAATTTAAAGAAGATCACCACAACGTTAAAACCCTATTGCCATATTCCCTGACTGGTCTCTGAAAGAGTGACCCGAAACGAGACTTACACAGTCTATTCGCGAGGAGGTGGTAGCCTCATGAGATACTTTGAGTACGGCTGGCCCTTCACCCTCCCCTCGGCCTCCCCCTATATACTGCCAAAATTGGAAAGCGTGACTCCAAATGTCGGACTATGATGTATATACCGGGCTTTTTCCAGTGATTTCATTGAGCTATAGCTCGATCGGTGTTTTCATTGCTGGCGCCTGGCGGGCCCTCCAGGTTTCTCACCACCGCCTCCTATCCAAAAGGTTTCAAAATTCTAACTGACATCTCTTGAATTGAACACTTCAGCTAAAACAACAAACTAAAGATTGCTGTACAACCTTGGCGATACCGTCAGGCACGCGTTCCATCAATCATCAACCCATTTGTTCATTAATGTTATCATATCCTGAACTATTACGGTGTCATATGCATGCTTCTGTTATTGGTAGCGTCTGTTGTGGGGGAGGGGGGGGGGGGGGGGGGGACGGGGGGGGTGTTGCACACGTATACTACAAGGCCTTCAGCACCAAGTAATTATCACATAGGCCTACATGTATACGGTGATTGATAAATCACCAAGAATAGCATCTAATTTTGTGTGCCTTCTGGTTTTAAGCCGGCCGTACACCCTGCGTTCCGACTCCGTTGCGATTGCACAGACTCGCCAAATTTAAATTCTGCGATTGCGTTGCGACGGACACGTACACAAAATCGTGACCACATCGCCGTCGGAACGCATCGCAAAACCCGTAAACCTTGTGATGCGACTGCACAACATGCGCTATCGCGATCGAATCACGGACGAAACGCATGGTGTACGGCCGGCTTTACCCATGATTTAGCTTTTCATGTTTATCTTAACCCTGGTATAGGGCCTATACAGTAGCTATAATGACCGACCAAGTCTTGACATCGTCCAAAACGCGATGTTTTAAGTCTTGTATAACGTTTGGGTGTGGAGTCGAATTCACACATGGACATTTTTGCTTCGAATGAATACCGAGAGTTCAACAAACCGCATCTGGGAAACATTTAGCATACATGTTTCTATTCATTTTTAACCCCACAAGACGGACCCAAGACATAATGACGTTACACCGGTTTGTTACATGTGTACAAGTTTTTCTATGTCCCCACAATACGTTTTGGGCCCCTTGCGGTTTACATAGAAATGCATATATACATGTACCAAAGCGTGTCATGTCATTATGTTGTACGCCTATTGGAACAATTTTGCACACTTCTCATCCAACAGGCAAGACGACTATTTTATACCGCGTCAAACTGGGAGAGGCAGTCACCACAATCCCCACCATAGGCTTCAACGTAGAAACAGTGACCCCGGTACCCAACGTCACCCTATGCGTCTGGGATGTGGGAGGCCAGCAAAAGGTTCGCGCCCTGTGGCAGCATTACTTCTGCGAGACCCACGGTAGGTAGATTTCAGTTTCCTTGACCATTTTATTCAGTCTATCGTTCAGGGTCCTATATAGTCCACCAGTTATGGGGAAAGCTCTATTGAACGTGGCTTTGACTGAGAGCATCTTTATTTTATGTTTCCGACCTGCTAAAAAGTTGAACTTCAAGAAGCAACAGGACCAGACAGCTAGTTTCTTGACATGATTTCCACCCAAAGAGATTTTTGTATTTTTACATGTCTCTGATTCCGGTTCTCGTTTTGCCACCGAAGTGTTCAATTGAGTCGATCGTAAGATAGAAAGGGGGAAAACATTGTGTGGTATGTGCAAGGTTTCAAATCTTGATGTTATAGGCCCTATAAACTTAGCACAAAAGTTCCTGGACGCATTACAGTTGAAATATTTCAAGTACATTTAATAGAAAACCAACAAGTGTATTATCAAAAGGAACAGACAACAATACTCCGTCAGTATTGCATAGAATAATTATGTGAAAATTCGTGCATGGCTTGTCACATTCATTTAAACCGTGACAACGGTGTGAAACAAAACCCCAAGAAGTGGATCATCCAACCATTCCCACGTTAATGTGAATGTCAATCTTCCACACAAAGCACAAATTCATTCAACAATAAAAACAGGTGTTACACTGGTTCTAATGAGAAAAGGGCATTTTGGTGTCCCCCTTACGCGAGAAACCAATCATTTTTCGATGAATTGCATGTCACAAGTTGGTACCCTAATTTATGGAATCACCCATATACCAAAGAAAACAGCATGCATGTATTATTGTACTATAATCGTGCAGGTCACGCTCTATTTTTAAAAAATAAGTTCGATGCAATCATGCAGCTATAACAATAACATCATGGATTTCCAGAGAACGTGGAATGCATAGATTCATAGGCCAAAAATGTAAATGCTAAGCACATGCACGTTTATAGGCAAAACAGCGCGGACAGAATACAATGTCAGACTGGGTCAGATACAGTCAAAGTAATGGAATGTGGGTTAATGTATATCTGGTGTAACAACCTATTTTGCGTTCGGGCCTATTCTTGATGCCATTTTTTAACATGAACATGAAACACGTTTGAACATGAAACTCAATTTATTTTAGCACTAAAATAATACATATCCCCTTCGATCACATGTGTACATTTGTTAAGGGACTTCTTTTTCTGTCTAAATTCCTGTGACTGAAGGTGTTGACCCTAAAAGAAAAAGACCCGAAGGTAAATTAATTTTTAACACGTTTAAGTGTCAAAAAATGAGCAAAAGGCGTCAACATATGTCTTATGGAGGTGATACATGTACGTCTCAAAAACCATGCCAGCAAGCACAGTCTGTCATCATACTTACATGTAGCTATCAGATAGATCATATCATGGGCAACAATTTTCTTTGTCCGCAAATTTTTATTATTTTGTCCTTCCTTTCAAGTCAAAGTTCAGCTGTTACAAAATTACAATTTACTTTTGTTTTATATCTAATTGTTGGCGTAAGTCACAAATGTTTGAATAATTCATTGACAAAAAAAAAAGTTATATTGAAATTGTGCTTAAAAGTGTGACGTAATAATGACGGTAACAGGTGTAAGAATGCAAACACTTGTATTTTTCGAGAAACGTGTTATTAATTATTAAAAAGTATTTCGTCGCATAAGAGGACGTCTTACAGAGGTGTAGCGTTATGATTACGCTATCGTGTTGCCTTTTATGACATCAAGATGACGTCATTAGACAATCGGTCATTGAGCCCGATCACCTTGCGTTTGTAACAAAGACAAACGCCATATGCCTATATAGTATAATATTGCAAGCAAGCGGAATCAAACTGGGTCAGGATCACAACTGTTTGTTTTTTGAAGTTTTTCTCGTATCCCAGAGAAGCACTAAGTATACAGTGCTAATCAAGTTACCCCTAATTAGGTGATCGGGCCTACAGCCCGATCACCTATTACTCTCGTACGATTTTTTTTTCTTTTTCTTTTCTTTTTCCACTCAAACGTTTCCAGAGCTTTTCTTCAAAACGGTTCAAGCTATCAATTTGAAACTTGGTAGGAACATCAACCCCAATGTGAAGGTGTGCATACAAGTGTGACGTCACTGTGACGTCATCGGGTATCAAATTACAACCCAAAAATGACCAAAATATGCATGTTTTAAAATGCTTCCGTCTGGAAAACCACGTGACCCATGATCTTCGTATTTGACTGGCTTATATATCAGATCATGGCCTACAATTTTCTTCGTGTGGGCATTTTCATCTGACCCTTTCTTCTGGGGTCAATCTGAGGTCAAAGTTCAACGAAAACGAAAATCTCAATTTTTGCACTTATTGAGCAACAATGCCCATCAAACCAAGCTGAATCTTTAAGAAACTAAGTACAGGCATAGGTCCTATAGCAGACTTTCACCAGCGTGTTTAATATTATGATGGCATCAAGCGTGACGTCATCGTGACGTCATCAAGTATCAAATTACACCTCCCAAAAAACCAAAATATGCATATTTTAAAATGCTTCCGTATCGAAAACCACGTGACCCAGGATCTTCGTATTTGGCAGGTTTATAGATGACATTCTGTTCTACAACTTTCTTTGTGTGGGCATTGTCATATGACCCTTCCTTCTGGGGTCAATTGGAGGTCAAAGTTCAACGAAAACGGAAATCTCTGTTTCTACACTTACCAGTAACAATGCCCATCAAACCAAGCTGAATCGTTAGTAAATTAGATACAGACATAGGCCCTATGACAGACTTTCACCAGCATGTATAGTATCATGATGGCATCAAGTGTGACGTAATCATGACGTCATCAGGTGTCAAATTACAAAAATTCAAAGGTTATTATTTTCAAAATTCATATCTCAAGAACCGTAGTAGATACTTGAACAATTCTTTCACAACATGATAAGTCTAAATGAACTGAACAAATTATACGATGTCATGACCCCTGTGTGACGCCTACTTCCGGTCCAAACCGGAAGTTGTTCGAAAATGTGCATTTTTTTAGCATTTTGAATGCAAATATATTCAAAGTGGTAGTGGTAGTTGGAGCTGAATTGTTTTAAAATGCTGTATCTTGAAAACTACAACAGATATTGGTATGATTCCTTCGCCACATTTAAGAACTTGATGTTCAACATATTGTTCAACAATTTGTGCACAAAATTGTGATGTCATGATGTCGTCACAGGTGTCACATTACAAGATTTCAAAGGTTATTATTTCAACAATTCATATCTCAAAACGGTGCAAGCTATCAACCCCCCATGCAGCTATGGCGGATATGCAGGGAGGATATATTAGTTACCGGATTAGTGTATACAGCAGCCGATTTCACGAAACCTTACGCAATTGCGCAAGTCCACTTACGCCATAAGTTATTGCGCAAGTAATGGCGTAAGTGGACTTGCGCAATTGCGTAAAGTTTCGTGAAATCGGCTGCTGAACTTCCATTTTTGCCATTCCACAGGTGATAACGTCTGAAATTCATCACAAAATGTTCATTTAGCCCGATCACCTGGCGTTTGTAACAACAAACGTCATACCTCTAGTTCATATTCATGCTCCCCGACGCAAGCCAAATCGCATTATTTAAGTTGGACAATCTGTGAGGCGTGTTGGTTTTTGATGTGTACCTTGTACTATATCTTTAATAAACTAAAGGGAAAATGTTAACGGGAAAGCATAGGCCTACATCCAAACTCAAACGCAGTAGGCCTACAATGAACCCAAACTCATCGAAAAAGCAAATGAAACAGATACACGAAAGCGAAAGCCAAAGGTAGCAAAACCAGCAAACTGATTCAAAGAACTCGTATCGGTAGAAAATTCTGACAAGTTGACACCAAAGAAAACAAATCAAACCAATTTGCTGTTGTCCGCGTGCTTTATAGGGAAGAAGACGTAAAAAGCTGCAGATGCACACGAAAGGCAAACGAGGAACCATCCATATGATAAGCATTTTTGTCAAAACCACTTCCCATACATACATCTCTCACTTAGATTCATGTTCACCCAAGATTATGAAGCTCTTTCTGTAAAAACAATTAAAAGGAAGACTAAACGCAATATTATTTGCGGGGAATGCCATTGTAATACACTTAATTGGCATATAAACTGGGCTCAAAAAGAAACTTATAATTTTTCACATGGTCATATCTTAAAATCCTGTCCATCAAACTGAACCAAAATGACACACCGGATTACTTCAATACTCTACACTAAACACATGTCAGTAACCAAGCAGTTGCCCAACTGACAGAACTGAAAAATACACTGGCATGAAACCGCTTGCTGTATCACATGTCACACAGCCTGGAAATTTCGGCAAAATTAAGTTTAAGGCACGTGAAGAAGTCACAACAAATTGAAATGAAGGTAATGTCAGTTACCCAACCAAACACAGACATCAATAGTGTGTGTGTCCACCATGTGCTTGGAAGCATTCAGTGCATCTGCTACGCATGCTGTCCACCAGGTTTCTGATGCAGGCTTGGGGGAGATTGTTCCACTCTTCCTGTAGAGCTGCTCTGAGTGTTTGTGCATTAACAGGCGGATTGTTCCTTGCCGAAACACGTCGGCCGAGCTCATTGACTTCTTCATGTTGCCGAAATTTCCAGGCTGTGTGACATGTGATACAGCAAGCGGTTCCATGCCAGTGCATTTTTCAGTACTGTCAGTTGGGCAACTGCTTGGTTACTGACATGTGTTTAGAGTAGAGTATTAAAGTAATCCGGTGTGTCATTTTGGTTCATTTTGATGGACAGAATTTTAAGATATGACCATGTGAACAATTATAAGTTTCTCTTTGAGCCCAGTTTAGTTAAAGACAGATTACATGATTATAGAAAACTTTTAAAAACAGGAACAACAGCATTACATAACTAAAGAGTAATGTTGATGAACTTCCTTGTAGAAATTTCAGCCACATCGATGCAGTTTAGTACTTCAGAAAACATGAAAAATCCATGCATGGTTTTGTGTGTTGAATGAATAGTAAAAGAATCGTATGCAGACAATTTCTTTAAAGCACCTTCACTTGGCAATTTGTCCCACAAAGGTACCATTTTACACGGGAAAAAAAGAATGTGGTGTTTGTTACCATTGCTATCAACACGTTTAGTCGGGATTTTATTGTCAACTCATAAAGTACAATTTTAGATCACTGCAAATGATGTAATGAGCTTTAAGTATGTTTTTCCGCCTGCAGTATATATTTATTTATTTACTTTCACACAATTCCTCCCGAGGGAGAAGTAAAATACATTACAACATAGAAAGAGGAAAGTATTCAGTAGTGCTAAAACTCTTCCAAATCAAGTCAAGTACATTGTACATGTACATGTATACTGATGCACCTACCATATGTTGTTCCAACCCCCCCCCCCCCCCCCCCCCCCCCACCCCCAACGTCATCCCCCAGCTACCCCACCGGCCTTTGGGTGGGGCTTCAGTCACTATTTTCATGCCCCAGGGTGGGGATTTTGATGCATATAGAAATCAAATTGTTATGGCATCTAGGAGCAAACATGCATGTTTTGCCACATGGGTTGGAATATTTTGTCACCTAAATTTTGCCCCAGGGGTGGGGATTTTGTTACTCGACAATCACCCCCCCCCCCACCCCACCTCTTAGGTGGGGCAGCCGGAGGTGGGGCAGCCGGGGGTGGGGGGGGGGGGGGGGGGGGGGGGCGGGGGACAAGCTTGACAGCCGGTGCATTACTACATGTAATACCTGTTTTGCTCTGGGCTTCTCTCCACTGTGATTGGCAGAATTTATCTGGCACCAGACCTGAAGAAATTAAATAAATAATATTTCTACCAAATTAAAATGACTTCAAAATGTCATTATTCCTGTAATTTCAACTTTTACATTTGATGTAAACAAACTCACGTGTTTAAATACATGTGGAGTAATGAACAAACAAACAACATGGACGCCGCTCTACAGGTTGCACACCAGTAAATAGGGCTCCCTAAGGCATAGGAACCAATGCTAAATGCCCAATTTTCAAAAATCATTTAAAAATACTCACAACTCTCTCAGCTTCTCAGGACAACAACCAGAATACTCACTTATTTCTAATCTTTTTAATTCTGTTCAATTTTATGGGGGTAATCTGTCACTTTTATTCCCTTATTTCCACTTGGAACAAAACTACCCCTACAACAGTGAAACTTGCTAATCAGACCTGCATCCATTTTGGAACAAAGGCACATAGGCTACGCTACTGGGCAAAATAGGGCCACTTTTAGGAGCTAAAGTGTCAAAAATGTTTATAGTTGGAAGAAAAAATACCCCACATCGCGACGATAGTCATATTCTACACAAGACCACACTCGTTCAGCTCGCAACTCTCCCTATAATAAAGAAGAATTTGAGGGCATACAAAATATTAATGAGCTCGGTGCACAGATCTCTGCCTATTTACTTGGGTGCACCCTTAGGCACGTCCGTGATTTGATACGGAGTTCGAGAGGACCAGGCGTTCGTAACCTGAAATAATTCAAAAACCTTCATAGAACTCCGTACAATTTTGCAACACCGAACCGTGGAAAACTGAACAGGGAAACACGAACATCGATATGACATTGGTTTTGTTTTCCAGTTAGTGATTTAATTATTATAGGCCTATTCCATTTCTTCCCTGAAGATTAATGTTTGGCTAAATTGTTTGGACCGGCTCTTTTTACTTCTGCATACCGGTGTTTTAAAGTCTTGCAAGGCAAATCGTTTAAAACGACCCGGAGTCGGCCCGCAAACGATCTTTATATAGGTATTTTCTGGTGGCAGACGTGTTTTTTTCAATGACACATGTGACATGGGAGTGATTGACGTCAGCCACTGGCAAACTGCATAATATCAAGTTAGCTTGTCCCATACAAAATGTTAGCTTCAAGAGAATTTAAACAAGATGCTCCAAAATTGTTAGGGTGCATGTGCCATTGAGGAGAGAAAAACAGCAATGTGACCTGCTTTCACATTTATGATGATAATACTACAAACCACGTAACAAAATTGCATAGCCATAGTCAATGGGGTTGTGTGGTTTTAGTTCGTGCTTCATGACCGCCAAGAAATGAAACTTTTACCAGAGTAACCAGACCAGGGCAGGAAATTCGTTTTGGAGCATCTTGTTTAAATTCTCTTGAAGCTAACATTTTGTTTGGGACAAGCTAACTTGATATGAAGTTTGCCAGTGGCTGACCACTCCTATGTCACATGTGTCATTATTGGGAAAAACACCACCACGTCTGCCACCAGAAAATACCGATATAAAGATCGTTTGCGGGCCGACTCCGGGTCGTTTTGAACGATTTGCCTTGCAAGACTTTAAAACACCGGTATGCAGAAGTAAAAAGAGCCGGTCCATGCAATTGAGCAGGATATTAGGCATTAAAAAACAAAACAGGTGTTTTGTGCATTAGTACATGTATCATGGCGTAGTAAATCGAAGCAGAAAGAGCACGTCCAGTTTCGTTTGAGCTACAGCATCTATTTTGAAACTAAACGTGGGGTTTACATCAACGACTGAAATGTTTGGCTAACAATTTAGCCAAACATTTAAGGGACACACCGGCTTTGTTGGGGTATTTTGGGCTCGAAATAGACCCATACATTCTGAAGGTCTTTCCGAAAGAGACTGAAATTACACTTTTCTAAAAAAAAAGACGGCACGCCATGCACCCCCATTTTCCTCCCGCTGGTTCAAACAGTCATTCACTATTTCATAATATTTATGTATTGAAAAAAAAAAAACTGGTACAAAGCACAAACAGTATTGTATACTGGGGAAAATCCTGTACATGTAGTCGGACCACCTTTACAGAATCTCAAAATGTATACAAAAGCAAATTGTGTGAAACGAACTTTCAATTTTCAAAAAGAGTACATGCTTGACATGTTTTAATTTTCACTTTCAGTTTCGCGAGTAGACGAAAAAATCAAAGCTGATTCGCACGGAAGCAATTTTCAAACGTATTCCCTGTAACAGTTCCAAGCCTCGATACAAAGACAAGGCTTGGAATCCATATTAGTCTGGTACTTTCCAATGAGCAGGTTACAATTTACAGAAATGATTCAGGGGACACAAGTGAAAGTTTCTAAGGTCTATACTGTATAGGCCTATATGCTTCTCTGCAGAAGTTAGGACTTTGCAGAAGTTACGTTATTCTAACCGATGGCGTACGTTTTGGAGGCCCTTAATTTGAATTTCCTTAATTTTTTCAATCAGTGAATGTTCCTGACACAAAAGACAGTAAAAGGGGCCTGTAAAATCCTATCATGCCAATTTGCACACACAAATCGATTTTTATTCAACCATGGTATCAGTCAACTTACTGCTAGTTCTATGCATGTGATCTCTCAATAGTATTTTGTACCACAAACCACTTAATTGTTCAATTAACTGGTAAATTAACTATTTTGATAGTCCAATTAATGGTTACCTTACATCCACAACGTCTTACATGTATGTAAAAAAACAAAAAAACAAACAAAAAACACCCCACAAACAAATAAAAATAAACAGGTGCACTGCATTTGTGTGTTTAACTTTTCGTACATGTAAAAACTCTTCCGTTCGCTATAGCTCTTCTTCATCCGTCAACTTGGTTCCTAGGGGCACACACGCGGAATAACTGGCAAATCCTCGCACCAATTAAGCTTATCAATGATTTTGTGTACATTATAATATAATCTAAGGAAAAATAGCGACTGAGAGAATTGTATGAGAAATGAAGGCTGAAAATGCTCTTTGGCCCTATTGTCACGCTGGAGAAATAATTTTCAAGCATGGGTGCATGCCTTTGAATTGTGGGGGAAAATGCTTACTTTAGCGATGTTCTAATTCTCTTTTTGTCCCGAGAGTCTCTGGAATATTGTTATGAAGTTAGTCCAATTATCACTGTTATCAGTGCGTGGACATGGGATTTTTATGATTCCAAAATGTGCCAAAGTGTGCCACTCTATAATGAACGTTAATACTGTGACCAAGGAACGAGACATTTCAGATATACATGTATGAGCGTAAATGTGTCTTTCAGTTCTAGGGCCACCGTATAAAGGTTCGCTAAAAAGTCCGAGGAGTCACGATCTGGCACGCGTGTGAAATTGTATTGATGAAATTTAATCCACTAAAGCTCAATTAAGATTATAAAAATATGTTGTTAGCAACCATTTTGTTGATAAAGTGATATAATTTTGTATTAAATACAGGTATTGTTTTATGAAACTGTTTTGACATAGTGCATGAGGAATGCTTGTTTGTTCAACGGCCATATTCTGTTGACAATTCGTTTGACTTTATCCAGAAACAAGAATTAATGTAACCCCTAAATTTACTTCCCGTATTTCTAAAAATGACGGCTGACCTGTATTATCTTTAATATACCATTACCACTGGAAAAGAACCGGAATTACCAAACCGCAAATTCCTCATTTCATGCAGATATGATGAATTGTATTGTTCCCCAACAGAGTTGGCGTATTATAATGCCTAGGGTGTTCTGCGATACGTTGACAAACGGTGTTGCACAATACTTGTCTCAACTGATTTTTTTGACTGAGGAATTGTATAATTTAATTTCCGGCGTTAAATGGGGTCGTAATCTCTTTCATGTACAACATGTATGTAGGCTACATGTACTTCAAAGCAGTATCTACAAATTGTGTAACTCCAGTACCGAGCTGAGTCATTTTAACGGTTTCGCTCTGTAATCATATTAACTGCACGTGATTTTGCCCATACAACCTTTCACATCTTGCATATGAATTAAGGAGTTCAGAGTTTCGATTCTGTTTTAATGTGCATCGTTTTGCGCACACTTTGATAATGCAGAAAAGCTCACTTGTACTTTCTGTTTTTACAGGGTATATTCTTTGGAAACATTTATCAAATGATCCCTCGAACTTCGACATTTAGGTCACCTTCTTTACCTTGTCTGCTCTCTACAATATGTGACCTGCCACGGCAAAATGAGGAATGTCCCCCAAACATCGAAACCACGTAATCGGCGCCTGAAGTGAAATATACATAAACAATTTGTCCATAATCGATTTGGGGTTTTTTGCATTTTTGCCTTGCATAAGTATTCGAGATTTATCCTAGCATAGTTGTTTTTGTCAAAATGTTCAATAAACCTGTTAAAAATGAGATTTTCTGATTTTCATCTGAAGCAGCTGCGTGACAGGATTTTTTTAAAGCCGTTTTTCTCGAAAAGTCTTTCTGGCCACGCCGGCGCGCTGTGTCATCTTTTCGCGTCATATTTCCCAAATGCAGTAAGTTACAGAACTAAATTTGGTGTCATTGGAAAGCTGAAGAATTGGTCTTTCTTCTCGTGTATAAATCTCAAAAAGTCAAATTTGGGGGACATTCCTCATTTTGCCGTGGCAGGTCACATATAATGTGAAAAACAAGGCCGCGCACAGGATGTATGTTTACGTAACAAATAAAAAAAAGAAGCCGTTTCCGTGAGTGTGGACTGACTGTATTGTTGAACTTTGTTACACCGCGTTTACACTCGAACGGGCGAAGGTGGATACAGATTCGGCATTTTTATTGCAACCGCAGAGCAAACCGCAAACTCGGCAATTTGCCGCGTTTAGACAACAGCTCAACCCACCTTTTGTGCCGGAAATACCGATGAGTGTGACCCCGGGGTGTGAAAGGTCAAAAAGAGAGGTCAAGAAAGCGCGCGCCCGATGTTGTTGTGAAATGATCGTGTGCATGCAAGCGCTGCATGCACGTCACACGTGGTGGGTGTCGTGAAAATCGACGCGGTATAGACAGCCGAAGTGTGACGTGCGTTGCCATGGCAATTGGATCTAAACTATCATGTGTTGGGTTCTGTCAGTTTTGTTTATTAAAGTTTGCCGTTTCTAAAAAGACACTTTTTTATACACACGATTACTTCGAGGGCCTCATTGTCAGCTGAGCGAGATTCTGCTCATTATTAAGTTCGTTATATTATAGCCTAGTTACTATTCTACCAATCAGAAAGGGTCGGATTTGGCTACATGTCGGATCGTTTATACACAGCTAAATAAAATTACTAACAAAATTAATATCTGTCAAATATTTTCGTGTTTTTATCGATTCTGCACGTGTTCAAAACAGTCTTTCGGAAATTGCACAATAGTGTTCATGGAAACTAAGATATACTGACCCTATATTAGTAATTTCCTGCATTGTGTCACAATTATTTTTTCTCCCCCCATATAGTCTTCATTATTATTTTTTAATATGTACTGAGCCAAAGCGTGGCCTCATGTTCCGACCCTATACCAGAGTCTTCTTCAAAGGCAAATGACTGGGTCATGGGGTGAACACAGCACAAAATGTTCATCAAACTCCAACGCGTAGTAATCTTGGTGATCCAGTCAAACAGATTGCACTATTCCGTCACAATCACAAGGCCTACAGCGTTCACTGGGCTTTTCCCTTTATCACTGACAAATTATTAGAGGTCGCCGTAGTTTGGGTGTGCAAATTTTGTAATCATGTATTTACCCCCATTCTAAATTATTTCGAGGTAAACAAAATTATCAAACAAGAGAAATGAATACAAAATATTAACAAAATAATTCGTTGGTATACGTATTGTATTCGTCTATACCCAAGCCACGTGTGCCCTCTAGATTATACGTTCAAATATAGGGCCAACATCGAAATGTATTTAATTAATAAATGGATAGCCTAAACTTCATCGTTCAGTTGAATACGCTGTTTATTTTATTAATCAGCACGTGCTTCATTGAAACTTGGGTTTGTGGACTTAAAGGTAGTCTACTTGTTTGGTAATTACCCTCCAAAAGTATTTCTGAATTATTATCTTTTAGCTTGTTTGTTATCAAGATGGTAATGGTAGTAATCATCCTGTGAAATTATTTCGTCTGAATTGCCCCCATTCATGAGAAAAATAACAAAATTATTTAAATCGCCCACAGGCGATCTTTGGAGCCATTCGTTCATGCACAAAAACCGTACATGGATTGTTCAGGTTTTCTGAAGTATTACTGCATCTATGTGGCTGAAATTTCTACAAGGTAGTTTTCTCGACCTATGCTTTCAATAATATTACCAGTGGAAATCATGCCGTTTTTAATAGTTTACCAAACAAGTAGTATATTACCTTTAAGAACAAAGTCTTTCGAATTATCGCCACAAAAATGCTCGTGGAAGTTGTTCAGAGTTGACCCTTGTCACAAGGTCTATGGGTGTATTTTGAAGGGGAAAAAAATGTTAAATGTGTGAAGTTTTAAATCCTCTTTCTGCTTGTTTCGCAGGACTCATATTTGTTGTGGACAGTGCCGATAGAGGGCGCCTGTGGGAAGCCAGAGATGAGCTATTTCGAGTTTTGTCCAATCCTCACATGACACGTGGCATTCCAGTCCTCGTGCTTGCCAACAAGCAAGATTTACCAGGTAATTCGGCTTGCAAGGATTTATTATACCCTGCAGCACAAACCTGCAATAAGCCTGATGCTAATGACGTCCAGCTCCCTGAGCCTTTCACAGCAAAACGCACATGTATGTAGACAAGTACATTGTAGTGACGACATGAGTTAGTACTTTGGTGAAAAATTGCTCAGTCGCAACATGATGAATGAAGGATCCCACCAAAGACCGTATTTTGTATGCCTGCATGGTTTAAAAGTATCAGTGGGGAAAATTACTCATTTAACATCCATGTCTCTAAAAGATATCTGGCATTCGGACATGTAAAACGATTGCCATATAGCCCAGGACGAAAAGCTTTTCTCGACTCTGTGTTTGGAGTAGGCCTAAGTACAGGAACTGTCCAGTCCCCGTCCAGTTAAGGAAAGCAATACATTTTGTAAATGAGGCCATTTGGTTAAGGTTTCATCACAACTTGTTTCTAAAAAGAAATGTAATTCCAGGAAAGAACATATATTTCATTCAAACGTCTAGAAGATGCAGTATATTAGTGCACTCTGGGAGTGATAATGAGTAATCTTTCATCGCACCACATCATAAATATCTTGGAATAAGCAAAAGTATACAACTGCCATAAGCAAAAGTATACAACTGTCATTAAAGATGTGCTTATCCATAATATATAAATATGAATCCCACCGGGGAAAACTGATACCTGCATGTGTATAAAACATGTAAACCCCAAACTATACTGTCTAATTTGGATGATGCTATAAAAAAATTATTATATATATATATATATATATATATTACTATATATATTTATATATATATATATACATGTAATATATATATATATTGGCGTGTGTAACACGATCGAATACTGCTTGACATTTAGCGCATTATGGGCCGAATAATGGTGATTTGGTCTAGTCTCAGGTTTCCGTATAGACAAGTCTAAGTGGGCCTATTCCCTAGGCACTAGAGATGTTTATGTTGTGCGAAACCAGGTGGTATAACGATATCTGTATGACTCATCCTATAGGTGCCTACAATGCGTCTCGCGTGTCAGAGGTAATGGATCTTCAGACTTTGTCGGAGAATCACCCGTGGCAGGTCTTCGAGACACAAGCCAGCACGGGCGAGGGACTGAACGAAGCCTTCAAAACAATGGCCAGGATGGTCAAACAGTTCCACAAGGACGCTAGTAAAGCGGAAATTGGAAGGTCAAAATCGGAAGACGCAACAGAAGTCTGATGGTGGATGTCCATCTACAATTGTAATTATACCGTTTCTAGTATGGTGCTGATGTAAATCCTACTATGGAAATGACGCATAAAGGCCCATGGAAACGCTTCGGAAGTTTCAGAACCTTAGTGGGTACTATACTACTGCATTAATATGACATCCCGAGAGGTCTGATGCGATGTAGATACGCCGAGTGAGCAATCTACGAAACGACACTGATGTTTTTAAACGCGGTACTAGACTGATTGGCTGCTTAATATGTATGCAGACGTTATAGAGAGTCTCACGACTTTACATTTCTATATAGAACAATGTTCATATAAATAAAACAAAATGCGATTGCTACATACGCTGCTGAGTGAGCAACCTATGAAACGCTGCTTCAGTGACGTGCGTCTGAAATCAGTGTTTCTGAACGTGGAACCGAATGTCAGTTTATTTCTGCAGACGCTGGAGAAAGAGTAGAACCTACATGACCTCGGATGAGTGTTTAGTCAGACGACCTGACATTTCTACAATAATGTTCATATTTTCATCTGTAAATAAATGGAAGAGATTTACATGTACATACAAAGAGAGCAAGGTTGGAAGGCTAAAGCTGGATGGACATAAAATGCACAGCTTAGGTCTGTCTTTTCTTTGCCATACTAAAGAGAGTAGGATTTTCCAGTGTAATTTAATTGTCTGTGCCAAATGTGTCAAAACCGAGTTTGGCAATCGTAGCTGCTAATTTGTATATGCTTTTTAACCTAATGGTTTGGTTGGAACGCTTAGGTACTCGGTGCTTAAAGGGCCCTAAAACGCTAAATAACTTTATATACCGTTCTGCTGCATATGAAGCGTTATACTTGTTTAAAAAGACAATACTGGTGTTTATTTTGATGCCCCATGAATACAAGGTGGCACTTTTAAACAAACAAAAATAAGACTTCAAACTGGAATTGTGGAAAATTGCTGAGTGTCTTTGCATGGCTTACAACATGTAAAACAAACCCACACAACGTGTGTTACAAGTCAGCAAGTTGGAGAAAATACTAAAAACATTTGTGCACAGTTGAATGACATTTGCCTGTTTGCCTAATGTGACATTCCAACTTTGCCATGAATATGTAAATTTTTATTAGCATACAAATCTAAAAGCTTGATTTTAACCCCTAAAACAACTTCCAAGTAGGGTTTTTATGACTGTAAAGGAATGGATTAGTAATTCCATAGCATATATTTCCTTTAAAAATACCATTACAGAGGTAATGGTTTTGAAAGAATAGATTGTTAATTTTAAACTGCGGGTTTTTTTTAACTTAAAGGCACAGGCTCGTCAGCAATACGCGCGCCAAATTTTTGCCACGAAATACGCAGCTCCGTGTAGCAAAGGCATGAGGCTGCGTATTTCGTGGCACGAATTTGGCGCGCGCGCATTGCTGACGACCCTGCACCTTTAAGCAGATTTTATAATCTTGTTTTTACAACTATTTCTCTTACCCCGCACATTTATAACAATAGGTAACTGATATAATTGACTGAGCTTTTTTCATAATCATTTGCCATTGTTGGCAAAGTTTATAATCTAAAACGTTTATTAACGAATAATATAGAGTTAAAGAAATGAACATTTCTGGTGTGTACAAAACAAATCTAAAATTTACCAGGGTATGCCGGCAAAAGCCGAATGGCAAATGAGTTGTGTGAAAAGCTACAAAATTTAAAACCACGGAACAGCTGATCTGGATCTGGTCATTATGTTGTGGCAGCCAAACGATAATGTTTTCCGGGAGGATGCATAATAATTCATTTTATCCCCTGTTAAGAAAAACAGGAATAAGCTCATACACGCGCCTGCTGTTGGGTCATAATTATATGCACTGGCATGCGTTTGTGTGACTTGACGGGGGAAAACGGAGTGCATGCAATTTCAGTAAAGCACTGGTTTCGCGTAGACAAGATAAGTAATTTCTTGTTTTACATAAGCATGCCTAAAACTAAATAGTTTGGTGGGTGACAAAGTATAAGATGTTCTACTCGACGTTTAATAAAATGAGATCGCTAATACATGTATGTTATATCTAAGACATCTTGAAGTGGAACTCTCGCAGGGTCAGTTGAGGAGTTACGGCTAATGGTGTTGTACACTCGGAATATTGATTCGTTGTTATTATGTTCATTGGTGGTTTACGTTCATTGGTGCTCGAAAAACGCGTTAAAAAAATCGAACAGATTTATCTCCCGGCGTCGCAAGGCAGGAAACACTTTACGCCGAGCTACGTACGTGCCGAGTAAAGGCCTGGATGGGATGGATTGCCATAATACTCACTAATTACTGCACTAAAATTACGTCACGCCACTTAAAAGGCGTCACCCTAAACTTACTTAGGGTGACGCGTTTTGAAGGCAGAGGCTCGTCAATGCGCGCGTGAGTCCAAATTCGTGCCACGAAATACGCAGCAAAATTAATATTTAGAAATATGTCTATCCTGCTCCTCTTCCCCCACCCCCCCCCCCCCCCCCGCCCCCCCCCCCCCCCCACATGTAGGGGCAAATTTCTTGGCGCTGTTCAACACAAAAAAATTGCTCAGCAATAGACTACTAAAGTGTGACGTCAGTTGCCATGGTAATTGGGTCTAAACATTCGCTGGTTATCTGAAACGTCCATTGGTATAGCGTAGGGAAACAGTTTATTGTAGACCCAAAAACCATGGCAACACACAAAGGGTGACGATTTCACTTTAGTAGTCTATTATTGCTTTGCTTTATATTGCAAAAATGGGTTGCCAGACAAAATCGTATGTGATGTGCATTTACTAATATTCTGCTATTTTTTTATAATAATTGTTTCTAAGATTACAATTTGACATACAATTTTGGCTGTTAAAACGTTTTTACAAAGGAAATAAATTCTGTGCTAAGCAATTTTTGTGCTTGGCAGTGTAATGAATTTCACACCGCAAATTTGACCTACGTCGCTTTGAGAAAAAGCGACGTGGAGGCAGTGTTGTAGGACTCGAGCTAAGGACTCGAGACTCGGACTCGGAATCGATATTGGTGACTCGACTACAACACTGCCTGGAGGGAATTTGGTCTTGGAGTAAAACGACGCTCTGAAAATCACAATCAATTTGGGCGGAAAGTATTTTTGTGATTCTGTCATTTTTAGTGGTCATTTCACGCCAAATTGCCTCCACACCGCTTAATTTACGCGCGAAAGGGCTCAGTAGTGTGATACATGAAGCCAAAAGTTCACGTACTAATGAAGTTTAATATATTTTGACACTCAATTTTGCTCTTAGAACTAGTATCTTTCTGTGGCTTGTTAAGAGTTTGAAAAATGTAAGGAATGTACAGAATTAATTTGTTTATTTCGGCTCTTGCCAGTTGTTTATGGTGGTTAATTCTTGGGCATTTAAACATGATAAGTAAAGGTTCACTGAGCGGTTATGCAAGGAATGTTGTTTGAATCTTTAAAAGTTCCACTCTCGTGAAGTTTCGTGAGAGTTCAAGCTTGGGTTCCCGTGCACGTATGTTCCTCTTTGCCGGCTTTAATTAATTTGCCCTGCCACGTCGTGGGCGTTTGCGGTGCCGTGGTTCCGCTGGTCTTCACACGTGCCGTTATCGCTGTGCCTGTGGTCAAAATCATCCAACCGTGGACAGACGAGGAGAGACAGCCTTTTGCGGACTGGACTTTCGCTCGGGTGCCGGGAACCAAGCTTGAAGTCTCACGGAGGTACCTCCCACAGGGTATTTATTTAATTTGAGATTTTTTTTAAGATACATTTTTTGAGATAAATTTAAGATTTTAATATAAGGTATTGTTGTGATCACCTATCTTTTCTGATTGTTGATTTGTTTGATTAAATAACGTTAAACCGGGACCTCTTGCAAGCCGTTCTGAATATTTCTTTTTTCTGTTTTACTGCGAAATTCTCAACATAACCAAATGAGTTACTGATCTGCCGAAGAATGTTTAAGTAGAACTGATTGATCAGTTGAAAATGTCGATGAATTAAATAAAGATCAGCTTTGTGCTGTGGCTTCGACCATTGGAGTCGAGGTATTTGGTGGTGAAGAGAAGAGTTAATTAAGTCGTGTTGTCTGACTAAGGCCTTGGCTGAAAAGGCGTTTGATTGATGAAGATCCAATGACTTTGCCAACAAATCCAAACGACCAATGGAAGTGTTGAAATTGCAAGTACATAATTATGGAAGAATTAAAAAACGAAATTCGTGAAAAAGAAGTGAGTCACGAGTTTGCATTTAAAGAGTTGGAGTTACAACAAGAGACATGAGGCTTTTCCGGTGACTGAAAAACATAACGTGCATTTTGGATTTGATTTTGCAAAGAACATTACGCTTGTTCCGAAGTTTGACCATAAGGAAGTAACCAGATATTTTACGTCGTTTGGGGATTTGGCAAAGAAATTGGGATGGCCTAAAAAGTATTGGACCAGTGACGTTGCTTCGTAGTGTTTTCGAGGGGAAAGCAAAAGAAGTTTACACATCACTTTCTTTTGAACAAAGCGCGGACTATGACTGGGTTAAGCAAACACTGCAAAAAACGCGGTGTTAAATTTCTAACACAAAGGTTTTTTAATTCTTTGGGTGTTATATTTGTGTCAAACGAACACCGGTGTAATAGATTAAAGTTGCACTGCCCGTGTTTGGGCCGATTTGGGCGT
This sequence comes from Henricia sp. BOLD:AAB3569, assembly GCA_037783545.1. Classification (NCBI taxonomy): domain Eukaryota; kingdom Metazoa; phylum Echinodermata; class Asteroidea; order Spinulosida; family Echinasteridae; genus Henricia; species Henricia sp. BOLD:AAB3569. The sequence continues at coordinate 441,576 of JBBELK010000366.1, read as the reverse complement.
CAAAATTGTTTTTTAAAGTTAAATAGGTATTTTTCTAGAATAGAAAAAGTTATCAGCTTTCATTTGGTACCAAGAACGTAAACATCCGTCAAGGATTAATGCCAGTCGATTAAAAACAAGAAATGATTAAAAGGCTGACAGGTCAATTAATCGACAGGGTTATGACGTAAATGTACATGTGCGCGTACATGTGTACATTGTACACATACTATGTACATATGAGCGTACGCGCACATGTACAACATGTGAAGCACGTTTCAAGAAAAAGGCTTGTATCTCCAATTCCCGACGTCGGAAATTTAAGTTTTTGATATTTTTCGTTACAGAGACACGTAAGCTTTCTAAATTCGTTCGCTTGTGTAAATTAATTTTTTAAATCCTTTTACCGAAACACGGGCAATGCAACTTTAACAGCCAAAAAAGTGGTGTAGAATTTGCATGGTGTTAAACTTGATAAACTGCGCATCAATGCATGACGCTTAGTATTCTAATTCCATTGGTTGATCTCAAGAAAATTATGGGATGTCGGTCACGTGTTCACTGCAAAAAACCTTTTTTATATAATGCTAAGAGAGCCTGCGCGGAAATCCAGCTATTTGATTGGCTACAGGCGTTCCCAATAATTTTTCCGCGTTTAAGCATACAAACCATAATCCCCACGTTGTACGTATGGCTAGACTATCTGAATTGTTTTCTATGATATCATTACTTCTTAGTATAGAAGGATGTGAAGAAATCATGAAACCAACATGAGGAAAACAATGGTACTTCGCCAATATCATTACTGTTCCACCACGAAACAGATCGGTGTTTAAATATTTTAACACCAAACGCTGGTGTTATTTTACACCATGGTTGTTAAATTTAACACAAGAAGTTTTGCAGTGCGTGTTTTATTTTAAAGTGGTTCCCCCATTTTACACCAATTGTCGGCTTTTAATTCTGTAAGAATAAATCAACTGTATAGGTGTTACAATTTAATTCCATATTCAGGTGTCAATTACATTGTGTAACACCAAAATTCTTGCCCAAAATAAACACCAAGAAGATTACGTTGACACCGGATGGGGGTGTTAAAGTTTAACACTCTTCTTGGTGTTAAAAAGTATTGATTCCCAAATTGGTGTTACTTAACACCCAAATCCTTGCCCAAAATGGATACCAACGAAGAATCAAATTTTACACCATGTGGTGTAGATTTTAACATCGCATTTTTTCCAGTGTACGAGTTAGTTCCCGAGGCTTAGACTTATAACGTACGTTGAGTTTGCTCGGGAAAAAGCTAATGCTCTTGACCGCGTTGGTTGAGCTCTAAGGAGGTAAACCAAAAATCACGATAAACTGCGCGATGTTAACGGAGGAATTTACAAGTTGTGATCCTATAGTGATGTAAGAACACATTTGGCTGATCGGGGTGTGGTCAAGTTGGAAAAACCGCTATCATGGCGGATGATTTCGAACTTGTCCATAAGCAGTCGTTTGTTTCCGACACTATATGTTTGACTCGACTCGCAGTAGACCCGTAAAACAGTGGTCAAAGAGAAATGAGACGACTGCGAAAAATTGTCAGTCTTTTATTGAATCAAAATCTGAATATTCCGGTGTCAAACCGAAAGACAATTTTGCCGGTAGTCCAGGAAAGCCGAACTGGCGTAAAAACCGGCCTGTTTGCAGTTTCTGTGGCAAAATTGGCCACACCTTTTGAAACTTGTTTTAAGCGGAGGGACCAACTTGAAAAGCCCATTGCTTTTGTCGCCAGCCAATTAGAAGGGGTATCCCTGGACAAAATGGGCCCTTCCGCGAAACCCGGTGTTGAGGGTTTGAAGCGTAAACTTAAGACACTCGCGTAGACTCCGAGTCGGACCCAGTATCGGATAATAGCAATAGTTATGATGCATTCATGTCCGATGGTTCTGTTTCCATAAACAACATCGACTCGTACCAAGTTAAAATATTTAGAGATACTGGTGCAGCCCAATCACTGATATTGAAAAGTGTGGTCCCGTCTTTTGGGGACAACACGAAATCCAGTGTTTTGATTGAGACTGTGCACCTTTAATCAGACTTTGTTACAGGGCCAGTCAATGTTGGAGTAGTGTCTAGTTTACCCGTTGATGGTGTAACGTTCCTACTGGGGAACGATATTGCAGGGACTAAGGTTCGATGCATGCCTCATGTACAAGTTACTTCCCGATGTCCCACAAGGCAATGTATTGACACAGAGCAGTTATCAGAAAATTACCCGCCGGGCATATTTCCTGCATGTGTCACAACCAGATCAATGGCTCGTACCGCTCAAAATGAGAAAATGGGTGATGTACGGGCCAGTGATGAATGTTTCCAGCTAGTTGGAACATTCTTTGATTCTCTAGATGAGAAAAGTATGGATCCTAAATTTTAAAACCTCTTATAGCGAACAGAAATTCCTCGATTGAGGAACAAAAGTCTGATCACGCGAGTTGCGTAAACTTGCTTTTAGTGCAGCTACTAAAGAAGAGGATGAAAAGTTCCTGGTGCGTTATTACTTGTCTAAATCGGGGTTTTAATGCGTAAATGGCGCTCCCCTGAGGTACCCGCAGATCAAATAGTGGTAACACGTTCGTATAGGGCTGAAATTTTAAAAATGCCCACGAACCACCCACTTCAGGTCACATGGGGGTTCGTAAAACTCAAGACCGCATCCTGTGCCATTTCTGTTGGCCAAGGTTGCACCAAGATGACTATTGCAGGACGTGTCAGATTGTTGGCAAACAGAAACCGGAACATCAAAATTGCACCACTAATTCCTATTCCGCCTTGTGAACACCCATTCGATAGAGTCATAATTGATTGTGTTGGGCCTTTGCCAAAGACTCGGTCAGGTCACATTTTAACAACCACGGATGCAGGAACAAGATACCCTGAGGCAATTCCTTTAAGGAACATTACCGCTAAATCAGTGTATGAGGCCCTTATTAATTTTTTTCACCAGGAAGTGCAGCATGATCAGGGAACCAACTTCATAAGCAAGTTGTTTCGTGAAGTTTTGCATTGTTTGGGTATTAAGCAGGTTGTTTCCTCCTCATATCACCCTCAAACCCAGGGTGCCATTAAAAGGTACCGTCAGACCTTAAAGACAATGGTTAAAGCTTCTTGTCATGATCATCAAGTCGACCAGGATAAGCTACCTAGGGCATTGACTTTTTGCTTTTTGCCACCCGGGATTCTCCTAACGAATCCCGTTTGAACTCGTGTATGGGCTCGAGGTTCGGGGTCCAATGAAATTGTTAAAGGAACAATGGTTGGCAAAACCACAGTCCGAAACAAACATTCTGGATTATGCATGTGTGTGACTTTAAAGACATGCTGTACAGTGCATACGAGGTGGCTAAATCAAATTTGTCTAGTGCACAAGAGCATATGAAGTCGTGGTACGACAAAGGTGCTCGAGAACGATCATTTAAGCATGGGGACAAGGTTTTAGACTTGCTTCCAATTCAAGGCGAACCCCTCAGAGCTAAGTTCAGTGGCCCTTATGTCATTGAGGAGAAGGTAAATGATGTCAATTATATCGTGAAAACCCCAGACCGTAGGAAATCTAGACGGGTGTGTCATATTAACATGCTGAAGGTGTATCATGAACGCAATGACAGTCCTGTAGTTATACCAAGTCAATTGGTACAACAAACGGAACAAACGCCCGTCGAAACAAACCGTGACGTTGAAATACTTACCTCGGAGTCAGTTTTTCCCCAGAGCTCTCTGATTATGTCACAAAACTCTGATGTGTTAGCAAACTTTGATCATAAACTAGGACATTTATCGAAAGATAAACAGAATGAAATGGTGGATGTTTTGGAATCGTATGTTCATTTGTTTAAAGATAAACCAGGTCAAACATCCCTTTTATTTCATGACGTAGTAGAAGTGGGAGATGCCGTTCCGATAAAACAACATACATATCGTTTAAATCCAACTAAGCTTGAACAAGTTAGGCAGGAAGTGGATTACATGCTCGAGAATGAAATTATTTCTCCTGCTAAACAGAGTCCCTGGAGTTCACCAGTTGTATTGGTTCCTAAGGAGGACGGTTCTCCACGTTTCTGTATTGACTACAGAAATATGAACTATACGTCACTAAAACTGACTCGTCCCCGATCCCACGATTGGACGATTTTATTGATCGGATAGGTTCTGCCAAATTTGTAAGCAAGTATGACCTTCTTAAAAGTTACTGGCAAGTGCCATTAACTGATAGAGCCAGAGAAATTTCCACTTTTGCCACATCGGACGGTCTTTGGTCTTGTAACGTAATGCCATTCGGCGTGAAAAATGCACCCAGTATTAACGTTTACAAGACTGATGACACAAATCACTAATGGCCTAGAAGGTTGCGAAGCCTACATTGACGATGTTATTGTTTATTCCGAATCTTGGTCATCGCATGTAGAGCTTACTAAGGCTTTGTTTCAGAAATTGTCGGAAGCTAACCTAACTGTAAACTTAAAGAAAAGTGAAATCGGTAAAGCACGTGCGACTTACCTTGGTCATCAAGTGGGTCAGGGCCAGGTGTCGCCAAAAACCACCACAATTCAAGCTATTGTGGCGGAAAATCCGTGTGGTAGTAGTGGTTTTTTACCACCCGATTCCTTGCCCCTATACTAAGTTGGTCACATAAGTAAGGTCTCGAAAAACGAGCGTCTAGGGCCTCACTAAGCGCCAGTCCGTTTGGCCAGAAATATACCGCCGCGTGTGTAGAACCAACCACGGGATTAAATCGGGAGAAGGGTCTTCATAAATAAGTGACTGATACAATGACAGGCGTTATGATTTTCCTTTAATTAGTGATGATTTATTAACGACCTCAAACTTCACTGATTCCTACGTCTCAAAGAGGGTCACACTTAATCGAGCGTTCAGCCGCGCTACCACCGGCACCTCGCTGTTTGGCTGCTCTATACTCCTAGCGCCTCACTCGCGGCTGCCTAGCTACGCTACTCCAGCGCCTCTTCGCTGATCTCGCACGGCCCGGCGCCTCAGGACACAACCGTTTACCTAGCGGCCGGGCGTCCTCCTATATGGGCGTCGGGTCTGCCACGGGCCGCCTCACCTGTAAGGGCGTCGCTTACCCGTTAGCGCCGCCTCGGGTTGCACGCTCCGCTCAGTTCGAAGGCTTAACTGCAACTCCCCGCCCCGGCGCCTCAATACTCGCGACACCGACGCCTCAGGACACAACCGCTCATACAGCGGGCGTCCTCTCTAGGAGGCGTCGGGTCTGCCTCGGGTCGCCACCCAACGGACCCACGGTTGCACGTTAGCTCCGCTCAGCTCGAAGTCTCAACTGCAACTGCCTACTCGCGCGCTCGCGGCAGGCTCACGCATGCGCTCTAGCTCGCAAAGCACTCGCGCATGCTCGCTAGCTACTTCGCAAGTGTGACGTCAAAAACTACGGTGTACTTAACTGATCATTGATTTATAACAATAAAATAGGTAATTCTCAATTTGCGTCCATGTTACACGGCTTCCTTCTAAGCCTGAACGTCCTCGTTCAGATAAAGATTAACTTAATATAAAACATGAGCAAATTGACTTTTAAAAACGTCCAATGTGTTTATTCTTTTTAGGAACCGTACATAAAAACTTCTAAAAACTACCGTACAAGTTGATACTTGTAGAACACTTAAAAATAGTGCGCAATTTGGAAAATCATTGCAAGAAATCACAGTCAATAATCTTGATCAGTTCTCATTGGAATAAATCAGTTCTTGGGAACATCAGGTAGAAGCGGCGACAGGTTGATTTTACAGCATCTCTATTTCCTCTCGAAATCGTGGTCAAACTGCACGTCATAGATTCTCTCTACTCGGATCTCTTTGACCTTGGCGCCGTTCTGGAACGTAGCTCGGTGCTCGTCTCAGTCCCGGTTTACTGGGCTATCGAAAACGGTGAGGCAGCTGCCTTGCCCGCGCAGGGTTCCGTCTCGATGGGGCCCGCTCGCTACCGGTTTCCTGTGCGCCCTCGACCGAGTCGCTTTCTAGACGTGGGGAGCTTCCTTCTAAGCCCCCACTATCTCCCGAGAACTGACCGATCGGATCGTTTCCCTCCTGGGTCTGAGTATCTCTGTCCACCAGTTCGGGTCTTGCTTCACCAGTACTCCTATTTGCGCCCCCATTTGTCGTGTGATGCCAAGCCTGTCGTTCTGGTCCCTGGTAAGGCTTGAGGCGGTCGAAGTGGACCACCTGCATCTTCCCTCGTGGACTACGTTGTATGCGATATGTCACGTCCGATAGCTGGGCCCTCCCAGCGCGAGGTGAACTTCTTCTTAGCATGTACGGACAGCCAGACGAACTGACCCTCAGCGAAGTCAGTCCTTGCCGTCCTCCCATCGTATGTCTTCTTCTGATGACGCTGAAGAGGTGCGCGTCTCTTTTTGGGTGGCGATTTCCGCTGGGCACACTTCAGGCACCTCCGGCAGAACGACCGTACGTCTGCAGCCATGTTAGCCCAATAGTACCGCTCCTTCACCTTGGCTAGCGTTCGTTCCACCCCAAAATGGCCTCCGGTTACACCACCGTGTAGTTCCTTAAGCACGTCCTCTCTGAGTTCCTCGGGTAGGACAATCTTCCATTCCGTCACCGTTCCATCTGTCGACTCCCACCGAGACGTTCGTTTCCATTTTTGGTTTGAATGACTGCCGTTTCCTACCGATGTCCTGCTTTGATCGCCCCCTTCTAGTGTCCAGCCTCCTCTCGGGTCGCAGAGTCGGCTGTTGGTCGTTTCCCGGCAGCGTTTTTCCTTGGCAATCCCTGGCGAAGTGGCCCATTTCCTGGCACTTATAACACTTGTCCTCCGGGTTTGCAGCTCTCCTCACACGCTGCCTATAGACCCGTGTGTCCCGTCGCCTCTCCGGAGGCGCAGGTGTCTCTGGGTTCCTCTGTTCATCCTTTATGGTCTGGTGGTATTGCTTCAATTGCTTTACCACATCCGCAATGATCGCGTCCCGATATGGATCGTCATCGTCTCATATGACATTTCTTTTCTCTCTCCTTGACGACTGGTCAAGATTTTCACGGCCGGTCCTTGAAGACTAGCGGCAAGATAGGCCGCGGCCTACTCATTGCTCCATACGTTTACCTGCTTACAGGCCTCGAAGTGTTCCCTATAGTCTATCCACGGTTGTTTTCCGTTGAATCTGTCAGGAACAATCCTTGGGCGCCTCACGTCATAACCGAAGCGCTCCTTCCATTGCTGCTCTCCACGAAATCTCGCGTCCCTCCTTAATTTCCAGGGGACATCGGGAGAGGCCTCATTGTCCTCCATCCCGTCAATTGCTAACTCCACATCTGGAGTACTCATTGCGCCTCTTGCGTCCGTCGGAGGCGCAGCTTTGAGTTCGCTGTCATCCTTTGACTGCCTTTGTTCCGTGGACCTCGCCAGTGGCCTCCACGTTCTATCTCCAATCACCCTCACTGGCGTAATGGCGCTCTGCTGTAGCGCCTCAGACTCGGTCCTCTGCATCACGCTCGAGTGTTCCGACACAGAGCTATATCCTGTGGTTTCCATGGCGCCTCTTGCGCCTCGTTTAAACTCTATCTCCTTGTCGGCCTCATCAGGCCTCATGTGAGTCAAGCTCGAAGTTGCAACCAGAAGCTGTTTCATTTGGGCCTCTGCTTGCTCCGTCTCCCTCTGTAGGAGGCGAAATCTCTCATTTAATTCCTGCATGGCTCGCTCACGAGTGGAGGTGCCCATGCAATCTCCTTGTTTGTCCGCACTCACTGTGCGTCGTGCGCCTCCTGTAAATTCGGACGCCTCAATTGAAGTCGAATCTGTCATTTGCTCCTATTTGTTCTGTTCTCCTTGAAATGATCACCGACGTTTGGCTGAACACACTATCCCACCGCTGCCACCATTTGTGGCGGAAAATCCGTGTGGTAGTAGTGGTTTTCTACCACCCAGTTCCTTGCCCCTACTGAGTTGGTCACATAAGTAAGGTCTCGAAAAACGAGCGTCTAGGGCCTCACTAAGCGCCAGTCCGTTTGGCCAGAAATATACCGCCGCGTGTGTAGAACCAACCACGGGATTAAATCGGGAGAAGGGTCTTCATAAATAAGTGACTGATACAATGACAGGCGTTATGATTTTCCTTTAATTAGTGATGATTTATTAACGACCTCAAACTTCACTGATTCCTACGTCTCAAAGAGGGTCACACTTAATCGAGCGTTCAGCCGCGCTACCACCGGCACCTCGCTGTTTGGCTGCTCTACTCCTAGCGCCTCACTCGCGGCTGCCTAGCTACGCTACTCCAGCGCCTCTTCGCTGATCTCGCACGGCCCGGCGCCTCAGGACACAACCGTTTACCTAGCGGCCGGGCGTCCTCCTATATGGGCGTCGGGTCTGCCACGGGCCGCCTCACCTGTAAGGGCGTCGCTTACCCGTTAGCGCCGCCTCGGGTTGCACGCTCCGCTCAGTTCGAAGGCTTAACTGCAACTCCCCGCCCCGGCGCCTCAATACTCGCGACACCGACGCCTCAGGACACAACCGCTCATACAGCGGGCGTCCTCTCTAGGAGACGTCGGGTCTGCCTCGGGTCGCCACCCAACGGACCCACGGTTGCACGTTAGCTCCGCTCAGCTCGAAGTCTCAACTGCAACTGCCTACTCGCGCGCTCGCGGCAGGCTCACGCATGCGCTCTAGCTCGCAAAGCACTCGCGCATGCTCGCTAGCTACTTCGCAAGTGTGACGTCAAAAACTACGGTGTACTTAACTGATCATTGATTTATAACAATAAAATAGGTAATTCTCAATTTGCGTCCATGTTACACTATCAAGGAATTCCCTGTGCCAAATCATAAGCGAGAATTACTTCGCTTTTTAGGAATGGCCGGTTTTTATCGCAAGTTTTGCCCAAATTTTGCGCAGATAGCAGAACCGTTGACTAATCTTCTGGCAAAAAACATCAAGTTTGTGTGGTCAGAGGAGTGTCGAAAGGCCTTTGAAAATTTAAAAGGCATGTTAACCAGTGAACCTGTTCTTGTTGCAGCAAACTTTGCGAAACCTTTTAATAAGCTGGTTATCGACGCCAGTGATGTTGGCGTTGCCAGTGGAGCTGCCCTGATGCAGGATTATGACCAAGGTATTGCCCATCCAGTAGCATATTTTTCTAAAAAGTTGAATGTTCATCAGAAGAAATATTCTACCATAGAGAAAGAGGCTTTGGGTTTCATACTGGCCATAAGACATTTTGAAGTGTACCTTAGTGGACCATTACCTACGGTAGTGTACACAGACCACAGTCCTCGTGTACATTCAATAATTCAAAAATAAGAGTCCAAGGCTAATGCGATGGAGCCTGTTGCTCCAAGGTTATAATCTGGAGTTTGTTCACATCCCTGGGAAAGAAAATGTGCTTGCGGACAGCCCAAGTCGATCTTGAATCTGATATGTTCAAATTTAAGGCTCACTAGACACTGCGAATTAAAGTAATGTGGTGTACTCAAATGTTATTCGTTATATCATCAATTTTGAAAGTAATTGTGTGAATTATTGTGATGAAAATGATGATTTGTTATTTTGGATATTACAATGTGGGGAAAAATACTCTATATAGTTGTATCTATATAGTTGTTTTCCCAAGGGGGAGGGTGTTAAGAGTTTGAAGAATTTAAGGAATGTATAGAATTCATTTCGGCTTCTGTCAGTTGTTTCTGGTGGTTAATTCTTGCGTATAGAAAAAAGTTTAGGTATAAGTAAAGGTTCACTGAGCGGTTATGCAAGGAATGTTGTTTGAATTTTTAAAAGTTCCACTCTCGTGAAGTTTCGTGAGAGTTCAAGCTTGTTTCAGTATACTTTTGTTTTTCTTGGCCAGCTTTTGTTGTTGATCCCATTCACCAATCCCTCCCTTTACTAATATCATCAGCCCTATATATACACATGTCTGCATCTAGAACAAAATTATATAAATATTTAAACAAATATATTGACATGTATGTGGAATAAGGAAAGTAAAGGAGGGAAGGAAAATTTGAAAGAACTTGGTGGTAGGGGTTGGTAGAGGAGGCTGAATGAGGAGTGGTGTGTGGTATACAGGGGGAGGGGAAGGTGGGGAGGAGAGGAGGATTAGGCAATGAGAAACAAATGGGGGCAATCAAGTAAGTGGGCAGGTATAGGCAACCAGTGAACAATTGCAGTTCACAATCTAAATCAATCAATATAAATAAGCTCACAATGAAAACAAATAGTGAAAATAAATTGACTCAACTTATTGTTTACGCAACAAATTGGTTACGCAAGTAAATAGGTTTACAAATGTACACGAGGGCAAAAATGAATGTTTGCCCTTGGATAGAACCGGATAACTTGGCCTCGGAGAAGAGTTTATGTTTATGACGAATGAGCTGTTTGAGCTCATCTGTGATCCAGGGGGACTTTTTTCGACGACTTTGTTTTCTTGGTATGCAGTCCCGAATCTTTGCATCTAAAATGTCAAAGAAGCCTTCCCACTAAGCCCCATGCAGGGTTATTGTCATCTAGAAATGCTGACCAGGTAGCGAGGTGCATGTAATAGAGTCTTTCGGTGGGCCAGACAGACGAAAACTTGGCAGACGTCTGGTAACTGATCTCTGTAATCACGTTTCTATTTCGCTTTCCTGTGATTTTTCGCGCCGGGGATTCGTAGGAATTAGATTTTGCTTATCTTCTCACGAATTGTGTTGTTTTTTCTTCCGTTTTATACAACGCAGCGTAATTTTTTTCGTTTGGCACAACAACAAAAAACCGAGTGCTACAAGTTTAGAAATAGCGCGGCGGAACGCAAAACGGTCGATCGAGTTCAGTTGCATGGTCCGAGTCCAATTGGGAAACGGTCGAGTTGACCTGCAACCGTACGTCCGCGGCCGCCCACGCTGTCTTCGAAGCCCTCTGCCAGAGGCTAGCCGGCTCTGGCTTCATACCAAAATACATCACGCTTAGGCATGCCAAGCATGCAAAGTATGCGAGATAAAATTCGCGACATTGCAAATATATGCAAAGATTTTTGCGAAGAAAATGTGTGACATCGCAATTAATTTACAAACTAAGATATAATTAAGTACTGTGCGATTTGCGATGTCCCTCCTTTACATACAACGCGCGTGGCCTTTCCATGCACAAAGAGCGCCCTCTCTCGGCATCCGCTCAAGGCGCGCGAACTTACACATGTAGCTTAACTCACTGCACGTCGGACGGTAAGTTTTGAAGAAAAATCACAAAATTTTAAACAAACCTAGTGATAAATATAAAATCGTTTCTTATCTATTGATCTCCAGTAGGCCTGTGCGATATTTAGACACATACAGGGGTGTGACATTTCAGATTTTTAGCTGATTTCAGCTTTCGTTGTACGCATTATTTGTCCATGCATATATGGGCAATTCCCAAAATTAGGGGTCCAAAATGTTTGGTGTCCCAGTTACGTACGACACTCTCTGCTTCAAAAATCACCACTCGTGATCACAAATTCTCAGTAATGGACTGTAGCCTGTGATCATAGGGGGCAGCATCATTTTCTTCAATGTTTTGTTTTCTGATTCCTAACAAATATTCCAAACAAAAGACCATGCATAAAGGCTTATAATTTGTTCCATGGTATTGGATAGGAGTTTGGTGTCCCGGGTTACCTACGCCAATGAAAATTGGCTCTATAATGAGTTTGCATTAACCTTGCTGCTATATCTACACACAAACATTAAATTTGAGTGGCATTTGTTCAAAAAAAAATAATTATTTTCTACTGGGAAACCACTTTCAATCATTAAAAACACTTGGAAATCTTAAAAAGCATGTCACACTTTTGGACCCCTAATTTTAGGAATTACCTATATGCCATGTCATGCATGTGTACCGCGGCCGGTAGGCTGAATCTTCATCGTGGCTTGTTATTTCCCCGAAGGACCTGCGTAGTGGTTATGCCTGACAAAGTTTTGGTGAGTCCCAGGGAGATTTAGTGTGTCACGGGGAAAAAATGACACATTTGTTTTGTGATATGGTGTTCATGTTGATAAGTAACCTCAGCTCTACATCCGAAAAACCACATCTGAATAACCACACGTGATAAAGTTAGAGCTGAGGTAGGCACCTAAATTCGCGCGCACGTAATTTCGCGAGCTGATGCTTTCCTTGGCGTATCTTCTCAACAACGCATTGAATTATGGGATGACACCATCCCATAATTGATTTTTATTGTCCGTCCATAGCAACAGCCATAGCAACAGCCATAGCCACAGGCAAAGCCACTAATTCGGATCGAGCCATGGTGTCATCCCATAATTCAATGCGGCAGCCATCCGCCATGTTTGACATGGTTCTGCAAGCACGCGAGGTGAGTTTGTGAATTTGAGAAAAATGAAGCTGTGTACGCAAGTTAAATTTTGAGAGTAATACGGCCAGGGAGGTATGTAGAACGTGTAGAGATTTTGATTTTACCAAAAAATGGCAATTTCCTGTAAAAAGACTTGCCTAAAATCAAGATTCCATTTTGAGCAACGATTTTGATGGGGAAAAAAAGTGCTGATCTTGAAAGTCACCCATGCCGCCAACCAGAAGCATATATCAGCAAAGAACAGGCAGTATTTGGAAGTAGTTTGTCACATCATCTTTCAATTTGCATGCAAATGTGAAAAATTAACGCTTTCTCAGTAAGTAATCAAATAACTGTTAATTTAGGGTACACAATTCTACATTATAGTTTAACTTATACTGTTTAGTCAAGGTACAAAATACTACAATCAAAATGGTTCTGAGAAATCTTTAAATTTCACGAAAACTTTCACCACTGATCATCTACTCAGTCTCCAGGCACTAAAAAACAATATTGATTAGGTTTCACTTTCCAAAAGAGGGCGCTTTGAAAGGTACGGGGCTTAAGGAAAGACATGCGTCTCATAGCTTTTCAATTTGGAAGGGGGGGGTGGGGGGGTGGGGTGGGGTATTGTGGGGGTTGGGGTGTAATTGTGGGGGTTGGGTTGTGGGGGGGGGGGTTTGGGTTTGGGGCAAGGTGCATAACAGTAACGCGATAATGAATGGCTATTCGCTGGCAGAGTCGTGACGTCACATTGCGGGCGCTGGACCGTAACTATGGTTACTGGTTCACGCTCACATTTTACATCAATTGTATTTGCGCACAGTGTATTTTACTATTATTCTTTTAGAAGAAAATATTAAAAAATAATGACTTGCAATGGTTTGCTGATACACTGTACCGTACCTACTCCTACCGGTATAACAAATTCGCCCAATGTATAAAATGGCTTAAAGGGCCTGTGACATGCTAAACAACTTTTTGCCTAATCTTTGCTTTATATGATGGATTACTTGTTCAGCAAGACATGCTATTGTTCGTTTGGATGTAAAATTAATAAAAGATACCCTTTTTCAACTTTAAAGATTTCATTGCAATAAACCACAGACAGAGGGCGCTGTTTGGAGTGCATCACGTAAGGAAGACAGAAGGGAAAAGTTAGGAAAAAACATAACACTTCAAGTTGGACTTGTGGCAAATTGCTGCAGTTTCTACTCCCAGTTTCGTCAAGGCTTACAACAGGAAACATGTAGAACAAACTCAAACACTCGTGGATAACAAAAGTTCCAGGAAGTTTTAGAAAAAAGTGGAATCTTTTGTGCACAGTTGAATGTGATTTTCCTGTGTTTGCCTCTTGTGACATCGTGACCTTGGTCATGAATATGCATATTTGCATTAGCATAAAAACTAAAAACCTTTGTTTTAACCCCCCAAACAAGCTCCAAATGGGATTTTTATGAATGTAACCGAGTATATTGGATTTATAGCATAGATTTCATTGATAAAAATCCCAAATAAGGGGCCCTTTAACACTGGTCTTACCTTGTGGGGTACTAAGTAGACAAAGACCGACTTGTGGGGTACCTTTGTTCGCCTTTGTTCCTTGTGGGGTACCATTCTTCCGGGTACCCCATAAGGGTGTAAAACCGTATTCAGTACCGGTATGTGTGTATGTGTACTATGCAACCAAGCATGCAAATGGACCATTTTCGGACAAATGGGGTGGGGGGATTTGTTTTGGTTTTTTTTTTTAGCGTGCCAAAGTGCTTGTGCGGTAAAAAGCTCCGATTGTTGTCGGTTTTATGGTTTTAAAAAAAACCATCGTTCACGCATTTTAGAGAGATGATCGAGTCACAGGCAGGTTTGCTTTTTTTAGGGGAAATTTGATTGAGAAAGGGCAGTTCGAGATGCAAGTAGTTCGTCTATCAACAGTCGTTCACCGTCGTTGGAGTTACGCCCATCTAAAAAATATCAGGGCTAAGAGGCAGATGGGCTGCCTCCTATTCTAAGAGTAACATGTACACAAGGTACCTGTCGAATTTTAGCACGTTTTCCAGCTTGAATTATAAATGTAAAAATTAAAAAGTTTTATAATAATGCACTTTCTGCATGTTATAATTTTTTTGTCTACATGTAGTTGGCCATGGAAGCTCTGACCCCAAATTTCATGAATTTACAAGAGCTCAAGTAACAGGAAATGTACTGTACGTCAGACTACCCAGAATAGTGAACCCCTGTGATGTGGCTTGGAATTAAGGTGAGTTTATGTGGGTCAGTAAGGGCAGTATTTGAAGAAAAAACCAATACAAAAACATAGATAACTTATTGCAGTCCATGCTGGCTACCCTGTCATTCGCAGGGTAGGGGAGAGTGGGGTTAGTTGGAACAGTGGGTATGTTGAAACATTGATATTTTCTTCCACGGCTTTAGTTATTTTTATGAAATCCTGCCACTTATATGTTGCTATGAGCAACATCTATTTCCACTATATTTTCCACAGCACATGTGCTACAACCCTATTAAAGTGAGAAAGGAATGTTTGTTTTTTGACCTTACGAGTACATTTTTTCACCATTCAGAAATGTTGCATTATGCTAATGTTCATAGATTTACTCGACTGGTTTTTGATTACAAAATGAGGTTAACAAAATGTCAAATTGTAGTTTTTCGTAGTAAGCTTGTAAATGTCAAACAGGCCGGCGGGTTTAGTTGGAACAAAATGAGGGGGTTAGTTGAAACATGTTTCAACTACCGGTACCCATCCATAGGTGAAGGTAGTAATTAAATTCCCTTTGGATAGAAGTTTTAGTTTATTTTCTCACATTTTGTGCAAGGGGGACAAAATTTTGCCGTTCACTAGTTTATAATCTATGAACTTGCATGACTTGTACAGCTCGGCCTATACATTTGGTTTTGTTCCCCAAAAGAAGAAAATTTAAAGGCGAAATTTTTTTAATCATAACCTTAATTATTTTACTTTAACAATGTATAGGCCATGCATATTTTGCATTCTATTGCACCGGTACATGTGAAGTGTATGGCTGAGGAATGGATGTTTTACATGTTTTACTGTTAATGTTTAAAAGATAAAGTTCAAGAAGATCAAAACTTCAAAATGTAAAGTTTATAATCTAAATAAATTATAATGTTTTATTGTTAATTTTAACATTTTCAAGTTAGAAAGTTAAAAACAGTTGTACAGTGAAATCTGTTATTAGGACCACCTTGATAAACAGGCCACCTGTTTATAGTGGCCACCCATCTTTGGTCCCAAATGCCATTTGTATAATGCTTAAGTAACCTCTATAAAGAGGCCACATGTTTATAGTGGCCAGTTTTTTTACAGTCTCGAGGGTGGCAACTACAAGTTTCACTGCATTATAAGTGAGCAAAAAGTGATCTTAACCGCTTGATGCATAAATTGTTTTGGTGCTCTTGTTTTGTGCAGGAGTTTGTACGAATCCCCTGGACCCCAAAGGGTTAATTACTGCCCAAAATTACAGGATAAGTGTTTGCCTTGCTAATTAGGGTGATTACAGAAGTTAGGTTGACCACATACCATGTTTCAACTACATGTAACCCCATACCATGTTTCAATATACCCCATAGGTGGGGTAAGTCGGAATAGCTGACATGGTCATGTTCAAGGTGGATTACACAAGAAACCATCAACGATCGAGTCCCAACATTTTATAGGCTCCATTTGTAGCCCAAATATACATGCTTAAACTTAAAGTGGTATATAGTTTTTTTTCTGTAAAAATGTTCCAACTAACCCCACTCTTCCCTAATTGTCGATTATTAGCCTATGAAATCCTTATTGTTTTTATGCACATTTTCCCAAAACTTGTTCCCCCTGCTACTGTATTTTCCAGCTTCGTATGTATCATTATGAGTTGTAACACACACGGTGTAAGCCAAGTTAGGGGGCGTGGATGGCAAAGAGGTCAGTGGAGGGGTCAAGGAAGAGGTGGAAACTACTACAGTGGGAGAGGGAGAGGCGGCGGTTGGAGAGGTTACCATGGCAACAGAGGTATGTGTACATGTAGATACAGTAGTATATGACTCCTGTTGGATTTATCAAAGAGTTTTGCTCCTTTTACTATATTATAGTACATACGAAAACATTGGGACTTCGACAAATTTTTCGTGAGGTCCCTTTTTCAATTTTTTTTTAAAAAGTCTATAGAGTTCTGTTTAACCGCTTTTCCTGTGGTATTTACGCAGTGATCCCAGGGTTTTCCCGCAGTAAATTCGTGCATGCAATTACATGTACTGGGGAATCCGTGTAATCTCTGGACGTATTTCTTTCTTTGTGTAACATTCTGTTAACCTTTTATTAAAACTTGTACATGTACATGTACATGCGTGGGAATTAATGTACCTACATGTACTCCCCTCTGTATGCACATACATGTACGGGTAAGTATGATCATAAATTTACTATACAGGAAAAAGGCAACCAAACCATTGCATAAAGTTGAGTTCATTGAACATACATGTACAGTATATGCATTTTGTCTTTTTATTGTGCATTTTAGGAGGAAGAAATTCCAACTATTCTAACTACCGAGGGCCCACAAGTGCCAGCCGCCATACTGATGACACTGTCACAGATGCAATCAATCCCTACAAAGGCTGGAAGTACTACTTCAAGGATGAAAGTAATTTTTTTTTCTTCTGTTTATAGAATTGACAGTTTTACTCAATCGTGTAGTTTTACTATTTGTAAAGGCCATTGTATAATTTGCAATGACCCAAAATTTCACTTAACGAGTTGGCAAGAGAAACAAAAACTCTCATTTAGGAATAATACTGTACAGTATGGTATCAACGTGCTACAGAATTATTCCACATGATCGATGTGGTGCCATTTCAGAAGAGAAATAATTTAGCATGTAAACTTGTTTTGTTTTTGTTTATTTGTACCGCCTGGGCCCAATTTCATAGAGCTGTTTAACAGCCCATTTTCTGTTAACTGAGCGTCAGGCTATTTTATAGACTTCGTTAACGGTAAGCAACTGAAAACCTGCCGCTGAAAAGAGCCAAATTTTGCTTAAGATAGTGACGCAACAATGGCGGTTTCCAAACGCGCGCATGCTTAAGCACGCCGCGGCCGTGAAATAGACTTACCCGGTAACATTAGCACAACTTTTCTGCTACAGTACTAGCACACGTTTTCAGCTAGCGCTTTAGCAGCTCTATGAAATTGGGCCTAGATCTACATGCTATGTAAGCAGACAACAGTGTTGTAGTCGAGTCACCAATATCGAGTCCGAGTCTTGAGTCATTAGCCTCGAGTCCGAGTCCGAGTCACGATTCACTTTCCTCGAGTCTGAGTCACAAGTCAATTCGCCAAAATGGATCTGCTATACATGTAGTTTCGTACACACAATAATGTGAAATGATGATGTGCTTGTGCGCTCCTTGCCAGCCTGGCGGGGCAGTGTCAAATTCTCGCGTTGTACTGTGTTTTTGACTTAAGAATCCTGCATTAAGTGCGCGAATATATATATTTTTTCTTTTTTTGAAATATGTGACTCGTAAGTCACGAGTCACCATGCATGTTTGAGTCCGAGTCATCATGGTCGTGTCTGAGTCCGAGTAACGAAAATTGTAACTGGAGTCCGACTCGAGTCCGAGTCCTTGACTCGAGTCCTACAACACTGGCAGACTACAAAGAGAAAGGTTTGTACTCGACTGCCGCTATTTTCATTTGCAGCCTAAACAAATGATCAGGATAGGAACCTTTTCAAAATTACAGTACATGTACATAGTGTCTCGGGAAAGCACTGAGTATGCAGTGCTAATCAAGTTACGTCGGGCAGGGCAAAACAAACCCTAATTAAAATTCATTCTCCTCGACGCAAGCCAAATCGCATTCTATTATGTACAACTTACTCTTTCGCGTTTAGGTCGACCAGTTATGGGTAAAAACGGCGTATTAGGACGACCGACCGCATTAGGGCGACCGACCCTTACGAAAAAGTCCTGTGGTATTACCACAAAAAAATACCACAGGACATTACCACAGGAATATTCCTGTGGTATTTTGGGACATATACCACAGGACATTATTACCACAGGAAGTTCCTGTGGTAAATTTCCTGTGGTAAAATTCCTGTGGTAAATTTCCTGTGGTAAATTTCCTGTATTAACATTCCCGTGGTGATATTCCTGTGATAACAATCAAGTCAATCGAAATCTTACAAATGTTTTGTTTGGTTTGTCCAACTTAAAGCTGCCAAACCAGACTATAAGGTCAGTTCAGCAGTGGTTCGGGGTTGAACCAGTGTTGTTCATTCTGTGCCCACAAGAACCACTGCAAAGAGCTTTAACTTGCGTCGGAATGTTTAGTGCTCAAGACTTAAATGTTTACCAGGCCATTGGCCAAATGCAGCTATCTATCCATGGTTGGTCACGGGTAAAAACAAACATAAAACAAAAAGAGGCCATTATGCTTTAAGTATGGCATTATGCAAAATGTATTGATGCATATTTCTATTTGATAAATGAGTACAATTTCAATTCAGAACATAATACATTATGTATACATGGCATCCGACAATGTGCATTACAGTAAATTGGTACATTGTGTTTCCGATTTGCATATTCATGTACACTTGTTCCTGTGGTTCTTTTTGTGGTAAATTTCGTGTGGTAATCGGTTCCTGTGGTACTCTGGTTCCTGTGGTACGCGTCCCTGTGGTACTCTGGTTCCTGTGGTACGCGTCCCTGTGGTACTCGTTCGTGTGGTAATCGGTTCCTGTGTTACTCTGGTTCCTGTGGTACGCGTCGCTGTGGTACGCGTTCGTGTGGTAATCGGTTCCCGTGGGACTCTGGTTCCTGTGGTACGCGTCCCTGTGGTACTCGTTCATGTGGTAATCAGTTCCTGTGGTACTCTGGTTCCTGTGATACGCGTCCCTGTGGTACTCGTTCGTGTGGTAATCGGTTCCTGTAGGACTCTGGTTCCTGTGGTACGCGTCCCTGTGGTACTCGTTCATGTGGTAATCGGTTCCTGTGGTACTCTGGTTCCTGTGGTACGCGTCCCTGTGGTACTCGTTCGTGTGGTAATCGGTTCCTGTGGGACTCTGGTTCCTGTGGTACGCGTCCCTGTGGTACTCGTTCATGTGGTAATCGGTTCCTGTGGTACGCGTCCCTGTGGTACTCGGTTCGTGTGGTACTCGGTTCGTGTGGTAATCGGTTCCTGTGGTACTCTGGTTCCTGTGGTACGCATCCCTATATTTTTCTTGTGGTAATTGCTGTGGTATTGAGGACCAGGATATTTGGCATTGACATTACTACACAAACCTGTGTGGTACTCTTGTGATAATGTTTTTTTCCTGTGGTATTTCTGTGGTATCTATCTGTACCACAAGATTACCACAGGATCAGGATATCTGGCATTGGCATTACAACACAAATCTGTGTGGTACCCTGTGTAATTACATGTACCACAGCAGTACAACAGGAATACCACAGGACATGTTCGTAAGGGTACCACATAAAATTGTGTGGTATTGATTTTCCTGTGGTAATTCCTGTGGTATCTACATGTACCACAAGAATACCACAGGACCTGGATATCCAGCGTTGGCATTACCACATAAATATGTGTGGTACTCCAGCGGTAAATACTTTTCCTGTGGTAATTTCTGTGGTATCTACATGTACCACAGGAATACCACAGGAATACCACAGGACATTTTCGTAAGGGGATAGCCGGTCGTCCTAACGCCAAGTGCTTCAAAAACCATCTTTATTAGGTCAAAAACCATTTTTATTAGGTTCTTAACCATTTTTATTACAAATGTAGGTCACAAACCATTTTCGTCTAGGTCGCAAAACTTTTTTTCAGAGAATTAGGTCGAGAAAATGGGTGTCAATTCATGAGTTTTTTTTTTCGACAATTTTGTGGTTTTAGTGGTCTCTGTAAGCACTCTACCCAAAACGGTCATCCTAATACGGGAAAAAGTTATTATACAACTTAAATACAAATTAATAATAAAAATAATTAAAATGTAGTAACTTATTTTAATGTCAATTATTTTAAGGCAAGGCACATTGTACTGTAAATGAGGTTGTGGGTTCGAGTCCCACCCGAGCACACTTTGAGTTTTTAACATACATGCATATATGTACATGTATGATAATACAATTAAAAATTACTTTGTAGATCAATCCTGAGATTCTAATCCTGATTGATTGGTAAGAGGAGTACTATCCCGCGTGTATACATCAACAAATCTTAAGACCTAATGCCCTCCAATTGTTACAAAACAATTTCCAAAGTGGTGTCTCTTTATTTTTTCATATTTGTTTTGTTTTGTTTTCAAACCTTAACCTTATTTGGCAGGTTACAGCGATCATTCCCCAACCGTCAGTAAGGTCAACGCATTTGAGAAATTCTTTGCGTCAAGAATGAACACCTATGACAAGGTACAGTACTTTCCTAGTGTGCAAGGTATCACTAAACAGACCAATCCCAAATATGAGGAGAGCAGAAAACCATATGGCCCTCACTGAAATTTAAACGTGAGACCTCTGACGCACCAGACGATACTGTACACAATTCATGTACGGCCAACTAGTGGTTATCTGTTTTAACCAGAAATCCTTTTCAGGTTACGAAAATTTCATTTCATAATACACTACTCACAATAAGTTAGTGATATTGTTGGGGGTACGCAGATATTTTATTGAGGTATGCATTCCGCTTTAATGATTTTGTATATGATTAGACAGTTGTATGTGTATGACAGACCCACATGATATCACTGAAATAGGCGAAAAAGTCATTTAAAGAAGAAAAAAAAATCCAAAAACATCATACCAATATCCCTAACTTATTTTGAGTAGTGTAGTTGGACAAAGGTACATGTATTTATTAGCCATTCCTCCTCCTCCACCACCCCCCCTCCCCCATCCCCAAAAAATTACAAAACTGACAACTGATACAATGAGAGAGGGGGGTGGGGCGGGGAGGTAGGGGGCGGGGGGAGTGGATGTTAAATCGGGTTTGTTTTGCCCTTACCCAACGTAACTTGATTAGCACTGCATACTGAGACTCTGAGAAAAACTTCATAGTGTGCTCTGGTGGGACTCGAACCCATGATCTCCTGCATACTAGGCAGATGTCTTAACCACTTGACTACCCAGCTGGCTGGTGTTGAATGTGGCCAGTGTTGTGTGGTGTACTTCATATCAGAAGGCGTTATGATGTTTTTTGTTTTTTGGGGTTTTATTTTGGTGTGTGCATCCCTAGTGGCCAACAATCTGTGATGACCTTTGAAGAAGTCACATTATTTACATAATAGTGCACAATTGGTGTGCACCAAATCTACACACATTTTCAATTTGGACTGGTGACAATTGTACACATGACATGACATGTACATAAAACTACACATACTATTGATGAGTACTACTAACTTGTCTGTATCCTTGGTCCTTGACAAGATATTCTTCATGTTCTTGGTAGGATGAGATTGAGAGGAAAGGAAGCATCACTGTTGATTACAAAGAGCTGTTGGAAGATGAAGATGTTATGCAGTCAATGCCTGATCTGAGGACTGATATCAGAGACCTCCCAGAGAAGATTATCAACTGCCTTGGATTGGCTATGCACCAGGTACTATATGTATTCTGTTTTTTTGTAAAACTGACTCAGCGATGGGTACTCATCATTTATCAAGCCTAATACAGACATCGCTGAAAATGTTCCTGTCGGCGTTGTTCTGTAGCGACCAGTCTCCAGTATTTTGCTCTGTATTGTATTTTAGTTTGTTTTTTGACTAGATGTTTGTGTCTACGTTATCATCATGTCAGTCAAAGTGGATAGCATTACACATGTATGTATGTGGATTGTGTTTGTGTCTTTGTTTCTTGCTGCTGTGCCAGTATATCGTTGTTTTGATAGTCCAGTCCCACCGGCGCTGCTGAGTACGTACAACTACCATTTTGTTCATGCACTATCCAATGCCCCGGCATCGAGGACAAGGCCTGTGGGCTTGCCAGCCTTCACTCCAACAAAAGACAACGAACATGATGGCCTGTGGCCTCAGAGGCGAGGAAAGCGGGGTGCGGTGTTAAGCAACGGATACAGGGAAAAGGGGACACCGGCTGCCATTGCCGGCAGTAATCGTTCGGAGATAGACACTGGTAAACAACGGGGAGGTGGTGTTTGTGCCTATGTAAATAAGCTTCGGTTTGATAATTTTCAGGTAAAAACTACCTTCTCTAATCGGGATATTAAACTAACGTGTGTGGTATGTAGACCACGTGAATTTAACCAGGTGCATTTTATTCCTCGTCTATATACCTCGGACTTCCAATGCTGATGAAGCCGCTCGTATAGTCCACGATACAGTACAATCATTTGAAACTTTAGCACCGGACTCACCTAAAATAATTCTTGGTGATTTTAACCTTGTCCAATTGGAAGAGATGTTGCATTACATGCAGTGTGTCGACAGCCCAACAAGGGAAGGAACATTCTGGAACGCTGCTAGTAGTAGTGGCCTATCCCGTAGAATACGACGATGTAGCTCAATGTCTAGCTGCACGACGGTTCTCACAAGTAGCAATGTATGCAGCAGATGAAATAGAACGGCAAAAGTGGATGGCAGAACGCCAGCGAGTATGATCCTTCATCAGGGTCTGCCAGGAGCTAGCTGGAATCTGGAAACTCCGCAGATCACGCTTCAGGACATCCTTATAGCGGAGCTTTGGATGGCCGCGGGGGCGAGGAGCATTGGAAAGCTCTCCGAAGAAGATGTCCTTCGGCAGTCGACCCTCTTCCTGCCTGCAGACGTGGCCAGACCAACGGAGGCGGCGAGCTGACAACATTGTGAACATATCACTGACTCCAGTGAGCTCAAGGATAGCAGGATTTGATAGTCGGTCTTGCCAGGATATCCCCAGAATTTAACGCAGGCAGCGAAAGTGGAAGGCGTTCCTGGCGGCGGTAGGATGGCCATGCCTCACTACAGTAAAGTAGAATGCTCAACACACAGGCCACATAGACACGGATCTTCAGTTTGATGGAAAGTGCCCGGTTGTCCCAAACACGACCACGGAGTCTACCAAAGGTGGTTGCAGCCCTGCTTATCCGGGAGTCAAGTTCTGCATCCAGAGAGTTGCTGCTGGTGGCTGTAGAACCCAGATACTGGAATTTGTTGACTGTGCTCAGAGGCGTGCCATTAATGGTAATCGATGGTGAACTGCCTAAGCCTTGTGCTAGCACCACTGTCTTACTGAGGCTGACGGTCATGCCAAAATCCCGGCAGGCACCAGCGAAGGCATTGCATAGGTCTCGGAGCTCATCTGAGGAATTGGCAACGAATGCAGCATCATCAGCGTATAGAAGCTCCCGGATGAGAACAAGTCTCGCCTTTGTCCTGGCACGGAGACGGGACAGATCGAACAAATTCCCAGAACTACGTGTGTGAAGTGAGATCCCAGATGGTACAGGAAATGCACAATACAGTAGAGCTGAGAAGAAGATTCCAAACAAGGTTGAGGCTAGCACACACCCTTGCTTGACGACACGACAGAATGCAAATTTGGCTGATCTTGAGCCATTGAACTGGACTGTGGCGGTCATATCATCATGGAAACACATCAGGATAGACAGAAGCTTACCTGGGCAGCCAAGACGTCTGAGGATGGAGAACAGGCATGAGCGGCTCACATTATCAAATGCCAAGTCGATGAAGGCTGCATGAAGGCTGCATACAGAGGTCGTCCCTGTTCGACGCACTTCTCCTGAAGTTGTTTGAAGGAGAGCACCATGTCAACAGTGGAACGAGAGGGGCGAAATCCACACTAACTTTTAGGGAGGATTCTGTTGCCGATGATCTGTAGCCGAGGTAGCAGCACTCTAGCAAGGACCTTCCCAGCTAAACACAGCAATGAAATTCCCCTGTAGTTATTGCAGTCCTGACGGCTACCCTTGTTTTTATAGAGGGTTATGATGTTGGCATCTTTTAGATCCTGTGGCAAGAAGCTCGAATCCCAACACATAAGGAGAACAGTGTGAATAAGCTCTGTAGCTAAAGCGTGACCACCTTTCTTAAATACCTCTGGAGGAATACCATCGATGCCCGGAGCCTTGTTGTTCTTTAAGCTGCTGATGGCACGTTTCACTTCAGCCAAGGTGATAGGGTTGTCCAGTTCTTCAAGGACAGGGAGCTGAGGTATGGTAGAAATGGCAGAGGCACTAACAGTGGCATCGCTGTTACAAAGTGCGCTATAATGCTCTACCCAACGGTCCAGCTGAGCTGTTTGGTCTGTGAGGATAGTACCGGTGGAAGACATCAAAGGAGCAGATTTCTTTGGAGTCGGACCAATTGCTTCCTTGATGCCTTGGTATAGATCGCCAGAGTCGGAGCAACGCTGGATACGACCGCACAGGTGAGACCAGTACTGTTGCAAAGCTGCTCGAGTAAGGTGCTGAACAGTGCTCTTAGCATCCCGAAGGGCAGCTTTCGAGGATCGTTACGTGTTGATCAGGCGGCATTTGTTTCTCGCTGACCGTTTGATTTCGAGCGCTGGGAGCAGTACTTCGGCGCTATCCCGGAACCAGTCAGGTTGCTTTCGCAAACGGCATCCAAAAACAGTTGAAGCACTGTTGTAGACAACTGAACGGAACCTAGACCATGCACCATCAGGGTTTGCAGAGATGGGCGCTGAGCTGAAATTGCCAGAGAGGACATCATGGAACTGAGTGACACGGTTGTTATCATGAGTTGAAGCAGTGTCTACATGTATAGCAGGCAATGGTTTGGGGGTTACACGATGAAAGCTCTTGAATGATAAACGGAGCTTGCATCGAACAATTTAAGTGCATGGTCTGTGTTGCAGTCGGCAGAATGCAAGCTGCAGCAGTTGATGTTGCGTAACTGCCTCCGTCTGACAATGATGTGGTCCAGCTGGTGCCAGTGATGTGAACGGGGGTGTCTCCAGGTGACCTTGGAGTGCAAACAGCCTGCAAAAAATTTGTTTGTGATGCACAGAGCATACAAAGCACAAAGCACAGAGCTCAAGGAGACATTGGCCATTTTTGTTCATTTTCCCAACTCCATGTGGCCCAATTACATTCTTCCATGCACTGCTGTCAGAGCCGATGCGGGCATTGAAATCCCCAAGAAGGATGACATCATTACCAGTAGGGACGCTGCGTAACAACTTGCTAAGCTGGAGATAGAAATTGTCTTTAGACTCTGGGGTAGAAGTCAGGGTAGTTGCGTACGCGGAGATCAGGGTGATGTACTGTAACCAGTGCTGAGACGCATACGCAGAGACATGAGGCGAGGAGAGATGGCAACAGGTTGTTGAGTACAGGAAAGTAAGGAGTTCTTTACTGCAAAACCTGTACCATGCATGGTCCTTGAGTCTTCTGTATAACCGCTCCAGAAGAAGGTAAAATTATCCTCATGGAGAGAACCATAACCAGTCAGACACATTTCGCTGAGAGCTGCAATACTTATACCAAGACGGGTAAGCTCAAGGTCAACCACTGCTGACTTTCGTGGTGATGGAGAGTGGCTGTCTGTGTGAACACTGAGAGTGCGAACATTCCAACAAGCTAGGCTATATAGGCAGTAGCAGGATGACGACCCGGTCGCGCCTGCCTGGAACGCGAACCTTGCCGGGCAACGAAAGCCCCTGAAGAGGATGGCTCCCGCATTGCCGGTAGCTGAATACTGTTGTGAACCATTCATAAAGGTAGACGCCGAGCGCCGAGGCAGATTTAAAGAGAGCAAATGCTTGCCTAGGACAGGAGCTCTCCTCCGGGCCTAACATTCACTGAGTCCAGCGGAACGCAAAAAGCGTGACGGCGGGAATGAATGGAGGCTGCCCCGCAGTAGCAAACTAAAGATGCCTGTTGACTGCCAACTGTTGGCCCTGAATTTCGATGAGCTCATCTGCTTGCCAGTCGGCTACAACATGCCAATGTATTAAACAAACTGATGCCATGATTGTAGCTGCCAACTCCTGCTGCCGAGCTGACAAATGTGGACGAAGTCCACTAACCCTAAAAAGGGGTTTTGAAATCAGAGTTTTCCTTCTCCTAGGTGGGCGGCTATCCAAGGCTGTGAGCCCCACCAACCCAAGTTTGAAGCAGACTTACAGTACATGTACTGTCTCTCAGGTGGACTGCCTCCCATGGCTAACAAGCTCCACCTGCCTGGAGCAATCTGGTTTTAAGGTGCCAGTAACCCGCCTGCACACCCCTGCCCACAGTTCTAAACGGGGATTGGCACGTGAAGCCGGGCAGTAGGAGTTTGAGTTAGGAGAGGCTATTTGAGACGCTGATCATATGGGACATTTCATGGAAAAGGAGTGGCTCAATGCTCCTTACTGCCCCGGGGGTCAAAGGTCTTAGGAACGTTGCCACTGTTCTGTTAAAAACGCTAATCAGGCAGTAATTTGTCCCAGCATCGGACTCTCTGAAGTCTAAATATTGCCAAAAGCTGAAAACAGTGAAACCTGCCAAGAAATGCGTGAAGGTCTGGAAAGAGGATGTTGAGTATACTCTGCAAACTTGTTTTGCTATTCTAGTATATTTAGCGAGCAATAATAATGAAGCTACCGACATCGTCAGTAGTTACATAAGCTTCTGTGTGGAGCTTCACGTGCCTACAAAAACAGTCAAGGTGTATCTGAACAAGCCCTGGATAAGCATGTCTCTGAAAAGGCTGCTTGATCAGAAACGAGAGGTCTTTTTCAAGAAA
Organism: Henricia sp. BOLD:AAB3569; assembly: GCA_037783545.1. Taxonomy (NCBI): domain Eukaryota; kingdom Metazoa; phylum Echinodermata; class Asteroidea; order Spinulosida; family Echinasteridae; genus Henricia; species Henricia sp. BOLD:AAB3569. The sequence continues at coordinate 414,522 of JBBELK010000366.1, read as the reverse complement.
GGCAATGTAAACTTAACTTATAAGTTACGAGAGCTGAAGTTCACGACAGAAATAAAAAGAGCAAAGAAACTCTATAGAGATAAACTACACAAATGTTTCCGTGGCAACAATACCAGAGATGCTTGACAGTGTCTCCATAACATCACAGGTTTCTCTTCCAGAAAGAATGCTGACTCGTTCTTGGGCACAGACAACCACCTGGTGTTTGCAAATGAACTAAATCAGTTTTTCGGCAGATTTGATACCATGACTGGAGGGATCAACTGGAAGATCAGCTCTCTGCCTTGTCTCCTACACAGGATCAGCCTATTACCATCAGGCCAAACAAAATAAATAGTGTGTTTACGGTAACCCGACCTACCTGGAATTTTTTAGGCCAAATTGCCGACCTAAAACTTTTTATTGCCAATTTTCAAGTTGATAATTTTAGATGAGCACTATTTGCAATAATTTACAACAAACATAACATTTTCTTGCACTTGTACATGAACATGGTTAATAGTGTTAATAGTGAGTTTCAAACACTGCAAAACAACCCGCAAATGCATGAACTGATGAAATGTAAAAAAAAATGACAAAATAAAATTATTTTCCTACCTACCTACCTGGATTTATTTTAGGCCGTTACCGTAAACGCACCATTTATTTTGTTTGGCCTCACTACCGGGGAGGTAGTGAAGCAATATAAAAGACTGAATATACGCAAGACAACCAGACCCACTAATGTCAGTTTTACTCCACTTTTCACATCACTTTTTTTGAAAATTACACGACAAATTTACTCGAAAAAAATCCACCCTTAGCAGGCATTGTTTTTTGCCGCACCACTTGAAAACCACACAGAACGTCAGACACTTGAAGCTCAACGCTTGACGTGCATGTGCAACCTGGGGCCAATTTCATAAAGCTGTACATGTTTTATAGCAGAAAAATTTGCTGAATCCAAAATTTGTTTGCTTCATAAAAATTGGTTAATAGTCAAAATTGTATGTCAACTGTGTTCTTAGCAAGAATAGCAGATATTCTTGTAAAAAAACATTTTGGATTAAGCAAATTTTTCTGCTAAACAGCTTTATGAAATTGACCCCAGGCATAGTGGCATCCCACATACACCTTTATTTGATCTACGTTAGCAGTCGCCTCATGTAAATGGTACAGCTCTTCAAATTTGTTAAGAGGGCTGAGGTGGGAGATGGGAGGTAGGGGAGAGACGTGGGTGCTGGATGAGGGTGAGGGATGGGAGGACGAGAGTGAGATGATGGGTGAGATGGGTGAGATGATATTACAAATACGGTCACGATAATGCCCAACTTGCAAATGCCATTGCAAGCTGCATATGTTTTCAAATGTTGACACCCCTAAAACACTCCACAAACGTCATTGTTTAAAGGCAGAACACATGATTGGTAAACAAATAGTTTTATCTCCCTGTGTGATTGAAGATATTGATGATTAAAACCAACCTGGAGTAAAAGTCAGCTCCATACTTCGTCTAACTTTTGGAAAAAAACAGTCAAAAAAAGCTTTACAAGTGACGTTTTGGCAAAGTGGTTTTGAGGCGACGTGGTTCAGGGGCGAAGTTTTCAGGGCGAAGTGGTACAGGGTGAAGTGGTTTTGGGGCGAAGTGAATTTTCGTCTCATGAGACGAAAATTAATTGTCTTACTCATTTCTCAAAGACTATAGCACTTCAGACAAAACCATTTTCTTTCTCCATTTTTCCGAAAGAAAATTATTTTCTTTTCTATATCTACCTCAACAAAAGAAAATTAAAGAAAATTACACCAAAAACGTTTTTGGAGAACATTTGGTAGGAAGAGCCGCCTACCTCGCTATATTTCATATACCAACAAAATTCAATCATTGAATTCGATATACACAACAATGACTTTCAAAACATTTACACACTGTAGCCCAACTTGGGCCGATTGCGGAATCCGCTAGAATCAAAAGGTTGTTTGAACAGTGCTAAACAATAGTGAATGGCATATGTTGAAATTTCAGGGGATTGCCGATAAAAAAAAAAATGTATGCTCAGGGTTGAAAAATTAGTTGACGTAAGTAGGCTGGGAACACCCATCGCAGAAAAATATCTCTCGGCGATTTTTACTGGGCAAGTGCGAGTGAAAGTCCTGCCTGCCTATAGTGACATATCCGCTCCTTGACGTAGCTGGTCAGTTTTAGACAGTTTTGTTTTCAAAAATTGTGCAATCGGCACGGCTAACGTTGCTGATATCGCTAAGACGAAGAGAACCAGCGTAGCTGATGAAACAAATTAAAAAGGATCCTTAAGTCAGCTATTAGGTAGCCGCAGAGTGCCCGTAGGCATCAAAGAGCTGGCTCATTACCGCTGGTGAAACCGTCCGGTTCTTTCCGGTTTGGGGTCGAAAGCTAATGTGCGTCTGTATGCTTGGAGCACCATCTTGATGAGTGGGTCGTCGTGGGGGTTGCAAGTCAGCTAAGCGATGTCAAGGATATAGGCAAGGTCGCTGGGTCGAACCAGAAACGCCGAGATGCCGTCGTTAGACGATGCCCAGGCTTCCCAGTGCTTCCGGACGGAAGATCAGAGTAGATTTTCGTGGTGGGTGATTCCTTGGCCGAGAGGAGTATGCGATGGCAACTGACGTCTGGCCAGCAGTTGACGATCTGGGTCAGTGTATGATACGAGCGAACTGCTCCCGTATTTCTGAAACAAAAATATACGAGAAACGGCAAAGCAGCTGGAAATAGCTGGAGTGTCTAATTGACAAACATGAGTTTTTTCTTTCAAATTAGGCATAAAGGCCCATTGTGAAGGTGGCGCGAAGGCCAAAATATTCACAGCAGTTGAAGATCTGGGTCAGTGTATGTACTAGCGAACTGCTCCCAGATTTCTGAAACAAAAATATACGAAAAACAGCAAAGCAGCTGGAGTGTATATATGACACAAATAAGTTTTCTTCCGAATTAGGCATAAAGGCCCATTATTCACACCGTGGATTCGGCGCCCAACACCGACAGTGGCCACGAAAAACCCCCATGTGGGGGGGAAACGTGGGCGCGACCCGGATGTTGGACGAAGGTCATGCACCCTTGCTCCGAACGACGCTGCAAAGCAACAATTATTATATGAAGGGCTGGGAGGGTGGGTAAGCGAGGTGAGGTTGCTCAACCGAGAATGAACCGTGAATAGAATGGTTAGAAGGGTTACGTGAATAGAAGGGTTACGTAACAAAGCGCGCTTGGAATTAGCGCGTTAGACATGTCGTTCGATAACGAAAAGAAAAGACACTTTTTTTCTCCAATCTTCCGAAAGAAATTTTTTTTCTTTTCTATATCTACCTCATGTGAGACACAAAAAAAGAAAATTACACCAAAAACGTTTTTAGAGAACATTTGGTAGGAAGAGCCGCCTACCTGAGCGAGAACGCCAACAGACGGGCAGGGAACAAAGAAACAAAATTCAAACAAAGATAAAATGCTCAATATGAATCACACACGAAAAATAGAGTAGTCTGAAAATGAACAGCTTGCGCTTAGCGTATACGCAAGTTGAAGCAGTAATGTTAATACATTAATATATATATATATTATATTTATTTACCACATCCAACAGCGGAGGGACCGCCAATTACAGGAATGGGAGCAAGTGTGGTTGAGTGCCTTGCTCAAGGGCACAGGTGCCACAACCCGTCACGGCCAGGAATCGAACCTACATTCTAGTACTAGCACAGGAACTTACGTTCGACGCACTAAACCGCTCGGCCATATACACCCCACATAAAGGGCCTTTAAAAAAGGGGGCAAAGGCCAAAAAAAAAAAGTATTAAAGAACAAACTAGACCACCAAATGGGTCTAACATTTTCAAAATGCACTATAATAATTCACTGATGCACGCCAAATCGGCATCGCCCAAAAATGGACTGATTCGCAATACCATACAGAGGTACAGTGCTAGCCTTAAAGAGGCAATTAGCATAACAACATTTCAATGAAAATTAGACCACCCAATAGGTCAATTTTTCAATGTACAATGATTTTCCACTGATGCACGGAAATCAGCATCGCCCAAAAAGGGACTGACTGGCAAATACAGGAGTTCAAAATGTTGAATGTACGCTTACAGTGTGAGCCCAAAGGGATAAAGACCAAAAATTATCTTTGCAACACAAATAGACGAACAAAAGGGTCGCATATTTTTGGAACGTACAAAATGTATAAGGAATTATTGATGCGAGCAAACCGGCATCGGCAAAAAGACGCAGTTCTCATGAACTGAAAAGATATTGTACTTGTGATATTTACCACACAACCTGCACTTACGTGCGGAAAGAGCAATGCAGGAAGTACAGAACCCGAAATTAGATGTACGTGTGGGTAATGAAGAATCGAAGCGAAGTGCTAAACAATCAAATGACGTCTGGCAAAAAAACGATTTCGTTCCTAAGGAAGGAGGGTAAATGAAATATGTACCCACCTCCAATCCTTCACGTTAATGTGCAAGTGGATGCCGTCAGGGCATACGATAGGCCAAAAGGAAGATGTAGGCCAGCGTGGAACAACCAAGGTACCAGTAATATTGCCCGAAAGGATGCGCTTAAAAACTTGAACTATCAAAGAAACTGGGGGACAAAAATAATTATTCGTACCCGCCCAATTAAGACTGAAAACGTGTCCTCTGGCTGCGCGCGCGTACCAGAATCTGGTATTAAATCGATTAATCTTGGCATTACGAGGCGAGGCAAATTGATCAACTGTGTGAGGGCCCTATACATGTAGGCTATTCAGAAATTGGAATGATTTCTGATCGACTGACCAGTTGTCGAAGTCGCGAAATTTACTAATTTTGTCCACTCAAGTTCTCGTATCTGGGTAACAAAGAAAATGTGGTTGGAAACCGTGTCGGTACATGTATATGCAAAACAATAGAGTTGTCCCACGTGCAGCGAGATTCAATCGCGCGATAAGACGAGCGAGTTATGAATTTAGATACAATTAAGACCGAGTGCCAATAAGGATGAGATTATGTGACCGGTAAAGCGGGCCATTCCATAAGTCTTGCACGAGAATTTTCTATTTTTTGATTTGCGGAACAAGATAATAAGCCCCATGATGTGATAGTTTAGGTAGGTGATCACACGCGTATAGTTTTACTGGGGACGAATCCGCTTTTTGTTGTGATGGAACGAACGAAGGAGACGTTGGCGGAAGCGAAATCCGGATCGGGAGATACGATAAGACCGTCGTTGCTGTACATAAACGCTATAATGCCGTTTAGCCGATAGTGGTGGACTAATGGTCTAGTGAGCTTGGTGAATACGTGGCAAGTGCTGCTAATTGCGCTGTTATCTCCGGCGTCCAGTGACGTTAAAGCAGAGTCAATTAAAGACGAGAGTTTTTTGGTATGGCAAAACTGGTCTCTGTTTCCTTCACTTTTAAAGTCCGGTGGGTTGTCCCCTGCAGTGCGTTGTCTCTTGACTGCCGACTCTACCTTGCTGTCAATGTAATTATACAGCGATCTAATAGCAAAAAGGATCTCTTGGTTGGACGCGTCGGTATTGCACGGGTTCATATTGAATGACTGCATGTACAGTGTAGCGAGGTGAGGTTGCTCAACCGAGAATGAACCGTGAATAGAACGGTTGACGTTTATATGAACGACCACGGAAAAGGGTTACGTAACAAAGCGCGCTTGGGATTAGCGCGCTAGACCTGTCGTTCGATAACGAAAAGAAAAGACACTTTAGGCGAAGTTTATATCATGTAAGTTGTGTAAGTCTGTGTAAACATTTCCAAGGGTGAGCAGGGGCTTTAATGAGAAAACTTACCAATCTACCCCTGGTTTTATTCCAGAAATGTAAACAGTAAGGATGAACGAGGACAAATTATGTCCAATCTATCTGAACCAAATTTGAAACTTGAAATCATTGTGTGATTCGCTACTGCAGTGTTGAGTTTACGTGTATTTTACACTTGACTTACAACACCACACACATGTCGTCTGTTTGGACAGGCTGTGCATGTAGTGTACATGTACATGTACATGTAGTATAGGAAAGCGTACACACTACATGTATGATATGAAAGATACATGTATTCATTCCATGTCGTCGCATAGTGAAATGAGAAGATCCAACATAGGTGGTGCTATCGTGGCCATTCCCCTGAAGCCAGCCATTTGTATTGTTTCTTGTATTCTTTCCTTTAAAATTAGTCTTGTTTTGTTTGTTTTTTGCTTTTTTTCCCCCTCAATCTAGGTTGTTTCCACTGGATTTAAACGAACCTGCAACTGGGTCGAAAACCCTGGGAAAATATCCCTACATTTTCGAGATTTGTGCTCTTACAGTAAATCAAGGATTTGGTCGGATCCAACTGGAGCAACTCATTTTATCCAATAGCATTTTATTTGACTGTGTGGAAATCCAACAGATTTGTAAAAGGAGAATTCGATGAGGATCTTGTTTTTGATGCGTTGGAGCCAGACTGTTTCGGGAACGACAAAATGGGAAGCGACTTTTTTACAGCTGATGATGAGGTAGTTAGCTACCTCATCGTGCGGCCCTTCATGCAGCCCGTCGCGTGCGGGATCAGAGCCCAGTAGACGTCAAAGTTGAGATGTAGAAACGGGAGGAGGTCAGCCAGGAGAGAAGCGAGGAGGGGAAGGGTTGCTTGGATGGCCGGGCACTGGATGAAGAGATGAAGGAACCGGTGTTGTGGTGTTGAGAGCCTGGGAAACGGAAGGAGACGGCGCAGATTTAAGGCTCTCCGAATTACGAGCCATTTTTCAAACAGGGGAAGTAGGTTTGAGAGTGGTCATTTTGAATGGAGTCGGAAGAGAAGCTGTTGAAGGTTATTTTCATTTAATAAGTACTTCCGAAAAGGTTCTGGAAGGAGCGGGAGGAGAGCCATAAATGTGCGCAGTGTTCTGCCGGAGAGGGGTGGCACCCGCGCTCGCGGCGCCCACAGCAGGCCCTGCCCAGGGGAAGGCCGGCACCGTGGGCCTGTTGGGCCCACCGGCAGTACCACCAGCAGTACCAGCCGGGCCCGGAGCACTGGCCGACCGGGGCGGGCCACCGCAGGCACGGTCGAGCTCGGGGCTTAGGTTTAGGAGGGGCGGTCGAGGAGTGATTGGATTTTTTGTGAGGATGTTATGGGTCAGATTTTGTGTGTTTACTGTGCATAAATGTGGGAGGTGGGTTGTCTGTGGTCGGTTCGGGTTGGTTGTCGGGGTTGGAGGGGTGGTGTTTTTTGCAATTTTTGCTGATGTGACCTAACTCCCGGCAGTGGAAACACCAAACCGACTCGGTAGTAAGAAAGACACGATAATTTGTTCCGGAGTAAAGGAAATTAATTGATCGGGAGGATTGATATTGGGATCGAGAAGGACTTGGACCTGTCGTCGGAAACTCATTATATGCGATTGGTTTTTGTTTTTGAGTCCCAGGGGTATGGGTCGAATTTGAGACACGACCTTACAGAAGGAAGATAGCTGGCCGGCAAACTCTGTTCGGAACTTCAGGGTCAACGTTTAATAGAGTGAGATGGGTAGTGGGTCGGACTAGTAGAGTCGGCTCGAAATAGGAGCCATCGTAGGTCAGGCCATCTTGAACCACCTCGATTACTGCCTGTCTCGAGCTGAGATAGAAAGCAATATGGCCATTCGAAATTCTTGATGCGGACAGTATGGATTGTAAAGGCAATTGAGTTGATATGGCGTCAATGTTTAAATATGTAGTGTTGAATGGAGACATGGTCAGTCGCTTTGAATGACACGCCATTGTTGTTGGAAAGAGGTCATCACAAGGAACAATGGAGCAACAGAGCCAGCCGTGCTAGTGCTGGGCTGGCTCTGCATGGCAGGTTCCGCAGGAAACCTAACGGAAAAGAACAAAAACAAAACTTACACGAAATTAATAAAACCTGACAAATCGAGGATAGTCTAGCAGAATCAGTATGAAAAACTGGTATAAATTTATAAATTTTTTTGTTTTGATTTCCGGGAGCTTGCACGAAACATGACCTACCATTTTGCAGCCTATTTCACGAAAAAGTGCACAGCTTCCACAACTTTGGAAAACAACATACCCTGCGTGTCATTGTCGCAGGATTGTTGCGCAATAAAAAGTTGTTGCAGTGCGTAAGGTTTTGTGAAATCAACTACAGATACATGTAATTTTGGATGACCATAAAGCCTTCCCCCTCTGTATATACCTGGCTCATTGTTATAATCCTTATTCGTCCTAGACTCTTACCCATGATCTTGAGCAGCAAGCAGCGGTGCTGCGACAACAAGCATCAGGGGAACGTGGTCAGCGAGATATCGAGGTCCCTTCAATACTCGTCAGTGTGCCTCTCATAAGAGCAAGGTCAGCAAATTCTGTGTAATCTTTTCCTTCTATACCATTATGCCTCATACATGTAGCTCAGCTTATAGAGCACCTGTCCAGTGTATTAAAGGGTGACGGGTGGAAGCGGTGGAGTGTTCGGTCAGACATACACGGTGGGAGGGGTCGTGCTGGGGTGTTTGTTTTATCGGACACACGGGTGGAGGCAGTATAGTGTTTGGTCAGACATACAAGGTGGGGGGCAGTTTGTTTGATCGGACACGCTGGTGGAGACGGTATAGTGTTTCGTCAGACATGCACAGTGCAGGGGTGGTGAGGTGTTTGTTTTATCGGACACGTGGGTGGATCGGCGGTATAGTGTTCGGTCAGACATACACGGTGGGAGGGGGCGTGGTGGGGTGGGGGACGTGTTAGGGTGTTTGTTTTATCGGACACGCGGGTGGAGGCGGTATAGTGTTCGGTCAAACATACATGGTGGGACAGTGCATGGTTGGGTGTTTGATCGTGGTGTGGTGTTTGGTCGGACACGCGGGTGGAGGTGGTATAGTGTTCGGTCAGACATACATGTATTCGGTGGGGGGGGGGGTGGGGGGGGGTGTTTGATCGGACACGCGGGTGAAGGCGGTTTAGTGTTCTGTCAGACATACAGGGAGGGTGGTTGTGGTGGGGTGTTTGTTTGATCGGACACGCGAGTGTAGGTGGTATCGTGTTCAGTCAGACATACACGGTGGGAGGGGGGTGTGGTGGGGTGTTTGTTTAATCGGACAGGCCTGTGTAGGCGGTATACAATGTAGTTTTCTGTAAAACAACATTATTTCTTTAGTATTTTTTAAAATCTTTACTTGTAGCTTCTTCCTTGCCTTTTATCTTCAGATTGGTCAACTATGATCCAATCACGCCACTCAAGAACCTTAAAGCCAACTACTATGGTAATATAAATTAAAGACACTCTGTTCCAGCCCATTGTGTCAATTTGCAGTAACCCTCAGTTTTACTTAAAGGATCTTGTTCCCATTTTTCCAGAAAATTGATTTCATTCTAAGCTGTCAATCAAATACCTCCCCCAAATACTATACAGGGTGGTTCAAAAAATAAAAACCAAGATATTATTGCTAATCGTAACTAAAGTAGGGCACATACATGTATGAATCAAAGGGAGATACGTGTACAAGTACACCCTGATCATCATGCCATTATGTTTTTGGTTGACTGAGCAGTGAACCGTGTTACATATTTGCAAGGGTCTAGTTAGGGAATTGCGCCACTTTATTTAAGGGCGTCCAGTGGCCTAAACCATGACATAACCTGTTTGGGCGATCAGATATCCATTGGCAAAACCTAAGACACCTCTGAAGATCACCAGGAAGCAGTTTATGTTTCACAATTCTGTAAGGATGTGACAATTTTGTTGAACATGGTTAGGAACAGTCCTAAACCATTTCGTTTATGGCTAATGCGTTCTCCCTGCTGCATTAATGTTTCTGGATGACCGACCAGTTTCCCTTCACGCAGACCTTGGACTCAACAAAAAAATTGCTGCATTCTATTGTATCTCATGTAGGCCTAAAGTGTTCTGTTTAAGAAAATACAGGTTTCATCCCCCCTCTCCCCCAACATTCTATCAGCACATACATTTCTGAGGCGTTTTTAGGTTTTGCCAATGGATACTTGATCGTCCAGACTGGGTATGCCAGGCCACAGGACGCCATTAAAGAAAGTGGCGCAAATCCCTTGCATAACATTGGTCACTGCTCAGTCAACCAGAAACATAATTACATGATCAGAGTGTCATTTTAAAAATGAGATTCAACCCTAACCGAGGATATCTTCCTATAATTCATATGTGCCCTACTTCAGTTATAATTAGCAATAATATCTCGGGGTTGTTTTTATTTTTTTTTTAATACCCTGTATATCCATTGGAAGAAACCAATTTGGATGTGGAAGCAAAAAGATTTGTGTAATAACTGAACTGCTTTATGTAACCGGATAAATTAGTTTACAGAACATTGGTGGTTTTATGACGATATCCTTGAAAAGTCACGAGTTGAGAGAGTGACATTTCAGAATGGTAATGAGAAAAATATGACAAATAATATGGTATAAAAGTCCCACCACCATTGGAAAAAATGCGGTGTGTCAAAAAAAGTGGCAGTTTATCTGCACTATTCTTTAGTTATGTAATGCTGTTGTTCCTGGAGATCGTCAAAACGTTTCATCTGCAAATGATATACTGGGCCTTTAAAAATCCATGCATAGCTTTTGTGTTGAATGGATGAAAAACATTTTTTGCAAACAATTTATTTTTAAATTGAGTTAGCTAAATAACTTTAGACTCTCTCTCTCTCTCCCGAAAAAAACTGGTCCGTGGGTTTTTTTGGAATTGACGACTTTTGGACACTAAAAACGATGGTTTTTCGACTTTATTTACCTATTTTGTTTAAACCCTCACGTTTGTGGCGGTTACTAGAGACCCCCAATTTTGATTTATTAACAGAAAATCTTGAATTTTCCTTAAATAATTTAGTGTTTTTGGTGCGAAAACCAAGGACTGTCGAGAACCCCCCAAGGACCCGAACCCCCGAAGGACCAACCCCCACAAGGACCAAATTCTGGAAATTCTCCATAGACTTGTGCACAACCCGCGCCCCCGTAGGACCAAAACATATATACAGTCCCCTGGCTCTCCACATCTTCCAGGTCCTTGTGGGGTTTTGGAATTGACCACCTTTAGACACTAAAAACGATGGTTTTTCGACTTTATTTACCTATTTTGTTTAAACCCTCACGTTTAGCGGTTACTAGAGACCCCCAGTTTTGATATGTGAACAGAAAATCTTGAATTTTCCTTAAATAATTTAGTGTTTTTGGTGCGAAAACTAAGGACTGTCGAGAACCCCCCAAGGACCCGAACCACCCAAGGACCAAACCCCACAAGGACCAAATCCTCTAACTTCTTCATAGACTTGTGCACAACCCGTGCACCCCAAGGACCAAAACATATATATTTGACTATGGCTCCCTCTCTCTCTCTCTGTCATTTTGTTATTTTGTTTCCATTTTCTTACAGGTAAGTTTGTTTCCGTCAGAGGGACTGTGGTGAGAGTTAGTAACATCAAACCTTTCTGCACCAAGATGGCCTTCCAGTGTAATACGTGTGGAGACATCCAGGTTCGTTTAAAGCTACCTTGTAAATTTGGCAGGTGGATCACATACTCATGTGCCATGTTGGTACAATCTAGACTTTAAAAATCCATCACATACAAGTCCTGTGGTCTGCAGGTCGCATTGCAGGCCTCGCCGCAGGATCTCGCCACAGGTCGTGCTGCAGATCATGCCGCGGCTCGCGCTCCCGCCGCAGAATTGTTTTCTGTTGGATGTCAATCATAAACCATGTAATAAGGCACTAAAGAACCAGTTGTTTTGTCTTTTTTTTGTTCTGACAGATTGTCAGCCTACCAGAAGGAAGATACATTTTGCCATCCAAGGTACATGTAACAACATTTTGAAAAATTGCTTTAATTTGTTGAATGTTAATTTGGAAAAGAAAATGAATGTGCTCGTACTGTGCTTGTACTGTGAAGATATTCTTGAAACATAACATTTTCTAATAGTTGACAGCAGCTGCATAAGTTGTCAATGCAATTTCCTGTTTTTATTTAAGTGGCTTGACTATTTTACTGGTAATATGATTTGACTTGTTCACAGTGCCTAGCGCCAGAGTGTCGTGGTCGATCCTTTACTCCCAAGCAGAGTTCCCCTCTAACAGAGACCGTTGATTGGCAGATGATTAAAGTACAGGAGATCATGATGGATGGGCAGCGGGAGTCGGGTCGTATACCTCGAACTGTGGAGTGTGAACTCACATGCGATCTAGGTACATGTACATGTATCAGTAGCCATTCGGGTGGATTCTCACTGAGCCTTTTCGCGCTTAAATTTTACCCGCGTCGCTTTAACAAAAAAGCGGTGTGGAAGGAAATTGAAGTGAAATAAGGCACTGAAAATCACAGAATCACAAAAGCACATTCCGCCCAAGTTGATTCTATGATTTTCAGTGCCTCATTTCACAACAAATTCCATCCGAACTGCTTTTTCTGAAAGTTAAATTTATGTGCGAAAAGGCTGTGTGAATCCACCCTTAAAGGCCGTATACATCATTGGTAATCTCGAAAATCAGAAATGTTCACATATTTACGCCTAACTTACACAATATAAACATGATGACCGTAGAAAACTTCCCCTGAAATGGTTTTGTCTGAAGTGCTATAGTCTTTGAGAAATGATTAAAACAATTGGTTTTCGTCTCATGAGACGAAAATTCAATTCGCCCCAAAACCATTTCGCCCAAGTGCCATTTCGCCCCCAAACCACTTGGCCCGCGTGCCATTTCGCCCCAAATTACTTCGTCCAAACACTACATCGCCCAAATGCCACTTCGCCCCAAAACCGCTTCGTGCACAGGCCGTGGTTCAGGGCGAAGTGTTTTTGTTTTTACTGTTTTCTCAAAAGTTAGACAAAGTACGGAGCTGGTTTTTGCTCAGGTTGGTTTTAATCATGCATATCTTCAATCACACAGGGGTATAAAACTATTTGTAACAGTTTACCAATCATGTATACTATCTTTAAGCTCCATTAAGCATTTGGGTATCACTTTGTTTATCTTAAAAATAACGTAGAAAATCACAGCACGGAGAAAATAACCACGAACTTAAACTAATTTAGGACACTTTCACTGCATTCTCACAACATTTACACTTGGCCTCAGATAGATTTTCATTACAATTTGATGTTTTTTTACAGTATGTGTGTACAGACACAACTATAAAAAAAGTGGTCTAACTTCAGTTCAGCCGAAAACGGTCTGTAGTTATGTCTGAACAGTCTACATGACAATTTCTATCACCAAAAAAGTCTATGGAATGGTGGTTTCCAGGAACCATTTTCAGTTTAACTCGGACAGACACTCAACAGTGCAATACGTACGGGCCGTACCGGCATACTGAAAACATTTAATGCACAGTACAATATATATTGCATCCCACGCAATCCATCTTGGAGGTGGTACGCTTACCATACCAAGTTGGCAAATGGATAAATTGTGGTTTCAAGTCTAAATTTTGCTTCAATATTCGGCCTGCTACACACGATGTAGACTGGTTCCCGCTCCTCATATTCCACATACAACAACTGAATATTGAAAAGGGTTATTATTCCATATTTAGCCAATAAAACACATGCCCATTATAGCATCAAAAATCAAATTCAAACCTTTTCTGCATCATCGTAAAATAAACACGTGGCGAAACACTGACGAATCGTACCCGACGATTAACGATAACGTCCGGACGTGCATTCGGGTAACTTTGGGAACCTTCGGAAAAAGGAGGAATTCCTCCTGTTTTAATATGGTGGACTAACATGTATACTGGCTGTTGCCGGACCTTAAAATCAGTCGGAATTTGTTGGTCTAGGAACCAGACTACATACAATGTAATTCTTTGACAGTAGAAGAACGCTGCCAGCTGAATTTAATAGCAGTTAGCATTTTTTAAAAAAAATTTGTAATCTAATTGTCAGCGCGTTAAGCATACAGTTGTAGTGCTTTACAAATGGTGGTATTTGCAGTGGCCATGTTTGATCGTACAGAATGCAGTCGTTAAAAAAGCCGTTTCCTGTGCAGCGTATCGACGCTGCCGACTGTATTTCGGTATTGCGCTGTTGAATGCGCCCCTGGTCAAGCTACCGCTGCGACTCGTGTTTGTGTGCAGAAGCACCATGTTATAGTCGGGACACTACTGTGGTCACAAAGAGACAATTTTTGGTTTTACCCAGCTGTTTGAATGCTCCATTTTTCACTGACAAGAAAATCACCTGTCTTGACCGTTAAAGATAGGCTTCTTTCAGTCTTCATAGCAAAGTAAAGGGTATAGTACATTATGTTGTTACATTCAAAGGTAATACGTGCCTTTGCGGTTCCCCCACAATTCACTGGTGCGGTACATGGGGTAGTGCATGATGGGATGCAATTCTAGTACACCACACAGGTGCTAAGTTTGATCGTGTACAAATGAATGAGATTTCGCAGGGGAGCTCTGCAGCTCTCAAACTTAGCGCTTCTGTGCGGTGTACTAGAATTGCATCCCATCATGCACTACCAATATACCGCGCGCAGTGAATTGTGGGGGAACTGTAAAGGCACGTATTGCATAATTTTACTGCTTGAGTTAAACGGGGATTTTGAGTTATTTCAGTTTGACTTATCGATATATCATAATCACTTTATTTTGATCTTTGTTTATGAAATCATGGTAAAATGTTTGTTTGTTTGATTAATTAACCAGCTTATTAAATTATAACCCATTGAATACATGCATACTCAAACGATCTCTATGATTTGCATCAGTTGACAGTTGTGTTCCTGGAGATATTGTCACCATCAGTGGAGTTGTGAAGGTTTCAAATCTTGATGAAGGTATTTAGATATTTTACACATACCGGTATGTAAGAATTTAGGGAAAAAAAAGAATAGTTCCTTTGCAAAAACAGATAAGAGCATTTCAAAATACCCAGCAAAATGCAGCTTTGAGGCATTCAATTAGTAGAAGTGCCTCGATTTTACCAAATTAATACCTTTCTTTTACTTTTTGTTGGATATTTTCTGAAATGTGCAACAAAAAATCACGAGGTACATGTACATAAAAAAATATTAAGTGACGCTTATCTGTTTTTGCAAATGAACTCTTCAAATATTCCTTATAAGATATACCCCAAGTTGTGTATGACGTACTTGTACATGCCCCGTAGTTAAAGGCAGAGGCTCGTCAATGCGCGCGTGAGGCCAAATTCGCAATGAATTTGGCCTTAAGCGCATTGACGAGCCTGTGCCTTTAATGTATTTAGGATTTCTCTGGATTTTCAGCCTTTGCATTCAAATGTTGTCATGTGCGTCATACATGTAATTAACATTTCAATGGTACTTACTCCAGTGTTGTAATGACTCAGACTTGAGACTCGGGACTTGAGTCAACTTGAATCCCGATTTTCATTAACTTGACTTGACTTGGGACTCGAACCTCAAATGACTTGACTTGACTTTACTTGACTTGGGACTCAGGGCAGTTCGACTTGACTTGACTTGGGACTCGAGCAGAGGGAGGCTCGTTACAAACCAGCTGACAAACAAATGGGTCTTTCTATAAATTAGGGGTCCAAAAGTGTGACATTTAGTGTCCCCCGTTACACCTGATATGTGTTATTTTTCGTACAAAAATCATTAAAATGGCTTTTAAACCATTTTGTATGAATTGTACTTTATGTACTCACTCTTTGAGATGGAAAGTATTTAAAGAATGTGTCCTGAATTTACTAAAACAAGATGTAAAATGTAACGGGGGACACCAACATTGGACCCCTAATTTATAGAAAGACCCAAATACAAAGCTCCAGATATTTTTATTAGGAACACACCCTTCAAATTGGCATGGCATGGTGGTGAGTCGCAAATCAGCACATTTTCAGTAGGTACATGTATGCATTGTAATTTTTGAAAATGGGTGAAATTTGGCAAAAACATTTCATAGTACTGTTCCATACATTTGTCTAGCTGAAATTTCATTATCATATGTAGGTGACAGATAAAAAAGCCCAGAAAATGTACTGTTTTGTCATATTGGCTCATTTTCAACTTGGCCAGGCTAAATGTGTTTTAACGACTATGCACATACTGTACATAGTCAATGCCACTGCCGTATGCCCATTGGCATTCATACGTGAAATCATCCTGAAGTCCTCCTGAATACAATGTTAACTAACTTTAAACATCTGTTGTAGGTCATGGACGCAACAAGGACAAGTGCATGTTCCTGTTGTACCTCCAAGCTAGCTCAGTTTTGAATCAAAAACGCGGAAAGAAGGGTGCCTCTGGTAGTGAGGGTTCTCCCACTGGCAGTGGAATAGCCATGGATTTTACCTTGAAAGAACTGTATGCTATCCAGGAGATACAAGATCAAAAAAACCTCTTCCGGCTTCTTGTAGGGTAGGTTCAAGTGAAATTTGCACTTTTAATCAAAGGTGTGACCTTTATTTTGTTCTTGACACGTGTATTTTACTGAAACATTGGGAAACATTCCTATTGTTAGCTTTTCTCATGCACTCACTGTTTATATGCAGTCACTTGCAACAAGTGAAGCCGCTCGGTGTATTCGCACGCTTAATGCAGGATTTTATACGATGTATAAATATGTACACTGCTTCACCAGGTCGGCAAGGAGCGCACGAGCACGTCATCATTTCACATATTGTGTGAAGGAAATTACGGCAGATTCAGTTTCATTAATTTGGCAAATCGGTGACTGACTCGTGTTTGGCTGGCCTTTTGAAATTAGCATCATTGCAGAGGACTAAACTTTTTTTTTTTTCCAAAACTGAATTGCAGTTTTTGTTTCTCCCGACATATTTCCGCTTTTTTTCCCATTGCGTAAGCGTTGATTTTATTTGCCACTTTTTTTTTTACAGTGCGTCGTTGTGGACTCGTTCATTATCAATGTAGGTACGGCACTTACATTTACTTCGAAAATACCCTATTGCAGGGCTGTAGTCGAGTCCCCACTTTCCAAGTGCGAGTTCGAGAGTCCGATTTCTGAGCAGGTTGAGTCCGAGTCCTGAGTCCTTATTTCAATTAGTCAAGTGCAAGTGTCAATGATCGTGCCTGTGATCTTTGGCAGCTTGTAAGCTTGCTTTAGGCCGAGAAAAAAATTTCTTTGGGAGGTGAGATACATTTGAGTGCTCAAAATTATTTTAAACGGTAGAAATGATTTATTTTACATTCTTAGAATTTTAATTTCCGCCCCAAAATAAATTACAATAGAAACTTAAAATAATTTTCGGCGCCTGTATAATGTACGTTTTGTAAAATATTGTATATGTATATTTTTTTTTTCACTGGACTCGGATGGACTCAGCCCAAATCTCCGAGTCCTTACCGTCCGAGTCCGAGTCCTGAAAGCGTACATGTAAGCCTACCGGTACATGTGTACCTCCCTTGTTTACAGGAGCTCACAACGTAATTTGCATAGGGTGACCTGCACGTGACTGGCTGAATTCTGCTACCGAATTGGGTAGCGATTATAAAGAAAAACGTAAGAATTGCCTCGCAGTTCGAAAAAGGCCAAGTGAATGAGACACTCGGCATGTGTAGACTCTACTCAAGTCACCAAATCGCTCAAATTCACGAGGCCTTGTCAAAAGGCTACTCACACCCCTGTGTACATAGGAACTCACTACTGCAATGTAGTTGGCACACATTGACTTGATTGCGATGCCAAAGGCACAGTTAAACCTAATGCTGTCACACATCCTAGCTTCATTTATTTGACTAATACACATGTACATGTATGTACAGTATCAAACATATTCTTCCCACTAATTGCTCCACATTAATGGCTATATTATAGCAAACGTGCAACTGAAACTGTGAATGCCATACATGGAAGAGGGGAACAAAAATGCAGGAACTTTTATACAAAAAGCAAGGAATTTGACCCGCTGAAAATCAGATACGAACTTAGTCCGAGTCTGAGTCCTTGAGTCCGAGTCCAGCAAACATCCGAGTCCTCAGCAGGCCGAGTCCTTATTTCAATTTCAAGTGCAAGTGTCAATGATCGTGCCTGTAATCTTTGGCAGCTCGTAAGTTTGCTTTAGGTGAGATACATTTCGAGTGCTCAAAATTATTTTACATGTAAGCGGAGGAAATGATTTATTTTACATTCTCATAATTTTATTTCAGCGTCGATGCATTTTGAATCGTGAATATTGTCGCACAATCAGGTTTCTCAAGTCGGTATACAAGTCGAAACCAAAATATATACTGCACATAAAATGGCTATATATCGTGCGCGGTAAAATAGTGTTAGACGGACAAAACACGACTGTATACCGAATTAATTTCAAGTCAACGAAGGAGTTGCCTACGAAAACGTCATTCTTAAAATTATTTGCCCAGTTTCCGGACAAAATGGCGGTGCCCATGCTACACACTGTCGCTGCAATTGCTATTCTTTGTGAAGCTCGTATCCGATTATCAGCGGGTCAAATTCCTTGTTCTTTGTATAAAAATAATGTACGAGTTACACTTGTTCAGCACAATGTCTTTTGTTTCTTGGGTGTGATTCCCCTTTAATTACATGTACAATGTGTCTATGGCAGTTCACTCCTTGGTGTCGGTTTCTTCCCTCTGGGGAAAAAAAAAAGCTACACATAGTCCAGGACCAGTTGAGCATAAATATGATCATTTTTACCTATGCAGTAGTAAGTGAGAATATACAATGTACATCTAAAAATTAACAGTTCATGTACTGTACGTGTGCTTACGAATTATATGTGCATGTATAACAATTAATGGAAACAAAGCAACATATTATTTATTGTTCCTGTGTCTCACACTATCTGGAAATATTGTTTGATCCACATATCAGGTCTCTATGTCCAGCCATCTACGGTCATGAAATGGTCAAGGCAGGCCTTGTTCTGGGACTTTTTGGAGGAACACATAAATATGTCAACGACAAGGTGAGGAAACTCATATTTGTGATACACAGTAGGGTTTGTCCATGAAGTTGGGGCACGGTGTCCACGTAGCATCGGTATAGTCTGTGTTAATTATACTGAATATGTATTTACAACTTCAAATTGTTGTTGCAACGGATTGGTATAGTGCCCGGCTATATTCATTCATGTTTTCTTTGGGCAATCTCTCACTAAATATGAGATTCTTGTTTTACCTACGCTACGTGGACACCACATATGTTTAACACTCTCAAGACATTTGACTGAGTCTGTGGTTTGGTACACCATAATGCAAGTACTTTTACTGTAGTGGGATATGCTTTTCTTTCTGAAATGAAATATTGACTGAAGTAGCTGGGCTAGAATGAGACACAGTTTTTGAGATATGATATGTCACAAAACGTGACCCAACTAGGTTTCCCAGGCCAGACACCTTCATTTATACGTGTATGCCTCCATATTAAGGGCCACTGTATCATTTGCAATGACCTGCAATGACCCAAATTGTTTAACGAGTTGACTAGCGTGAAGAGAAAGCTGGATACTCCTTCTTTTAGAAGGGGCTTCCCAAAACAAAACGTCGCATCCACGGGGTTAGATTCGCCATACGCACCAAACTGCTTGGAAACCTGAAGGAACTGCCCATTGGCATTAATGAACGCCTTATGGTTGCGCGACTGGAATTCACATGCAATCATCATGTGACATTTATTAGCGCTTACGCACCAACACTGGATGCAGACGACGATATAAAAGAAGCCTTTTACGCTGCACTAGATCAACTCCTTACAGATACTCCAGCTGATGACAACTTGGTGCTACTCGGCGACTTTAACGCCCGTGTTGGACGAGAAAAACACCTGCGGCCCCCCATAGGGTCCAATAGTATGGGCAAGATGAATTTGAACGGACTCTTGTTACTTACAAAATGCATAGAACTCTGTTCCGCATGAAAGATCGTCACAAGGGTACGTGGCGACATCCGCGCTCACGCCCCTGGCACATCATCGACTACGTGGTCACAAGACGGAGAGATAGGCGGTATGTGATGGACACACGTGCAGTCACCGGTAGCAATTAGCTGCTTCACCGATCATCGCATGGTCAAATCTGTGTTCAGACTGAAATTTCGTATGAAGACTCGACAACAACCTCGTCTTAAACTCAGCGTTGAAGCCCTCAATCAGCCTGAGATCAAGCTTGATCTCCAGGCATCACTTTATGAGAAACTACCTGCTCTCGAGGAAGATAAACCTGTTGATGATACCTGGAATGCTCTTAAGAATGTTATTCTCAATGCTTGTTCTGAGACGATCGGGCCCAAGAGAAAGAAGCACCAAGACTGGTTCGACGACAACGATGAAGAACTGCTTAAACTAGTCAGTCGATACCGAGCCGCCTTCATCAGCTGGCAACGACATCCAAAGACACGTTTTCGCAGACAGGAACTCACCCGGGCAAAATCTGAACTACAGAGACGTACCAGAGAACTAAAGAACCAATGGTGGCAAGTGAAAGCAGCTGCGCTACAAGAGCTCGCAGACACCAAGATGGTTTACCGTCCCAGCACTCATGGGTCGTCTCCTCTTAGGACTACCGCCGGCAAACTTGTCAAAGATTCTGACTCGATTAGATTGTGCTGGAGAGAACATTTTTGCAACCTGCTTAATTGTGATGCTCTGGTGGATCCAAATGTCTTGGACGAACTTCAGCAGCACCCTACAAGACATGGGCTAGCTGAACCACCAACCCCCGAGGAAGTTGTGAAAGCGCTGAAGTCTCTGAAGACTGGGAAAGTATCGGGACCCGACGGGATCCCCGCTGAGGTGATCAAATCCGGTGGACCTGAACTCACTGCGCGATTATTTTCACTCATTCAGAGATTCTGGATAGAAGAGCAAATTCCCCATGACCTTAGAGATGCCCTAATCGTGACTGTGTTTAAGAAGGGTGACAAGTCTATCTGTGGAAACTACCAGGGTATCTCCCTTCTCTCAACAGTGGGCAAGCTTTTTGCAAAGATCCTGCTGAACCATCTGACACCGCTTGCTGAAGAGTTGCTCCCAGAAAGTCAATGTGGGTTTCGACCTTCACGTGGCTGTATTAACATGATCTTTGCCCTTCGACAAATACAAGAAAAGTGTCGAGAACAACGCTCTCCGCTTTATGTTACTTTCTTAGACCTTGCTAAAGCTTTTGATACTGTTCACCGGGATACTCTCTGGCAAATTCTCATCAAGTATGGCTACCCAGAAAAGCTCGTGAAGATGATTCGTCTCCTCCATGACGACATGACTGCTGCTTTCCGGTCAGTGCTGGAGTCAAGCAAAGTTGTGTGATCGCGCCCACTCTCTTCTCATTGTTTATGGGTGCTGTAATGCAGTTAGCTGAACCACTTCTCGATGATGGAGTCGACATCCAGTACCGATTTGATGACAAGATCTTCAATCTCCGGAGACTACAAGCCAAAACAAAAGTTTCCTTCAGAACTATTGTCGAACTCCAGTATGCAGACGACGCCGCTGTCTGCTCCTGCTCTGTGGATGGCATGCAGAGAACTGTTGACGCCTTCTCCACAGCATACGGCAGACTGGGCCTTACCCTCAATATCAACAAGACCGCGGTCTTATTCCAGCACGAACGAGGCTATTTCCATCTCCTACGGATCTCCTCCCAGCGATTCAAGTCAATGGTGAAGTACTCAACGTGGTTAGTAATTTCAAATACCTTGGCAGCATGGTCTCCAATAATGCCTCTTTGGACATGGAGATTATCAATCGCATTAGTGCAGCTGCCGTTGCATATAACAAACTCAACAAGAGGATCTTCAGCAACAATGACATCCAAAATCCAATACGAAGATCATGGTCTATAATGCCATCATCATACCCACTCTCCTTTATGGCTGTGAAACCTGGGTTACTTATCAGAAGCAGACATGACGACTGGAAGCGTACCATCAAAGATGATTTCGACGAATCCTGTGCATCAAGTGGCAAGACATGGTAACAAATGCGACTGTACTTAAGAGAGCCTCTGCTACCAGCCTGGAATCTATCATTATCCTCCATCGGCTCAGGTACATGTAGGTTGGTCACATCTGCAGAATGCAACTTTTACTAACAACTCTCCCATAGCACCAGACCAGCTGGTGCCCCAAAGAAAGGACACAAAGACCTCCTAAAGCACTCGCTACAGAAGTGCGGAATCAACTCCAACGAGTGGGACCAATTAGCGTCAGATAGACAGCTGTGGAGGAACACGGGTCGGACAGGCGTTCAACACTTTGAGAGCACTCGTCTAGCTGAGAAAGCTGTGCGCCGCGAACGGAGAAAGGCTGCCGCCCAACGGCGCCTAGAAACCCTGTAGCTGAAGGCTGGCTAGATCCCTGTCAAGTCGCCCATTTAGCTGCCATACTCGCCTGCGAGTGGCTGCGACGACGACATTTGACTTGTGTGATGGCATCAGCGTTTTGTTCAGCTACCTGGTGCAGAAGATCACACCTTGATTGTTGCATTTTGACCCCTGCTCGCTGGGTAGCCTCCCTGTCCCCGAAGCATTCTTGCCACTCTGGCAACCCGAGGGTGCGCTTAACTGTGGCCTTGAAAGCAGAGTGTGCCATCTCTGTGCAGTTGAGAAATGGGGAGTAGGGTGGAAGGAGCTTCAGTTGGATCAATGGATTGGTATCCTCGGGGAGACGTGTGCGCACATGAGGTCAGCATTGTCATATGTATCGGCTCGTCTTCTGGGAAAAGTTCAGCACACTCTCTTACTGTGGCGGCCAGAAACTCCTGAAATGTATCTCTTGTTACAGTTTCATATGCAATTTTGTGGTGGACCAAACCAACTTAACAGGACACAGTGGAAATACCCCACAGAGCTCTACCATATGAGCGCCGCAACCAATGTTGTGTCCCATTTCGTCAATGAAGATGAGGTGTGCCTTAATACCCTGTTCCAAAAACCACTTGGCGTATCGAGCAAATTGCTCAAGGGCAGCAGGGGCATTTGTTGCAACAAGAACATCTTCCGCTAGATTGAGCGTCATCATCCCGTCTAGGGTCTGGCTATACAGGGTGTCCCAGAAAAAACAAAACCGAGATTTATCGATGTTTAATCATACTTTAATCTCAATTGTGAATAATAAATGACACATATTTGGAAAGCTTAGTTCCTCATCTATCATTTGATACCACTCATATGATACATACTTCACGCATAATTGAATAAAGACAATATGAAGCAGGGCTACCAAAAAGTCGTTTGCACAACGATACCTGAATTTCAAAGAAATAATCCCATTTCTAAAAAGTTCATTTCCTGCCCTTTCGTATGATACCTCAGTCAGGAAAAATGAGCCAGGGATGACAGATATATCCTGCATTTAAATATGGATTGAATTTCCATGTTTTTTGTAAATCATTCGTTTTTTTCACACCTGACGGATTTTTCGCATGAATGGATTCGGAGATGGTAATGTGTGCATTAAAAACGTGCGTGTTGAAACCCCTGAAATTCCGGTATCGTTGTGCAAACGACTTTTTGGTAGCCCTGCTTCATATTTTCTTTATTCATTCATGCGTGAAGTATGTATCATATGAGTGGTATCAAATGAAAGATGAGGAACTAAGCTTTCCAAATATGTGTCATTTATTATTCAAGATTGAGATTAAAGTATATGATTAAACATCGATAAATCTCGGTTTCGTTTTTTTCTGGGACACCCTGTAGTGGTAGTTGAGACCTCCGGTTTCTCTGGCATATTTTCAAGGAGACTGGCTTTCATCTGCTTGAGTGTCAATAAGGGGTTGTCATCATGGATTCCTTGCAGATGGTGATGCATCTCATCATCTACCTTAAAACGCGTTGCTCCTCCCCTGGGAAGTTTTTCCCACGTCTTCCTGATTACAAAAAGGTGGCAACAATTGATCTCGCCATGGACCTTTTGATACCCAGATTATCTGTAAGCTGGAGATAATCCACGTCATAACCCTCAAACGCATCGAACAAGCACTACCGATCAGTATTCGATATTATTATATAAAATTAAGCTTTTGCGGACACCGTGCGTTTCTGTTACTGTGCAGCACAGAGCCCAGATTCGATGTGCGTGCACCACAAACACACGCGTACGTGCGCGTCATTGATCGAGGGAATGGATTGCGTTCGTGTGCAACGCGCACCAGAGTACAGTAACAAAAAATACTGTACAACAGTAACAAAAGCGCACGCATTTGTAAACTGACGTTTTCAACACCAAACAGACAAAAATCTCGTGGAAATCTTTCAAAACAAAGCTTCATATTATATAACAATAATAATATTCGATGTCTTTTCGGGTGATATGAGAATATACCGCAATCTTCATAAAAAATACCGAACTCGCCTTCGGCTCGTTCAGTTTTTTCATAACTCGTGCGGTATATTCTCATATCACCCTCAAAGCCATCCAATATTATATAATTCTCGCATAGCAACCATGAGCTGCCATTTCCATGTATTTCTTCTCGTCATCGTAAAAACCAATATATGTTCCTTTATAAGGCAATATCAATATTAACCCCAAACATACAAATGTGCAGATCATCAATCCTCCAAAATCAACACAATTTTACATACACCCAAGTGAGTTAAAGTTAATGTTCCATAGTTCTTGATATTGGCATTGAAAGTGACCTGGGACTGCGGTACTGAATCAGTTTTTCTGCTACCAAGGGGTCAAGAAAACACTTTTTGTATGAACACATGTAACTATTATGATTCTTGAAATAAGGCAACCTGTCTATCTGGTGGTGTATTTCTCTTTGTTGTAGAATCGTATTCCAGTGCGAGGCGATCCTCACATTCTTGTCGTTGGTGATCCTGGACTGGGCAAGAGTCAGGTCAGTTTTGGAATATGTACATGTACATGTGTGCATGTAACTGTACACGTGTACAGTACCAGGGCCCAATTTCATAAAGGTGTTTAGCAGAGAAATTTGCTTAATCCAAAATTTGTTTGCTTTATGAAAATGGGATAATAGTTAAATTGTATGTCAACTTGTATTCTTGGCAAGAATAGCAGAACACCAGTCAATTGTAATACACATCACATAAGATTTTGACAGCTAACCCATTTTTATAAAGCAAACAAATTTTGGATTAAGCAATTTGTTCTGCTACTTTTTTCTGCTTTATGAAATTAGCCCCAGGGCTTGAGCCTTGCACCTTTTTGCTTGTAAATCCAGTGTGTTATCCACTGGACCTACTGCACTTAACATGTAGCGACAATGTGAAAAACAAATTGCGTGAATGACATACAAAAACTTAATAATTTACCAAATATACCGATCCAATTAGCCCCGCCCACATAAAAACGCGTCTAGCAACATCAAAGTGTGCAGAATCATTAGATTGTTTGGGTCTCCAAAAGACCACATGGATCACAATTGTCCTTCAATTGGTTGGCGGAAATTTCAGGGGCCGGACTTTAAGCAAAAAATAAGCTTTCGTAGCAACAACTACAATACTTCATCAGGTGCAATGAATTGCATCATTTCATCTGATGAAGTATTTGTTGCTATGGAAGCTTTTCCCCTTAAAGTTAGTCTTGTAAGTGCTACAATACTTCTTTTTTATTTGTTCACCTGACTAACACGGCTACCCACCAGAACATCCTGACTGTAATCCAAATCTTTCAGATGTTGCAGGCTGCATCTAACGTTGCCCCACGAGGCGTGTATGTCTGTGGTAACACCACCACCATATCAGGCTTGACAGTCACCCTGTGTAAAGAAGGCGGGTCGGGGGATTTTTCCCTGGAGGCTGGCGCTTTGGTGCTTGGAGATCAAGGTAAGAGTAATGGGAAGGACTGTGGCGGTCATCACCCCAGGAGCGCTCTCCATCAGTAATTCTCAGTAAACATTGTTAAACACTAGGTCTACAGGGCTTGGCTGAGCCCATATATTTTTGAAATGCCTCATCATCAAATGCCCATAATTGCAGGGGAAAATATATAGGCGGAGGAGCCATGAAATTGTTTGGGTATTTGTGACAGATTTTCCCTTGTCCTGCTTTCGTCTTTGAGTGCACAGAGAACATCTAGATTCTGATTTGTCATTCTTGAATTTATCATAATATAAATTTCAGGAGGACAATATGCACAATAGATTGAAGACTGAATCTGTCATTTAAATTCCCAAACATTTTCATACCTCCTCCCCTTTTCTTCCTCGGTCATTAGGCATTTGAGGTTTTTTAAATTATTAAAGGTGCAGTCACCACATAGATTTATATTTTTGGAGGACAAAAATGCACTTAGCTTTGTTTACATGTGCACTTTAATGTGGAGTCTTATATTAGGGAACCGGGTGGTATACATAGGACATTAGTAAAGTGCAAAGTAAACTGTTACGTTGTCAATAAGTCGATTAGTTTTTGGGAGGGGGCTTTTTTGTATTTTTGTCAAGAAGACCGGTATCTCCTGAAATGTGGTCATTCTTTAATCCAAGTAATTAAAGGCACAGGCTCGTCAGCAATGCTTCGCGCCAAATTCGTGCCATGAAATATGCAGCTTCATGCCTTTGCTATGGACCTGCATATTTCGTGGCACGAATTTGACGCGTGCGCATTACTGACGAGCCTGTGCCTTTAACTGAAACTACTGAATGGATTTTGGATGGAGTCGGGTACGTACATGTAGATTTCCTCCCCAGGATACCACTTAATGTCAACGTTGTTATACTTTTCAAATGCAAATATTCAAGAATAAGTTTGAAGCTTGTTTCACTTTTCAGGTTGCTGTTGTATTGATGAGTTTGATAAGATGGGTAACCAACACCAGGCCCTACTGGAAGCTATGGTGAGTGGATTGCATTGCAACTACATGTATTTATTTTCAGTTCTCCCCGTGGTTCTTTTTTTTCACGAAAGATAATTTGTCAATTCTTTACTTAGCAGCACCATGTGTGATAATTTTGTTATGCGTATTGGGAGCTGAATTTTTTGATCGGCAATTTTTCATGTGTCGGCGGACCGGAATTTCAGCATATGGGGCCGATACGCACGTTTGTGCGTGGGGAGAACCCTGCCGTAAGCCGTCGCGGTACGTTAGTCTGGTTATTTTTCCATTTTCGTTTTTTTCATTAACATTAACATTAACAAAACTAACATTTACAAAACTAATCTGGAAGTGCAAGAATAAGGACAATATGTTGAAAAAACTGTGTCGCAAATTGCATCGCTAAATCAAGTCAAAAACTGCGATGCACTTTGAAAAACTCACATCGCAGATTGTCAAAAACACGTCGTATTTTGCGATGCAATACAGGGGAATCGTTCACTCCCCGATGATTTCTCGCATTTGCAGCATTTCTGTTTCAGGACATGTTTGTCAGTATGTTTGATATGCATGTATCAAAGAAAAGGTAGTGAGAGGTTGATTCTTGAACTCTTTTTGGTTTTCGTGAAAATGAGTAAAAAAGTTGCCGAGTTGGCGTCCTCCTCATAGGTTTATGCACAATTAGCCGGGCAAGTTTGTCTTCCAATGATGCATTGATAACGTCCATAAGGTTGATTAAGAGGCTAATTAATTTAGGAATGTTTAGAATCAATTATTGACAATGGATCATGTAGATGAAAAGTAAAGTTCTGAATCAATGTGCAAAACATGTAGCCTTGTAAATTTTATAAGGTGAAAAAACTAATGCTATCTTGTGAAGAGTGTCTCTCAAGTTGTTTCTTTTGTCTGTTGTATTGGGGTGTTTTTTTCTGTTAGAGCATGTAGAGATTACATTACATGTAAGTCCGGATTATTTGACCTGGCCGAGCGCCCGGCCGTCCAAGCACATGCCAAAACAAACGCCCTGCCATGCTTACTGCATGCTGCTGCTGCATGCACACGGCCGCGTACATGTTGGCCTACATTACCAGTACAGTTACTAAGACTAGACTACGTACGGCCAGGTGCGTGCTTGCACTAGTGCCGTGGGTACCATGCTACTCCCTCGTGATCGTCGCGTTTGTCGAAACCAGGATTTGACGTGCCAACTTCTGACACAAAAAAGCGATGCATGTCCTTCAAAATATGACTTCGTCACCTGGGAGTTTTTTGTAGCAGACAAAAAAACGATTCCGGAAGAATTATACTTTCGGCAAAATAATCCACATGTCAAGCACAAATTGCCTTGAAAAGTTCCGACTTCGTGTTTTCGCCTCCGTTTAAACATGAAGGACGGCAAGAAAGAAAGACACGCCACAAAACATGTCCAGGATAGTCCACTTGCCATTGGGGGTGTTTTTATCCGATTTAAATGAGGGACAACCATCGCGAAAACAATTTATATACACCCCTCCCCACAAAACAATGAAGTCGACGCCCGGGTCCAGTGCGCGCTGATTTTGAACGAGTGCGTGCTAAAGGGGACTTTTCCATCGTATTATTGTGAATATTCTTTCGAGATCAGGTCTACAATGGGGATGTACAAGGGCTTCTGCTGCTCGCGGCACTTTTTCTGCAATTGGCGAAGTGAGAAGATCATGTCTATTGTGGACCATTAAAGCGAAAGTTACATTGACTTTCTGGTAGCACCCTCTCTGCCAGCCTTTGTAACCTTCTTAAAATGACGCGTGCGAAGGCTTTCCCTGCGATGCTGAGGAGAGGTATGCCCCTGTATGTAGTTGTTACAGTCTCCTTTATCGCCCTTATGTTTATAGAGGGTGATAATATTGGCTTTCTTCATAGCCAACGGCACTACTCCTTCGCGCCAGCGGTGTGTCAGGAGCTGGTGGAGGTGAGGCAGGATGGATGCTTTGTTCAGCTTCAGCAGTTCTGCAGGAATGGCGTCATTTCCAGGGGCTGTGCTGCAGGAGAGCTGGTCAAGAGCTTTGCCGAGTTCTAGGTGTATAGAGTCGTCCAGGTGGCGTTCCTCTGAGTACAGGTCTGAGTAGTGCTCGATCCAGCAGTCCAGTTGACTGCGTCTTGTCGTGGATGAGCTCGCCGGTCTTCGACTTTATGGGGACCACTTTGCTCACATGTGGTCCAAGAGCAACCTTGATATTTTCATACATGGTCTTTATGTCCCCTCTGTCGTTGGCGTTCTGGATGTCCGAGCACAACTTGTTCCAGTATTCTCTCTGTAGCCTGCTTTTAGCTTCTTTGAGTCGGTTTGAAGTCGTTTGAGAAGATGAGGCGTTGTCGTCGATCAGAGTATTCCTCTTTTCGTCCAACAGCGGTAGCAAAATGTCAGCATACTCCTCCATCCAATCTTCTCTCAACGACTGCTTCTTTCCGAATGTGTCTAGGGCAGTGTCGTAGGCCAGCACTCAGGTCGTTCCATATGTCATCTGGTGACTGATGGACAGTTGTGCTTGATAGCTGGTTATCAAGGTTTTCCTTGAGCTTATAGTTCCAAACTCTGCACGCCGAGCTGGATCGCGAATGTTGATTGTGTTCAGCCTTGGTGCCTTAGGTTGTTTGGTTGAGTGCTGCTTCTTCCACCCAATCTTCGTCTTGGTGGTGACCAGTGCATGGTCTGTATTACAGTCGGCGCTGTGGTACGATCTGGTCACTTTGACTGAGTTGAGGTTGGCTCTTCACAAGAACCACATCTAGTTGGTGCCAGTGTGATGACCTGGGGTGGCGCCAGGAGACCCTGTGCCGCTGTTGACTAGTAAAGAAGGTGTTTGTCAAACAGAGGTGGTGCTCTGAGCAGAATTCCAGCAGCCTCTGTCCATTATCATTCATCTTTCCAACGCCGAATTGGCCCAGGCAGGATAGCCATGAGTGGTGGTCGGCTCCAACGTGGGCGTTGAAGTCTCCCAGGATGTAGAGCTGATCTCCACTGGGTACCTGCAGCACGACACGACTAATCTCCTCATAGAACTTGGACTTGCATTCTTGATCAGCGTTCAGGGTAGGAGCATATGCACAGATGATGGTCGCTTGGTCAGTGTGCGTTTTCATCTTCAGTGATGTGATTCGCTCAGAGACACCAACCGGGGTGCTGATGCAGTTCAACAATTTGTTATGCACAGCAAATCCAACACCATGAAGACGCCGCTCCTCTTCAGGGAGTCCTTGCCAGAAGAATGTGAAGTCCTTTTCCTTGATGGATCCAGAGACGGGCAGTCGTGTTTCTTGGAGAGAAGCTATGTCCACACGAAGTCTGTTCAGCTCGCGGTCCACTACGGCTGTTTTCCTGATATTGTCCATTTCTGTGAGGTCATGTCCAACTCTGGTGCAGAGAGTTGTGACATTCCAGGTTCCAAGTCGGATTTGAGTAAAGCGTTTGTTGCCGGGTACTCGAGTACGTCTGCATTTCAACTTTTGGTCTAGCCCCCTGCACCCTGAGAGACAGACATACGTGACGGATCAGCACCTTATTGGCCGTGCAGTGCGATGACTCCTCCCACCGTCGAAGAAGGCCCCTGGCGTCCTCACTTACGTCAATTTGGGGTGGGGGGGGGGGGGGGGGGTGCTTATAACCGGTAACTGCCTTCTTCCGTGTTGTTTCCTCGTGTTTATCTTGTCACTAGAGGGCGCTATTACGTACGATGACGTCATCACTTATAGCCAGAGGGCGTCTGACACTAACATCGTTGACCCCATCTCAATACCTCCCACCATTTTCAGACTAAGGGCCACTTCCGGTTTCGACCGGAAGTGAACAAGGTCATTGGGGGGGGGGGGGGGGGATTAGGGGTGGGGGGATGAATACCCTTTTTTCACCCCACATCGAATATTTTCTTCAATTTGGCATACGTTTCAGGCATTCGTGTTCGACAACAGCAGAGATCCGTCTCTTGCAGGTATCATGACACCAACACAAAAAATAACGGAACTCCATGAGGCAAAACGGAACTCTACAATGCTGCCAACCCCCCCCCCTCGCCCCTAAACCCTAAACCTCCCAGCCTACGCCTATGTCCTATGGGATTTAAAGTGGAAGTGGAAGCGGCAGTATAAAAAACAGCCAATGAAATGAAAATAACTAGTCATGCGACCTATTTTCTATTAATCAAGTCGTAGTTATTGTTAACGAATGCGCACCCGCAGGTTTTAGTTTGTGTGCACAATTTCTGTCCCGACCTCTAGCTTAAAATCTACACGCCCAAGTTTCAAATATGCGGGTGCAAGTTTAAAGACTGCTTGAGCATGAAATTTGTGCCCAACACAGATATGAGGTTTTTGTCCTGATTGCAACTTGGATCTTTACTTGCATTATTTGGACACAAAACCTGGACCAAAAGATGAAACTTCTCTATACGGCAATTTTAAGAAGGTACGCAACACTGCCTGGGACTCAAGCATCCATTTTTGTTTAAACTGTATGTTATTTTACGCAGAACTAAAATAATCAAAATGTACAAAACCAAAGAATCAAACATACACGTCACCAAAATTATTATAAATGCACAGATTAGAATCAGAAAATTGCTTTATGGTTCACATAATAAAATCAATCTTAGCATACACGTAGTATATTGATTTTTCAATATGTAATAGAGTTTGCACAGTTTAATCGGGATGTTGATCACTTGTGATTATTGACAGTCATTGAAACACACTGTGGTGGTTAAATCGTCCGAATGTCATGAGTTATTATCTGGCACACACATTTAGGAAGTTGTATGCAAAAACGTCTTTCTTTGCCAGTGTTGTAGTCGAGTACTTTTCGAGTAATCGAAGGAAATGTTGTCTAATATACAGTTGAAGTCAGAAGTATGAATACATGTACACCACTATCATCATCACCCAAAATGGTAAACATGACTACCGGAGCCATTGGAATTAGGTGTGCATGCTATGTTTTTAAGTACTGCGTGCATGTGAGGAATTCCACAAAGTAAAGACTGCACGCCTTTGTTAGTTCACGTCTGTATCGTTGCAATTCCATTTTATATGGACTACCAGATTACGAAATTGCTAAATTGCAGCAAGTACAGAATACCGCGGCTAGGATTGTTTCCTGTGTAAGATAAAAAAGGCATGAACATATGAAGGTCCAGTTCTTCATCAGTTGAACTGGTTGCCAGTACGAAAACGGATCATCTCTAAGATCTTACTTACAACTTATAAGTCACTGATTTAATTTCTGAATACAAGCCCACACGCTCTTTTAGGTCTGGTAACAAATACTTACTTGCAACAGTACAGACATCAACTGCATACGGAAAACGGACATTTGCAGCTGCTGCATCATATCGACACACTGGAATGAATTGCCCATGCACATCAAGTGTGCTGATTTTGTAAGTCATCCCTGAAAACATACTTTTTTACCCTTTAACTGTTGCTTGCTCTTTATGGTTTTGCTTTCTTGTGCTGTATCTTTTTTTCTTCTTTTCGTTTTTATGATTTTGATGGCGATTTTGTTTGTGATATTGTGTAATTTTGACGTATTTTTAACTAGGTGGTTTTTACTAAATGTGATGGTCGGCAGCTGGTCTGTTCGGCATCAGTCTATTTGTCTTTTTTATCTGTTTACATCATTTTGTTTTTAATTTTTGTGAAGCGCATTGGGGGTCATTGATCGGTATTGTGCTATATAAATGTTGGTTTATTATTATTACAAAAATGGTGACAACGCAAGTTTAAGCACACCAGTTGTAACACATGGTTGCATACAGGGGTATTTAAACTTCTGACTTCAACTGTATAAGTTATGATTACACAGACAATGTCAAACTCACTGTACATTAAGAACTGTACTTCAATTATACTTGGTTTGAAGATAATCACTTAAAGAGGAAGAATCCCCCTTGACGAAAATCCAGCATTTAGGCTTTTTTCGATAGTCCAAACATCTCTCTTGCCGACGTGGATTTTTATTATTTTTTAATTGTCGGTTTTAAGTGGATAAATTGCAAGCAAAAGTGCGCTTTTCGAAAATGAGATTTTCGCGTTTTCTGAAACGCTCATTAGGTATTCATGATATGCGCGTGACCCCGTGACGCAATCCTGAGAAAGAGAAGTCAACACGATAGTTAGCTCCATACGTTTACACGCAAAAAACTTATAAAACCGTCTCTTTTAGATGGCAGGTGTTTTTTGAAGAATTTTGTTGTTCCAAAAAGCCAGAGATATGCCCAGTAGCTGCGTGGTTGCAGGTTTTACCAGACACTATGAAAAAAAAAGAGCAGAAAGATTTTCTTTTCTATTACCAAGAGAGAGAAAAATGAGTCGCTCATTCTATAACTTGTACGGCCGATGTCCAAACACGTGGAAACTACGCCGCAGTGGACCGTACACAGACCGCTGTGAATGCCGTTCGTTCCGTGACAAAATCACCCGTCGCAATGCACCAGTATTTACTTCAAAAGAGAGTCAATGTGAGCCACAATTTCATCGTTTTTTCACAAAACAGGTAATAGTAGAATGCTGTCATATTACATGAAGTGTTTTTCACGTTTGTATTTTGAATTACAAGGACAAAATAGGCATGATAAACATTCACTTCGTGTATTTTCCATTCAATACTGCACAGACCGTTTTGTATGTTTCTCAGGATGACGTCAACACCCTGTTGATAAACAAGCCGAGTGACCTCGAGCGTTTCAGAATTTGGGTGAAGAGGGTCGGAACTGCTTTACGTTTTAAGCAAAAGTCTGTCGATTTGTTGTAGACACATACACCTCCATGATAAACAGAAAAACTAAAAAAATGTGGAAGGGGGGATTCTAGCTGTTTAATTTTCATGTTTAAAAACACTTAAGGCCTTTGAAATGCTGAAAGTACTCGGAATGTACTCTGTGAGTACTTTTCCGAGTACTGTCAGCATTTCAAAGACCTAAGTAATTGTAAAAGCCAAACTGGGGTGATTACATGTACCTTCAAACCAAGTATAATTGAAGTCCACTTCTAGTACAGTGAGTTTGACATTGTCTGTGTAATCATAACTTATATTAGACATTTCCTCCAAGTACTTGAAAAGTACTCGACTACAACACTGCCAAAACGTAATCATTTCAAGTCCCTTAATTAGGATGCTAATCCAGGTGGTCTTTCACCACGCTAAATTAGTCATTAGACAATTTTAACAAAATATTTTTAAAAGTTCAGCAAGTGATTTTTTACATTAAAGGGGCAGTGTCGTCAGTTTCACCGCGTTTTGAAATTCGGACCGAATTTGAGCCCTAGCGCATGCGCACTGCGACTTTGCCTGCGTGTTAAACTTTACCTCAGTGTACGACTGTTGGGCTTATACGGACTCTATGAAAACCTGTTGTGCGTGCAAATGTTGCGCTGATGATTATGACACGTGAGACTAGAACAAGTCTATGTGGGCGGTGCGGATTATTTATTTCCGGATATATGCCAGACAAAAATGGCGCGTGGGTAGTCGCCATATGTAAACAAACTTGAGACATGTTGGTCCAGTCTTATCATTGTTCACAAATGGTAACTTTTCACCACAAACTGGTTTCATTGTCGCTTGTGCCGTCGTATTGCTACGGTATTGGCAAAAAGGGGTAAACATAGCAACGCCCCCTCCTGCAATTTTCGCGCCGCTCTTAAGTTAATTAGTCTGATCTAAAATTACTCCCAAGTTATATTTCCGGAATCTACACGTTCCAAGCTACAAAATGAGACAAGATTATCTTTGTTCCTGACATTTTTAATTAAATGTGATTAAATGTATAATTTGCCTGATTTGGCATGGCTCCAAGAGCCTCGGTTTGATCTAGCGAAACTTAAGACCGGCCATTCCGTGATCAGGATCGCTGATAATTTAAGACAATCGGCGGTTTTGTTCCCGAAATTTTGATTAAACCCTATCCAGCTCTCAGTCTAAAAGAACACAGTAGGCCTACTCCCACGACTTTGCTCTAATACGCATTTAGACATGTGTGCATAATTCATCAGATTCAAATAAAGGCTATAGTTTTTCACAAAACTGGTTTTAGTGAAAAGGGCATAAAACCTAAAAAATCAGGTATTTTGTACTATATCTACTACTAACCACAGACAGATGAATTTTGTCAGATATAAAAATTTTGCACGCCATTGTACATGTAGGTGCACTTTAACCGTACAGTATATTGTCTGTTCCCAGGGCCTATTTCACCGTGAAAATCAAATGTGGCACTGTAAAATTAGTGACTCATCCGATCACTTTCGAACCCTTGCAGGATCTTCTTCAATGACAAAAATTAAATGTGAATAAAATATATGGATAAGTTTCTCAGTTTGTCAAAGCTGTAACATATTTTTAATAAGACTATGGTTAAAACAATGTTGGTGTCAGCATGAGAATACCTTTTCCAATTAATTGAGCCGTCTATGAATGTCGGTGACAATGTGAAGATACCATCTTGTGAACTTCTTGCCGAAGCTCCTTCTTTCTCAAGTAATAAATCAAGACATTCAACCAACTATTGGTGGTGATGGCAGGATTTGACAGAGTGTACACATTTCGGCTGATTACGACACCCAGCCAAGTCAGAAAGTGCACAAAAGCTCGCGACGACCAGCACAGAATCAGAGATCCTGTAATGCAGAGCACAGTTGTAGCAGATTTGGTGCTAACAGGCTGTGAATTAGGATTGAAGATTTGGGATTGAGCAGCAATTCGCCTTGAATGATCTCGAGCAACTTTGATAAAGTATCCAATGTTTGTCTTCATGTAGGCCTACATGTGCACGGTTTAATGGACGTCCCATCTTCCTTTCGCAACGGTCTTTGCTGCACACGTACCTAGTTTGCCTATGCGGCTTATGCCATTTTCAAAAGTTGCGCAATTAGCTACGAAATTTTTCGTGAAATCGGCTGCAGTTATGTCTGCCCATCTTCCTGTCGCAAGGGTGGAGCAAATACCCTTGCGACAGGAAGATGTGTCTGCCTTGCGCTGAGCCTTCCAATCCCACGCTCCTTTTTTTGGCGATGAGCCAAGGGTAGTTTGGAGTTGAATATGGGCAGTGCTATGTAATATTCATGATTGATTGATTCATAGTACAGCAGATGTAATGCCTGTTTAAATATCTTGCTATTTGGGGAGATACCAAAATTACCACTTGCTCACGCAGAAGTCTCGCTCTTCACTTCTCTTTATTTTCAGTTTTATTAAAGAAGAAATGGCTAGGCCCATGCCTTTGTAGGTAATAAACAGTGCAATTTGTGATGGTTGAGTTAATGACTGCCTAAATAATTTAATAGTATCATTAAGGCGAAGCGTCATAATTATTTTACCCGTTTGCCCGCGGGCTGAACGCGAGGAACGGGGCTATTGTTTTTAATTCCCGCTGGCGCCCACCAGAGAACGGCCTCGTTCCATCACTCCCGTTCCTGTAATAATTATGCCACAGTGTATGAGCACGCAGCTCCATGCCTTTGCTATGGAGCTGCGTATTGCGTGGCACACATTTGGCGGGCGCGCATTGCTGACGAGCCTGTGCCTTTAAGCCTCCTTTCCTACCTCGCTTACGTCGCCCTAATTATAAGCAGGTACAATTCTCGGGAAGTTCACCTATTGACGTTGTGACCCGAGTTTTAACAATGCATCCCGCTTGTATGCTATCGTGTTGTCTGCGAATTGGCACAGCTGCCAATCGGATCCGTTGGATGTGCATCAATGTCCTTCAAAACACCGCAAATTAACAGCACGATGAAAAAACTGCCACACATAATATGTCACAGTTGAACACACCAATTATACTTGGAATGAATACTGGTGTTTTATGATTAAAATCATCAGCAAATCTGTCCGCTGTATGTGGACCCCAGAGGTTATCCATACAATTAAAGAAAGCCTTGGACACACCCTAATCATCAAAATCATCTTCTCTATCTGCTTAACTGATCTGCTGCTGTGTTTTTCTCACGGGGTACCCATTGTACTTCCAATTCAATATTGTATGCATTGCAACAATTAAACATTTCGAGGCTCAAAGCCTTGGCTATAACTACATGTACTGCGCCTTTGTTATCAGTTAAAATACCTGTAACCTTTACTCGACTATTGCACATGGTAGCTACATGTAGGGGCAAAACTTGCGATAGCAAGCGATATCCCCTTTAGTTCCCTCCAAGTTGAACTCTTAATCATCTCTTCTTGATTCCAGTTCTTATGAAATCTTCTATTGTCACATTTCACTGTCCAAGCTCTGCAGCCGCTTTGGCTTGCGTCACAGTATATGACGACCTGTGGACTAGAATATGGAAGTTTGAATCGGTTGTTTAATTTGTGTGTGTTATTTTTTCAACACTTCCTCTATCACTGGACTACATGTATTACTGGAGATATTGTACACTTTGTCCCAGTGTGTCCTTTGTGTATAACATACTTCTATGGACATGTACATGTACATGTATCTATTTGTATCTGTGCAATTCAGCCTACAATAAATTGGAGCAAGATAATTTATTTTGCCTGTCAATGATGCGAGGGACCTACATGTAGCTGAGATGGACGGGAGATTTGAAAGGAAAGAGTCAATTGTGATTTAAAAATCATTGATCCTACGATCAGTAACTCTAATGGAACCTGCGTCCCATGTGATGCCCAACCAATCGATGTTTTGTGAAGGTATCAATGTGTATTTTTCGCTATTGGGTACTAGACCGGCTGCCACAAGATCTATTTAAACCATATTGCTTTGTGCACGGCACTTAAGCGTGTCTGTTCTGCACCATCTGTCGTCTAAAAAGACCACAATAAATGTGCATTTCGAATGCCAATGACTAACCAAAGGTCTTAAACATAATAGTGAAAATGTATGGAGCTGTTGACAATCCAAATGGTAGAACCTGGAAAGTAAAGTAATGTAAAGAACCTTTAATTTGCCATGAAAATCCAAGATATCTATACATGTATGATGGTAACCAGATTTTAGGTCAAACGAAAACAGGTAATCGCCTTTTTGAAAATATTCTCTTTTTATTTTGCCCGAGCTTTGTGTGGATACTGACAGAGGATTAACTACAGTGGGAACCGAGTTGGTTTCAAGTATTAATCCTAAGTTTTTTAGATCTTTGATGGTATTATATACAAACTCCGGATGCGTTAATGCAGATTTGTTATTAAATACTGCAGATGGAGGTGTCTCAATAAAAGGTAGCTTTACTATCCAAAGTTGATGTCTAAAACTTCCTAATTGGTACCAATAGATTTCAAAAATTCTATACATGTAGCTGCCGATGCCCTTAAACGTCCTAGCTTTAATAATGGGCTCAGCTAGACCTGCCTCATAGTGGAAGTAATTGGACTTAAATTTCAAGTCGTACCGATGGATTCGTTTATCTGTCTGACGGGTAAATCTAAAAATAGAATGAGAAAATTTCCTTACTGTAAGTAATTAATGATAATGAAAATTAATCTACGTGAAATTTCTTTTTCATATAAACTATCATATAATGATATGCAAAAGGAGTTTTTCGTTTTTGTTGCTTTTTTTTTTACAAGTCATGACGTTAAACAATATGTCAATGTTAACAAAATAAGTGAATGACCCAGGGGCGGATCCAGGAATTTTTCCAGGAGGGGGTTTTGCCACCAGGGAGGGGTTTTGCCCATCAGATTTTTATGTCTGCTTGTTTCGGACAGGCGGACACGCAAAAAATGCATTACATTATATTTGTTGGTGTCGGAGCAGGGGGGGGGGGGGTTTTGACCCCCAAAACCCCCCCTCTGGATCCGCGCCTGTGACCTGCTTGTATTCACGAGTTGTCTATAATTTATCATATGATATGGAGGAACAAATTATGGATTTTACCATTTCTTCTAGAAAAACTCATGTCATCAATTATTTCATATATGCATCATAAAGAAAATTCTGTATTGATTGTGCATGTGATCGTGATCGTGCAAACGTCATGACAGTCATAACACTTTTGTCTGTCATATTCAATTATTTAAAGACAAATTCTAACAAAATCCAATTCATGTGTAAGTTGTCATACGGAATGTACAATAGGGTGATTGTAAACGAAACACAAGTCCAAGTTTGAATAACTTTAAAAATCTGCAATATATTTGCTCAATACCTTGTTTACCAATGGGCTCCGCCATCTTTGCTGGATGAGTTTCCGGTTGTTTGCTTGCTGCTGCTGAACAACCACTTCTCCAGTGGTCGAACTTGCTGCATGCGAAGCAAATGTCAGTAGGCTTTAAGTGTTGTTCCTCTTCGGGTGTATGCCGAGATAGACCAGAATTGGAATCCACTTCTAGGAGTATATTGGCAAAAATTACTGTAATTGTTGGGGCTAGCACTAGTAGATCGAAGCTTCATTTTGCTTTCTAGATGATTGGTATGGATTCGACCTGAAAGATTTTCCTTTCTTTTTGCTTTTGGCTACGGCTCGTGCTGATCTTATTTTCTTTTCGTCGTCGGTATCACTAGCTAACTCGTCATAGATATTCCTCTACCACTGACCACCGGGCGTCAGATTTGTCTGCTACTAGTCTGATCAGTTCTTTTCTTTAACTCTGAAATTGCTTTATCCACTAACTCCTTGGCTAGCTAGTACTCGTTTCCCTTATGAAATATGGGTTGTTGCTTTCTCGAGGGATTCTAGAATATGAGCATTAAGCTCGAATTTGGGCTTTATTTCCTTTGAATAGAAACTGTATTTGAGCTGACCTTTTCAACTGCTGCACTTGTAGTGATGTAAATTCAAAAACTTTGTCGCTTTGTTCCTTTTGTGCATTTAATGCCGAATCGATATATTCTCTACTGCATTCTTGATACATGTAATGTCTGACACCATTTGAGCCATAAGCTGTGTCGGTTCTGGATGGGTGGTTGTACCACCCGGGGGCTGTTGTTGTTGCTGGGTGTTGAACAGTCTTTGAGAAAGATCGTCTTCCAACATAGCAAATGGTGGGTTAAAACACACGGGCTGCGCTGTGGGAAGAAATATGCAAATAAAAAGTCTGACATCAATAGAAATTACAATTCTCTTGACTGCGTGCTTAGCTACAAGGCAAAAACAGCATGCTGCCGAAATTGACATAAAAAATACCAGACCGAATTAGCATTTTGCTGTAACATTTGCATAATGGCTGGCACCCCGAATTCTTTACTTTCAAATGGAGGTGCAGGTTAGAAAGTCACATACTTGTATATTGCTACGAGGTGCACGCCATTGCCTATAGCAATTAACAGTGTGGTTAATTGCTTTATGCCAGGTGGAGGGGATAGTGTAAAAGGCGAATTTGAGAACCACACCTGAACATAAAATGTTGTACGGCACATGGACGTGCACGCCGCGCCGGCTAAACCGACAACTGCACGCACTGCGGGGGCACTGGCAACTGGTGCACCGTGCCTAGTGTGTGCACCGTGCCTAGTGTGTGCACTGAGCTCCTGACAATCAAGTCTTTCACCCCTAGACGGCGATATGATCTCAAAACAGATCTACGTAGGTTGAATCTGTATCCGAGCTCTATCTTTGCCACATTGTACAAGTTTGAAGCAGCGGAGAGTTCCACTTCCCTATGAAATCTCATTTGTGCAGTGTGTACTAGAATTCCGTCCCATCATGCACTGCGCACATGGAATTGTGGGGGACAGTGAAGCACGTATTGAAAAAAACAAACAATTTTATCAATTGGAAAACCTTGTCATTGTTCCATTCACCAGGAGCAGCAAAGCATCAGCATTGCCAAGGCTGGTGTGGTGTGCAGCCTGCCAGCTCGAACCTCGATACTGGCTGCTGCTAATCCAGTGGGGGGACACTACAACAAGGCCAAGACCGTGTCCGAGAACCTCAAGTAAGAGTGATAGATGACATATCAGACCACACTGTTCAATGCTCAATGTTGATATTTATCTAGCGTCGCTAGAGGGAGGGGGGTGTGGACACCTCCGCCCCCACCCCCCCTGATACAAAACATGGAACAGGTTGGAAAAGTAACCCAATTTATTTTTGAATTTTCTGTTTTTATTTTTAGGTTTTTTTTTGCCTAAGTGCCCTTTGGCTTTACTAATACAGTCAAACCCACACTCCCTACGTTCAATACCAACTTCGCTCTCGTGTAGTAAAGAAAACTGTTCCAAAATGTCACTTTTCTTTTTTTTTTCCAAAATGAAAACAACCTTTTTTAATAAAAATCAGAACAGTTCTCTAACCCTAACCCCCCTCCTCCACCCCAAACCCTATTTTTCACGTTTGGACAACCTGACTGTGGACGTGTGCTACATGTAGTCCACATAACGTCCTTTTCTCCTACCAAGGGTGGACATCTTTTGTTTACCAGTCCAAATAAGGTACATGTAAGTATGTACGGTAATATACATTCTTAGCAGCTGACCACCTGCATAAAAAGACCACCTTTCCACAAAGACCACTCAAACCGCCTCCCATGAAAAACGGTGCAGTGCATTGTCTAGATTTTATCCTAATTTCTTCATACTGTACTTCATTCATTGGTCATTTCTTAGAATGGGCAGTGCATTGTTGTCAAGATTTGATCTCGTCTTTATCCTCCTGGACAAACCAGATGAGGAGATGGATTCCATGCTGTCGGAGCACGTCATGAGTCTACACGCTAACAAGAAAAGGTAAAACAACTTCAATAATTTCTCAAAATACCACCCCCTAAAAAATGCCTGTGTGCTTTTGGATAGACCGCATGTAAGTTGACCCTGAGAAGTTGCGGTACGCTGCGAGATTCATCTACTTCCGGGAACCTTGTATACAGTGTGTCTAAAAAAAAAAGCAATCCAAATTTAACGAAATCAGGGTGTCGATCCGCGGGTCTTAAAAAATCTTAAATTCATAGTTTCTAAATTTAAAGCCTTAAAAAGCATTAAAAATTAATAAAAAGCATTATAAAGCATTAGAAAGTATTAAATTGTTAGCTAGATTTTGGGCCTGTGGTGGCCGAGTATGGAATTCTTTCCTGTTTTGGGGTTTAATTGGTCTTAAAAAGGCATTAAAAATGTCTTAAAAAGTCTTAAATAAGACTGGCTGAAACCTGCGGACACCCTGGAAATGTCAAACCTAGAATGTGTAACCATCATAGGTAATATATGCACGGTTTGACAGCTACAGCCTTCTTCTTTCAAATGAGACATCAAATGCTCAATTAAATCTGATAATGTTTGACCGAGTTATGAGTAATTTCGCAAGAGAGGTCAAATTGACCATGGGACCAAGTTTCTAAAAATGCAGTGAGACAGTTGACTTTTCTGTCAAAAGAGAAAATCCACCTTCGTTGCCGAACCGCACGTCTGACTGCAAGTGGTCGACGACCCACTGACAAAAATTCGCCAGAAATGCCCTCGATTAAGATTGCAATTGGTACCTTCTCTTTGTATTAAGTTTATCACATGCATTCAAACACTTGCTCCCATAACTCTGTCAACAATTATCAGACTTGAACGCTTTGTCTCATTTGAAAGAGGAAGGTTGTACCGGTAGCTTTTAAAGGTACAGCATCCTTGACAATAATTTGTTGATGGTCCTTGTGAAAAAAGATCGTCAAAATGTTCCGTAATTAACCACAAAAGCTTAAATTAA
Source organism: Henricia sp. BOLD:AAB3569 (assembly GCA_037783545.1). Lineage (NCBI taxonomy): Eukaryota > Metazoa > Echinodermata > Asteroidea > Spinulosida > Echinasteridae > Henricia > Henricia sp. BOLD:AAB3569. The sequence goes on along the minus strand of JBBELK010000366.1, from coordinate 372,193 downwards.
TAAAAACGGTCACTAGTCGAGTTATACGCTTTACCAGCCGTTCACTATCGCGCGAGACTCACGACTGTGTCGAAAACGATTCGCTCTTCACTTGGCAGCTTTTTGCTTTGGATATCTCATTTTCTGCTGAAGATTTCACTGGACAGCCTGGACGACCGAATGGGTTTTTCCGTTTTCTGTAGAGGAGCTGACATTCATGGTTTGTCTTCACGAATTGTAGTTCCACGGCACTGTACCGGTTTTGGGCGGGCAACGTGTGTGTGCCGTGGTGCTAAATGTCACATTGTCTGGTATAGACTGTGTGGAACTCGCTTCGGTCCCTCGGTCTTTGTGTCAAAATTTTATGTTCGATTTTTTAGAGTTATGTTTAACTTTGTTTCATAACCTGAATAATTAGTCTCTTTTGAAAACAAATCGGAGCTGAATTTGATGCAGTACTGCAGTAATAAACTTCAGGAATAAACTGTGTATCACACGGCCATACGGCTGGAAATAAAACTAACTCCAAGGACACGTGATTTATCGGAACCAGAATCTGGTTCCCAAAAATAATGTGACCTCGATTTTATGAAAAATGCTCAAAAACGGCCAAATTTTGTGGTTTCTTTTCAGGTTCTCTTCAGTCTATTTCGGAAAGACTTTCAGATTCATGTATGCGTCTATTTCAACCCAAAATAGCCCAACAAAGCCGGTTTGTCCCTTTAAACTATACATATATTATCTATGTTAGTTACTCGTACGTTTGGCATTCCACTAAATTTGGATTGCATTTTTTTGAGACGCACTGTATAGGAACTAAAGCATGGTACCATTTTGGTGCCATGTCAAAAGAAGGATATTCACCAAACGATTTGGGGTCCACATTAAAATTTCTTGGCATTCCACTAAATTTGGATTGCATTTTTTTGAGACGCACTGTATAGGAACTAAAGCATGGTACCATTTTGGTGCCATGTCAAAAGAAGGATATTCACCAAACGATTTGGGGTCCACATTAAAATTTCTTAAAATTTCATTTATTACATATGGGAAAAGTCTCTAGCCGTAGTCAGCCAATGGCGCCATCCACCTTTGTGTCTCGATGTTTAGGTGGAACATATTTGTAAGCTTCATGCTGTGAATTGAAGTCCATTAAACCCATTAAATTAAACAAAAACAATTTAGTTTCAAATAAGTACTTTATATACATAATAATAATAATAATAGGATTTGTAATGCGCACATATCCACCCTGCTGGGTGTTCAAGGCGCAGAGACCCTAAAAAAACAAACAAAGTAATATTAAACATGAAAGAAACAATCAAAAATGACAGGAACGACCAAATTAGTCCTTGAAAACCTGAGACATGAGATAAGTTTGTAGAAGTGATTTGAATTTTGTTGTACAGAGACAAGATCTAAGATTAAGCGGTAGAGAGTTCCAGATGTGTGGTGCGGCTGCAGAAAATCTTCTGTCACCCCAAGAGTGTCGAGACTTGGATTCCTTGAGGAGAAGCATATTGCTGGATCGTAGTTTCCTTGGCGGAATGTAAAGTTCTGAGATGTAATGGGGGAGCCTTGCCGTTGAGTGCTTTGTGGACGATTAGCATAAGCTTGAAGATAATTCGTTGAGAGATAGGGAGCCAATGAAGTTGTTTCAGGATGTGGGTGATGGAACAGGATTTTCTAGAGAGTGTAACGATGCGGGCTGCGGTGTGTTGGAGACGGGCAATCTGGTTATGCGGAAGACCATACAAAAGGGCATTGCCGTTGTCAAGGCGAGAAGTGACAAATGCATGAATTACTTTTTCCGTAGCGCTCTTGTCCAAAAACTTGCGTATTTGGCCGATGTTCCTGATGTGAAATGTCGAGAGACGAATGACATTGTTGATGTGTGGTTGAAGTGTCATTGACGAATCGAAAATAACACCCAAGTTCCGAGCCTGCAACGAGGGAGCTATCTGAGCATCACCAATGGAAATGTATGGTACTGTAACTTTTGATAATTGTTGACGTGATCCAAATAAAAGGAATTCTGTCTTGTACATGTACATGTACCTTTTATGACTGTGGACAATACAAAAATCTTATAAATCAACATCCACAACTTGATAAAGACGAGTTTCGTAGAGTCCAGCTCGTTCTCGAGGTCAACTTCCACGGTCTATTGTAGGATAACACTTTTCATTTGGTATCATTCATTGAGTCGTATCGAGGCAAAAGGATAAAACTCGCCATAACCAATTACCATTTATTGTTCAGGGCACCAGAAGGTTTCCAGACATCAAGAGATGATCAGACCATGAATCCTGATCAGGCCGAAGCACTCCGACTCTGGGAATCCAACAAACCCTTATCTGAACGACTCAAAGTGGGCAGGGGTGATCCCTTTGACCCGGTTCCTCCACAGCTGATCAGGAAATACATCGCCTATGCCAGGAAGTATGTGCACCCTCGGTTGAGTAGTGAGGCGGCATCTATCTTGCAGGTGAGTAATGTACAGTACATGTACATCAGAGCAGTGACTATTATACACATATGGACTGGCAATGAGGTCACTAGTGCACGTCTATATACGCCCTGAGGGACTGTGAGTGACCACAAGAGGGTCCTATTTCCGGAGGCTGAAATTTATGCAATTAAATTTAATAAGAAGCAATACAACAATAGACATTTGAACAATACATGTATAGGCTTTTGAACATTATAAGCACTTCAACAATAAACGCTTGAACTATCTTTTCCAAGTACTAAGTTATCATTTTCCTCCTCGGTAAGTATGGTAAATTGAGGTTTTTTGACAGTATTTTCAGCCGTGCTTGCACTTGACGCTGCCATTTTTTGTTGTGCATGTTTATACCGTAGTATAGTGGTAACCTACAGAGGGCGCAGTAACCGGGAGGTGATGGTGGGAGGTGTTCAAACCCCCCCCCCCCCCCCCCCTCTAACCTGCTCTGACACAAAAAAAAAAAATGTAAGGCCACTTAAAATATATTCCTTGTTTCTCATCACACATCAGGTTGAAAATTTGTCTGTACGGCTGATTTATATTTTATATTTCATAAATTGACGGGCAGTTTAAAGTTAATCCAGTGTGGATGTGTTAAATGGCTTCCGATTTCGGTCCCAAACCGGAGCAATGGCACTCGGCTCAACATATGCGATTTAGCGAGTAAAAAAATCATTAATGACATGCAAGGCACAGAAAAAAAAGGCTTGCAGACAAAATGTGTCATCCTACCTCAACCTTCTTCAAACAATGGCACACTATCAATGTTTACTGTCAGTTTCTAATTCTTGAAATGTGAAACATGTACACGTACGATATACATGTATGTGCATTCAGGATTCTTCAGTAGACATAGCAAGTTGCAAAAAGTGTGTCTAAACGGAAAAACACGTAGGGCAACTGCTGCTTATATCGATACAGTGTACAGGTCACACGGGACACAAGCCAGCCTTGCCGCAAAATGTATCAATTTAATTTTTTTACGCACGTGCGAGTAAAGTAATACATTACTCAAAGATACCTTCATGCAAATAAATAAATAAAGAATAACATTCAATATCCAAAAGTCGTCTTGAAAACATTTTGGCGGATGTGCGATAAAGTTTGTTGCATTATATGTCTTGCTTTGTCTATCATACATTCCAAAAAAAAAATCATATCTTTTCCATGAAGCATCCATGTATTCATGAAAAGGGTACTCAGCACATGCTCTACCGGTAGGAAAAAATACAAACAAAGCGTACATGTAGTTGTCCGTGCATTTTTCAAGTGCAGCACACAAAACGTAACTGTAATAGGAAAGCGTTGGTTAGACAGGTTTGTAGTAGACTAAGAGAAAGTTGTTTTTTAGTGTACTTTTCTTTATTGAAACCATCAAACTTAGTACACTAATCAAAACGTACTTGGTGTGACGCGTTTAAAGTCGCGTGACGTAATTTTAGTGCACTAGTGAGTTTTATTGCAATCCACCCCTAAAGTCCATCTGAATCAGCTGCTCTTTTTGCACTCTTTTTTTAATAACATCTCTGTCACCTGAATTTGTGAAGAATTTTGGAAAAGTTTCAGGAAAAACCTGAGGGATTTACATACATGTACACGTACGCATGTATACCCCTACATGTACCTTATGTACATTTGTGTACGGTAGCTCGATCAACAGGTACACCCACATGTAGAGCATCAGCTAGTTGTCTCAAATTCCAGTGATGACTGATTTTTCTTATCCCATATCAACTCAAACGATGGATAATTTGATGCAGCACTGATAATGATTGTCAATTATCAATGAAACATAAATCAATTTTTGAACCTGTTTGAGAACATCCAGAGCCTTAATTACAACTTATGCCAACTTTCCAGACTTTTTATCTGGAATTGAGAAGAACACACAAGGGTCGAGACAGCACGCCCATTACCACAAGGCAGTTGGAGTCACTGATCAGATTGACTGAAGCGAGAGCCAGACTGGAACTTCGTGAGAAGGCCCACCAGCAAGATGCAGAGGATGTGGTTGAACTCATGAAGTTCAGGTAGATAGATGTAACCGCAGTGGAAATTTTAAGTTGCTATAAGGAACGCCATATGTGAGCTGTAGAAAGTGTTTGTTGTATAGTGAATAATGTACATGCTGAAGAAAATGAATTACTGTATTGTACAGCTCTCTCATCAACATAAAACTGGTACAGTTCTGCTTGTTCTTTAGTAGCGCTGGGAGTTACCGTTTATTTTTCTAAACGTTTAAACGTCAATTTAACGTTCGTTTAAACGTTTAAACGAATAGTAAACATAACAAAAAGTAAAACTTATTACCGCGCTCGCAATAAAAAGTTCTTTGACCTGGTATCATGTGCGTTCGCGCGGCACCGCTGACACTTCATTGAATTAATTGGAGCATACATGATGCAGGCCACGAAAGTTCAGCTAGTAAACAGTGTTTACCGCCTTGCTTTGAATTCAAAAAGATTAAACCGTAAACCAGTAAAATCGCTTCCGCCCGCGAACGCAAGTGTACATCTTCGGCTTGAAACCACAAAGGTTACCGACGTACCGTTGGGCTCATCACAGATACCGCTGCCTGATTCTTACGAACAAAATTGCCACTTTAGAAATTTCTGGCGGCGCAAAACGGCCATTAGATCTTTGAAAAAGGGAGGATCGTTTTTTCACAATTTGGTTTCGGATATCCGTTTAGCATTTTTCTAAACGGATAGTTAAATTTCGGACGTTTAAACGTTTAAACGTCGCAGCTCTATTCTTTAGATGTGGGGCCTCATTATGTCATTTTGAACCAGTAAATGGCAGCTGTTTGAGTAGACTTGATATTAAAGGAGGAATCAGAGTTTGTACTGTCCGAAGACTGAGCCTCGCCAAAAATCACGATTTATTTGAACCAGTCGATAGTCTATGAAAAAAGTACAATCCTCCTACTTTTTTAGATCCATCCACTTTAATTTTGAAGTATTTTTCCAATAAAAAGTACCGGGTCGGCGGGCAATTTTTTTTTAGGAGTCGGTACACAAGCAAGAATCTGCACTTTTCTAGTCTGCTGGTAAAGAATACGTAAAATAGTTATTTATGACAAGTTTGACAGATAGAGGTACAACAAAAGAATATGTACATGTATGGTACAGATATATGTAAAACATGAGTTTGACAAAGGTCTATTTTACATAAACTTTATTTGGTCTGTTTCGCTTGTGTGCACAGTATGATTGACACCTACTCGGATGAATTTGGATTTTTAGACTTCCAGCGATCTCAACATGGCTCTGGAATGAGCAGTCGATCTAAGGTAAAATTGTGTTGATTACTTTTTTTATCTAGGGAATAAAAGTGGGTTTGGCCGGTCTTAAACTGTACGTTTAAAACCGGCTAGGGTTCTGGGGCGGTATTCACAAAACTCAATCTAAGCGGGGCACTTAAGTCTGTCTTAAATCTAAGCACCCCGCTAAGATAAGTGGGGCACTCAACTTCGTATTCACAAAAGATTTAAGCGCCCCGCTTATTAGTGGTGTACTTAATCAATCAGTGCACGCTTAACTCTGTCAAATCAAAGCAGCGCAGACCACGCGCGGACGTTTTAAAAACATTTGATTACTACGCGCGTGCATCATACGCGCACATATACGCGCACATATACGCGCGTGTCGTACACATATACGCGTGCACATACCACAAGTAGACGACGTACGTTGTGCTATGCGGTAGTCAATGGTCGGTGGCGAACAAAGACGGAAAACGAAGGTCAGTAAGAATAGAAATTGAAATCTGTTGTAATCTCCCAATGTCTAAATTGTTTAGGCGTTCTATAATCAATCATATAGCCGTTTTTCGATAACACACTGGGCAGAAAAACAATGCAATTGATGACAGTTGACCCAGCGTTAAATGCACTTAAGACAGGTCAGACCACACTTAAGTTTAAGTCTCAAAAATAAGCGGGCCACTAAAAGAAAACGCGCTGTGAATACCACTTAACTTTATGATTTGACTTAAGTCTAGAATTTAAGCGGGGTGCTTAAATTTCATGACTTAAGTCGTTTTGTGAATACCGCCCCAGGGACACTGTTAATGGCCCGATAAAGACGGGCCAAACCCATTTTTATTCCCATTCATAAATACCTGATTGTGTAAATCAGTCAAATTCACCAAAATTTAAGTATTGCTTGCCCTTTTGCTACGTTTTGCATTGTACTTTCCTGTATGCATCGCATTAGTTCAAAGTGCTGTGCGTAGTGTTGTTTTTGTTGTGTAAGTTGACCTTGAGAACTTGCGTTACCCTGTGAGATTCATCGACTTCCGGAGACCTCAGACCATGTATAGGAGCTAAAGCACGTGCGGCAACCGTTTTTGTTTTGTAGGCCCTACCATTTTGACTCCAAGTCAAAATTAGCAGAACACATCTACATGTATCGATTCGGGGTCCACTCTAAACAATTCTTAAAGACCCATTTATTACCTGTGCGAAAAGTTAATTGAGCAAAAAGTTCATAAAATTATAAATCTTACCTTTTATTTCTGTCTCTGAGATAAGCTGGTAACCCTGGATGTAATATGAAAACCATGCAGCGCATCGCTGGTAGTCCGCAAGTGGCACAAATATTTTGTTGCGTGTGTATTTGACGTGAATATGTTGCATTATAGCCGCTTTCAAAACCACTTGATTCGTCTTCAGACGATCTTTGCGATTTTCTGTCCTGGCCGTGTGTACTTTATTTTTGTTGGTGAAGGTTCAAGCAGACGTACAAACCAGATATGTTTAGCCGTGTTAATATTTCGGCTGAGCCTACCAATTCGTAAAGTGTACTTGCAAACTGGAAACTAAAGGTCAAACATTTGTATTTGTTTGTGACAAGTTCGGACAATATTTTCTCCATTTTATTTATTGAATCAGTAGATATTAAGGTGCCTTTTTCATTTATTGGTGTTTTGGCGCTTACAAACGTTAAAGTGACATGTAAAATAATATCGTCACGACGTTAAAACCCCGTTGCCTTTCCCTGACTGGTCTCCGGAAGTTTGACCAGAAATGAGATTTATTGCAGGTGTGTTGTACGTGCATGCACACGACCGGGTACTTAATTTTTGTCACAGTACGTCGAATTTGCTCGTGGACGTGTGCAGTTAATTTCTGTATGCGTGTGCATGTTCCATACTTGCTGATACCGACTAAGGCACGGGTGCGGCCGTGAGTTATACTAGAAAGTGTTAAAGACTGGCCGGCCTTTATCGTCCACGTGGTGTGCTCTCAGCCTATACCCAGCACGATATGGGGCCTACGAACTCCCTCCTAATGCCCCTATGACTCGACACACTCTTCCCTTGTTAACGCACCAACCACCCCTAAAAACTGAAAGAAATTCCTTTGGAATTCCTCGGATGTTTGAGACACAATGGGGGAACAATGGTAGGGGGAGTACCCTCGACCCCATATGTCCTGGCCAGTAGGGATGCGTGAACTGTCTAAGGTATTTATGAATACAATATATTTAACATGTACAATGCATTGCAATTGACACTTAATAACATGGGAGAAGAAATTTGTTTCACTCTTTTCCCTTTTTCGTGAGGATTCCTTTCACAATTTGTGAAAAATATGGGAAATCTTTTCCCACCTGTGAGAAAGTTCCCCCATTTTGTGATAACTTATTCTCAACTTATGGGTATTTCGATTTCACTTGAATGTAAATTTAAGTGTTGCCACCTGTTTAAAAAAGAATGGAATATGACGGGAATTTTTATTTTTTCAATTGTATCGTTTTTCCAGGCAAAACGCTTTGTTGCTGTTTTGAATAGAGTTGCAGAACAGACATACAATTCTTTGTTTACTGTGCAACAAATGAGAGAAATAGCTAAGGTAGGTATTAAAAACAGTAAATTTGTCCTATGTTTAAAGTACGTAGTGTGTCCAGATAACATTTTTAAACACCCTCTCCCCCCTGCCCCAATTTTTTCCATGGGTGTTGAGGTTTTTATACCATATCATGTGTCATATTTGTCTTGTTACCATTCTGAATTGTCACGTTCTCTGTCCATATATTTTCAAGGATATCGTTAAAAAAACACCGATGTTTTGTAAAGTAATTTATCTGGTTCCATAAATCAGTGCAGTAATTACACTAACCTTTTTGCTTCCACGTATCCAAAATGGAGATTGCAAATTTTCTGTTTTCTTTCCATGGATAGTATTTTGGGGAGGTATTCTCTTCTTAGGCTAAAACGAAATCTATTTTCTGGAAAAATCTGAAAATCTGAACACTGGTTGGCTGTTGTCTGTTGATGATGGCTGTTATCCGGTTCGTAAGTGCAACGTCACATACACCGCATGCACCACTGATTTGTTTGCTTTCAGTTCCAAATGGAACCGGAAGTAAATTCAAATCAATGATGCGATTTCCAACCATATAATTCAAATTCAAGTGACATAAATGAAATATAGCTCATCCCAGTCTAGGCAATGTCACAAGAAACTTCCATCTGTATTTTGAACAGGATGCCAACATTACCGTTCCGGACTTTGAGGGTTTTGTGGCTTCTCTTAACAACCAGAACTACCTCCTCAAGAAGGGTCCACGTGTCTACCAGCTACAAACTGCATCCTTCTGATAAAACTTGGGTGGCGGGTGGGGGGTGGGTCTGTACAGCTTGATAACTTGTGAAGTCTTATTTCTGACAAGATAAGATGTTAAAATTTGGGCTTTAAAGGCCCATTACATCATTTGCAAAGACCAAACATTTTCCTTCAAAAGAACAACTCAGAATGTTGATAGCAACAGTAACAAACACGACATGAGTTTATTTCTGTCCAAGATGGTACTTTTTAAAAGATATTGCTGTTTGGGGACACCGTCCCAAACAGCCTTTGTTTTCGTTCTTCTCAGTCTGGATCTTTCTTCACAGCCGAATTTCTTCAAACTTGGCACATACTTAGACCAACATCTGAAGATGTGTACCGGACAATGACGAGGTGTCCAATTACAAGCACTTGAAATTTAACATTTTGGGTCTTCAGAAATTCATAGAAAATAACCGTTTGACCTACACTCGTGTTGGCCTTTGGCATATACATGTACGATCACTAACAAAGGTCTTTAAGATGGACACTGACATTGACCTTTGACCTCGTTTCGTATTGGTCAAACAGATTTTGGCTTGTCATTTGAAAGTGGTGAGATATTTGGATGGGGTTAATGGTAATAGTTCGACTAGGGTGGAGTATGTAACAAATATGGCGATGACCTTTGACCTTGCTCACTTCCAGTCGAAACCGGAAGTAGCCCTTAGCCATGGTACGTGGGAGGTATTGAAATGGGGTCAACGATGTTAGTGTCGGAGGCCCTTAGGCTTTCAAAAAATATAAGTGACGTCATCGTACGTAATAGCGCCCTCTATAGTGACAAGATAAACATTTCTCAAAACGTATTTTAAACAGATATCTGTTGGGAAGTTTGTCTAAAATGGTCAAAGTTGGTATATAACATCACCTTGGGTCGGTACACATACCTGTGGTGTCAAACTTTGAAGACTTTATCAAGTGTAATATTACATTTGAATTTTAAAGCTTTGATGACATGTATCTGCAGAACCCAACATCGGAAACAAATAAAACTTCACAGGTATGTTGTCCGCCATTAGGTTGGTGACATATTATAATGACGTTGTGATGATGTCATCGTGTGTCATATTACAATGAATTAAAAATAAAGGTCCAAATTTTCAAAAATCAATAATAAAAAAAATCAGCACTTTAACATGAACCTAATTCCTGCGGTAACAGTGACAGCTAGCCAAGATCTAAGTTTCGTACATACATGTAGACAAAGACCTTTGATTTAGTGCACTTAAAAGAACCCATTATTTGAAATTGGTGAAAGATGCAGAGATAAATTGGTTGGTAGTGTTAATGTCCAAGATGAATGGACTTTCCAAAACTGTAAAAGATGACGTCATCGCTGGAAGGTCGCCCTCTAGTGGCAAAATTAAAAATGTCACAAAATTAACATCTATGGCTACTTGTGTGCAAATTAGCTGAATATTAGTGATTGTAGAGCTGGTTTATAAAACCATAAACACACGACTTAACAAGCATGACAAATAGATGGGTCTGTCCACATTTAAGTGCACACTTTTGTGACTTTTCAAAAGTACATAAAAACTATGAAGTTTTCTTTATTACATTCTGAGCTACATACCAGGCCATGTAAGAATTGTTGTCTATTCTCTAGTTTTCATTTTACATTTTCAAAAATTACAACAATATCGTCTGCAAAAAGTAGTGTACTTGATTGGGGAAGTCGTCTATGGTGATACACGTTTGTCACAATAAAGTTCTCGAAATATTTCTTGTCATTGCGAATGATAGTGGAAACATGTGTATATACTCTTGAGGTATTTATTGTAGTTTTGTCGTTCCCCCCTTCCCCCACAAAAAGAAAATCACCTTGAAGTTTACTAATATTTATTTTATTTTAATATATGTTAGTTATGTATTCGGCCCAATAGCAGTCTGTTAAATATAACGGTTGTTTTGTTAACAAACCAAATTTTAGATCCCAATTCTTTGTTCTTGATTGTTTTCATTTGTTAATGTCTGCAGTAATGCCGGATAATATGTTTCAACCAAACAAGTGTATTACAATCACTAACTAGTATATTGGACAACATCAAGGAAGCACTTTGAGAGACAGAAATTAATGTTTGACATAACCAGACAAAGCATTGTTTAATTACATTTATTCACCACCTCTTATCTTAGCATACAATACAAAGGATTATTAGATAACAAATATTCAGCACCAAGACAAGGAAAAGGGTTCCAGACACATGTCTGGTATAGAGCTTTGCACCGGCTATGACAGGGGGCATGTTTTCATATTTAAATTATGTGACAATAGATCCAAAAAGTGACTACTCTTGTTTGACGTACTGTAACAATGTGACTGTCCCCTGTCATGGCCACCGTGCAAAGGCTCTATTGGATAATTCAGCCATTTTATTCCTGTAATACACAAATATTACTAAGTGGAGGACACGACTACTTATATCACAAAATATAAAGAAAGGAAGATGTTTGCGGGAAGGCTCAAGTTTAAAACCTCTGCTAACAAAAAATCTCAATACTATGTGAGCATGTTCGTTTTATTTAACCTGGGTACCCTCTGATTTGCCAGGACAAATGTTGAGGAACACAAACTATGGCAGTCAATTTTCTATGGACGGCAAAATACATTACAATGTAATATGAAGGGCATTATCTCTGTGACGTCGCTGCACATATGATTATTGCAAGATGGACAAAACTATGGTCATCAATTGTTACAGTAAATATACCTTTGCATTCCACCACCAAACGGCCAGTAATTAATTGTTAGCGGTATAATGCTAATAGAAACAAAAACTTTAAATAGTAGCAGATCCTAAAAGTCACCCACTTGCATCAGAGATGGCCAGAAAACATCTCCTTGCACTTAGTCCCCAGGGGCCAATTTCATAGAGCTGCTTAAAAGCATGAAAAACCTTGCTTGATAAAATGAGGTTACTGCCACAAAACAGTCCTCTAACACTGGTCATGTGCATTTTTTTTATCACATGAGGATTTCACTGGTAACGTTCTCTATAAGCAAGAGTTTTTGTACTTAAGCAAATTCTTGTGCTTAGACACCTCTATGAAATTAGCCAAGGTCGTAGTTTAAAGCCCCAATATAATACATCATTTGTTAACCAAAAATTTACCTAATGAGTTGACAGCAATGGTAATAAAGACTACATGATTTCTTTCCTGGGTAAAAAAAATACTGAAAGTAATTGTTTTTTTACAATTTATTCAACACAAAATTCATTCATGGATTTTTCAGGTTTTCTGAAGTATTACTTTATCTACATGTATGTGGCTGAGATTTCTACAAGGCAGTTTATCAACATTATTCTTTAGTTATGTAATGCTGTTCTTGTTATTAAAAAGTTTGTTTCCAAACATGTCAATCTGTCTTTAAAATGCACTGCACCAAAGTATGTTAATACATGTACACAATTCCTAGTAAGGGTTTTCTTTCCATGGACAGACAGACGTAGATAAAGTTTGATGTACATGTACATCTAATTAACACTGCAAATAAAATTAAGCAACATACCTCGACAAATATGTGCTTTTTTAAATATTTACAAAAATCAAACAGCAAGGAACTGGTCACATTGTGTTGCAATGTTAGCCATATTTACCTAAACCAATAAAGGATTTTCAAATTGTCATCGAAATCGAGGGTCTTGGTGCTTTCTCGTGATAACATTTGCAAATAAAAAGACATGTGACTATTACAATGGCTCGGTGTAATTACGATATTAAAATAGCGTAATTATGCAAGATTGAGAACTTTAACCTTTAAAAAAAAGATTACATGCAAGATCTCTATTAACGAAGCTTATTTTACAGCTCAATCCAGTGTTGTAGTCGAGTCACCGAGTCCGAGTCTCGAGTCATTTGTTCGCCAAATTAATGAAACGGAATCTCTGCTATATTTCGTTCACACAATATGTGAAATGATGATGTACTCATGCGTTCCTTTCCGGCCTGGTGGGGCATACCGGCAGTGTACATATTCACACATCGGACTTTTTTTCCAAGAATATATTTTTTCTTTTTTTGAAATGCGTGAGTCACCATGTAGAGTCCGAGTCATTTTTCAATGTGGTCAGAGTCCTGGACTCGAGTACTACAACATTGTTAAAATTTAACCCTTTCTTGTTTTAATATAAAACATAGGGTGCAACACTTCTTAACTAGGCAGCTACATGTAAAGTGCACTGCAACTACAGGTAGGTTACATGGGTGAGTTGACAGATAGGTGCACACTGGTTTGAAAATAGCCTTTAATACATTATCATATTAAAATATAGTCTTCTAAAAATGTTTTGTGCGGATAATATTTAAAGAGCAGCATAAGCCAAAAGGGTACATTTAGTTCCCCAGACAGTGTAGCCCCACACACACGAATTGCGTTTTATACCTTTCCCAATGCTTCTTCCAAAGAATGATGCCGTGTTTTGGGATAAATGCACCTTATTCAAGCATTTAAATGGTTCGATCATGTCCCCCTGAATCAGTTCTGTACAATGTAAACTGCTACATGTAATTGGAAAGGTGCCAGACTACTTAGGGGTTGAGGCTAGGAATGTATACATGTAACCTTTCCAATGCAGTCACACTATACTACACTCGGACTGCTGTAAATACTGGCCATTGAAAATGCCACAGATATACATGGTCCTGAAATCCCCTGATGTTTCGTTTTAGATTGGTTACTTAATGCTCAGCAATACACTGTCAACCATGCTGTATGCATACAAAGTATAGTATAGTCAATCACTAACAACTCGCCAAAAGCATTCTCTCCAGAGAAGCAAGGTTCTCCCCCAGTCAAACCTTTACGTACAAATGTAGCCAATTCATAAGATGGACTTACAATATCAGAGGAGCTTCCTATTGCCTTTTGACCAAAGTTCCGTTTATGTATTGAAATTGTTTATATACATCAATTTCTCTCGTAACCTATATTAACTTTTAATGAACATTCAAATATGTTTGTTAAGTTACAATATTTTAAACACTCGTACACACAACTATGCTTTTATTTACCAATACTTCTTGAGAGTATTTTTTTCTTAAATCGCAACATAATCCAAATTTAGTGTTAATGTTTTCTTTAGATCAATGAACATAAAGACCCTACACTTCCAACCCATAGGATATCCGGTCTTATGGCCAAGAAAAAAAATAGCTTCCCATTACCCGCCCTAACCTACATGTATATCTTTTTGCCTACATAAAACCTAAATTGTTTGTACATCACCTATATTTTTGTACCTCTTCAAAGCATGAAAAAGTGGCTCACTCTTGTATATTTGTAATGTGCAAATAGTAGAAAAAATACTGACCGTCATCCCACCCCAATATTTTCGGCTTAAAAAATATATTTCCCACCCTGAATATTTTTTGATGTAATAGGTAACACAGGTATTTGGCCTTTTATTAAATCACAACGTGTATCATTCGTGTAACTACAGTTAGACTGATTACAAAACGAGTGACAATCTAAAATGGTGATTGTCACATAGCATTTCATTATTCAATTTTTAAACCAGCAACTCTTTTTTCTTTCATTTCTGCGATCTAATTTGACATTTTGTGGAAATGAAATAAAATTCATTAGTTCAGTTAACATTCCTTTTTGTATACGTACAAATGTGCGTTTTAAGAAGTACAAAACTTTCACTATCCAAATACCATTACTTAATACATGTATGCAATACATGTATTTTGCTTACAATACTAAAAATATACGAATGCAATTGGTCACTAATACACAAATATGTACATATTAATCTTGGCTTTGTGCTTGGTAAGTGAGAGCGCTACACGTAGGCACTAGACGGGACAAGCTCCACTCATTTGTACACAAGCAAAATGGCTATACTATGCAGTACAGTAAACTACATGTATCCTAGTTATAGTGCTCTTCAACAAACCGAACAATGCATTCACAGTAATTCAGGAGTAATGGAGAGAGAAAAGGGGGTTAAATGCATACATCACGAGAATTTAAAGTATATTCTTTCCTCTCTTAACATACATAGTTCATGTATAGCCATGAAACAAAATTTGACCCACTAAAAGGCGGATACAGACTTAGCAATGCCTTGGAATATGGGTGCCACCATTTTGTCTGCAAACTGGGCAAAGAATGACATTTGTGTGTATTGCCATAGGAATGCACTGAGAATTTGTATGTCATTCATTCTTTGCCCAGTTTTTTAACGAAATGGCAGTGGCCATACTATAAGGCATCGTTGCTAAGTTTGTATCAGTGGTTATTAAGACGTATGCCTAGTTTGCACACTATTAAATTTTTACAGAGTATGCAGTGCTCACTAAGTTACATCAGGAAAGGGAAAAAATCCTAAATAAATAATGTACGAGTTACACTACATGGAAAAGATGACAACTCTAAATTTTAAAATGGTTTTAACGGCTCATAAATTTTCAATATTAAAGCATTTACAGAAATTCATATATGCAGTTCACATTTTCAGTACTTTTTGCAGGAGATACACCGCTCATAGACTACTAAAGTGTGACGTCATTTCCAGGGTAACTGGGTCTACACAATCACTGGTAATCTGAAACATCCATTGCTAAAAGCGCAGGGAAACAGTTTATGTTTAGGCCTTATGTCAAGTCATGGACCAGTACCAGTCTTTGTATAAGCAACATCGTAGTACGGAGACTGCTCTTATCTACATGTACTGGGAGTCAAAAATGACATTCTTGGGTCCCTTGATAACAAAGCTGTCGTTATGGTCCTCCTTGACATGTCGGCCGCTTTCAACACTGTCGACTATCGTATTCTTTTGCATAGACTCGACACTGAATTTGGGCTTCGTGGTTCAGCCAAGTCTTGATTTAGTTCAAACCTCATCAATCAAACAAGATTTATCCAGTGAACATATTCTTTCCGAGTTGATCTGAGAGAAGCAGAGTCGCTGCCCTATTTCAAGCGTTCTCTCAAGACTTTCTTTATATTTTGGTTTCCTTTGTGAATATGTACCTACATGTAGTGGTTTCCCGCTGACTGTTGTTATTTCTTCGTTCTTGACCCATTCATTGTTACGCGCTCTGTTCTTTGTATAGCGCGATACAAATGCTGTAGACCTAGCAACCTTGGCAACACACACAGGGTGACGTTTTCACTTTAGTACTCTATTGGGTTTCGAGTCAACTCGGTCCCAAGTCAACTCGGACCCAGGTCAACTCGGACCCAAGTCAACTCGGACCTAATTAAGTCAACTCGGACCCTATGGGAAATTGAACGTAAAATTATACGTTTTATTTCTGGATGTCTTTCAGATCCTGTAAAGACTTCTCATATAATTCAGTAATAGTTTGTTTTCGCTCGTGATAACTGATCGACTTCGTGTGTCGTTTGCATTTGTTTATGTAATGTACGAACTATTTCAACTGGTACAAGCCTTACTTTTTAAAAATAGAAATCAATTACAGAAATGCAGGGCGGTTGCAGGGCAGTTTTCTGCAGGACAGTTGGTGCGAAAACAACCAGAATGTACTTTAAGTAAACAAAACAAAAAAAGGAGATTTGCAATGTCCAAAAATGTAATCGACCATTTTGCCTGAAAATCCTTACCTAAGTGGAGTATTTCCGGCCGAGATGATATATTTTTATCAGTAAACTATAACGGTATCTGTTTCGGAAAACAATGTTCAAAACCCAACTTTGGTGATTATTAATCTTTGGCCATTGATTTTAAACATTTTTTACGTTTAATTTCCCATAGGGTCCGAGTTGACCTGTACCCCTCTATTGTGGACACTGATAACCAAGTGTACTTTTTAAACCATAACGACAAAAGGACTAGCGTTCATACCTGGCGCCAATTTCATAAAGCTGTTCAGCAGAAAAATTTGCTTAATCCAAAATTTGTATGCTTTATAAAAATGGGTTTTCTGTAAATTTTTATGCTGTGTATTACAATTGACTAATGTTCTGCTATTCTTGCTAAAAACACAAGTTAACACTTTGGATTAAGCAATTTTTTTTGCTAAACAGCTTTATGAAATTGGCCCCTGGGCTCAATTTCATAGAGCTGCTAACAGCCTATTTCATAGACATTAACAGTAAGCAACTGAAAACTTGCCTAAAAGTAAGCACACATTTTCAACTAACGCTTAAGCAGCGCTATGAAATTGGGTCTTGGATGAAATTATACAAGAAACTTTATAAGTTTATCATTTAGATTGGTTTAGATCGTTTTATTTGGGGCCATGCCAATCCCTCACTGAATATCCAGTGCACGCAGCAGTTCCTCCCCCTGCAGCAGCCCTGCGGATGACTGTAGTGGAGTGTTGACATCCAGATCATGCCTGGTGATCAGGGACAAGTAATTGAAGATCCCATTGTCCGAATCTGGGGGCGGTGATGGTTGCGCTTGGAATAGCGGGAACGGAACCACGTCGCCACTGGTTTGTGATGATGCTGTGCTAGCCTTACTGGCTTGCTTGTTACATACCTTCATGAAAAAAAAGCAAAGAATATGTATTTTAATGTGGCGTTTACTCTTTTTATGGGAGGGGGAGAGGAGGAAGGAGGCCCAGCTAACTCTCTTCGTATATAGTTTGTAAGGCATGCATATTTTTTTTTCTTCAAACCCGCTCTTTTACACAGTTTATATGTCGTAATGAACAAAATAGCGGTTTTGGTGGGTTGAAATTTACCCGGGAAACTGAACGGAATCAAAACTGAATCCACGGCCAGGGAGCGGAGCTACTCTCGGAACTTGCGATGTGCATGCATGCATTTTCATTTTGTGATTTGTACCACGTGCAAAGTGTATGCATGGTACATGTACCATCGTGAGATGGTATTTTTTCTAGCCAATGGGATTCATTTTCCAACGATTGTTCATGGTTTTCCTAAGTATCGCTGTGTTTCTGTAAGGGGAATGTTTTTCACAAAGTTGTGTAAAAAAGCTATATTAGGGCGACACGCTCAATAGGGCGACAATTTGATGTCGCCCTAATACCATTTTTTAAGGTCAAAAAACTTTTTTTTTAAATCGAGAACCATTTTTATTAGGTCTAGAACCGTCTCTCTTAGGTCTGTAACCATTTTTGGAAGCTTAGGGTAGAGAAAATTGGTGTCAATTTGAGTGATTCTTGCCGAAATTTCGGTGGTTCCCGGGGAAAGGCTTTCCGAATTGTCACCCTATTGCGGCATCCAGAGTTCTTACAAATCTTATTATTATTATTATTATATCGTGCAGAGGCGCACTGCGCGGTAACTCTATGGCTTTGGCACGTTGCGGCGATGAAGCCGATACAATATTTGATAAGCACCGATCAAGCGACGTCTGTGGGAGATATCGATCGTGAAGTCATATGGATGGAGGAAGGAAAGTAATTTCATGCATCCCGTCGGGCATTAGGCTAAAAATGTCGGGTCTGATTCGGCACAGGAATTGCTTTGTACAGTGCATGTGATGTTCGACAGTTGAATACGAAGCATTCTTGCAAGTATAGGTAGTCATTTTGAGTGCATTTGTTATGTTCAGGAGCCAGCTCTTTTTCATATTTTTCAATCATTGTCATTTAAAATACATACTATACGTAAGATGTGAAATCCAAAGAGAACCACTCCCGAACAGCTGAACCGAGTGAAATGTTCGGTTCGGTCGGGTAAAAGTGCCAAGTTCGGTAAAATGCCGTTTGGTTCTTTAGTTCGTTTACAGCATTAATGGACATGTACGACTGTGGCAGACATTGGCTATACATGCACAATCCAATCACCTTCCATTGCAAAAAGGTTTGTGCTCAATCAAAATTGTATGCTATGCTTTTAATGCAAACATTTGCTTTAGCGTAAGATGTTCTGTGAAGTTGGCTCTGATTAGCATTTGGTTCGCTATGTGCTGCTTAACAGAAAACAGGTATTATAAAATGACAACACACTTCTACTACCCGTTCAAAAAGAATGTCCTACTTTTTATCCTGAATAACTTTGTCATTTGGACATGTCCGAGGTCCCTTTGCACCTCCTGATGAATTGTGTAAAATGATCAAGGTGGTGTGCAATGACATTAGTAGCCTTTATTCAAGGCCTCGCAGCTGGTGGTGTCGCGCGCCAGAACAAGAGCGCCACCATGCGACAGGATGCGGGAGCAGCGCAGCTGCAACGCCTTTGGCGACCCAAAATAATTACTTATTAATGTATTACAGCCCCTGTTGCATTATTCATCTCTGCGTTGTACATGTATGTGCTGCGAACGTATGTATGTGTTGGTGGGCGCGCACGCCTGTGATTACAAACCGTTGCGCGTGAACCTGATTGGCTCGCATTATTAGCTATTGAACACAACACGCACACACGATCAATAGCATTTTGCTACCCGAGCGGTAGCAAAATTCCAGGTCACCAAATGCCTTGCAGCTGGCGCTGCTCGTTGCATGGTGACGCTCTCGTTCTGGCGAGCGACACCACCAGCTGCGAGGCATTGAACAAAGGCTATGACATTAGGGGTGATCCAGCATTCATTCAGAAGCTTTTGGCTCTATAGATCTAGCACGCGCTTTCCACCCGACTCTCTCCAGCGATGTATTGACATTGGAGGACGGCACGTTGAAAGTAGTAGTAGCTCAGCACTAAAGCAGAAAACGTGTGCTTATGGGTTTTATGAAATCAGGCTTTGGTAAATAAATATTTCCTCCACAAAACACCGAGGATGCTTCAAATTACCTCCTGTGCTACTTTCTGTAGCAGTGCTGAGTGGCCAAACTGGTTGTTGATGGACCTACCATCGGACCGAAACAGCATTGACTGCAACATGTTCATTCCTGTCCCGCCTCCTAGTCAGGAAAGTAAAAAAACAGACGTGTACACATACCGTACCTCAAGCAGTTCACAGCGAAATTGGGGCTGATGAAATTGCAATTTCTTGCCCTTCTCCATGTAGAATCATTAATAACACAGTGCTTCCCCAAGACATGACAAATAAACTGAATCCTATGACCTCTCACTTTCATAGCACAGACTTGTACATGGATCATACCATGAAAATGGGATACTGTGTCCCTCTTTACATTGTAGCACTTCTGAAGTTTCTTTATTTTTATAAATACCGGGCTTCAGAGAACGATTACCTTCAACGAAGCCTGAATTACCTTCCGCGTTACTGCGTTACTGAGATAATTCTATCTCGGTAACCCAGATTTCAATGATAATAACATGGAATTAAAAGATAATTATCTCGGTAACACAGAATTCAATGCAGTGAACGATTTCATTCTGAAATATTGGATTGCAGATTTGCTATGCAAATTTTGTTTTGCGTAGCAATTTTTAAATTTTGTTTAGCAATCCAGTAATTTTGTATAGCAAATTCAAAATGGATGATTAAACGCTGCATATAAGGGCTTCTTTTGCAAGTTATTTTAAAGACCATAAAAATGTTCTTAATATTCACATTTTAAATTTGATGAAAAAATTACTCGAATACGAGACCTACAGTAAAGACCAGGGGTGAGATTGGAGGGGAACAAAATTCCACAACAAATTTGGATGACTTCGCCAGGGCAGTGGATGTATACATGTATGGTACATGTAAAATGTAAAAAATGCCCCTGTATCATTTAAGCAAAATATTTCTTAAATATATATCCGATCAACCTCCTCCATCCAACTCTTGTATTAGGTATCTACTCCCCTTTTCCCCAAACGCCATCATTTTTATACAAAAGAAAAAGGTGGCTATACATGTATATAATGGACGTGGGTCCGGAAGCATAGTAGGAAAACAATATGCATAAACTGGTACCCATCTCCATAGGCAGATTACCAGTTGCACAAGTTTTTTTCCCACTAGCTGTCCGGACAGTGTGGTTCGCGTCGCGTTTTTTCCCCCTGAAAATGTACCAATTTAATGCAGAAATTAAAGTTTTAAGCAATGCCTAACGACTTAGGGGATATAAAGTAATACTGCTTTACGCTTAGAATTAGGTCTCCCTGCACTTCCGTTTCTAGCCAAGAAAATCGCCAAGGATTCTTAATTCCAGCGTTCACTCAGAGATCTCCTTTATCGATAACTTTGTGCGCCATTATTCGTGAATATGGTGCTAGCTACTTGCGGCGTTCGTTGCTTTTTTTTCTTGATCGGCAATTTTTCATGCGTGTCGGCAGACCGGAATTTCAGCGTATCGGGCCGATATACACACGTGTGTGCGTGGGGATCAGGAGAACGCTGCCGTAAGCCGTCGCGGTACGTTATTCTGGTCATTTTTCGTTTTTTAATTTTTCACTAACATTACCAAAACAAATCTGAAAGTGCAAGAATAAGGACCAGATTTTTTGAAAAAATGTGTCGCAAATTGCATCGCTAAATCAAGTTAAAAACTGCGATGCACTTTGAAAAGTGGCATCGCAGATTGGCAATGATACCTTTTTCTCTGTAAAACGAAATTCCATGTTAAAATATCATTGAATTCAATGTTACAGAGATAACTATCGTTGAAGTACGTGTTATTATCAATGAAATCCGGGTTACGGAGATAGAATTATCCCAGTAATACAGTAACATTATGGGGCTGCACTATGGGCGTTAATAGGTTTCAGGCTGCTTGTGGCTACTAAGGTTTCTAATGGGTTGAGGGGGGAAGTGGTACAGTAAACTCTCAATATAACACCCCCTGATATAAAGCTCTTCTCGATATAAAGCTCCTTTTTCCAAGTCCCAGCCATTATTTCCTGCATTGTGTATGCACTGGTTACGCTCTCTGGATATAAAGCTCAAATTATTTCGGTCTCTTGTAGAGCGCTATAATGATAGTTTACGGTATGTTCACTGCAATGTCAGGGGTAAAGATGTTCCTAGTGAATGTGGACACAGCTTGTAACTCACCTGGAGGCTGCAACGAGTCCAGCGCCAAGCCACTTTTGGTGGCGTTCCATGATCCTCTGTAGATTCCGTCCTGTCTTCTGGTTCGATAGGTCCCACCCCCTCCCTCTGTACTCCCTCTCTCAAGCCGGGCCACTTTGCACCTCTCTTTTATCTTGCCCTGCTGCTCTTGCTGCATCTCAATTTTTCTCTTTAAAGCCTGCTGCACCGTGGATGGCGGAGGCTGTTTACCAGGGTCAAAGTTCATGAAGGAGAAGTCTGCATCTTTGGTCATTTGCCGATTGGGAGAGTTTGCCACAGGGCGATGGACCGGGGGCGACAGAAGTGGTGGCAGTGACTGATTAGGATCCCAGTATGTCTGATGTTGTGGTTGCTGTTGCTGCTGCATTGCTATGGTGCTGATACTGGTTGCTGAAGAATCTACCATTAAGTTGGGCATGCTACGCCACAAGTTGTTGGCTGGCGGTGGCTGGGGGCTGCAGACTGGTGTGTAGTTGCTGTAGGGTGTGGCTGGGGCAGTCAGGGAGCCAGACGACAGACTCGGTGATTTTTGTTTTTGTGCCCTCACTGCAGGTGACATTCTGGAGTCTAAGTAGGATGTGTTGGTCCTGGGGGAAATGGCACAGCAAATCATATTAGTTAATGCAATTGAGATACATGTATTATTATTTCTTTCTGGTACTGAAACCAAGGATTCCTCAAAAGCTCCCATTGCACTGTCGCTCGCAAGCATGAGGAAACCCATGATGAATTAGAAACGGCCAGAGATACCAGGGAATCCCCTTGCTCTTCACGAAAGAATGCTCTGGGATCTTTAAAGTGTGTTACCAAACACACTGGACCAATGGCTTTACATCCTTTCCGAAGGATGGAGCAAGTGTGATTAAGTGCCTTGCTCGGGCAAGTTTCGAATGGCATAGTGTTCATATTGGTTATGACTCGGGTAGTATTCACTGTCATACTGCATGTTTCTACTGAGAAGCGGTAGCTTTTTAATACTGTGTACATGTAGTTCGTAGTAGAACTGATTCACGCACCCAGTAGAAGGATTGACAAAGTGTCTGTGTAATTCCGGGTATCCTACCGTGAACCGTTAACCATCTCTTAAGGTGGGCCATGGGGTGTAATACCGATTGTCTTTTGCAGTATAAACACATTGGTGTAACATTTGTCAGGCGCACTAGAGATACACGCTGCACAGAATGCAGTGCATGTGACCTGAATAGCTTTCCATACTTCCTGCATGTGTGGTTTAATGCCTGGCACCCGGCATTTCAACGAGGAACCACTTCACACATGATGGTTAAAATAGCAGGTAAAAAATACAGAGTAATGCGGAGTGCTCAGTAGAAACATGCTAATAGTTCACATACACTATAGAAATGTTAAACAGGAAGCATACGATGTTAAATGTATGTAATTTTCCCATGCACATCGTATCGATGCTTTATGCACCTACATGTACATACATGTATCAATTGTTTCCCCCACCCCTCACCTCCCCGCGCTGCGCCACCCCCTAGGTGGGGGTTTGGTCACGTTTTTTTATGCCCCAGGGTGGGGCATTTGACCCTTTTAAATAAAATTTCTGTGCATTTGTATACAAGAGGCGGATATTTTGCACCCGAGGGTGGGGATTTTGGTCACCTAAATGTTGCCCCAGGGGTGGGGATTTTGTCATGCAAAAAGTGACAATCCCCACTTTTTAGGTGGGGTAGCCCGGGGGGATGGACAATTGATAGGTGGATTATATGCACCACTAAGTGCATATACCGCGTTGTGTATAGGCAAATGACATCCATTTCTAAAGCATCGTATGGACCGACGCAATAATTCTCTTTTGTGCACGACACCCTCTTCCTCTTGGACCTGGAGGAAATCACTACAGCAGAACAATCCTGAAAGCGATTCACAGTGATTGGTCCATCAGTGCCTTGTTATTCACAAGCTGAGCATCCATGCAAACAAGTTAGGTTCTCAGGGAAACCTGATAAGAGAGACCAGCAGCCAATTTCACGAAAGAGTGCGCTTGTTCTCCCAAACAATCGTGGACGTTTTAGGGAGGTCTAACAAAGAGAACAATATCGTCCGCGATTGGCAAGCGAACGTCCGCGATTCGCTCCTGTACAAAACCAACGAGAGTAAGGAAAAATAGACTATGTCCAAAGAAAAGAGGAACAAAGGGACGTCCGCGATTGTCAGTGAGTTCACACCTATATGTGCAGCTTGCGCAACTTTTGAAAAATGGCGCAAGCCCCATAGCTTGCGTGTTATCATCGCTAAATCGTCGCGCAACCGACGCAATAAAACGTTGCGCAAGTGGGCTTACGCAAAAGTTCTGCGTAAATTTCGTGAAATCGGCTGCACAGCTGATAGGGCATCTGCTTGTGTGTTAGAGGGTTCAATCCTAGTGATGGCTGAATTATTTTTCTCTTATCCCAGATTATAATTTTCATTTCTGTGGTGATCAGACTATGAAAGTGTTGTGCCCACTTACATGCCAGTCCGAAATAGGTCCACAGGCTCCCATGTCTCAAATTGTTGCATGTCAATCATTTTGTCCCCACAGAAGTCAAAGTCATCACTCATGGAGATGTAGGGCGCCCTCATTGACATTTCATCAACCTGCAGTTGGTCAAATGCCTGGACATAAAAAAGGATTTAGTTTGAATGTGCCCACAAATGCACAAAACTGTCAGTAGGGACCTACCAGTGAGCTCCATATTTTTCTGCTGGAGACATTGCGCCGCCATTTTTGTACTTGCATGGATGTGCACGAATAGCGTTTTTCACGTGCTTGCAGCTGCAGAGGGTTTTATGGTGGCGTACAAGAGGCATCGCATGGTCGGAAATATCTTTGCAAACAAATGTATTTACAATGTCATACATTCTCTGCAAATATGTTTGTAAATTTTCGCAAACATTTGCTAAAAATATATGTGACACCAAAAATATTGGCAAAGATATATTTAAATTGCGATTTTTCTTGTACGCACCATATATCTTTCGAAGCGCGTCACCACACGCATGTACGCAGTATGCGCAACTCTATACAAGCAACTGCATGACGCGCTGCTGCACAAACCCATAAGGAACATCCTGTCCAGCGTATATCTAAGTCCGTGGGACCTACCATAATACCCACCTCAGAGGAGCAGTCGCCCATGAGTGGATCCTTGCTTGAGCTCATTACCGAGTCTGTATCTGGCAGTATCAGGTTGGGTGTGGTCATCTTCTTGGGTGAGAATTCCTGAAAAAAGAAATTATGCCTGTAACATTTCTGTCAACATTATTTATACATACATGTACTATCACGGAAACTGAGGATGAATAAATGCAAGAATTTTCAAGTCTGTTGCTCCCACATTATCTTTGATTTTCCAATGAAAACAATGTTTTAAACCTGCATATTGTTAAGGAACAGTCATTATTTCCTTGCAACCTCCCTTATTGCTGATGTACGCGACACATAAAAAATTACGCTGGGCAACTGCCTTTGGTTGTAAACCTAGTATGTAATATCTTACACATAATTTTGGACTGTAACTTGTATGGAAGCCCTAATAGGGCAATTCCGCAAATAGGTGGACATGAGGAAAAAAAATAAAACCCCAAATTTATTAGAAACTACTTATGATGGTTAGAGTATGCCTTTAAGGTTGTAAATTTGTATAGGACACTTTGTATTGTCCGTTTTGTAGGTATTGTGGTATCCACTTTTTTGTTATAAGTTGTAATGACAGAAAATGTAACTTCAGTCACATGTAACGTCAGTCACGCATATTTTCATGTGTACACATATGGTGTGTTTGTTAGGTCAAACTCTTCTATTTTGAGGGGTAAAATAACCATTTTGAATGTATCATTAGTTTGAGAAGAAATTGAAAATAAAGATGATTGATTTTTTTGCATGTCCTTTTTTTGTAACGTCAGTCACGCACATTTAATGAGCTCCCCTGCATACAATATTGCATTAGTAAACAAAGTGACAGTTATTTTAACAGCTATGGGGGTTTAGCTATTCAGTTAGATAGAAGTAGGGGATCACCCTTGATTAACCTGGGGAATACAGAACAATATGTCTTAAAACCTGTAACGTCAGTCACTACGGAATTGCCCAATACATCACTTGCAGTTGCCCAATATTTTACTCGACTAAAAGTGTTCATAGCAATAGTAACAATCACCACATGATTTTTCTCCCGTGTAAAATGGTACATTTGCAGGAGAAATTGCCAACTGAAAAAAAATTTCTGCAGACAATTGGTTTTACCATTCATTCAACACAAAAACCATGCATGGATTTTTCAATTTTTCTTAAGTATTACTGTATCTATGTGGGTGAAATCTCTGCAAGGCAGTTTATCAACATTATTCTTTAGTTATGTAATGCTGTTCCTGTTTTTAAAACTTTTCCAATCACAGTCAGTCCGCAGCGCACCCGATAATGAGGTAAAATACCCAATTTTATCTGCGCAGCTCATTGGCGTGAACGCACCGCGAGAAAGTCCGGGATGTTCGCGAGATTTCGTTGGCCTTATTTCGTTGCTCGCAACCGCTTTTAACGGGTAGTTGGTGGCCAAGATGGCGGGGTAAGTTTGTAGAATAATTCTTCCTCTTTCGATTGATGTATATTTTGTCACAATTTGGGTCATTGTTTAGTTGGTAATTGTGTAAATCTGAAGTGATGGGTCGTATCGTGGATTTTGAGGGGGTCAATTGGTTTGTGATTCCTGACTGGACTAGACAAAACTTTGGAAAACAATAGCGTTTTTCCGATAGATGAAGACAAGTGCTTTCGTTTAAAGTGCCATGTGGCTTGCTGATCGAGTTTTTTCAATGGTTTTTGCGCTACGATTTTACCGCGAGATTTCACCCTTTTAGCAGTGCGATGTTACTGTGGCTGCACACGTACGTACGTACGTACGTGTGCGCGCATACATTGTAGAAATGCGCCTAAACACATTCATGACAGTCAACTCGACCGTTGGACCAACTTGTCCGTTGACCGACTCGACTTCAAAGTTGAGGGAAATTTGGGGAGTCGATCATGGCTTTAGACCTTGAGTGCAAAACATACGAGCCAGGCTGACAAATTGTTAAGTCTTTCTTCACACAATTTAAAAGAAATCTTAAATTTGTTTATCCCACTTATGTTTTTCTTAAGGTATGCCTATTAAGTTGGAATCATGTCAGGTCGCCACCTTATGTACCCTTTCCAACTCGCCCCCTGACTGACTCGCCCCCTGATATCATCGATGCAGTGATTTACGCTGCAGTTGCAATACCGTAACTATATGCATTTCTTAACGCGTTATGGTTACTGTAACTATATATAGCCACTGCGATTTTTAACACTGCGAGTGTTATTGAATAGCACAACAGCGTACCCAGATTTGGTTGGTTTGGCTCGCATGCACGTGTAGCGCATTTTGTGTTCGAACATAATATGTGTGATCAACACATCGAGAAAGTGCGCGTGCACAAGGTTTTACGAGTAATTCAATTTCAGGCATGCAACTGTGTTTTTACAAAAATATGCAAAAAATCTCCAACTTTTTTTACAGGAAATTGCAAAAAATCTCCAACTGTGTACATGTACAGTCATTTTTTATTTTCAATGGGACAGATGAAGAAAAATATACAGCTGATCAGCTGAAAAGTTGCATTCCTGTGCAATGGGAAAGTGCCCAATATTATGCAAATGAGATGCCAAAAACTATGCTAATGAGAAGGCGTGGTTATATGCGCGTCCCAGCTCCGATTTGGTTCCAGCTTTTAATGGAGATTTGCTGGGACCTCCTATTGATTGCTTTCGATGACGTAGAACATCGGGGAATGTTTGGTGGTCAACAGTCACGCGCGTACACGCGCGCGCCAATAGACGCACATGAACACGCGTAAAAAATACTCACCAGCGTATTTTCATTCGAAGATGCCACACGCGGGCGTTGTGATACGTTCAAATTATTGAGCATGCACTCGGCTTGTAAAAACGAAAGTGCTTTTACTTGATCGCGATGTTTAGCCTGAAGAAATGCGTTTTTATCTTTCTCGATACAACAGCCATGGCGCAACAACATAAGCTAGTTCAAGCAACAGAGGTAAGTGCAACCAATGCGCTTTTCTTGCTCTTTTTGCCGGTTATTACTCGAGCCACGTGGGTCATGAAAAATGCCCACCAAAATGGTGGATGGAAGGGGTGACATCACCGGAAAGCAATCAATACCCGACTGACCAGCTCTCCTCCAATCTGCTGCTCTTGGGCTTCGTTAGTAGTGGTAGTGCCATAATTCAAGTCCTCGAACGGGAGAAACGGGGCAAAGCCTTCTTCCTCCATCGGCTGGTCCATTGGCTCTGTGTCTGTTATGCTACATGGAGGACTGGAACAGTTCAGGAATACCACTGTGTCACCGGCAGTTGGAGCCAGGTATGCCAGTTCATTTGGGTTCACTACGTCACCTGTACGTTCAAAGTGGCAGAGAGTTCAAATAAGCACTTTGGCAGACATCCTGAGAACCCAGGGTATTCCGCTCTTCTAAGCGCGTTACAATCCCCCCGAGGAAACACCAGCAAAGCTTTTGAAGTTGAGCGGCCGTTACATTTAGCAAATGCACACATGAGTCATTTAGATTTAATTTAATCTAATCAAATTGGTCACGTTATGCTGAAAAGAAAATGTCTATACTTTTCTCAAAAGTGGATTTAGTTTTTGCTCTAAATTACTCCCTTCCAAACAAAATTTCCGGCGACATTTTTATTTACTCTGCAGTTTTTGAAATTAAGAAGAGGGATGCAGAATAACAAAAAGCAGCCAATAGACCAATTGCATGAATCCTAGAGTCACGCCTTATATTTACATAAATGCTAGAGTCCCACCTTCGCGCTATATGGCGCTCGCGTACGAGTGAGTCAAGCACCATGATATACCTGGCAAATCGGGGCCATTTCCAGGTGGTGCACGCTGGTACATGGTAACCGTGCGGTACCTGTAATACAGTGTACCTCGCACATTACTCTATGTATTTTTAAGCTGGACCATGTTGATCGCACATGTTGATCGGCAACTTCAAACCAGTGACATAACCCTAAATCGTTTATCCACTTTCTTGAAGGCATCATTGCAGTTTGGAATCGTTCAAGCTTTCAAAGGTGACAAAAAGCCAAAAACACTTCTATTTCGTTATTTTTACACAAAATTACGATGAGTACATGTTTTAACATGTTCATTTTAACATATAATTTGGGAAGGTCCAGCTTAAAAATGCATAGAGTAATGTTCGAGGTATTCCAGGTACCGCACAGACTTTCACGCTGGTTACTACATGTATGTACCAGCTTGCACCACCTGAAAATGACCCGATTTGCCAGATAGTCTGGTACTTGACTCACTCGTACGCGAGTGCCATAGCGCGAGGGCGGGACTCTTTAGTATTTATGCAAATCTATCACGCAACTGGTCTATTGTTGAGTGCGGACATGTACTGTGTTTACAATCTGTCCACATTTAGTGAATTGTTATGCCTTATGTTACAAGCATCCCGATTGGCCCAGGCAGCGACAATTTATGTTGCTTTTAACAAGGGCTTGGATGTACGAGAAGAGGAGTGCGTTAAAGAGGCTGTTTGGCAAAAAAAAGGAGAGAAATGTAAAAAAAATAAAAAAGTATTGGCATGAGAACCTGCTAATGGCTAATAGCACTCTGCACACAATATGTTGCTTATAACAATGAAACTTTTACATCAAAGCTTTGTTCTTTTTTTCATGCTCAGTGTTCTCCACTGCTAAACATCGCCCTCATGCGGCGAACACCGACCGATTTCCACTGATCAACCCCCTGTCTGCCGCATGAGGGCGCTGTTCAAAACAGATGCACGGATCACGGATTGGGTCCCCAATGCGATAAATATGCGTAGTAAGTGAACGATAATAAAACCAGCGGCCAGCGAACGTGTTTGGTGACTTTACACCTAATTTTGGAATGATTCAGCCGTACTTCTGAAGTGTTTTAGAGGGGAAAATTGATTATTTTTGTCCGGGCGGCCGAGTTTTTTGTCTGGGCGGCAGATTTTTGTCCGGGCGCCAATCGTACCTTTTTTTATTTTGTCCGGGCAGCACGCCCGGACAAAACGGGTAGGGGAGAACACTGATGCTTGTCTAGTACGAGTTTCCCATTGCAGTTTGTAATTGCCAGAATATACATGTACATGCAAAGAATTCCTGCAACAATTTGACAGAGGTAGCAAAACAGTAATCTTGCACTATCTGACTGCATGTGCAGAAGACGGGTACAGAGAATGCCATATAACAAACTTTGCCACAGTGAAAAAAGCCCTTGTTTTTGTTTTGATTTTGTCTGCTGGAAAAATACTCAAGGTCAACAAAAGCATCTATTTTTACACTGAGGGAAATTTGAGAAGAATACCTATCATGCAAGGTCCAGTTGCCGATTTTGAGGCCAAGTCTACATGTATGAGGCAATTTTGTACAGCTTGTGATTTTAATTTATTTATTTATTTTTATTTATTGTTATTTATTGTTATTTATTGTTATTTATTGTTATTTATTGTTATTTATTTTTATTTATTTTTTATTTATTTTTATTTATTTTTTGCAGCTTGTGTACTTTTAAAAGTATTTTTTAAATTTACCAATATAAACTCCTCAAAAAAAGTTAGGAAAGTCAAGTTTGACTGACGATTTCTCTCTTGTTACATGTACTAAATCATTTCCCTTGAATTTGGTATGATTGGAAAGCCCTGTTATTCCTCTTTACGATGATGTGTCATTTGTTATGATTAAGCAATTGGGGGATGTGCAGCACAGCTGAATACGGGGGCGGGTGTAAAGTGAAATGTCACAAAATGCATTGCTATTGTCAAAAAGTGCATTGACACATTCCCATCCTCCAAGCAAAAGGGGAATGCACTGCATGACAATAGCAGTGAATTTTTAAAGAGGAATAACAGGGCTTTCCAATGATACCAAATTCAAGGGAAATGATTTAGTAACAAGAGAGAAATCGTCAGTCAAATGTGACTTTCCAAAAAAATTTTGAGGAGTTTAGAAGTCAAATCCAAGTTCACAAAATAGTGACTCGAAATGAACTGGAGTCCTACAATACTGGTCAATGTAAACTCAAATTCGAGGACCCAATTACTTACTGTTTGATCCTGTTAAGTAGAGTGGAAACTCATCATCAATGACGTTGTCTGGTTTAGGCATGAAGGTCTTCTCAGTGCTCATCTGCATGGCTTCGTCCAACTGCTGGCTTGATATCACAGCCTCTTCTTCCTCCAAACCACTGCAGATTTTTAAAAATGTATGGGTAAATGACACAAAACCGACATGTTTAAAAATTTAAAAAAGCTGCATCTCTTAGAGCACATACTAAATGTATTTTCATAATTGTTGACTCGCCTCTGCAAAAATGGGCCCTTACAGTGTATGTCTTCAACAACATTTTGAGTGATATGCACAGATGAAAAGGACATAAAACAAGGTTTAATTTGATGTACATGTATGTTTAACTCCTGCAGCACGTTCTATTCCAGAGATATAAACACCTCAATAATTTAAGTACATGTAAGTTTCCCCCTAAATAATTGCTTATACATGTACATGTATCTCCCAAAGTAAATTTTGGAATTACACGAAACTTGGTGTGAATGATTAGTGCAATGCATGGAACGTGTAATTCAACTGCTCACGGGCCGCTGCGCGCGTACGTCAATCGTATTTTGAATTTCCCACACTTTCTAAATTCCGCCAACAGAGGGCGCCCTTCTGCGGTTAAGCGTGTCGTTCCCATGGGACCGCGCCCAATTACACCCCTGAGATTTATGAATGAAAGAAACGTTTCTTTGACGTCATCGCATTGGTTTGTGGCGGGATAAAATGGTCAAGAAATTTCTTTTCATATAAAAAACAAATGACGCAATTTAAATTTATACCAGTGGCAAAGGCCAGTTTTAAAATCACACCACCTACTCGTAATTAATTAATTGCAAAAATCTTAAAAAATACGAAAAAGTGCCAGAATTTCGATTTAGTTTCAAAGTAAATAATATAGACGCACGAACTCTGACCCCTAGTCGTTCCTTTTTACCGCCTTTCAGTATGGTTTGCGTTTGCAAATTCAAGAAGTAGTCCATCAAAATCGATCTCTAATTATCATGTTTACAAACAATTTGATGACGTCATCAAAACACATTGTCCTTAAGAATCCATATTTTCGTGGAATTTGCGTTTTTTCTGAAGAAAAATCCAGCAGGAATATCAAAGCTAAAGAAAATTAGATCGTTTTAGCAGTGGTTTGGCTGTATCAGTCCGCAAGGATTGCGGTTTATGATAATGAGTTGTAACCCGATATCCCAAGGCCACTGTTTACCACCAGCGAAAACCGCAGACGAGAAGGCATTAGGTTACAGAAAATCGTTGTTCTCAGGAAATATCGAGCGAGTTTCAACACAAACTTTATGGAATCGGAATAGGGACGTATCAGTGATTGATAAAAACACCACTTAAAGTAAAGTTGTGTTTGTAAATTGCGAGCTACGACCGATCTTTTTGAGGACATCGACTATAGAATCCCCGCTGTTGCGGACGCGTGGAACACGGGAATTTAAAAATGGCTGACACCAACGGTTACTTCGTCCATGCTTCGTCGCTCCATTTCTTGCCAGTATACAACTACGGCATATCGTTATATAATGTTGAATTGTGCCCTAAGACGCTTTTTAGAGTTGGGTAGGAGTTGTTTATTGTCGGTATTTCCGTCTTTTTATGCACTTAGGTCCTTAGTTAGGCCAATTGTTTCCCCCGCCTCCGATGCCCCGCCCCTTCTTAGGCTTTTTCATTCCCCAGCCAGGGTATTTTTACACAATCAAATTTTTAGTGAACCTCGTGAACAATTCATCATTTACATGCATGCTTTACACCCTTGGGTGGGATTTTTTTGCACTTGAAGTGTCATTTTCTCCTGGGGGAGAGAAGGGGTGGTGGAGTCTGGGCGGGGTCCCGAGACGAGTGCAAGACTGCCAAGAGGGATTATACTGCATTCGTTAACCAAAATATTTTAGTAGTTGCACGATCTTGGCAAAATTTGTGGGAATGCTGTTTGGGCAGATAGGCCTACAGCTTTACCATGATTCTGTCCCAGGAATTTCGCTGTCCCGCTTTGTCACTCTTGTGAAACTGTAAGCTTACTTGAATCCATGTTTACACACCCAGATAGTTCATGACTTGGTGCACAAAATGCATAAAGCGAGTCATCAAACAAAAGCTCGTTCTTGGCTTAAATTTTTGGTGTCCCGCTGTCCTCGGTGTTTCCAATTTCTTATTTTCTTCTCACAAGAAACTCATTTAGTAGGAATTCCATTTATTGGTCGCCACTGAGACGCCGTGTGTTAATTCTAGGGAACACGGCAGAAAAAGAAAATGTTGAATGGTTTTCACTCATAAAATCACTTCCCTTTTAAATATTTACATGTTTTGGTGGTGTTTAAGTCATAAAAAGAATAAGTGGCGACCAGTAAACATAATTCTTTCCACTTATTTATTTGCCTTAGTGTCACTATCAATAGTAATTTGACCCCGTTCAAGTTAAAGAAATTGCTTCAGTCGGCAAAGATAATTAGTCATTAGTGCATGCACATTTCATTTAAAGGCAGTGGCTCGTCAGCAATGCGCGCGCGTCACATTCTTGCCCCGAAATACGAAGCTTCATGCCTTTGCTATGGAGCTAGCTGCGTATTTCGTGGCATGAATTTTGTGTTCGCGCATTGCTGACGAGCCCCTGCCTTTAATGAAGACCAAACAAACCTGCCATCATGGCTTGATCGCACATGTATACATGTTGAGCGTTGTTTAATGCTCTGTGGTTTTTGAATGGCATGGCAAAACAAAAAAGTGCCAGACATGTCACGGTACATTGTACTTGCCAAATTGCTTTGTCAAAAAGGAGTGGTAAGGGTTTGGAAGTTGATACAGAATTTCTTTAAAATGACGCATCTAGTTTGGAATGTGCAGGTATGATGGAAATAAAAACCCAAATCAAAAACAAAATTTCGTGTCGGAAAAATTAAAGATTTTGTGAGTCTCATGTTTTCGCACAAGGTTTGAAGCCATGATCGACTTCCCAATTCTTTCCCCGACAATAACAGAGCAAGGTTGTCGTATAGCATCCTTGCATCATGTTGCGTAGTTGCAAAAGGCTTTCTTTCTTAAATATCTGCCGCACTGGATGCCGCAACGCCCTTGAAATCTGAAGCTACTGTTGGCCGCCTTAGTATTCCCAAGACAATATATAGACTGGTTGTACTATCTTCACATGTACATGTACCGGTAATCACGTGTTTTGGGAGTACTAAGATGGATCATGACCTCAATTCTCCCATCCAACTGAAGTTGCATGCTGCTGTGTACCGTCAGTGCTTCTTTCGACCTGAATCAACAGCGCCATCGCCAGACGTTTCAAAGTTGGAGAGGGGTGCCAAGAGAAGATAGTGGCACAACACATTGTAAAGGGAGGAGGGGACACACACGGAAAGATTGCCATGGACGTACAGACGACCACCATGAGGGCCGCAACCATTGCAACAGCTCAAATTTAAGTTTTCCTTTGTAAATTCTTACACTTTCCCAGACAAACAAAAACCTAGATGTCTGGAAATCTACGCAGATGCTGTGACTTTACACTGGATATTCCGCCGAGATAAAGCATGGGATGCTGTATTTGGCATGCTAGTTGAACATTAGCAGTTTTGTCACTTGGCAGGCTCACAAACCTTTAAAAAATACATTCCATTTTATCCAAACATGCCTGTTCATCCAACATGCCAAGTGTAGTATGCCATTGCTTTGAAAGGAAGATGTTGCCCTTCGGAAAGTTGACGCGAAACAAGAACCAAATTTTGAACC
Organism: Henricia sp. BOLD:AAB3569; assembly: GCA_037783545.1. Lineage (NCBI taxonomy): Eukaryota > Metazoa > Echinodermata > Asteroidea > Spinulosida > Echinasteridae > Henricia > Henricia sp. BOLD:AAB3569. Next base: position 337,329 of record JBBELK010000366.1, on the reverse strand, counting down.
ATTGATTGCCTACTACTAGTAGTAGCTCAAATTCATGTATGCATAGTAACTGGTTTAAGTTAACCAGTTACTCTACATACAGGAAATTGAGCTAGTAATAGTAGGCAATCAATGGTTCAAAATTTGGTTTCTTTAACGTACATGTATTACGTAAATGTTGGCATAGTCGGCCATTGTTCATCAATAGGGTGGAGATGTCATGCCGACGACATTTACATTAAAACTCCGCATTTTTCGAAGACATTGGCTTGAGATGGCGTTGACACTGTAAGGAGGTAGCACGGCCACTTTTAGACACTATTCCACATGTAACACCTTGCTATATTTTTCTAAAGGTTGGTGGTCGAGCATGTCTTCATTGCTGCATTTTCAACTTCAAACATCAGAAACTGGAACATGAACATGGCTTAACATGCATGTACAAGTATACTCAATCAAAAACCAAATTTTATGAGATTGTAAAAGTTACGTAACGCAAGTCTGGCAGACTGTACAAGATCACAGGACTTGACAATTTATGCAGGTAAAATTACAATTAATCACATAAATGTGAAATTCTGTTTCTCCCTGCTGGCTAATTTGCAAAATATTAGCAGTTGCAAAAAATATTTCTTTTTTTTTGAGTATACGTACGTATACTGGCAACATTTTTTTCAGTTTTCAAAACATTGTTGACAATATGCTTCAGAGCTTCGTTTTCCAATTTTCCTCGTCGGTGTTTTCCAATTCAGGAAACCAGTTCATTGCTTTCTTCAGCCTATAGCACAAGTTTATTTATCCCTTTATAATTATAATAGTTCAGACCTTTGCAAACCCAAATACAATCTCCTTGGACATGTTGGAGGTGGAAGTGAAACATAAAGTGTCAGGGGGGAAATACCTTAGGCCTTATTATATTTTCATTTCCAATATTAATACAAAACTTCACTGCTGAGAAGAACATGTTTCCTGACCAAATATTATGCCGTATTTGTAAGAAGTAGTGGCAAAAACGTGCGTGTATTTTATACAAAGAGAAGGGAAAAACCTAATAAAAAAGTCGGGCCTGACGATCTCTTTTCCTCAAGGTTTTTTATTTTTTATTTTTATTTTCACCCCTTTACACGTTTACTTTCACCTCCAAAATGTCCTTTTTAAATTCATGACGATGTCTCTTCCGGCCGGTTGAACAAAAAAGGATTTTAAAAACCGCAAACGCAAGTCACGCGCGACGGGCTTCCACCTTTTTTCATGTCTTTTTGTTTTGATCGGTACCGAGTGGGCCACCTGTACTCCCTACGCGAAAAGCCGTACTAACTGCGCGTAAACAAAGTACCCGACTATGTTAGACGGATTTAGTCAACAGAGGGCGACATCAGTTAGATTCTCACGGGAGCGGCCCGTGTGCTGGGTCTATACCTTATGTCATGCATGAATAAGCAGCATTTAAAGGTACAATTGACACTTTTCAAAAATTGCAAAATGCAGTCAACAATTCCCTAATTCTCTTAACACATGACAAGTACAGTTTTGGTACACTTTTGTTGAGGTGTTTAGTCAAATTTGTTAAATGTTTTGGGTCTTTTTGGGACCCAATATTTTCCTTGTTAAAGCAGAATGTTGTACAATACAGTGCTCTTATTATTCAACTATGTATAGATGTAAATCTCCTCCAGTTTGACCAACAAAAAATTAAACATACCTAATCATGTAGTTGACACAGACCACGCACTGCTGTTTGTTGGTTTTGTTGTTGTATATAACAGTAGCCTGTGTTTCCATCCACGCATAGCCACTCTTCTTAGCAAGGAATCGATAGCAGCCACTAGTTGCCTGACCCTTTGCAAACACTGCCAGAGATAATTAAAAATGAAAAAGTTTGATGCAAAGTCGGCATATTTTTAGTGCGCATAGAACACACCCCCACTAGCAAATACAGAGTTGTGAGGACATTTTACTATACTAGAATTAGGCAAACGTTATGAGGACAATATTTTCGACCTAATCGTATTATATAGCATCGTACTCTTTAAGTGTAAATGAGAGGACATTTCACTCTTCGAAAGAGTGAAGCCCTTATAAAAGCATTCTAAGAGAATGAAAATCACTCTAAAATTACTCTAAATTTAGTGAAAATTACTGTAAAAGCACTCTAAATAGAGTTTTATAACACTAACATTAACCCTAACCCTAATCTCTATTTCTAGAAGGATTTAAGAAGAAAATGTTGTGGGGCCACAACAAATTTTCCCACAACGATTTTAGTCCCCATCGGTGTGTAAACTGGTCAATGTCCCCACAGAAATGTTTTCGGAAGAACACACATGCACACAAAAACCACACATGCCCAAAATTAATTTGACACAGTGTGACAAAAATTAAGTTTACCCAGCCGTGTGCGTACAACATGCGTGCAATGCGCATACTGCACGGGATCAAACAAAAACAACTCGATGTACATCACTTTAGACGAAAATGACGCATACATAGGAAAGTACACCTCAAAATGGCGAAATTTACTGTCGAAGAATTGCTCAGGCCATTATCAGCCTCCAGTTCCCCAAGTGGTCTTAAATGCACCCTTTAAGACCAGCAAAACACAATTTTATTACCTTATTTAAGATCATGGCTGATGTACATGTACTTAGGCTCTTTAAAGCTGGGTATTTGTAACATGGCTTTACACACAGACTAAGCAGATAGGATCATGTATTGTGCAACCTTTATTATCAAAGTCCTGGAATATTATACATACATACACTTCATAAGACAGGATGTGGGCTGCATACTCAGAATCTACAAGGTACGTCATGATAACGTGGCTTGGTTATTTGGTTTGGAAATGTGACTTTAGCTATGTGGTTCCAGTTCCAGTTCCTGTTTGGCTCTAGCCCATGTAACAATGTTAGTTGGTATGAGATTGGTCATAATCAGCATATCACCACATAGGCTACATGCCCGAATGACACACTTACAGTTTTTGTGGAATTTGTCAATGACTTGGCTGTCCGAGGCATGGTAGAAGTTGTAGAATGATTGGTCCACCAAGTCCTCTGCGTCATAACCAAGGAGCTGTTTGATTCTTAACAATAAAAAACAAAGTAAAGAGGAAGAATATACACTATGGGCGGTACATGATGTACCGGTACATGCAAATATTCAGAGTTTTTTGTGTTCAAGTGTTGAGTTGGCAGCAAAATGCTCAGCAAAAGAGTTGACCTTGTCCACTAGGTAAGGAAAAGGAAAAGGAAAGGGCATGCGCGGTATCCACGCTTTGCTCCGGGCGCTCATCTCCCGACTTCTTGGCTTTTAAGCCTGCATTTAGCCCGGCGATAGTATACAAATACAGCATGGTTTGAGGGGAAGTAGTGGGAATTACTGGTCCCGAGGTGTAGGTCAGCTTGACTACCTCACGACGCGAAGCGGAGGGAGGTAGTCAAGCTGACCTACACCAAGGGACCAGTAATTCCCACTACTTTCCAGAAATAAACCATGCTGTATTTGTTTTACTACACCTCAGAAATTTTCATGAGCAAATTGACAAAATAACAGAGTCAAGGCCAGTATACAATGACAACAAACGATTATTTTGTCGTAATCCAAACTCAGAAATGTTGCCATTGTTGTTTATGAGCTGCAGAGGTTCGTACCATGGCAATAGCGTTGAATTAGTCTGGTTCCGTGAAGATTCCAATACATTTTTTACGAGGCGGGTTCCAGAGGGAATTTTTGGTGCTAATAGAAAAAACTACCGCACGGCAGCCAGTTGGATACTCACCGGGCTGACGTCACCTTGGCGCGTAGCATTTTTACTTCCCAATCGCGCGTCTGAATCAGCCAATGACGCGCTCCAATTTGCTTATGAATATTTATGAGGTGTAGTAAAGCCGACTACTGCTCGGGTCTGCAGTTTCCTTCCCCAGTGCAAGCACCAGGTACCCATTAACGACCGGGTGGACGGGGCCCGCTGTATTGATATGAGTAGAAGGGCCGAAGTGTGAACAGATTTGCATTGTGAAAGAACTGCATTGCAACAAGGCTTTAAAGTTACCTGCTGTCGCAGTAGGTGAACTTCATATCCATGCTGTGTCTTGTCAGAAACGTCTGTTTGTCCATGGGAATCTCAATATTGGCTGGGTGGTGAATGGGCATGGCTATGAGTGACAGGCAGCTGAACTGAGGCAGGCGGTAGCCGCTGGGAGTTACAAAGGAGGGTGCCACCTTAAGAATACCATTGCAGGAGACAACCTGAGGTTTGCCAAGATAGAAACAAACATAAAACTAAACAAACTTGGGCCATATTTCTTAATTTTTACTTGCTTAGTCCTTTCGAAGATACATGTAGATGGGTTTGTCCACACTAAAGCGTAGACTTTTGTGACTTTTTCAAATGTACATGTAGATAAAAACTATGAAGTTGTTTATGGTAATTTCTTTATTACATTCCGAGTACATACCAGGCCATGTAAGAATTGTGTCTATTCTCTAGTTTTAATTTTACAGTTTCAAAAATTACAACAATATCATCTGCAAAAAGCGTTGAAATTCGTGGCACAAATTTGTTCGAGGTGTATTGACGAGCCATCCTTACCTCGGAGTGTTGCAAAGTACATGTTGCAAAGTACATGTACATGTACATGTTGCAAAGTACATGTTGCAAAGTACATGCAGTGAGAAGATTCATACAATTAATGCAAATTCACTCTTAAAGAGTCAGTATTTGTGGTGCTTAACCTGGTTTTAACTTTTGGCCAATCACATTTGCATTTTTTGTCAAAAATAATCCCGGCGTCTGTTTTCAATACTAGAGAGACCTTTTCCTCCAGGATTATATCTCTGTACAATGTCATTCATCTTCTCTCAAAACAAAAGAAATATCTTAAGATAGATCTGAAGAGATAACTTCAGCTAAAGAACTGCAACGAAATAACGAATAGTGCCACAACATACTTTCCTGAAAGCCCTGTGTGCAAATTTCCAATATACCGTATGTAACAAGGACACCAAAAAATGTCACAAAGTATGTGTCCTATGTTACATACGTTAAATAGGAAATTTGTACACAGGGTTTTCAGAAAGGTATGTTGTCGCACTATTTGTTGCTAAAGTTAACTCTTTAGATCTGTCTTAAAGAGCTAGAATCCCCCTTGACGAAAAATCCAGCATTTGCACCTTTTTCGATAGTCGACATATCCCTCCAGCCGACTTACACCGCTGTTTATTTCAAATTGTCTGTTTTCAGTGGATAAATCGCAAGCAAAAGTGCGGTTTTCGAAAATTAAATTTTAGCGATTTCTGAAATGCTCATTATGTATTAATGATATGCGCATGACCCCGTGACGCAATCCCGAGAAACACGAGTAAACACGGTCGGTAGTTCTATACGTTTACACGTAAAAAAACGTCTCTGTTCGATGGTGTTTTTTGTGAAGAATTTTTCTCGTGCAAAAAGCCAGAGATGTACCCAGTAGTTGTGTGGTTGTATGCTTTACCAGACACCATGAAAAAAAAAGAAGCAGAAAGATTTTCTTTTTTGTTACCAAGAGAAATAAAAATGAGTCGCTCTTTCTAACTTGTACCGGCCGATGTTCAAACACGTGGGAACTACGGCCCGCAGGGACCATTCCCATTGCTGTACACAGACCGCTGTGAATGCTGTTCATTTCCGTGACAAAACCACCCTTCGCAATTACTTCAAAAGAGCTTCATTGTGAGCCACAATTTCACCGTTTTTTTTCACAAAACACGTGATAGTAGATTATTGTCATATTACAGTGTGTTTTTCACGTTTGTATTTTGAATTACAAGGACAAAACAGGCATGATGAACATTCACTCCGTGTATTTTCCATTCAATACTGCACAGGCAGTTTTGTGTTCTTCTCAGGATGACGTCAAACCCTGTTTATAAACAAACCAAGTGACCTCGAGCGTTTCAGAATTTCGGGTGAAGAGGGTCGGAACTGCTTTGCGTTTTAAGCAAAAGGCCGTCGATTTTTTTTGGAAAACAAGTTGTGATGGTGTTGTAGACACATACACCTCCATGACAAACAGGAAAACTTTAAAAATGTGGACGGGGGAAACTAGCTGTTTAAGATATTTCTTTTGTTTTGAGAAAAGATAACTGGCGTTGCACAGAGTTATGATCCTGGTGAAAAAGTCCCTCCAGTATTGAAAACAGACTTATGCTTCCCTAAGTACAGTGTACATGTACCTTGTATGCGGCAGTTTTAAGTGTGACAATCTTGCCCTTGGAGGTGAGAGGGCATTTCATCCTCATCAAAAAGCTGTGTCTCTCCTCAGGTATTCGCTTGGATGTCTTGCAGCCATTCAACTGACTCATCAGCCAGGGGTGGTCTGAGAGATGTTCCTTGATCTCTTCATGGTCACAGGGATGAGAGAAGTCGTAGATGCTCTGTCCCATCAGGTCAATCTAGGAAGAATATGCAACATTTTTTGTTATATTAAAAACACCTGGAAGGAGCTACCGGCCATTAACGACCGGATGCCATTCGTGACCAGAAATCCGCGTACATGTATGTAAAAGTTTGGGGTTTTTTTACAATCGGGCGCTGTACCGGTACATATCGTGATTACATGCCTGTACACAAAAAATGGAAAATGTGCTTTTCAAAAAAGTCCTTTTCCAGATATACGTAATTAAGGTCTTTGAGAGGACTGGGGATGATAAAATGTTTTGTTTTTGGCTCAATTACTTTCACCTGCAGACCTTCGAGTTGGCGGAAAACAGTATCAATGTGCATACATACATGTATACATACATACATGTACTGTGCAATGTAGGTCTACATACCTATGCATTTTGCAGAACGTCTATAGATGTAGATGTACATGTACTTGTTAAGGAGCACATTTTCAGACTGTGGAAATTACGGCTTAGGGTAGTTTTTGACAAACTCTGGTCATGCATGGCATCCACTTGACAATGTAGGCACCCCAGGTAAAAACAAAATACAGGACATTGTATTGATTTCTGTAATTACTGACACTATCTCTGACCCACTATCATGACTATACTATGGAAAAGGAATGTTATGTCGCAAAAATCAGTTATACATGTATGCGTAGCTTGAAAGCCCACGGTGTAAGTTTACATTTTAAATATTATACGTATGGCAGTGTTCAAAAGCCTATTTCACTTTGAAATCAGAGTCGCGATGCCAGATTTTTGAGGAATTGATTCCCCTTCATCTAGATTCAATTCCCAGTGATACATGTAGCTTACAAATTCCACAAATTATTTAGCAATTCTGAAGCCTAAATACTCGACTTTTGGAAGATCATTCAGGTAAATTGAATATTCTTCTGAAAGCCATCATCCTGTGTGATCGTTTTATTTCTTACTAAGTAATCTTAAGTAATCTTAAGTATTTCTTAGGCCAAACAAAAAAATAGTTCTGCTTCCGATTACATGGCATTTCAAAATAGGGTAGGTAGGTAGGGAATTTTTTTTTTTTTGCAAATTTTTTTTGTGCACAATCATATGGAGGCACCTGCGTTTTTCTTTTTTTGTTTTTGTTTTTTTTTCCATTTTGTCATTTTTTTTTCCGATAAAAAAAATAGGGTCGCAGCCTAAAAATAGGGTCGGTCGGGAAACCGGAAGCAGAACTATTATTTTTTTTGGCCTTAGTAAGAAATAAAACTATCACACAGGATGATGGCTTTCAGAAGAATATTCAATTTATCTGGAGAAACCCTGTGTCAGGTCAAATACATCATTACGAATGTGGAAGATCTTTCAGCCTCTGATAATTTCCGCATTATTAGGAACAAGTGTGTGGCACAGGCCATCATCACTTCAAGGACGTTTAGTGCCGCTCAATGCCTGTAATTGGGTTGTCTTCTGCACAAGATGTACATGTACATGTAGTTTCGTCAATATACACGGACTTAAACAAGCCAAGTATACATGTATTTCACGTTTTCCTGTGATAGAATGGAATCGATTCCGAGTGGATTTTTTTTTTTTTTTATCGGAGTTGACTCCGAAAATGCTGCAGTAGCCCAAACCTACCGGTACATGTACATGTAGTAGTAAACCTCTCCAGGATGAATGCTAGCATTTTGTGAAATTGACCAAAGATGTTTTTAAAAATCTTCATTCTAAATTCTAAACTGCGAAGCATTTTCAAAAGTCACAGATTGTACAAAAGGCATCATATTTTGCAATGGTGATACAGGAGAAATTGTTCACTATGTCTAGCAAAATTCCCCTGGATTACTTGTGACCAAGCTTGTCATAATGCTTGTGACAAAACTTGTAATGTGAATTGTTGAATAACAATGTTTAAAGTAGAATTACATACGTACATGTACATATAATCAAGAAAGAAATAACATTGTATCAAACTAGTATAGCTGGTTACAATATTATAATACAAAGAACAAGAAATATGAAACATTGAAAAGCATAAAACATGCTTTACAAGGAATGGCAATTGCAGCGATGCCTTATAATATGGGTGCCGCCATTTTGTCCGAGAACTGGTCAAAGTTTCTGCATACAAGTGATAGTCCTTCATGCATTCCTATGGCAATAGACAAAAAAGTTGCATGCAAAAACATCATTCTTTGTCCAGTTTTCAGACAAAATAGCGACGCACATACCGGGGTACATGTAAGCCAGTTCATATCCGCTTTTCGGTGGGTCCTACATGTATTTCCTTGTGTTGCATTTGTTCAGCACAATGTCTTGCTTCTTACATGTACATGTAGATATACCGGTACTTCTCCTGTTTAAAAGGTACACACCTGCCTACTGTTTACATGATTTAGTAATGTAGCAGCATTGACAATACTTTTTTGATGGTCGTTGCGAAAACATTTCATCAAAATATCCCGTAATTTACTAAAGAAGTGCAAAAATAACGAAAACGGTCAAAAGACGGGTTATACGCTTTACCAGCCGTTGCAATTACGCGAGAGCCTCACGACTTTGTCACAAACGATTCGCTCTTCTCCTGCTCAGGATATCTCCAATTTTCTGCTCACGATTTCACTGGACAGCCCGGACGACCGAATAGGAATTTCCGTTTTCTTTTGAGGAGTTGGCATCATGTTTTTTCTTCACGAACGTACGTGCACCGAAGCAACACGCCCGGCCGTGTGTGTGTGTGTGCACTCAGGCTATTTGCGGGGCAAATTTCTACACTCCACGGTAGCCTGCCGTAGCACGCGCTCGCTCCCGTTCTCCGGACTCTCGAAACAAACAATTATGTTAGAATTTTCATACTTATGTTTAACTTTGTTTCATACCTGTATAAATAGTCTCTCTTTTGTGAATTACTTATAAATATTGGGGGGAAATCAGAGTTGAATTTAGTGCAGTTCTGCAGTAACAAACTTTTATACGGCTGGAAATACAACTAACTCACAAGACCACGTGACTTTTCGGAACCAGAATTTGGTTCCGAAAAGTCACGTGACCTTGGATTTTTCAAAAGTGCTCAAAAACTGCTAAATTTGATGGCGTCTTTTCAGGATATATCTAATTTACTCTCGAATGCGCTTCAGAATAATGTATGGGTCTATTTCGAGCCCAAAATAGCCCAACAAAGAAGGTGTATTCCTTTAACATCACTATATCTCACCTGCTTGAGACCCATGTACTGAGAGACATTGTCTGAAATAAAGATTACATCACCGTCTTCCGACAGCATCAAAGCAAATCCATCAAGGGCTTTCAGGTAATAGCTGTCAATGAGTTGTTCTGTTGTGAGGGGGATGTCTTCATCAATGTGCATCAGCTCGGACTTGATCGCTGAGTGGAAAGATAAGACGAAAGTACCAAAATAACATTTCATAAATGTTCTTTAACGCTCGAAGCATAGTTTGCCACTATTTTCAATTTATCAAATGTTCTGCAAAAAAACACCTTTTGTTCTGTTGGCATGTGGACAGATAGAGCTACATGTCAACATGTACCTGTTGGAAGGATTTTTCTAATCCTGAGGTAACTGAGGAGTAACCTCATGATGCTTGCTTTATCCAGCTGAGCACAAATGTTGTGTGGCATTGGTAGCTCATGGGCAACATCATAGAAAATGGATGTTTCCTTCTCCCGTCTAGTCCGGGCAGCATTTCGGGATTTCAACTTCCTTTTCTCAGAATTCCTGTGGAAAATGTTTGAAAAGAAAGAAATTCAACTATTACTACGTGTGTACACTGTACATGTAACTTACATGTACATGTAGCTTCTAACATGTCTAAGAATTCATTTTATTTATAAATTCAAGCTCTGTTCATCCATAGATTCTACATCTACCGTATCTCTTGACGTACGATACGGTACATGTACCGGTATGTACTCCTTACCGACGTATGCTTTAGATTTACCAGATCCAACGACTTTCATAATTTTGGTCTTTACACAATGTACATTAAATGTAGTCTCCAGTTTACTCTTCTTTAACAAACTTTGCAATACCTGCCTTTACGGTTCCCCCTGCGCGCAGTCGGCAGGCAGTGCATGATGAAACGGAATTCTAGTACACTGCACAGGAGCACCAAGTTTGATCGTGTACAAACGAATGGGATTTCGCAGGGGAGCGGAGCTCTCGGCCGCTTAACTCGTAAAACGTGGCGAATTTGTGTTTTTGACACAAGTGTTACCTGGTAAACAATGCAATGCAATAACCACAAGAGGGCGGGCTGTGGGGCTCACTAGCCACAACTCACAGCCAATCAGCGAATAGCGAGACCGACACAACCCTCTTGTGGTTAGGCCAAACAAAATAAATTGTGCATTTACGGTAACGTCCTAAACAAAATCCAGGTAGGTAGGTAGGAAAATTATTTTATTTTGTCATTTGTTCTTACATTTCAGTTCATGCATTTGCGTGTTGTTTTGCAATGTTCGAAACTCACTATTAACACTAGTATTAACCATTTTTTTAAAGGGAAAATTTGCCAGTAACTGTATTTACTTCCCCACGCGTTGTATATGAGCGAGAGCAGCGTAGCGCACATAGACAGGAGACCAGTTTAGGCTTAAAATAGTGTAAACAAAATTCATCCGCGTTAGCGGAACTACTTTCTTTTTGACGCGGCCTAGCATGAAGTCTGTGGTACCACGCTGGCTGAAAATTTTCGATTTTACTCCAAATTTTGCTCCCTTTTATCCTTTTTTGATGTTTGAGTCATCATGGAAAAAGAACGACAAGAGTACAGAAGTCTTGAGATTACAAGGACCTCCATGGTGTGCTTTTAAATGTCTGATTTGGAATTTACGGTAATAATTTTCACACGGGTATTTGGACTCTTGAGGGCATGTAAGAATGTTCCACACGGCGAATGGGGTTAAAATGTTAAGGGACTAAAAGTGTTACTAGAAAATGATAACGTCCCAATATAAACGTCAAAAACAACACTTTTAACCTTCTAAAAGTATACAGAGATAAACTTTACATCATTTTACATCACTTTACATCAGAGGGCGCTGCGCGCTCGCGTGAATGGTTATCTTGTGCACTAACTGAATGCAAAATGTGATTTTTCTACAGAAAGGCAACGTTTGCGACAAAAGTGCAAGTGGGAAGTAGGCCTATATCTTAAAATTACATTATCTGTCGATTCCAGTCCATGTCAAATCAACCAGAGGTCCCCAACAGACCCTCTCAGATTTTCATGAAACTTTGTCAAACTGTTCCACTATGGCAAAAATGAACACACACCAAAAATTAATTTCATACTCCATACCGTTTCCGAGATACGGCCTCGTGAAATTTGCTCAAACCTCCCCTTTTTTGAACTCCGCCCACGCGCCGCGTCGCAAAAACGCGTCGCCGTGCTATTTTTCAAACTTTAAGAGCAAATAATTTGATAACGATACCAGCTATAAGGCTGAAAATTTGTATGCCTACTAACTTTTGGCCCTAGATTCATAATATTGCCTTAAATAATAGATATCTCATCTAACTTTTAAGTTAATTGCCCCCAAAGTAGGCACTTTATTCAACCAAGAGTGACTTTTGACGATTTTCGGGGTCACCCTGTGACCACATCAGGGGTCACACGGATACAAAATCTCAGATAAATCATCTATAGGTGCATCTCTATCACCAAAATCAAATCTGAGCTAAATAAACTATTTATATAGGATTGGCACTCCACCAAAGTTGGGTTCAGGTGAGAACAAATCCAAAAACACCCCCTCCGTCATACGCGTGGACTCCCCTGTGGACTCCCCTGTGGACAGTTAATTTTTTTTATTTTTTTTTTAATTAGCTGAACATGTACATTAGGTCTACCTGTATATACCAAGTTTCAGCTTTGGTACTCATTTCCTTCATGGTCAGGTTGCATTTTAAAAATTACACAATTTTGCACATGTTTGGTGACCTAAATTTGACTTAGATGGGCATTTATAAACAAAATTACCATGCATTTACTCCAGGGACTAGCTTCCAGAATACTCAGTTGCAGTAGTTTACTTGATAAATGCTGGTAGTTTGGCTTGAATGATATTAAAGTCTGTTTTAGATAACTTGTATTGACGGCCCCCTTGTCCCTGCAGTTCTGGAGCACTGATGGTACATACATGTACATGTATCACATCCTCAAATGGTATCCAACACTCATTGCGGGAGCCGTGTGGCCAGGACAGTGTATTTTAGCTCTTTGATCTTCCCATGAACTTCACATAGACATCTATTTGTTCTTCTGACCTCTCAACAATTGTGCCAATGTACCATTCATTGTCATACATGCAAGCAATGTATTGACCTGGTTGGTACTCTGTTGCGTCAGTACTTTGATCAGTTTCTGCATGATCTCCAATAGAAACAATCGTATAAACGTTGTCGTCAGAGAGTCGCCGCATATTAATTTTCATCACCCTCTCCATCACCCTCAGGTACAAAACTAAAACTATGATGTGATCGAATACCTGATATAGTCTTACTCTTCGATGAGGAGAATCGATCAGCTAACTTGTACTTTTCTTCATTAGCTTTGACATCATCATTACTGACATAAAAGAACTTGATGCCATTGATGTTTTTATCGGCCCATGTAAACATCTGCAGTGGTGTCAGAATCTGTTCATTCTTGGTAGCCTGCAAACTGGCTCTTGCCACCAGCCTCTTTGTGGTGCCACCCAACCCATCACATGGACTCTTCCCATGGTTGGTGGCAAAAAAATGCCATTCGGCTTCAAGTACATGGTCGGATACATGTACATGGTAGCAAAGGTTCGATAAGTTCTTGTGATTTTTGTATTGGCTGGCTGCCCCATCACTGAAAAATACTAACTTGCCTTTGCTTGGAAGCTGCTTCTTGATAAAAGCAGTATATATGCAGGCTATCAAGAATGAACAGATTCTGACACCACTGCAGATGTTTACATGGGCTGATAAAAACATCAATGGCATCAAGTTCTTTTATGTCAGTAATGATGATGTCAAAGCTAATGAAGAAAAGTACAAGTTAGCTGATCGATTCTCCTCATCAAAGACTACATGTATATCAGGTACTCGATCACATCATAGTTTTGTACCTGAGGGTGATGGAAAGATGAAAATTAATATGCGGCGACTCTCTGACGACAACGTTTATACGATTGTTTCTATTGGAAATCATGCAGAAACTGATCAAAGTACTGACGCAACAGAGTACCAACCAGGTCAATACATTGCTTGCATGTATGACAATGAATGGTACATTGGCACAATTGTTGAGAGGTTAGAAGAACAAAATGATGTCTATGTGAAGTTCATGGGAAGATCAAAGAGCTCAAATACACTGTCCTGGCCACACGGCTCCCGCAATGAGTGTTGGATACCATTTGAGGATGTGATACATGTATGTACCATCAGTGCTCCAGAACTGCAGGGACAAGGGGGCCGTCAATACAAGTTATCTAAAACAGCCTTCAATATCATTCAAGCCAAACTACCAGCATTTTTCAAGTAAACTACTGCAACTGAGTATTCTGGAAGCTAGTCCCTGGAGTAAATGCATGGTAATTTTGTTTATAAATGCCCATCTACATGTAAGTCAAATTTAGGTCACCAAACATGTGCAAAATTGTGTAATTTTCAAAATGCAACCTGACCATGAAGGAAATGAGTACCAAAGCTGAAACTTGGTATATAGGTAGACCTAATATACATGTTCAGCTAATTAAAAAAAAAATATTAAAAATTAACTGTCCACAGGGGGGGTCCACGCGTATGACGGAGGGGGTGTTTTTGGATTTGTTCTCACCTGAACCCAACTTTGGTGGAGTGCCAATCCTATATAAATAGTTTATTTAGCTCAGATTTGATTTTGGTGATAGAGATATACCTAAAGATGATTTATCCGAGATTTGTTATCAGTGTGACCCCTGATGTGGTCACAGGGTGACCCCGAAAATCGTCAAAAGTCACTCTTGGTTGAATAAAGTGCCTACTTTGGGGGCAATTAACTTAAAAGTTAGATGAGATATCTATTATTTAAGGCCATATTATGAATCTAGGGCCAAAAGTTAGTAGGCATACAAATTTTCAGTCTTATAGCTGGTATCGTTTTCAAATTATTTGCTCTTAAAGTTGGAAAAATAGCACAGCGACGCGTTTTCGCAATGCGACGCAGGGGCGGAGTTTTAAAAAGGGGAGGTTTGAGCAAATTTCACGAGGCCGTACCTCGGAAACGGTATGGAGTATGAAATAAATTTTTGGTGCGTGCTCATTTTTGCCATAGTGGAACAGTTTGACAAAGTTTCATGACAATCTGAGAGGGTCAGTTGGGAACTTTTCTGAAATTTGGTTGATTTGACATGGAATGACCCGCGAGGTAATTTCCTTAAAATCTTTGTTCAATGTATATACGAAAAAAATACCAACAAAATAGAAAATGTTCAAGGCAATTTAAATCCCAAACTAAATAAAGGTAAGAATTTAGGCCTACTCGGACGTCACTAATTTTGACTTACAATGATTTATTATACATCAATAAGTCAGTGCAAATCTAATGAAGAAACTAAAATTTTGAGGGGAAAAAATATGAAGAATTTACTAGGAAAAACTTAGAATATTTCCGAGTTCAGTTGTCCCATAGGCCTAGGCTTAGTTTAGTGCATGATATGAGGGCTTATGTGACGTCCGACTTGTAAATTCTTTCCTAAATAAACATCCACAAATTACCGTCTCTTCTTCTCCTTTGGCATGTTTGGTGGCGCAACTGACATGACTGATGATGACAAAGACATGGCCTGCGTGGACCTGCAAATCGAACTTGGCATGTTGAATGCTGTTGCCGCGTCGGTGGTTAGATTTCAAATGTTTTGAAAAATCCGACAATGGGCTTCATCAAAATAGTCCCAGAAATATCCTCCTCGTCAATATCAGAAGTTGTCCGTCAATATGTAGGCCTAGGTACACAGTCTCAGAACACTGCCAAGGATTGTGTGCATATTTCGTACAGCTGACGGTATATGAGCGAGTACGCTAGATAACTGTTAGTAGGCCTACGTACATGTACATTATGTAGCAAACTTCACGCTCGCGCAGTCTTAAAACTTGCGCGCGGAGATTTTAAGCTAGAGGTACGTCGAAACAAAATTGCGCACGCAAATTAAGACCTGCGCGTGGCATTCGCTAGCGCTCACGTCGCGTCATTCGATCAGTGCATATCGCATGCACACACTGGCTGCGTTCGGGCGTGTACTATACTCGTGTTAAGCCCGCCGCACACCTTTGCGATTTACCGGCCCATCGGACATCGGAACATCGGATCCGGAAAAATCAAACAAGTTTGATTTGCTCCGGTCTATGGTGTACGGTCAGACCGGCCCGAATTGTTTCAGCGCACACCTTTCCGGTAAGTGGTCCGATGATCCGATGATCCGGTAAATCGCAAAGGTGTGCGGCGGGCTTTAACGAGTATACTCAGTGATCCTGCGCGCGTGAACGGCAAGATTACGGAGCTTTCGATTGGACGACGGAGAGAAACACGACGGTGAAAAATCTGACCGCGAACACGTCGTTGCACAAACGTCCTGTCCTACTTTTATTCCATTTCGATTTTTACGACGACTTGAGATCGAGTCATGAGATCCAAAAATGTGTTGTTGAAGGTGAAATGTTACCTAAACGTTGCCGTCGTCGACACAACGTTGATTTGCCCCAACTACCGTCCTAGAAATCAGACGACGACGACATGGCAAAGTCGACGCATGCGCAGATGAGTCGGGATAGCAATTCATCCGTCGTAGAATCATCCGTCGTGCAAATCGAAAACTCCCTTCACTTATACTCCCCGACAAATGGGAAGTGTGCTCTTACTCCTGACAAGTGTCATGTGATTTGTACGAAGATGGTGGAATATGGGTGGGATTTTTGGTGAATTTTTAGGGAGTTTTCGATTTGGACGACGGATGATTCTACGACGGATGAATTGCCATTTCGAGTCATCTGCGCATGCGTCGACTTTGCCATGTCGTCGTCGTCCGATTTCTAGGACTGTAGTTGGGGTAAATCAACGTCGTGGTGACAACGGCAACGTTTAGTTAACATTTGACCTTCAACAACACATTTTTTGATCACATGACCGATCACAAGTCGTCGTGAAAAACTAAATGGATTCAAAGTAGGACGGGAAGTTTGTGCAACGACGTGGTCGTGGACAGATTTTTCACCGTCGTGTTTCTCTCCGTCGTCCAATCGAAAGCTCCGTAATAACTCTGCAGCGACTACACTCGGCGAAAGTGCGGCGAGTATGCGGCGAGTGAGTTCGGCGGAGAAGTATGAACCTAGCTTCACGGCCTGTATTTCCTCAGTTTCTTGTGAGCAGTGAAACGGCATTTTTTTGTGCAGTGATGGCAAGAGACGGCCATCCTCACTGATTGCTATTCGCGCACGCGGACTGCGGACTTGCTGTTCGCGTGATGTGACCCGAGTGCAATGCGCACGCATTACTCCCGAGTAACGAGAACTGCACGCCCGAACGCAGCCACTGATAGTCTACCGGGTGGTCATGCCCACCGTGTTTGCTGACCGTGTTTTCATTTCATTTCATTTATTGTTCCTCAGGGAAACTCGACAGAATAAAAACAATGAACAAAGAATAATATTGGGCCTTTTCCTGTGGATTCACACTGACCCTTTTCGCTCGTAAAATTGACGCGCGTCGCTTTGAGAAAAAAGTTATCATCATAGGAATAATATGGGGTGAACCGACCGTGACGCTCTGAAAAACACAGATCGACAACTGAAGAACCCTTCATCTAATTTCTTATGCAGTTTTCAGTGTGTCGTTTTAATCCGAATTCCACCACACCGATTTTTCTCAAAGCGACGCGCGTCGCATTTACGCAAAGCTAGTCACGGTCAGCCTGCATGAGAGCAGACGATCGTCACGCCGTTCAACATTTATCGATAGACGTGAGTACACGGCTGTATACTTGTATTGGAATAGGCTTGTATTATGTCGGCAAAATCATGGTACGGTCAGCAACTAAAAATAAAAAAGTTAATGGAACTAATATAAAACAGCTGATAAAACGCCACGGCAATGGCAATACATACTACATATACAAGCTGTTGCGCGCGTGAGGGCGTTCCCCACCCCCCACTCCCCCCCTCCCCCCCCCCCCCCCCCCCCCCCCCCCCTCCCTCCCCCCCCCCCCCCCCACCAACCCCCCTCCCCCTCCCCCAACCCCTCCCCCCGCCAAGCGTCCTGATTGGTCCAGCCGAGGCGACAAGATTTCTGTCGCTAGTCCCACCGCGAAATGGGGCCTTTTTCAACAGGGCCACTGTACGCAGGAGTGAGGGAGTGCGTTAAAGGGGCACTGTTGCAAGAGGATGGATGTGCCCCGGCCCCCACTCTGAGAGCTAAGCTTGCTCGGCGCCTATGATTGGTTTGTTTTGCATTGCCCACGTATAGCTTGAAAACCCCACCAAGTGAAACTTGGGTGGATTCACACTACTGAGGCTTTCGCGCGTAAGTCATGCGACGTACGCGCCGGGCAGCTTTTAATTTCAGTTGAGAAAAAGCCCTGGGTGTGGTGGGAATTTGGAGTGAAAAGACGCACTGAAAAGTGAAAACCACATAATCGACTTTGACGATTCTGTGATTTTCAGTTCGTCATCATTTACTCCCAATTCCCTTCACACCGATTTTTTCTCAAAGCGCGCGCGCGGCGGTACTAGACGCGTGCGCGCGAAAAAAGCCCAGTGTGAATCCACGACATTGCACTCAGACGGATATCATGTACCTACCTTGCGCAGATTTTACTTTGCGCACGCAAACTGAATTTGCGCTCAGGCAAGTTTAAACTCTGCGCGCCCAGGTTTGAAGTTTGCGCCAAGCATGAAGTTTGCGCGCGACATTGTTTTCTAGAGATCTACGTATTTTTCCGGCAATGTCTGGTTGAATCTGGAAAATACTAAAATGACGTCGTTTAGTAGAGTTTGCACTAGTCTGTAGACCGTGCATGTCACGAGCGCGGCGTCTACTCTTGGCCTCGATCCGGGCAGCGTCAGCGATTTCTTTTCAAGTTTTTGCAGCACACCATTCCGATTGGTCTAACCTCATGCATATTGTTGCATACTTGCACGTTTTGTCGATAACTTTATTCGTGGAGGTCCCTAAATTCGCGCGGGTCCTAAATTCGCGCACTAGTTTTACTTGCGTGTAGAATTCTTCCAAGACATTATGACGACATCCGTCGAATGCTCCCTGAACACATTATTTATCTCGTTCGTTTTCAATATGTAGAAAATGTGGAAAATTAAGGCCTTTCCAGAGAATACTGATATAGAACAAATAACTACAAGGTGACGAAATCCACCTTTTAGACAAGGTACACAAAACAAATATGGAAAAGTGGTCCCTTTTGCTCTACGTGAAGCACGACCGCATGGGTCGAAACCGTTCTATCGGGGCAAAAATTCAGAAAATCGGGGTCGCTCGGAATTCTAATCTTTGTATATTTATCTATAAAAACATTCCCACATTCGAATGACATTGGACATTTCGTAATTTCGTCGGACCAGCATTTTAAAAATGCTTTTGCGACATCCCCGAGTTCCTCTTTTCCGTATAAAACTATAGAGGTGTCAAGTTACCGATACGGCGCGGGCGACTTTGCAGAGCCGTAACTTCCCAGTAGTAGGCCTACATAACTCTTTGAAAGCGGGTTTTCCGCGAATCCGTGCAGGATATATCCTTCTATAATATATGTAAAAATGGCTGTGATTAATCGAAAAATGTCGTCGGAATAAAAGAAACAATGACGCCCTCCGTTTTCCAGTCCAATGGTATTCGTCGTGACATGAGAAGCTTCAACCATACCATGGTACACAACGTACGTGGGCTGTGCCATTCCCGTACGCAGCGAAAAACAGCGTCGGTTTATGCAATTTTTTCGTGTAGAATGAGCCTAAAATGTTCATAGTCTGGTCATAATCGATCATGACAGTTGTAAGGCGTCTGGAAACCAAGCACAGTTGCTATGCAACGTCTCTTGTTTCGCAACGTCTCTTGGGTGTGCAGTAGTTTCGCGCGAGATCATGTCGATCAGGTATGTTTGTTCAGGATCGACCACGGATAAGTGTGTTTATTTAACGTTTGAAATTTTAAAAAACCAGTAATGATACACAGTGATGACACTCGACACGAAATAGTAGTACTGGAAGCTATATTTTCGTGCCAGAAGACGGAGTTTTCCAAGAGGGTTTTTATACGTACACAGCAACACGTACATGTACGTCGCGTCGTCAACCTCACTTCCTCATGGAATGACGGAATTCAGTAGGTGGCCGGGTCATGGCTAACGATTTTGTGCAAAATAATGTGTTCCTCATGTTATAATCGCAGAGGCGGATCCAGCCTCATTAAAATACAGGAATACTGTTCAGAAGGTCGGACCCCCTCAAATCCATTGTATGTATTCCTGTATTTTTAATAATTAGGCTGGATCCGCCACTGAATCTGTACATTTTTCCACTCCTTGTTTTTTCCCATCAAATCTGCTAGAATTCCTATCAACTTCTCAACTATACCACTACCACAGGCTTATTGAGTATTTCACTGATAACCTGGTGTGCATTTTAAAGAACAATCTTAAACACTTGATCTTTTTCAGCAATATTTTTGCTCGGACATCCATGAAATCAATCTTGATATAAGAGCCAATTCTTAAGATAATTTTTAAATTCTCCCTTCTTTCTATCTTTCACTTTTTTACACAGGCGAATCATTTAGTAGGCCTAGTGGGTATGCACCATAATCGTCTCGAAGGAACTGCTTGACCAACTGACCAATCTTTTGGGACTAGCCAAGCCACTGCTTACCAGCACAATGGAGAAAACAATTGAAGTTTGAAGAGACTATTTTTCGGTTATTGTTTGACAGACAGTTATGCCCAGTTCATACAGTGTAGGTGGATTCAGTTACAACCCTTCTTTTTGAAATTGAGTGTATGACAAGTTAGTGACAGTATGAACACTTCCACCGTGGGCCATATGTGTCTTAGAAACCCAAGGAATTCAAGATAATCTTTTTATTCTTTGGTGGAGGGGAGCAGGTGGAAGGGGTTTGGCATTAAAGGGAATAGTGTGAAGTAGGTGTGAAGAAGATCCCATATATCATGCTCAGTATTAGCTAAGATAATCTCAGCTCTTGCTTTATCATTTTTCATTGGGATGTGGTCTTTTCACCAGTCATGCCAGTAGAGCTGAGAAATTTTAAGAACATGAACACGCTATCACAAAACAAATGTGTCATTTTCTCACCGTGACACACTAATTCCCCCTAAAACTCACCCAAACCTTGTCAGGCATAACCACTACGCAGGTCCTTGAGGGAAATAACCAGCCACGATGATTATTTTGCCAACAATTCCAGCGAAACAAACCGGTATCCTCACAGCCTAGCCGTTGTCTGGTTGTGTTCAAAAAGTCTATCTGCCTAGTCTGTGTACAAAGGAATACCAATGCGCATTGGTTACCAGACGTGATCTAAAAATAGTTATTTTTAGATCACGTCTGGTAACCAATGCGCATTGGTATTCCTTTGTACACAGACTAGGCAGATAGACCTTTTGAACACAACGGCCGGCTAGGCTGTGAGCGGTTTAGGCCACTGACTCGCATTACTCGGGTGAAAACCTGGGGTTGCGGGTTCGATCCCCGGCTGCGGTGCCTGTGCCCTTGAGCAAGGCACTTAAACACACTTGCTCCATCCTTCGGAAGGGATGTAAAGCCGTTGGTCCAGTGTGTTGTGTAACGCACTTAAAAGATCCCAGAGCATTCATTCGTAAAGAGAAGGGGATTCACCCCGGTGTTCCTGGCTCGGCAGCCGAAGGCGCCACACGCCTATGTATCTCGATGTTTAGGCAGTTTCTTGTAGTTGCTGGGCACCTCTGAAAAACAGTGTTTCACTGAGAGGTTCCCCCAGGATAAAGAAGAAAAATAAATAAATACCGGTTTGTTTCGCTGGAATTGTTGGCAAAATATTCATCGTGGCTGGTTATTTCCCTCAAGGACCTGCATAGTGGTTATGCCTGACAAGGTTTGGGTGAGTTTTAGGGGGAATTAGTGTGTCACGGTGAGAAAATGACACATTTGTTTTGTGATAGCGTGTTCATGTTCTTAAAATTTCTCAGCTCTGGTGAAAAGACCACATCCCAATGAAAAATGATAAAGCAAGAGCTGAGATTATCTTAGCTAGCTCAGTATATAATTATTATAGGGATAATGTGGGGTGTACGCAGATATTTTGCTTGAATGTAGCTTAGACAATAATTGTATCTGCATGTCAGACATACTTGTCACAGGAATAGGTAAAAACAATCATTTCAACAAAGAAGAGAAATTCAAAATTGACAACACACCAATTGTGATTACTTTTAGTGTATACTACATGTACTCGAAATTTTCTGAGGATCTATGCTAATTTTGTTCTATTTTTTTCTTAATGCTGAAAGTATTGTTTAATAATCTGTATTTCTCTTAAAGATTATCAATAACAAGTCATGTATGAATAAAATTATATATACAGTACTTCCATTGTGAACATATGACATTGGTTGAAAAGTGAAGTCTGCGTATGAGCCTACAGCGAAAGTTGGAGTAAATGCCCAGTACAATAAAAAAAATTACAAAATGCAGGAGTAATTATTCCAATAAAAAAAATAGAAGTCCGATTGCGTTATTACAGGAAATAAAATATTCGTTGTCGAATTACGCCATATGTACACTCAACAGAGCCCAATAGACAGCCGGAGTTGGCATGGTAATTGGCTCTAAACATCATGGCCGTCGAAAAAAGTACCATTGCAATAGCACAGGGACACGGTTCGGTGATTTTCAGTGTAAAGCCAATTGCCTAGGCAACTAACAAAAGACGTATTCACTTTGGCAGTCTATTACATACACGGTTATAGGCACTGTGTTCCTTCATTTAATTGTCGTGTTTGCAGTCATTCCAATTCTTCCCCAGATTCCCTTGCTGTTGGTTCTTTTCTTTAGTGTCTTATGCTTAAGGCAATAGAGGTTAAACATGAAAGAATGAACTCGGAATCTATAAAATCTTTTGCAATAAGCGATAGGATATCGACCGGAAACCAATCTACGTTTTCGTGCATAATCTCCTTTTGGTGCATGTAGTCTGGATTTATGCACGTAATTTTGCTCGGCTCGTTGAGCGCGGTGACTTGCCCCTACATCATGCCATTACGCTAGGTATTTGGGAAAGAAATCAGACTCCTTTGCTATTCGACACGTTCACAAAATTTAAAAGGCGTTTTTCTTGTGAGAATTTCTGGCTTTCTTACACTAACGTGCAAATTGCGACCACTCGAACATCGGCCATTCGTCCTTTGTCATTTTTCTACGGCTGCCTATTTTATCGTCAGGTATAACCTACCAAAATGCCCTACAGAAATTAAAAACGGCTTCACTGTTCGAAATTGGCCCACGGCCTACTGTGGCCACTGGTGGCTAAGTGTGGTGGTCTTTGTTTCAGGGTCATTCTGACCTGAGACTTAGTTGAGCAAGGAACATTGACCGCCAAACTCAAGCTCATCAACCAGTGTCAATTTGTCTGTTTTTACAGTTATTCTGACGAAAACCCTACCGTGACTGTTTCCTGACAGTTATGAGCACAACATTTTGGAGGCACGAGAGGGATAGGTGTGTTGACTTCTAGCAAAGCCATGGAGCCAACGATGTGCGCCTATCCGGGGATGTAAAGAACCCGAACGGCGACGGAACACCTGATGTTAGCAGTCACAGCGTGAGTGCAGAGGTACAGACCACCAGACTGCAGAGGACTAGAGCGGCTACCGGGGGACCGAAAGTTGCAGATCTCGCCCCTTAGTACAGTCTACAGTTCCAAGAGTCTGCGCAGGAATTATGCCAGCGCGTGATGCAGCAGATTTGTGGTTTTCCAACATGTCGGTCTGCCTGGGTTTGAGGAACTGGTAGCGGAAGATGCAACCACGAAAGCCTTAGTTCGGAAATCGAAAGTACACCGACACCTATTGCGGGAAGATCTGGAATTGCGGGAAGATGAAGGCCTCTGATCTGTCCTATCATGAACTTAGTGAATTTCTGCAGAAAATGACGGATGAGACTGGAAATTCAGAAGGAGAAACCTTCAACGACAATGACAACGACAGCAGGGGCAGGGTATACGTCATGGCTACAGTGAGCACGAGATAGTGGAGGCAGAGATGGAGGCAGAGATTCAAGCAGTGGTACCTGGGTCGGCACTATATATGAGCGTGATCCAATTCCGTCCCTCAGGCGTGAGGGACGGAAATCGAGAGACAAATGCCTTTCCTTAGTCAACAACAAATAAGACTAAAGACTGAACCTGTTTGTTTACTTTCTACCGATGTCAATACACACACCCAGTTTATCACATGTTGAAATTGACTTTACAGTTTTATGCGTGATATGAGGGACAGATACAGAATAAAATTGACCCAAAAAAAACAATTTTTGACATGCATTTCCAATTATTTCTTGAAAATGTGATGGCACAGTGTGCCCAGTCAAATTTATTCTGTTAATTTTTGTAATATGATTGTAAAATATGGAAATTTCGAAGTATTATTTTGATTAATTTAAGAAATTTTGAAATCTTCATCCAGTGTTTACCAGTTTTGGATCACGCTCTATATGAAGCTACCTCGAAGGACGGGGTGGCCTAATTACCCTATACCTAATTATCGTCGACTGTTGCGGTCTCACTACCAAAAAAGAACTATACCACCATTTTGTCCCGTCTATGTCAAGACAGCAAGGAGTCCCTGCAAGGATTCTTGATGCGAGCCCTCGACCTACGCCAGAAAGTGATTTTCACCAGCCAGGAATCAGGATATGGTGTGAAGTATGATTCGCGGGACTGAGGAGAGACGTAATGAAGAACGAAATACGACCCCTGTTAAATGATCCCTTGACAACCGCCGAAATTCTTCTCGAAAAGCTCAACGTAGCGGCAAGTTACGAGGCCGAACGGAAGAAGAAATTGGGACAGAGTAGGAATTGTATCTGTCAAGTCAGTGGAGCAGATCGAGCACCAGAGAAAAGATCAATGAGCCGTACCCAGGCAGAAAGGCACCCAAACCTGGGACACTTCTGACTGACTTGGCTGACCTCAAAGCCGCGGGATCGCGGATATTGCGACCTTAAAACAACAACGGACGAGCCTACAAGAAGCCCTCCAGGTAAAACCCACCGGTCGTCAAGGATGGGGGCAACAATTAACCTGAAAGGCGGCGACCACAGAGCAACCCATCACGTCGCCGTGGTTGCCCAATCTGTCAGCGAGATGGCACAGCCAACAGTTGCGACAACTGCTACCACTGCGGGTCAAGCGAGCATTTTGTCCGTTGATGCCACGTACAACCAGGCGGGGGAAACGGAGAGTGGTTACTGCCGCGGGACAGGCAGTAATTACCTCCAGGTCAACATCCAAGAAGTCCCATGTCTGCCAGATATCTACTTCACATGTAAGCTAAAGTGGCCCGTCTCGTTGGCGGAGCATTGCCTTGTTAACTGCTGGATTCAGGGTGTCAAAACCAGAGCCCCGCCAAAAATCACAGCTTATTATATTGGTGCGGATAATCTACAGCCTTACAGCAGCGAATGGATCATCATTCCCCTACGATGCATGGCTGGAAGTCTCTTTCATGTTAGACCAGGAGAAGCAGATCAAGGCCCCGATGTTAGTCACGATTGCGGGAAGTGGAATACCCATCATTGGATACAACGTAATCGAGACGGCTCCACCTTTGGCCCAGCTAGTGCATAGACGGCATTTCCATGACGAGAGGGGAGGTGAAAACGTTGGTCAGCTTGATTCAAATGATCCATCAAGGACAGCATTCAACGTAGCGGTGGGCCGGAGTAATGTCATCATAGGCCTACCGAAGAGTAGTGTCCGAGAAGTGTGGTGTCACGCCTGCACCAACTGCATCGCAAGTGGTTCCACAACTATATTTGAGCTCGACACAAGCAACCCTTAGCCAGATGAACTCCACCTCCAGCCAGCTGTACTAAAACTGGATCAGCGTCAAGGAAACAAAAACGCCAATTGTACTTTAGTAGCGCACCCTTCTTGGTACAGTTGATGCCGCCAGTGATGTCTTCCCCACCAACTACCAGGGTGCTGACTCGTCAGGACCAAGCTTAGGCATGAATGGAAAATGTATCACCGATGAAAGGAAAACATGACTGGGGGCCACCTGTTGATTTGGGTCATTTGACAAGGCAACACGTGAGCTGGCTACAGATGCTCACACAAGAAGCCGGAGCCTTTGCCTGTGACGACAACGACTCGGGATGCATCCGGGATCTGTCAATCGCACATGTCTATCCCCCTCCTCTCTACCGAGAAGTTAAATTTTATCTGCAAGATCTGCTCTAGAAAGGGTGGACAAGAAAATCTGAGTCCCCTTATTCATCGCCGGTAGTCTGTGTGAAAAAAAAGATGGGTCATTGCGGTTGTGTATTGATTATAGAGAACTCAACCGCAGAACTATACCAGATCAACAACCAATACCATGCATCCAAGACGTCCTGGACAGCCTTGGAGGCAATGCCTGGTTTTCCACCCTTGACCAAGGCAAGGCCTATCATCAAGGCTTCATGGCCGAGGACAGCAGGCCAGCGACAGCTTTCATCACTCCTTGGGGCCTGTACGTACGAGTGGCTGAGGATCCCGTTCGGTCTCACCAATGCTCCAGTGGTTTTCCAGAGGTGCAAATTGCCGTTGTCTATCTTGATGACATCCTAGTGTACAGCGCCACATTCGAGGACAACATTGAGTCCCCGGTGGTGCGTGTACCCTTGAGCAATACTTTGCCACGCATTGCTTCTCTTCACCCAGGAGCAAAATGGGAACCTGAGAGGGCAGCGAAAGTTGCTGTGTTTGATCATGGACCTTTCATGATTGATTAGCCATTGAGCGCCTAAGGCAGCCTGGGCTGTATACGGCCCAGGAAGCTGAGATGGTATATGAGGTGATTTAATGGAGCCATATATGGGGTAATAATGTATAGGCGCCTTAATGGGGATTTTCCTGGATAAGTGCGCGGTATAAATCCATATCATCATCATTATCATTATTTAAGTTTTAAGCAGTGTTGCAAAATGGGGATTACCAGGTACAGCATATGCTAACTCGTGGACCACTCTGTGGGTTCACGTGAAAATGTTCAGCTTTTCTGACAGAAACAGAAAATTTACAAAACCATACTGGAAGTCTCGAACTTGGCAATCATAGTTTGGCACCAAAACCGAGTTGAAAGAAAACTATGTATTCCGTTTCCTCTGCCTATACAAGGTTGTTCCAGTTACAATGGGTATAAGGTCACAATTATGTGTGTTACGTGTTATTGTTTGTTTAACAGATCTGTTAACACGGCATTGATCTCGACCTCTAACTAAACGTCCAGCTTAACATCATGTTAATACTGTGTTAACACCATGTGTTAATTCTCTGCGCTGAACATATAGGGTGAAGTCAAGTCTGAGTTTTAGTGTAACAGATCTGTTAACCTAATCAGAATTGTGACCTTGGAACAAACATCGTGTTAACTCGATGTTAACATGATGTTTAGGACGTGTTAGTTACACGTGTTAGTGTAAAATATATGTTAACAGCCGAGGGTAATTTCCAAAATTAGGGGTCCAAAAGTGTGACATGCTTTTTTAAGTGATTGAAAGTGGTTTCCCAGCAGAAAATGTTAATTTTTATATGTGTGTGGATATAAAGTACCCAGGTTAACGCAAATTAATCACTCTACAGCCATTTTTCATTGGCGTATATCATGGAACAAATTATGAGCCTTTATGGTCTTTTGTTTTGAATATTTGTCGGTAATGATCAGAGGGCAAAATATTGATGCTGTCTCCTATACCAGTCTACTGAGAATTTGTGACCGCAAGAGTGGCAATTTTTGAAGCTGAGGTGTCGTACTTAACTGGGACACCCCTCCTTTTTGGGAATTACCCCTGAAACAAAGTGGTTATTTTATGTTATTCATACCAAGGATTCCTCAATAGTGCTCATTGCTCTGTCCCTCGCAAGCGTGAGGAAACTCATGAAGAATTATAATTAGAAATGGCCAGAGACACCAGGGAATCCCCTTGCTCTTCACGAAAGAATGCTCTCGGATCTCTAGAGTGCGTTACCATTACCATTACCTAACACACTGGACCAACGGCTTTAAATCCCTTCCGAAGGATGGAGCAAGTGTGGTTGAGTGCCCTGCCAAAGGGCACAGGTACCGCAGCCGGATTAGAACCCGCAACCCCAAGTTTTCACCCATGGCATGACTGCGAGTCAATGACCCAAACCACTCGGCCACGATACCCCACCATCGTGATTCTCAACAAATTGGGTTTTATTTTTCAACAACCTATAAGCGTTGTTGGATCTTGCATTCTACATGCAATTGAGACATCAACATTGTTATTTGTTGACATCTTTGCCAATCATAAGCTCCTTGGCTTTACACTGTCTGTGTTTGGGTGAAACATATTTTTAAAATCAATTTACACAAGCTTACACGTACGCGACCCCCCTTTTCCAGAAAAGGGGGTCACGTGTATTTCTAATGGAAATCTTGGCGACCCTCCTTTTCCAGAAAAGGGGGGTCGCATGTATTTCTAATGGAAAATGTCTCGAACCTCCTTTTCCAGAAATGGGGGGTCGCGTGTATTTCTAATGGAAAATTTCATGACCCTCCTTTTGCGAGACTTTGTCGACTTCGGGTTTTTTTTTCCGATACCATTTTGATACCACGTCAAAATTTAAGGCGCATCACCCACACATATCAGCTCAAACCCGGCCCCTACATGGTCTGGTTCCAGACAAACAGATCCCGACTATTCTGATATGATCTTTAGGCCCTGCATCCTCTAGTATAGCCTACATAGTCCGCCATTATTGAAACAGGAGGAATTCCTGTTTGTACGATTCGTTATACTGTTTCGAGAATTTGAATAGCGCGCTCCGCACTATTGCTAAAATGGTAATGGTAACGCACTCTAAAGATCCCAGAGCATTCTTTCGTAAAGAGCAAGGGGATTTCCCGGTGTCTCTGGCCATTTCAAATTCTAATTCTTCATGGGTTTCCTCACGCTTCCGAGTGACAGTGCAATGATCACTATTGAGGAATCAATGTGGTGTGTTATGGCCGAGCGGTCTAGTGCGTCGAACTTAAGTTCCTGTGCCAGTACTAGAATGTAGGTTCGATTCCGGTCCGCGACGGGTTGTGGCACCTGTGCCCCTGAGCAAGGCACTCAACCACACTTGCTCCCATTCCTGTAATTGGCGGTCCCTCCGCTGTTGGATGTGGTGAATAAAATAAAATCATTGGTATGAATACCAGAAAGAAATATTAATAATAATATAATAATAATAAAAATAAAACTTCCAATGATGGTGACGTCACGCAACTAAACCCACCTCGGACAGTCAAATCGGCCACGTGCTAGAACGTGCGTGTTTGAATACGCGGGAGTACCATTTGTTTTCGGTTTTGTTGTGGGACTAATAATGTTCCGACAAGACTCATATCGGACCCTTTTTGCACTAAATTAAAGGTGGTGGCGTGAACTTTTGATGGAAAACCGCTTTATTAACTTGGCCTTTATTACCTTGAAAGCGGCCGGGCCTCCCACTGTGCGATTTAGGTACGATTTGGTGAGATTACCGAACTCTCTATACAGACTACTATGTACACAACACGCCGGTGTGAGTCTCGTAGAGATAACGGGAATAGACATGACTATATGCAGACGGCAGTCGGTTTTGCCTCTAGCAGACGACGCTAGCAGATCAACAAATATAACTGGACCGGGAATTCAAATGAAATTTTGGGTCCTAGATGAGGCTTTTTTTGGGTGCATGTATGAGACATATGGTTCGACATTTTAGGGCCTTTTTGGCGAAAATTTTTCACAAATTTAGGACTAAACTGCAATTTTAGGTCGTCTTGTTTGCAAAACGCACAAATGTTTATTTTTTTCATCAAAATGTTCCCATCATCATTTTCCCTGACAAAGCAATATATGTCAAATAAAGCCAGATTCTTTATTAAAATAGTCATTATACAAACTAATTCGGCAATAAACATGCATATTTTGACTATAATTTGAATTTGAAAACAAAAACACATCGCAACGCGAGTCAACAAGCAAACGGAACGAATACGACGGCGCGTTAGTGTCGATTACTGACGCTGAATTATTGTAACGAGTAGTCGATACCACACGAAAGAAAACGCCTAGCATGTCCACTGTACCACACACTGTATACACAGTACAGCGCGTAGTACAGGTACTAGACACTTTTTACGCTAATATCGAGCCAAATTTCAAAATTATTTGAACACATATAACAATATATCCGGCCGGGTTTTGCCACGTTCAAATCAAATCCAGACACTAAAATAGTTCATCAACTGAATCAGCAATATATGTCTCAATGTTGGGAAAATGATATTTTGCGAGCAATAAGGCAAATTGTAAAGTATGTTTTTAAAAAAAAATTAACAAAATTCAAAGTAAGCTTTTTTCGATCCGTAATTCCGTGTCATTTCTGCCTTTTTAAAGAAGACTTGTTTGCCTTGGAATTATTTAAAGTAGGTCTTCAAAAGTCATTCTGCATAATTTCACTGGTTGTTTATTGCTTGTTTTTTCCCCAAATATTGCGTTGGATAACACCCATACGATTTCGACATCAAAAAGCGCGCCAAATATAAAACACACCAACCTGCCGTTAAAAGTTCGCACACTGCGTAGTACGTGCTTCAGTCTATATGTCACCCTCAGACAGCCGTGACAATCGTACGAACTCGTACCTAATCGCTGGGAATTCGTGGCAAAAAGTCACACAGTGCAGGAGGCCCGCTTTAAAATGTTCATCAAAACCTTAATTGCTTCATAAAAAACCGAAAGGTCTTCCACTATAAAAGTCAATGCACCTTGACCATTTATAATTATCTCTTACATGTTAATTATGGCATCAACGTTTTCGATTCAACGATTGTGTAACATTAACAGTAACCTATTTGCACAACCGCCTTTGTTTCCGTCCGACTCCGGTATCTATAGGGTTTAGATATGGGTTAGATGGATTGAGCATAGAAACCGAAGCCAGAGGAAAGCTCAGCAATGAGGAAGGAGGTCGGGTGGGCGGGGAAAAAAGGTATATATATAATACTCACCAGAAGCTGGCCGCCGAGGCCAAACTATTATCTTACCACCGTTGAGACATACAACCGTATACCGTCCTCTGCCGACTCGTTCCTTCTCGTCCAAATACTTCCCACCTGCCACCTTGGTATACTCGAGACTGCGTAGATTCCTACGCAGCCCTCAACGTCGGCGGTTGTGCAAATTAACCTATTTGCACAACCGCCTTTGTTTCCGTCCGACTCCGGTATCTATAGGGTTTAGATATGGGTTAGATGGATTTCGCCAAAACCTGCCCCCTTAGGCCGCCGAGAACCCCCAAACCTGCCCAAATACACCCCAATCCTTACCCAAACCTCAAACGAAAGCGGGAGACTGTATCAGATAGAAGGGAAAGAAAAACTGGACTAGTTGTCTTGCTGCCTTTCTTTCATTTTATTTTCTTCTCTTTTCTTTTCTCAAGCTGTCGCTGCCTATAAAATTGATTAAAAAACAAAATGGGTAGTTTTGTTAGTAGGTGATGGCATTTATAGACATCAGCTGCATGTAGATGGCGGGAAAGCTACGCGGGCCCCGAGGCCCGAGTTCAGACGCCTATAGAATTGTCCGACGATATCTGCCATTGGACTTTGTTCAGCTGTGGAGACGGCGTCGCGTAATACCTGGACCGTGCTCTGACGCCTCATAACTCTCTCAACCTGGGTATAGTGCTTGTACGTCTTCCGCGACGCCCATTGGCAGTGGTCCATCACCTGCTCCTCCGATGCATCCAGGAGTCGCAGTGTGGTTGCTACCCAGGCACGGCTGTTGTGCGCTCTCAAAAGCTGGTTTTGAGGATTGTCTGTTGCGGCAAAATACATCTTCAGCCGTGAATTCGGTCCGTTAACAGGCGAAGGGTTTGTTTACGAGGACTCTGCGATTGGCCGCCAAGGGGCGAAAGATCAACCAGACTTTGAACTGCGCCGACTGGATCCATCTTTCCTTGGTCCTGCAACTTTGGAATCATTATCAATGATGAGTCACCCTCACTTACCGTCTTGCCAATAGTGTGGCTGAATAAAAAATCGCCTCCTTCGATCCTTGTTATTTTTCAGGTTCTGATTCCTCCTAGGTCACCAGCTCTGTCCCCGGCCCATTATAGGCAGAGGAAAAGGGCCAAGTCTCGTTGTCCCACGTAGCGCTAGGGGAAAAGACCTTCGCCTTTGCCAAGTCTCCAGGATCGGTCAGTGATCTCTTTCACCGACCATCGTAACTTATCAGAAAACAATGGAATTGCCTGCTTTGAAGTAATGTGAGACTCAGTCTGCCCCAGCTGCATTGCATTCATGTATCTACGAACTTGGTGAGAGATGCAAGGGTTTGCGAACTTTTATCCCACTCGCCAGACTTCGGTCCTACCGAATGAGTTAAAGTATGCCCTTATCTGCCCAACATAAGAGTCCACGGTGCATGCCGCTAATATAAGCGGGCACCCACAAGAGCAGATCCCGTGCTTACCCAAATGTTTTCACCCTAAGCCGTGAATCTGCGTGCGACCTTCTGAGTCACGATCGATCGAAAAGCATAGGATGTCAAGTGGTGTCACTGACTCCAGATCCTCCCCTTCAGTACAGCATCATTTGCTTTGATGCTCCCGCAGAAATCGGTCTAATGCTGCAACTAAGTCCGCTCTTTTGCACTTCATATCCCTGCGTATCCAACTCGTTTCCTAGTTTTGTCAGCCTGGTTGCCGCACTGATCATCTTCAAAAAAATATATACCAAAACGCTCTCGTGAAGAAGAGGAGGGCATGATTGAAGAAGAAATTTAGCATTGTATCGCAATTCCCGAGGGCAAGCCCGAAACGGATCTTAAAAACAGCCGCAGCCTGCGCTGGAGCTTAGATATCCCATCATCGATAGGTGCACAATGTCCGCAAGATCCTGCTCCACGATGTAATCGTTCGAGAAAAACTGCCAGCTAGCATTCATGACAGACCTCTTTCAATAATGAGTTGACTACGGCGACTGAGCGATTGATGCCCACCATCTTGGTTTGGCACATTGAGGAAACAACAAATATGCATATTGGGAATTTTTTCCCTGATCAGTTGGGCAACAGCGCGAAAAACCCCTACCATGGCGCAGAACTGCCACCTTCGGCTGAAAAGCCCTGCAAGATACCACCAGATGTCTACATAACGGGGCCATTTTTGTGCCTCCGTTGGTTAACATTTGCACGCTCAATGCCTTGGGCCAGCCGAATCCTTTGAACCCTCTGAACATTGAGTCGGACACAAGGAGAAAATGGTGACGCTTAGCGTAAGCGATATCCATTCGGGGGGTGACAATACGTGGGAAGTAGCACTGGAAGGCCCAGAGCTCAAACCCCAGCCCTTGAAAAATTCGGGACATATCCCGTAGAAGACGGGTATTCTAAAAAACCCTGCTTGACCTGCCTCTGACAGGCGAAAGGAAGAACTTGAGTGGGGGACCCGTTCCTGCGCGCCGGGACATTTGACGAAAGTGCCATCAAATCAAAGGTGAAAACCTGTGGGACTACCAGATGGGACCTAGGTCAACTTGAGCGTAAAATTTGCCTCCAAGGAGAGGGCAAAACAAAAAATTAAACTTCAACATTTTTGAAAGCGGTTTAGACCTAGCTCGGAGGCCAGTCCAAGCATCCACCACATTTCTGGAATCTCCAACCACATCCACCATCAAGTTCCATAGCGAATCAAAGACTGAGAGCCACACAAAATATAGATCAAGGGCCTCCTTGCGACATATACCCGTGTGTCCCAACATGTCTGCAGACCAGTAATCTCAGAAACTTACACTACCGTCTGGTAAGACTAGGGTACCGCCCTATTTATAGCCAGATGCGTCTGCCGACAGTGCGATGCGATAGCAAGGTGGCGGCCTTGACTTCAAGGGATCAGCTGCGAGAAGCTATCGACAAACCTCCAAAATAGAATCTCCTCCCGCACTTGTGGTGACAGAGGCGTAGGCACGAGATCATATCAAGTGTAGATATGAAGGAGGAGCATTCCCTCAGAAACAAACAAACACCAGAGCAAAACTTTGGCTTTTGCCCACAAAACGTTGCATCTGCTTTTAGAGCATTTTATCCTCCCGCAAAATTGTCTCTCGTACCTCAGCGAATGATACCTTTTTATGCTCAGGAATCGGAAATGATAGGGTTTGGAGCAGATGCCGAACCCGAGATGCACCATGCTGTTCGATGGCTGCCGATGACTTTTCTTTAAGTTGCTGAACAAGCCGAGCTTTAACTGTATGTAGCGTACGACGTAAACGGCCCTTAGAGCTCTGATGTAGGAACCGTCCCCATGCATGTCCTGTTCACACCGCAATAAAACAAACACGACTGAAGTGTTTTAAACCTTCGTATACTTTGCCCCTCCATCGCTGGGATGGCACTCGCCAATGAAACGGTCGTCTATCCAGATTTCTGTATGTATACCTCTGTTCTTAAGCCATGGAGGAAGACAAAAGCCAATGGATGAGTAAACTTATGCACTGTTTTTTTAAACCAAACCCACTCGAAGCCGGAAAAGGTTCTGGACTCCTTGGTCAAGAAGATTGGCTTGTATCCCTGGCTGTTGTCGGTACTTGAGAAAATATCGCCTTTGGTTATGGGTCTGACAACATTGCCTAAAGGTACCACACTGAAGGGTGTGTCCTTGCGCCAAAGATTAGGTCCCTTCATTGATAGAAGCAGACGCGGCTTCTTGGGTTCAACTGTCAAGGCAGTCACACATTTCGGCGGCTGTACTTCCTTGACCCTATCCACAACGTATATAGAGCCCTCTATCCACCGCCTGGTGATTGTGTCTATGAAAAAGGCGACATAATCTTGACAAATGAGCGCATTTAAAATACCTTTCGGTGGGCAATTATAAACAGCAATTCCTGCCCCTGTATCTGCCATGAAACGACTGGAAAAAATCATACAGACTAATTCCATGATGAAGCCAACCATGAACTTCGTCCCTATTGGGTGACTCTGCTAAGATATCGTCCCAAAGCACCAGGATCATTGCTTAATGTGCCGGCTACAAAATAGTTGGATCTCTGAATCCGAGCGCCTATAAATCTACCTGTAGTCTACCAGAGAGAACTTCAGGCGGGGTGGGTGTAAAATGGACTGGTAAGCCACTTGGTTTGCCATTGAAAACTACCCACTGGGAGGTGCCTCGTTTCCGCTTCGCTGCGTGCGTAGTGATGGGATCAAAAGATTGATTAAAATCTCTCTCACACAGATGACTCTCCAGCATTTTCAAATACCACTGGTACTCAAATGTTTTTCCTTTACATCTTCGGCAAACAAAGGCTCGAACTCGTCCACGTATTCTCTAAACACAGACATCACGTAGACAACCTTGCGATCATAGCTCGTCTCCATGCACGCTTGAGCAGCTGCAGGCGTCTTGGCTTGTGGACATCCAGAGCCGACTTGGGCTGCATGTATGGAACAAACCATCACATAATTCGTTGACGTGCTAACGGGGCCCGCCGTTCGACCTTTCATAAACGCACAAACCACGGCACTTTTTGTTTTGTTTTTTTGTTTGGGATTCACAAAATGGCACAAAGAGGTGCCCCTGGACCACATTAAAATCAGCGTGCCAGCGAAGGCCCATCAACATGGCATACAGAGGCCCGCCCTCTGCCAGGTACAGAGTGCATATATGCGAAATAGAAGTACACTGTACCCCAAACATGGCATTCAGAGGCCCGTCCTCTGCCAAGTACAGAGTATGCGAAATAGAAGCACATTGTACCACAAACATGGCATTCAGAGGCCCGTCCTCTGCCAAGTATAGCGCGCATATATGCAAAATAGAAGTACATTGTACCACAAACACGGCATTCAGAGGCCCGTTCTCTGCCAAGTACATTTGTATCATAAACATAGCATTCAGAGGCCCGTCCTCTGCCAAGTACATTGCACCATAAACATAGCACTCAGAGGCCCGTCCTCTGCCAAGTACATTTGTACCATAAACCATAGAGCAAGGAACAGAAGGAGTTACAACTCAGCCCCTCCGCTAATCAGATTTATTGAGAGCAATTATCACCTCCCTCGCCCTGTGCAAAGTGTACGGACCATTTATCGATCGCCCACTGCGCGCTCAAACATCGCTGACCGCAGCCTGGCTTTATACCCTACGTGTGTTACCGAGTTTCGCTGCGCGTCACTGGTATCCGTCGTTTTCCATTCATAACTGGAGAGAAGACGCCAGAACAAACAACGACAACGCATGCGCATTTAACCCCATACATGCACCGGAAGAGTACGGTCCTTGCGCCATCTTGTAGAAAAGAAAATCGACTTCATTCACAACTTTGAACCGTCAGAATCGGCCGATCGGTTGGAAAGTTACGTTGGTTTGTTTCTCATAATGTCAACGGAAAGTCCATGAATATGATATTCATAAATCTATGGAAAAGTCACCCGTTCGTGTGTTTCCTAGGCCTAAAAATGTGTGGAATGTATTCGTTAGACTTTGTACTTTCCAAAAATTGTGTTTTCCAATCGAGACACAGCGAGACACATGCTGAAAAAAACCGCCGAAAATGCCAAAATTTTCGTCAATTTTTGAAACTTGCCTCGACCAAATCCTTCCTAAAATATATGTTTTCCCGTTTTTATTGCTGATATTGAATTTTTAACATTATCAGTGCAAAATTATGATTGTTTTGACGCTTTAGACTGTTTTCCTGTACCAAAATGACAATAAAATGGAATAATAAATTTCGACATGAAACAGTCGTGTAGTCAGTACTATTTTTCTGCATGTTGTATAGGACAAAATGCCCGGGGGCCGTTTCATGTTCTATTTCTTTCATTTAAAAAAAAAATTCTCCCCGCCCTAGCTTTTACAAGAAGTCTTTCTTGGAATGAATATCATACTCGGCCACTACCCGAGACCCCACGTATGCAACATTTTTTGTAGAACTTAACAAATGTGACATTTGTTTTTTTGGTTTTCTGCAGAACCCAGATGTGGAGTACCTATAGCACTACTAAGCAACCGACAACCCCTCAGCCGAGCAGTTTAGACACAACAACATGATGGCGTTTTATGTTTCCAGAGTGGCTATCAGAGCCTCTAAGCGTGCCAATGTCCGTAACAACGACGAGTCCAGTCCATTGGTCATTGACGACGGTCCACTACCGAAACGTCCACAGAAAATAATTAAAATAAAAGCGACTTTTTTTCCCAAGCCAATCTTTATTTGTTTCTCTATCATGTGCAATTAAGGTCAAATTTTCGTCCTGCCACATGTGCTTTAAATTTTCATTAGCATAAAAACCCAAATACCAACAGTAGACCAGTTGCGTGATAAATTTGCATAAATTCTAGATTCCCGCCTTTGCGCAATGGCGTTCTCTAGGATTTATGCAAATCTATATCGCGCAACTGGTCTATTCAGCGAAGTAATTTACAAACTGTATTATACCATATGATTATACTTAAAGGCACAGACTCGTCAATGCACATGAGAGTATCAAATTTGTGCCACGGAATATGCAGCTGTAATTATTACATTAGTATAAAAAAAAACAAATACCAACAATTAAGCAATTTACAGATTGTATGAAGTATTAAATACATGTACATGTTTTATGTTGGACAAAAGGTTTTATGTAAATTTCTCTATTGTTATAAAGCTGTTCCGACTTAATAGGGATGTTCAGTACGTTTAAAAGTTTCAGCCATTCCGAACGAGAACTGATTCTGTATTCATGAAAGTTCCGCCACATCTCTTCATACCGTTCTGGTTTGAGACATTTGCTTTCACATGATGTAAGAATAGCACACAAGGCTAAAACTGATGAGTTGCAAAAATCTAAAAATTCATCCTCTTTGAGTATTCAGCAGAAGATGCGTGATAAGGGAGGCTGATGGCACCGAGAGATGCTCGACTTCCACAGTTGAAAATGGGATGGCTTTTCATTTCTTGAAGAGCCGCTATGAAGAGGATGGTTGCACATTGCAGGGCATCTTCTTTGGTGAACGCGGTCTCTGGGCGCTTGGGGGTGCTAAAAAATAAATGGAAATTTAAAATTGTCAATTACAGACATTCATGTTTTTAAAGAAAAAGCAACATTAAATAAGGTCCGACTTTTATTTACTTTTTGAGGCAAGTTTTCATATTTGTTCTTGCCTTTTTTGTGGCATGTTTTATTTTGTTTAATTAGTGATGTCCAGTTTGGTTTGTAAATTCTTCCTCCAAACAACCATACGCCTCCCAAAAAAAATCCAGAACAAATTTTTCTTTATACCGTTTTCTTTTTTAGCCGAGATGCATCGGGGACAAAACCAGTCTCCGTCGGGTATGGTCTCCTACTGGGGAATATCTTCACCATCTGATGCAGACAGACCGGTTGCTTTTATCACCAATGGCAATATCCTCATCGGAAAATTCGCTAAATCGCTAAAATCATATTAATCAAAACAGTCGAAACATGCGTTGTCCGCTTCGCTCGCCGCCATTTTGGAATCCAAGGACGCAACTTCACGCAGGGCATTATGGGAAATTTTGCATGACGTCATCGTTCGCTGCAGGCGCGCTTGTTTATTAAACGGATTAGCTGCGGTCGCGCGCTCGCAGTTTTACGACCGGCGGTAACACACGATGTCTATTTGAAGTCTGGCTAGTTGTAACTCCTTCTGTTCCTTGCTCTATGCATAAACATAGCATTCAGAGGCCCGTCCTCTGCCAAGTACATTGCACCATAAACATAGCATTCAGAGGCCCGTCCTCTGCCAAGTACATTTGTACCATAACATAGCATTCAGAGGCCCGTCCTCTGCCAAGTACATTGCACCATAAACATAGCATTCAGAGGCCCGTCCTCTGCCAAGTACATTTGTACCTTAAACATAGCATTCAGAGGCCCGTCCTCTGCCAAGTACATTGCACTATAAACATAGCACTCAGAGGCCCGTCCTCTGCCAAGTACATTTGTACCATAAACA
Organism: Henricia sp. BOLD:AAB3569; assembly: GCA_037783545.1. Classification (NCBI taxonomy): domain Eukaryota; kingdom Metazoa; phylum Echinodermata; class Asteroidea; order Spinulosida; family Echinasteridae; genus Henricia; species Henricia sp. BOLD:AAB3569. The sequence continues at coordinate 298,702 of JBBELK010000366.1, read as the reverse complement.
TAGCATTCAGAGGCCCGTCCTCTGCCAAGTACATTGCACCATAAACATAGCATTCAGAGGCCCGTCCTCTGCCAAGTACATTTGTACCATGAACTTGCGCGCATCTGCTCACTGAGCTCCGTGACCCTACGCTCAGCGCAGGAAAATGACACGGAAAACAGCCCCTCACTGCGAACTTTTGTGAGTACATAAAAAAAGTACGTCTATGTTTCTCCCCAACTCGCTATGCATTTCAAAGTACAGAGTATTACCTTTAGTTTGGTTATTATTTTATAAAATATATGATGCACGGGGAAAAGGGGCTTTTTTCACTCAAAGAACGGGTGTTGAACCTCAAAATCGGCAAAGTCAATGGAGGTCAACACGATTACTGATCATTTTTCAGTGGGTTGTCTCACTGAATTGAACGGCACAGTCGTTCTCTGTGACACACAGATTCAACTCGCACTTATGAATAAACTACATAAAATTCCCGTCCCACTCATATATTAATCATTTTGATTGGACAAGGGGAAAAAGGGGCTTTTTTGCTTCAAATCATAGAATGTCTCTCATCTAAGACCATGACCCGATTGTAATATGCAACGTGTTTCTATAGTCTGGCTACACATATCCTCTTATAATCACGCGTATATTGGTAGGATGAACGGGGAACTAGATCAGGCCACGTATTCGTCTCGCCGAAACAGAAGCACGTTGGAAAGCTGTTCGCTTTGTCCTCCTGATTGTTCGTTTTTCACCGATTCATCGCCTCAAAACTACATTTTTTAGTAAATGAATATGTCTTCATACCATAGGTTTTCTGTTATTTTCGTAACATTTACTGGATATCGGTAAAACGAGGTTTATTTGCCGTGAATGCTAGTCAGACCAAAGCATTAATCCTTGGAGGGGTGTAATATACATATTACGTGAATAAGTGGGTTTGTTTATCAAACCTTGTATTCATACCGTTGTTAATGTGATGAAGAAAACATCAGTACTTATGAAATAAAATTTCATTTAGCTGAACAGTTTTTAAACTCCGAAATCTTGTATTGTGTACTACTGCATACTGTCTACAGTAGCTATAATCTCTTCCTCCCCTCCATTGTGTGAAATGGTCCAGTCCATTTGACCTGCTTCACAAAGAATGTGTGTGCTGTGTACACAAGGTCAGAGGCCACGCTGCATGCGCTACACACACAGGGTCCGTTGTTTGTTGCACAAAATCAGGGCAAAGTTGTTCATATGATAGCATTCAGAGGCCCGTCCTCTCAGAGGCCCGTCCTCTGCCAATTAGTACAGAGCACCTGTATGCGAAATATAAGTACATTTGTACCATGAACGTGGCTTTCAGAGGCCCGTCCTCTGCCTATCACAGAGTACATATCTGCGAAAAAGAAGTACATTGTACCATAAACATGGCATACAGAGGCCCGTCCTCTGCCTAGCACAGAGTACATATACGAAATAGAAGTACGTTGCACCATAAACATGGGCCCGTCCTCTGCCTAGTACCGAGTGCATACGGTGTATATGCAAAATAGAGTTACATTGTACATTGTACAATAAACCTGGTATTCAGAGGCGGCCCGTCCTCTGCCTAGCACAGAGTACATACGGTGTATACGCAAAATATGGTTACATTGCACATGTACCATAAGCCTGGCATTCAGAGGCACGCCCTCAGCCTGGTACCGAGTACACATGCAAATCAAGGGTACATTCATACAGAGGCCCGCCCTCTGTGTATCGCACCTGCAATATAAATGCCCCTTTTTAAAATTTTTTTAAAAAGGTTAAATAGGTAACTTTCCCGAATAGAAAAAGTTATCAGCCCCCACTTGGCACCAAGAACGTAAAAAATCCGTCAAGGACCAACGCCAGTCGATCAAAAACAAGAAACGACCAAATGGCTGGCAGGTCACCCAATCGACAGGGCCATGACGCAAATGCACATGTGCGCGCACATGTGCACATTGCACACACACCATGTACATACGAGCGCACGCGCACATGCACAACATGAAAAGCACGTTTCAAGAAAAAGGCCTGCATCTCCAACTCCCGACGTCGGAAACTTAAGTTTTGATATTTTTCGTTACAGAGACACGTAAGCTTTATAAATTCGTTCGCTTGTGTAAATTAATTTTTATTTTTAATCCTTTCACCGAAACACGGGCAATGCAACTTTAAGCTTGGTGTCCCGAGTCCCGTCCTCTAGCACACACGCCATTTATGGGTATATTACACTTGACATACAGGGACCCGTCCTGTGCCTAGTACCTGTATCTATACACATAGAAAACATGGGCACATTAAAATTTGGCATTCATAAAATTGATTTTTATTGAAATTTTGAATTCAGAGACCCGTCCTCTGCCTATGTACACGCCCTTATGTACCAATACCAAATAAGAGCGCATATTAATAGGGATACGCTAATTCAGAGGTCGGCTGTCTAGTAAAGGGTACCCATGCCAAAATTAGCGTCACATCAGAACTTGGCATCTCAACTTGGCATTTAGAGGCCCTCCTCTGCCTAGTACACATGCAAGCTATGAGCATATTAAACTTGGCATTGGGAGGCCCGCCCTCTATCTAGTATATAGAGTACGTGGGTAATATTTACTCGGTCCGTCCTCTGTCTAGTACCGAGTACATGTGGAATATGTATTACCACTTAGTATTCAGAGGCCCGATCTCGGCAAGTACACATGTAATCTATGGGTACTTTGAACTTGCCCTTTAGAGGCCCGTCCTCGGCCTATACAGATTCTGACTAGGGTTATGACGAAACTTTAAGTATTGTCAAGCCAAACCCACAGTGCATCTATGCTTGCTGCCTAATGGCGACACATATCTATCATTCAGTCTAATCGGACGTGCTCACGAACAACAGCATAGCATTCAGAGGCCCATCCTCTGCCTCCTCGAAGGAACTGGAAATTAAGACATGGGCTATTTCACAATAAGTGTACACTTTCAGTCTCACTGGCAAATCGGGGTAAAATTTCAAACTTGTCCAACTCACAAAACTTTGTTGATCTAAAAACTTCAGGATGTATACTAATAATTCAAAAAATATCAGAGCGTGGCATTATGATTAACGTGTTTATTTTTTTTCCACTGAAATAATAACTTGTAATTGGTTGTCTGGAGAGGACATTTTGTTAAACACAGAATATCACAATATAATGGCCAGACTAAATGTTGAAATGGTAATGCCATGCACTGTCCTGTTAGAAGGAATGGTACTGTTAATTTTACAAACATAACAACGAAATATTTCAATCATGGTTGACATGTTATATTACAATTAACTGCTGTCCTGGAGAGGACAAATGTTTAACGGATTTTCCACAACCCTGAATATGATCTTGATAAAATGTACTCAAATCTCTCCCACGATCAAATTGTCATATTTACTCCATCAAATGTGTCATGTGATGATACAAACATCTTTGTGAGTACATATCTCCAAACTATTCCATTGTGTGGAATACCTTGACCTGGAGAGGACATTACCATATTTTGTTTAACGGGAAATTCTCTTTATTTTGAAAGGTTCATAAAATTAACTTTTTTTTTGGACCGAATTTCACCAACCCAAGTTTCACAATATTGTTGAACACTATATATCCATGATTGATCACCAAATTTACCACAATAATGCATCATCAACAAATGATTGCACTTAAACTAATGCAAAACTTGACATGAGACTCCAAAATGGTGTTAAAAGTGCATGTAAATAGAGAAATTCAAAACGAATAACTCGTAGAATTATGTAAAAATAGTTCTGTAGCTTGTCCTTCATATTACCCGTCATATAAAATCACTCATAACATGTATATGCACTGATAAAGTTATCCAGGATGGGTTATACTGTAATCTACTCAAATGACCACCCACTGTGAAATAGCCCACATGTACTCAGGGACCAGTCCTGGTCCATAGAAATACGATATAGGCCTTGATACTCGGAAGCCCAACCCGTGCTTCGTAAATTGCCTAACAAAAGATGCGCTTAAACTGCGCGTTTGGGGGCCCGTCCTCCACTTCGTACATTTAGTAAGCAAGAGTCCATTCACTTGCCACTTAGGGCCTGTTCCATTACCTATGAGGGCGCTAACACAGGTACCTTGAAACAAAAGGCCAGAACCAGATTTCTCAAATGCTAGGCTGACTCCTTTTTTATTGCTATATTGCGCTCGCTATACATGCTCGAGCAATAACAAAACAAGAATTGTGAGGGCACTTTCCGAACTACGAATCTTGAAAGAGGCCCGCCCTCTATCATCTAACGAACCTGCCCAACTGGTATTTTAATTCCATGATTCAAGGGCGTGCCCCGTTTATAAACATGCTAGCATTGCACCCTGAGCCTTGCTTACCCGTTGGAGCATTCGCTCCAGATTTCGGCGTTGTCCTCCATATAGATCCATAGGACGCCAAGGTGAACAAATTCTCCCTCCAGCGGTCTTCCAGACCTTGCACTTGGTCGATGTCTTCCCAACCATCCTTGGCGAGCTCCTTAAAGCACTTAGATGAAATCTTAAAAGTGCCGCACAGGCCTATAATTAGGCGCTTGCTGAGTCGTCAATGGCCTGGTTGGTGGGCATTCGCCTTTTCCTATAGGGAGCACGAAAAAAGCAACAAAGAAAATTGAAATTTCGGAAACTGTTTGTGTAAACGCCTATTATCGAAAACATTTTCACTTGCCCATGCCTTCTCCGACCCACGCTGTACCTTGGCCGCCTGGCTCCATGAAAAGGCGGAGAAAAGCACTGTTTCGGAGACGCGTGTGTTAAACTGCCCTTAGCCTTTTTTTTTTTTTTTTTTTTTTAATTGTTATAATGCGTATACTTGTGCATGGTGGGCTTAGTAGCCCAAACTTAATTAAAGAGTCGTATGCATTTGTATACGTACAAAATATTTGGCTGTATACCTTGTATACCTGTCGAATGGCTGGGCCCCCGTCGCCACACGGGTGATACCTACAAGATACGAGCCTGAGGCTACTAGGCCTAATTCGCCATATTTATGGGCCTGACAGATGTTTTACCAAAACTGAATAATATCTTATGACATATAAAGCATTCAAGCAATTCGTACCTCAACTAAGGCGTAAATCATGTCCATCTTCAGCACATTCAGCAAACGAGTACATGTGGTTGGAAACTTGTCCGGTACATAAAACACGACGAGGCAGCATAACCCGCACACAGCATTGGCACTATAGCCTATAATACACACGCAAGCCCAATGAGAGGTGCATTGCTTAAGGCACGCGAAAATTCAAAAGGAATTACTGGAGCGCGCTCTACCATTGTTGAGAAAGGGCCAATTTGACTATGTACGTACGTATAGGCTTTATTACCCAACGTAGTGCCAACCATGCGTGCGGTAACGGCGATTGCTTGAAGCTGCCGCGTAATGATACTGGTGCGCGGTGCTGCCCACACCTCGCAAATGTTTAAATGCCTCTAAATTACTCTGGTTACCTGATTTCGCCTTACAAAACATCCCAAACTCGACGTTAGGTAACACACTGCTGCACTTTCATTTTCCTCGAAATATATCAGCTAATGGATGATAATTCAAAACCATTAATTATCCCGAGCGATCACACGTCCACCCGACGGGTTGGTATCCTCGAGACTGCGTAGATTCCTACGCAGCCCTCAACGTCGGCGGTTGTGCAAATAGTGCACACAAATACAAATCACTCATAAAAAATTAAAAACAAAACACAATACTGCGTGAAATCCACTAAATTTATCTTGAAGTTGAATGCCATAAAGTTGTGCACAGCCTGCTTTTATTGCCGTTGCCACGGTGTTTTAGTTGAACCGTAGCAGTACGTGCCTCATTACTAATGCGCCAGTATTCTGACCGCAATGCCTTGGAGGTTTGCAGTCAGGCAAGGGTCGAGACCCCACCGCTGTACTGGGCGGAACCAGGAATGCAGTTCTCCTCGCTCTAGTCTCTCATTGGCTACCGTCGTTTTACACACAAAACCATGGCAGCCCATGGTTTTGTGTACAAACTTAAAATGACCAAAAGTATCGAGGCCGCTCCAGTAATGCCCCCGTCGAGTTTTGCGGCGGCTGCAGGAGAAAGGTGTGAAGCTGAAACCCAGCAAGTGTAACTTGTTTCAACGAGAAGTGAGGTATACTTGGGTCGAATAGTCTCCAGTGAAGGATACAAGATGCACCTTGCAGACGTAGCAGCAGTAGAAGCCCTTCGTAACCGCGGACCAAGTACAGTTGGCGAGATGAGAAAAGTGTTGGGCCTATACTTGGATACTACCGACAGTACATCCAGAATTTCGCGAAACCCCTATCGAGCTTCTCAAGAAACCAAGTACCGATCAGTCCGGATACGGGGACAAACCAACGCCCGCAGCAAGGAAAAACCCACAGGAATAGGGCCCGGGTGCAGGACGTCTGCTCTCGATAGCAGACTACCTTGACAAACTCACACCAGTCAATCCGTACGTCACCCCAGTGATGAGTTTCCCCGACCATGACAAGCCCGTTCATTCTACATATACAGCTTCGTCCCACGAGGGACTATATAGGTGCTATGCTGTACCAAGAAAAGGATTGGAAAAAAAGAGGGTGATCGGGTATGGTTCACGTACCCTGTCTGCGGCCGAGAAAAATTACCACCTCCACTCCGGCAAACTCCTGGCCCTGAAGTGGGCGATCACAGACAAATTCAGGGACTACCTCTACTACGCCCCCAGTTTTACAGTGTACACAGACAACAACCCACTTAGTACATCCTCACATCAGCCAAACTCAACGCGACCGGACATCGATGGGTTGCAGAACTGGCCGACTTTAACTTTAAGATAAAGTACCGCCCAGGACGCAAGAACACCGATGCCGATGTCCTTTCACGCGCCCCTCTAAACATTGACGAATACATGGCACAATGCACGAAAGAAATCAACCCGGACCACATTGCTGCAACATCACAGTCCATTGTCGCGTCAAGATCCGATCCTTTTCCCTGGATTAACAGCAATCACTACCGACACCTCAAGTCCTGATGATGGTGTGAAGTCATATATGGCAATCAGCAATCAAGAGCTGAAGGATCGAGGCCCAAGAAGCAGATCCGATTATCGGTCCTGTCCTTCAAGCAGGTTAGACGTGGCAACATCATTCTCCTTGGCGACTGGGCCAAGTTGAGCATTGATGGGGAAGGTGTCCTACGTCGAAGATCTGGAGAAGTCGACCATATTGTACTGCCCTTTAAGTATCATCGAATGGTGAACAAGGAACTGCATGGGGAGATGGGTCATTTAGGAGCCGATCGGGTTGTCCACCTCGCCCGGGATCGGTTTTACTGGCCCCAAATGCAATTGAACACTTCGTCACCAGCGTTTGCCGTTGCCTAAAACAACGGAAACCGACTTGACACACTCGCGAGCATCTTCAGAGCATTGCAACCGCATCCTTTGAGCTGGTTTTGATAGACTTTGTCCATCTAGAGAGAAGCGTCGGGGGATATGAATACATAGGCCTACTGGTGATATAGTGGACCATTTCACAAGGTTCGTCCATGCATCCAACCACTAACAAGTCATGATCGAAAGACGGCGGCTGACAAAATGTTTATTGATTTTGTCCTCCAATTCGGGTTTTCCTCACAAACTCCACCGTGATCAGGGGAGAGAATTTAAAAATCAACTCTTCGAACGACTCCAGAAGCTGAGTGGCATATTAGTCCATCACGGACGACCCCCTACCATCCTCGAGGGAACGGGCAAATGGAAAGGCTGAACCGCGCACGTACGGTACTAGGGATGATGTTGCGGACCCTACCAGAAAAGGACAAATTTCGCTGGAGAGAGTCTGCATGTGAACAAGATGATACATGCCTACAATTGCACCCGGTCTGACGCCACGGGTTACTACTCACCCTTCTTCCTACTGTATGGACGACACCCCCGCCTCCCCATAGACAGATAGACCACCAAGAATACAGCCAACGCTAGAAGAGGCATATGGGTGAAGCGTACGCTACAGCACGCCAGAATGCAGCGAAGTCCTCCCAACGTGGAAAAACCCAATACGATCGTTAGGCCCTCAGTATAGCGTCCTTCAGCCAAACGACAGGTTCTGGTGAGAAACCTTAGGGAAAGAGGAGGGCCTGGCAAGCTCCGCTCATATTGGGAAGATTTTTTAATTGTCTACACGGTCGTGAGGCGGCTGAGTGCAGATTCACCTAGTGTGTGAGGTCTCCTCTGAGAATCGGAAGGGCACTAGCAGAATCCTCCACATGAACCTCCTCCTACCTTGCAACCACCTGTCCGCAGATGTACCCGTTGAGCCACAGGATCCCAGACCCCAGCCAAGACCCTGTCAGTCCAGGAGATTCATTGAATATCAAAACCCATGAGAAGGGAGGGACCTTAAAAGACGGGGATAAGCAGCGTGGGTGTAAGTGATCTCATGGGGCCTGATGAAAGAGCCAACAGGAAGTAGGTAGGAGGTTCCATGAGGCCATTTACAAATCGGTAAATAAATACATACAGTCTCATCTCCGGAAGGAAGCTTTGACAGCAGTTTGGACAGTTTGTCTTCATGTTGTGTCGTCAACATGGGCCCTGAAAAGAGCTAACAGAAGTCAGGTATGAAGAACCATGAGGTTAGACCTGGAGAATAATAAAGATATTTACATATACATGTATACATGTAGTTGAATACATAGTCTCATCTCTGGATGGACATTTTTACGTACGTTTGAACAGTTTGTTTTATGTTGTGCCTTCCCTTGCACCACATGGGCTCTGAAAGAGCCAACGGGAGTCGGGTAAATGGAACCATGAGGCGAGGCTCAGAAAAATTGGTAAAGCTATTGAAAATAGGTAAATAATACATACAGTATCGTCATCTGATGGGAGCTTTGACGGTAGCTTGGAGAGCTGGTCTTCAAGTGCTGACCTTTCGCATCACATACATGTAGGTCCTGAAAGGGCTAACAAGAGTCGGATATGAAGAACCATGTGGTTAGATCCGGGGAATTAATAAAGCTATTTACAAATAGGTGAATTAATACTTACAGTCTAATCTCCAGGTGAAGACTGACGGCAGCTTAAATATCTGTCTTCATGTTGTGCTGCCCCTTTTTACCATATCCCGGAGGTAACAATTAAGTAGTGAAGGTGGAAGGGATCTTCCAGCAAACTGTTTGTGTAAGGACCGGAACTGAAAGGCCTCGGTGTACTCTGCTTGATTCTTGAATCCAGCATATATAAGGCCCGAGCTGCATGTTGCCTGTTGGTCCATCTTGAAGACTTGTTGGTCCTGTTAGGTGACTTGTATTCTTGCAGATGAGACACCACCCGACAATGTCATGCCTGTGGTCTCATCTGGTCCTGAAGACGAGACACCACCCGACAATGTCAGGCATATGTCTCATCTGGCCTTGGGGACGAGGCTGCACTCCAGGGGTTCTTGTCTCTGGTCTCGTCCGGTCTTGAGGATGAGGCTCCACCCGAAGGATTCGGGTCTCTGATCTCATCAGGTTCAGAAGATGAGGCTCCATCCGATGAGATTGGGTCTCTAGTCTCCTCTGAACTCAAAGATGGACTCCAATTAGGAGTATCAGGTCTTTGGACTAATCAAGGCCCTATATGTTGTAGTCCGAACTTGCTGTACAACAATGTTGGACCACATTCAGACAGTCTTTATCAGGCGATATTGTATACTGTTGATTGCCATTGTAAGTAGCCATATATGATTAACATGTTAGTGTAGGCTGGGTGAAGAGCCTTGAGTGAGGTAATGAACAGTTTCTTGCATGATTCTCGCAGAGAGTCTGTGCGGTGAACGTTCCGTTTCAGACTCTGGATAGGACACTACAGTGTCCTCTTGGATACTAGGTGTTGAGATGCTTCGGGACTAAGATGGCCGAAGGGTCAAAGTCTAAGAATTTTGCAGGCGAAGGATGAAGCCAAGAGGAAAACGTTCTAATCATAGGATGATAGAAGACTTGCCTGGTGGTTCGAAGGGATGGAATCCAGACCACTAAAGGCCTCTCTGAGATCTCACAAGGTATGATCATGAGTCGTCAACATAAAGATGGTAGAAATCGGCTGGCTAATGGCGATGCAGACTATACGAAGTATCATCAAAGTCTATGTTAAATGGCCAATCTGTACGCTATAAAGTAGCCATCTGGACGCCCGAGATGACGATGTGTAGAGCGGAGATATTCTGATGTCTCTCGCAGATAGAGGTGCGGAGCTAATCTCTTCAAGGGAACATATCACTGGATGTACATACATGTGATGAAATTGTTACCGTAAATATACCTCATAGGGGGCTCTCTGTTCCCGACTGGAAAGGCTGAAACGTTTTGAAAAGGTCTCTTGGACAGAGATGCAACGCTTTGGGGCAGAAAAATACAAACTGTATGTTAAAACAGCAGGTCCCGCTGTTAAGGAGGAAACTCCGGGGCAAAATGAGCACGTCAAGGCATTATGTGAACAAGGATGGCAAGGCCAAAAGGGTTCAATAGAATAATCTCACATTCCTAATACTCAATCCTCGAGGAACTTGAGGGAGTAGGAGATTCCCTGCCAGCTGAAAATCTTTCTGGAAAGGCGGACTGAGAGCAGAACGTCGCCAGCTGTTTGTTGAGATACCGTCTAATAAGAATGTTGACAACCTGACGCACTACGGCTTGGTGTAAAAACCATTCCGAGGGGAGTGTACGACCTGGCAGTAGGATTTATGCGATGGTGTTAATCTACCAGTTGGGCTGCTTAGATGGAGATCCTGAGATTAAGAGATTCCATGCTGCCATGAAGGAAGGAAGGAGGAATTCACAGCCAAATATCTTTATCATCACAGATTGATAGAATATCCTGTCGTTCATGTTCTAAAGGACCAAGGAGACGGCAAACAATTCAAAATAATCGATGTGAAGCCAATTGTTTTGGCAGTAAAGTCGGTAGAGGATCGAGTTGGGAGAGCTAAACCTCGATTGTCTCGAGAGGACCCTCAATGAAAAACATATTTGGTAATCTCGTAGAGTGGAGACTGGCATGATCGCTGTATTGAATCGATCCGAGGTTGGTAGTAAAACACAGGAGGCGCTGAATAGGATGCTTGAGTAGTCTGCACCGAAGAACTGTGTCGGTGAGGTTTGCCACGAAAAACCAGAAGACAAAGACACAATCTTGCTTTAAAAGTTGTGGTCGCCAGAAAGTGCAGAGATTCCTGCATGGGAATGAAGGATGATCTAGTTGTGTTGTATTGAGAGTGGCCAGAGGAGGGGTCCCGGGATTAGCCAGTCGCCGAGGTAGACATCAAGACTTAGAAGTCGTTGACCAAGTGTCGTCACCAGAACCTTGGTATAAATTCTGAAACCATGGATAACCAGAATGGAAGACCTGGAACTGAAAAGTTTGGTCTCGTAAAGCGGGCCTCCCACTGTGCGATTTTGGCCACGAATTTCCTACGAATTGGTACGATTATCGGAGACTGCCTATAGACTCTACACACAATCGTACCAAGTCGTAGCTAATCGTACCTAATTCATAGCAAAAATCGCACAGTGGGAGGCCTGCTTTAAGCAAACCAGAGAAATTACGAAAATTCGTGTTGAGGTGAGCATCCTCGAGGTCGAGGTACGTATGTGGTCCACCATTTGCAAGGGAGAATCTGAAGTACAGTCCTAGAGACTACATGTACGTATGCATATATAAGACTTGTAGTAGGGTGAACTGTAGAAAGCTGACAGCCAACGATAGGACGTTGTACCGTTCGTCTAGGAGTTAAGAAGAAGAGGACTGGTGTAAGTCCGCGACGAGGTTTCACAATGGCGTGCCAGTGGAACAAATCCCATGGTACGATTATAGAATCGAGAGGAAAACATCTGGACATGTCTGAAGCAGATCGAGTCATCAAACGTTAGTGACACCAGGAAAAGCCGATTTTTGTTGCATGGGGTGTGGCAGAGAGGGTGTAGGATAAACATGATGGAAAATTCCCTAGACGGGGTACGGGTCCGAATAGCAGAGTACATTGTAGAGTTGGTGGAACGACAAACAAGGTATTGGAAAAACCCGGGTCCTAAAAAACTGAGATCAGATTAGCTGATAATGTTATATGTCGCTTTATTTTTGAAGAAAAGACTCGAAGTACTCATGGCAGTAAAATTTGATGATACCAGCATCAATCAAAAGCACAGTTAATGCACATGTACGTAGAACATTTGTAACAAACAATGTGGATGAAGAGTTAATGACTGAATTAAAGCTTCAACACAACAGTAATTGGGCAAACTCGACCGTTGGGCAAACTCGACCGTTGCGTCGGCTGACATCCTTCCTCATGGGTACATGTAGATTAGCGAGTTTCACGTCGATCGGCCGCGAAGAGATTCCGATGATGGGCAAATGCTGCAGTAGCCGAGGGGTTCCTCTTGAGAACAAATACAGTAGCATGACTAGAAGTCATCGCAGAATTTGCAGCGAGGTCGGCGCCGGAGCGAGCGATCGCGACGTTTCGAGTTTAATCTTGAAGTCGGACATCGTAATACACGGAGGCGGGAAAAAGGCATTGTAAATCCCTAAAACAATGTACGTTGTAGTGCACACAGCTAGCTCAGCGGTAAAAACAAATTTGCGACCAACTTGTCGCTATAGTGCTGGGAAAAAGTGGCATGGACGGGGTTTGTGTAGGTTTATATAGTATACTGGAAAGGGCAGCGTGAGCATTTTGTTCAACCAGCGGTTAATTACGCGCATGCACGCTGGAAATGCATTTTTAGGTATCGTATTAAAAGGCGAGGTATTTTCTGTAATAGAACAACCATTCCATCTAACCGTCAGCCTTGAGTTTAAACGCGGCCTTGTACGCTCGCTATAGCGATTTGATATCTCAACTCGAAAAACATTTTATCGATTTTGAAATTTTAATAGGAGATGCAACATCTCCAAATTGAAATTTCATTTTCAAGATCGATGTTGCAAGATCGATATTTTCAAGGATATCGTCAAAAACACACCGATGTTTTGTAAACTAACTTATCTGGTTCGTTCCATAAATCAGTGGTTATTACGTACACTGACCTTTTTGCTTCCACATCCAAATGGAGATTGCAATTTTCCCGTTTTCTTCCCATGGAATTCCGAATGCAAGGGATCTGTCTTTCTATGGACACAAGTACTCATTGCTTCAAATAGCCTTTTGTTTAATTGTTTCGTGTATTTCACATGAATAACGTCTGGTATACTGACATACTTTCTTTCACACGCATGCTTATAGTATCCACCAGACTTGATGCTATGTGGTGCACGCGACAGGTGTGAAGTACCATGTTCACTGCACTAAAGAATGGCATAAAGCAACTAGACTGTTGGGCAATGGTGTGCACCACGTAGCAACAATAGCACCGTATGTGACTTTATATACTGCGCACCTCCAATTGAAAGTGAAGAATTTGGGGCACCAGCCATTATGCAAATATTACACGCAAAAGGCTAATTCTCGCAAAGCTATCTCCCGTTATTCACTCGTCCATCGTGTACAGATCAGAGGTCAGTGGTGAAAGAGTAGCCAGTGACAAGAGGCACACAGAAAATGTTTCAGACAGACTTCTGTATTTTAAATGCACTGTGTTACAAAGAGAGCAAACATTTACATCAATCAAAATTCCACTAGCATTTTACAGATTTAACGAAAGTGGAAGTAACAATGTGTTTGTGTACATCTGTGATGCATGGCACCTGAAATAGCAATCTGGAAAAAAAGTATAGTTTACTTTCTAGCACCAGACTAATATACAGTACATGTACACACGAATATTGTGGGATGCACGCAGATATTTTATTGAGGGTATGCATTCCGCTTGAATGATTTTGTATATGATTAGACAATTGTATCTTCATGACAGACATGCCTTGTTTTGTCATGTCGCTGCCAAGCAGTAATTGACGCAAACGGTGGAAATACCCGTTACTGAAATTGTCAATTTCTAATTATATGTGGACACATCTGAAAATATGCAATTTGTGTTGGTAATAAATATGTAAATAGTGTTGTTTTGTGTTCGTAAATAGTCACGGGAGTAGGTGAAAACAGTCATTTGGAAAACAAAAATTCCAAAATTGAACCACACCCTACAACATTCCAATATCGCTAACTTATTGTGAGTAGTGTAGTTTACAAACATGAAATAGCCAAGGAGGACCCACCTGAAGAAATACCTAGACGATGCCTGCATGCTTGTTTTCCCAGTTATATCAAAATTTAAGCCTATTCCTTTCAGAGTTCAGCGGTGGCGATAAACCATAGGGGAACTCGGAATATTTATGCTTTTTGCCTTTTCCAGCCAATTCGGCCTGAACAGTCAAAAATCTATATCCTCGCTATGTGTGCGATACAGTGTGTATCTTTTTGACCCTTTCGTTTTGTGGAAACTGTGCAGAAAGCCAATGCCCCAATCAAGTTTAAAAGGTAAAAATGGATATGACATGAAATATATCTGATTAATATAAGGACACAATATATTATTGAGTTATTTTCTCAAAGGATAAGGAAATTTCATTGAAAATACCGAATGAGCATTTTGCAGTACAAGTGTGAAACACTTTTATAGGGCAAAGCACATCTACACGTATACATCATGTATTACATTTAAAACAATGTGCACACAATGCAAGGCAGGGACATCCATATACATGTATACAAACAATGGCACAGAACAATTTTATGCATTTCATTTAATAGGCAAGTCCCAGCCTAGACAAATTAAAACGTAGTCCGGTAAACTTATGGTTTGACCTAGAACTAATTGCAATTAGCCTTTTAGAAATATGGCGGAACAAAAGGAGAGGGCATTTTATTTGGGTAATAATTTTTTTTTTTACATTTGTATTTCTATCAAACAATTATAATACAGAGACATAATTATAAATAAAAATTATAAGTGCAAAGTGAAAAATGCAGGTTTTCTTTGCATTTAATCCGTTATACCCAAATCAAAGTGCGCCCTCCTATTCATTGGCGTAGGCTGGTTTGGTCCCGGGAGGGTGCGATTTTCATGAAAGCGCATATCAAACAGCATATTAAAAACCCGATTGTTTGTACTGAGTGGAAAGGTGTTTTTGAAGCAATATTTGAAGACTAAAGTTAAAAGTTATTAATTAGTCTGGTAATGTGCTTAGTGTGCATGTTTCGTAATTGTAGGAGCATAGTAATCACGTCCACTTGCGAGCAGACGACAGTGTCCCAGAAACTCTAAAAGAACCCATTGCTTCAGGAAAACGCATTCATTGCTATGACATGTATGAGGATGGACGAATTCGGCAACATGTTTTTGTCATAAGCACATTGACAATATGTACAAGTAGTACTCGTGTTTTAAGGGGCCGTCCAAAGTTGTCAACATTGATTATTATTGAGTGATTTATGGTACTGAAACCAAGGATTCCTCAATAGCGTGAGGAAACCCATGATGAATTAGCTGATTAGAAACTGCCAGAGACACCGGGGAATTCCCCCACCCCCACCCCCATGGAAGTCACTAAGTGGCCAGGCGAAGTCAAGCCACGTCAAGTCAAGTCGGTCATTCTTGTATCCAAAAAGCTAAATCTAGATGAGAACCGGGTACTTAATGACTGGGAATTCAGCAAAACAAATGCAAACCGACAAAACTGTCATAAAAATAAACAGACATACCGGTATACTGTGTGTCTGTGTTACTTTATCCACTTATACTCCTTTTAAAGGAGCATGTTCACATTTTTTTACCTAGAATCATAAAACACCTTGCCAAAATATTATCTACTATTTGCAGTCTCCAATTTGGATATGAAAGCAAAAAGGTCAGTGTATTACTGTACTGCACTGCTTTAAAATTACAATTCACAAAGCATAGGTGGTTTTTTACGATATCATTGAAAATATATGGATTGAGAATGCAAAAATGGGGAGACCTCAAAAGTGTGCACAGACGAAATAGCGCGAAAAGGGTAACAGACGAAATAGCGCCTTCAATATAGTATTTTTTAAATGTAACAATTAACCACGAATTGTTCAGAAAAAGTCACCTTTCCACTCATTCCAATCTTAACAAATTATTTGTTTATACACCAGCCAGTGTTGGAATAATTTATATAGACCGTATCAAATAGCTGCCATCTTGTAGGGCAGTTGATTGTTGATTGAGGAAATGCATGGTTGCTCATTTTGTGCTTGCATTGTTGACCAATTTAAATATCAAAAGTTGCCCTACAAGATAATTTGATACGGTCTATTGCAATTAGTTCTAGGTCAACCACCATTTTCCTGTAGACAGGACTAACGGCAAGGAAGTGCCCGTTATTAAATTTTATTGTAAAATTTACAACAACGATTTCCAACGTCATACGTCTGTGTACTGATCCGGCTCATGTTGTTTTGCACCTCCCTTTACTGACTTTGCTCCCTTGCTACTGTTACCGCCCTTCCCTCGGCTGTGACTATCTCCAAGCTCTGGTTCCCGCAGTAGCATCTGGTCGATGGACGGGGCCGTCGCAATGGTCAGATCGGGACCCGACGGGATCGCGATGTCCGGCATGATTTCGCTAAGCATAGGAACCACTTGGGCAGTGGCTTCTGTCTGGAGTTGAGGAGAGAGGAAATAGGAAAAAAATACAATGAAATCTCATTAAGTAAAACTTGGCTAAATCTAAATTCCTCTTAACAAGCAGTGCCGTATCCAGGAATTGTTAAACAGAGGCGAAATGTTGTAGGCACGCCAGCACTAGCTGGGTCCAGGGGGCGTACTTCCCAGATTTTTAAATATATATTTAAGTCATTTTCCTGCAATACGAGGCATATTGTGGGCCATATTTTGATGTCTGACTACACTATCTGATATTTTGATTCACCGAGAGACGTAATCTAAGCAGTTTATAGACTGTCTGTGTAAATCTGGGGAAAAAAACTTCTGTGAAAACATCTTTTGAGGGGTATAACTCAATGATTTTGTGCACCTACCTGCAGAGTTTCCAAATGTTCAGTCTGAAGTTGAAAATCTGGTGGCTCATTCCACATTCTACCAAACACCTCTGTGTATGGCTCTGCCTCTGCTGGCTGCCCGTAGTCCGGTGGGATGCCAGCAAACACCGCTGTGGCCTCATCAGGAAGTCCATACTCACGCACAATGCGTGTCTGGATCCGTCGGGCTACAGCCAAATGGTCGATACAGCGCAAGCTGTAGGCACGCTGAGTGGCGCTACAGCGATGCAGGTCTTTCTCACGATTCAACATGGCCTTTACTGTGGACTCGTCCAGTGCTGTTTGGAATTTTAAAATTAAAAGATTTAAAACCGATTGTAAGACTCTGAGGTTTTGGACAAATTTAAAGGGCGCTGTTTTGCCTGATGACAACACATTTTATATTTTTGAATATTTCACCCAATTCCCATATCTATTACCACCCTCAGTTTCGACCAATGGGAAACAAAGTCAAAGGTCAATGTCTGAGTAGGAAATTTAAATCTAGGTTAGTCAATGCCAATACCGTTCGGAACGAATTGAAAAAAAAAAAAAAAACACAGCCAGCCAGCACCCCCCACCCCCGCCCCCCTCCCCTCCCTTCCCCCCCAAAAAACCACACACACAAACTGGTTAGCTGTGCATCCATGTAACACCGAGAAAAGAGTTGGGTTCCAGGATAAAACCAATTGTATGAGGAATATACCAATTGTATGAGGACTACAGTTTTCCAACATCCAATATTTTGATGGGCAATTCCACGCAGGTGTCATTCCATTTCCATAGAACGGCACACATTTGTGCTTTAACTGTATACTGTAGTTTTTTTTCTGAAATATAGATCTGTACTATTTGCAATCAAAATTCATACATTTCAAACTTTTTTAGGTTATTGGTGGTCCTTCAAGGAGCGTGATCCAATTCCGTCCCTCACGTGAGGGACGGAAATCGAGAGACAAATGCCTTTCCTTAGTCAATACAACAAATGAAAACTAGAGTGAACCTGTATGTTTACCTGCTATTGATGTTAATACTCACACCCAGTTTATCACATGTTGAAATTGACTTTACAGTTTTATGCAGAGGTTGTTTTTATGCATGAGGGCTAGGGACAGACAATCAATAAAATTGACAAAAACTGCCAATTTTTACATGCACTTTTACATTTCTTGGAAATGTGTGCCCAACCAAATTTATTCTGTTAATTTTTGTAATATGATTGTAAAATATGGAAATTTCTTTACTGTTCGAGGTATTATTTTGATTAATATAAGAAATTTTTAAATACCAGTTTTAGATCACGCTCCAAACAGAATGACATTCTTACATGGAATTACACATTTTTTGAACAACATGAGAGGAGCACTTACTCGGGAATGCACCTGTGGTGCCGGTTGACTGCAACTGACTGACTCGCCTCTCAGACGAACACTCACCCCGGTCTTCCAGCATGTAGAGGGCGTCTGGCACGTGTGACATGCGTATTCGACGAAGTCGAACCGAGTCAATGTCTGACACCATTTGTTCTTCTAGTATGCTCTGCATGAAATGTGAACACAAAATGCATGACAGTTTTGTAGCATGCACAGGGGGAGGGGGGTTTAGTCATGGGGACCTGTCGAGAGCTGATTTTTACTGACTTGACTCGAGTCACAGGACTCAAAAGACTTAGGACTCGAGTCACCACTCTAAAAGACTTGGCTTGGACTAGAGTCACTGGAGCAAATATGTGACTTGAATGAGCATTTTTTAACGAAATACATGTACATGTAAAACGATGTCTGCAGTGTGTCTCATTCATTTTTCCTGTTCCAAAAACGTTGAGATATGCGTTCATGCTGCAAGCATTAGACCTTTATCACGGTGCGTCCATCTTTATCTTGTTCCCCACTGCATAGTACGTGTCGGGCATGATCAGTGCGTGTGCATGTCTGCGCAATAGCGTGTGCAGTCTTCCGTTGTTGTTTTTAGAGAATCACTGTCCGCGCTGCGCATTTTCTTGATCGCACGTCATTGTGATGCACACAATGAACATTTTCAACACAGGGCCAAACTATTTTATTTCGGCAAGCCTCGCTTTGGTTACGTTCATTTTAATAGGGGAAAAGGGAAGATGGCCGCACCGTGATAAAGGTCTATTGTCCATTAACATTTACTCAGTCCCTTTGTCTGTGGGAGCATACCCTACACAGTGTGTAATTAGTCGCCACCCTATTGGCATGACTGATGAACTTGTTAAAGGTACATGTACATGTAGTATATTTTCATTGTAGTTACCTTTGCCTCTTCTACATATGGTGTGAACAGCCTCGGCCGGTACCTGTTTCGCCTCCTCTTGCCTGAGATCCAAAGGTTGTTCTCTGGAGTCAGGTCGTCTCCAGGAAGCATGTGTGAGGGCGGTGTAGGAATGAGCCCTCGTTTGATGGCGTTGGCAAGAGCTTCATGGCAGCGGGGGATGACGTGATCAAGGCGCACTAGTGGCAAGAGGTCACTGATGATCTCACGAATTTCCCGGTTGTCCAGGTCGCGCCGTTTGATGCCTTTGCGAGTGACGCTGTGCTGGGTGTTGCTGACCAGGTTAGGCTCTGTGCAGTGGAAAATACAAAATATACTGTGAAATTTGTTAATCCATCAAAATTTGAACAGTGCAAATTGCCACTTTGGCTGCCCACCAGGGGCCAATTTCATAAAACTGTTTAGCAAAAATAATTGCTTAATGCAAATTAGTTTGCTTAATAAAAATGGGTTAGCAGTCAAAATCTTATAGTGGTGAGTATTACAATTGACCAGGGGCCAATTTCATAAAGCAATTAAGCAGAAAAATTTGCTTAATCAAAAATTTGTTTGCTTTATAAAAATTAGTCAATAGTCAAAATTGCTATTCTTGCTAAGAACACAAGTTGAAGTACAATTTTGATTATTAACCCATTTTTATAAAGCACACAAATGTTTGATTAAGCAAATTTTTCTCTTAACTGCTTTATGAAATTGGCCCCTGGTGTTCTGCTTATTTTGCTAAGAACACAATTTCACGTTTACAATTTTTGACTATTAACCCATTTTTATATTAAAGCAAACACATTTTGGATTAAGTAATTTTTTTCTGCTAAACAGCTTTATGAAATTGGCCCCTGCTTAAAACAGATTACATGTACATGTATGTACATACATGTACACACTGTACATGTATGTACTTCTGAAGTAATCAGTCTTGAAATTTCTGCCCATGAAAGCAATTAGCCTTTTGCATGTTTCGCATGAATAGCGTCTGGTGTACTGACGTATGTTCTTTTACATGCACAC
Organism: Henricia sp. BOLD:AAB3569; assembly: GCA_037783545.1. NCBI lineage: Eukaryota > Metazoa > Echinodermata > Asteroidea > Spinulosida > Echinasteridae > Henricia > Henricia sp. BOLD:AAB3569. The sequence goes on along the minus strand of JBBELK010000366.1, from coordinate 278,402 downwards.
TTAGTATCCACATAGACTAATATTTTGTTGCTATATGTGGTGCACGCGGCAGGTGTTAAGTACAGAATCAATACCGTGTTCACCGTAGGAGAGAATGGCATAAAGCAACCAGACTATTGGTTGCTACGCAATGGCGTGCACCACGTAGCAACAGCAGCGTAGTATGTTACTTTCTAAACGGCACCTTCATTTGAAAGTGAAGAATTCAGGGCATCAGCCATTATGCAAGTGCTACACGCAAAAGGCTACACATGTATAGTATGTAAGCCAGGAAGAGGGATGTGTGGACTATTGGGAAAAAAAAAACATCAGTGCTGGATTTTTCTTCGGGGAATTTCTACATTAGCTGTTTTTAAAAACGTACAGATCAAGCGATATGGTCTTCCAAATGTCTGCCTTCACTGTATACACTGTATGTTACACATACGGTAGTGTATTGTTCCAATGTAATAACAAGAATTGAACTTTGCTGTCAAAGATGTGAGACTTAAGCCGAGATTTGACATAATAGAGACTTGCTAACAATTTTGTCAAGTGTTTTAGCACTACAAATGTAACCGAGATGTCTCACCTCTATCCTCCATCCTCCTCATCAGCTGATGTTCTCCCCACCTCACCACAGCCTTCAAAACCTCTGCCTCACTTGCCTGAAAAAGAAAAATGTTACATTTATGTATCAGATGATGTCACCATACCGGTATGAAAGAGCACCCTCTAGGGGCAAGACCACCACTCCAGCAACAAGGTACATGTAGGAGCACTGATGGAAATAATTGCTCTGGATGTCATGGGCCCTCTCCCCATAAGTGATCGAGGCAATGTATATAATTGTGGTGGAGGACCCCTTAACAAAATGGATCAAAGCATATGCGCTACCAGACCAAAGGACCTTTAAATATCACGGTGCACCCAGTTCCCACTTTGTGAAATACATACTACCTATGGCACTAATGGGGTGGACTGGATGAGGAAAGGGATGGACTGGATGAGGGAAGGGATGGACTGGATGAGGGAAGGGATGGACTGGATGAGGGAGGGGATGGACTGGATGAGGGAGGGGATGGACTGGATGGGGGAAGGGATGGACTGGATGGGGGAAGGGATGGACTGGATGGGGGAAGGGATGGACTGGATGGGGAAAGGGATGGACTGGATGGGGGAAGGGATGGACTGGATGAGGGAAGGGATGGACTGGATGAGGGAAGGGATGGACTGGATGAGGGAAGGGATGGACTGGATGAGGGAAGGGATGGACTGGATGAGGGAAGGGATGGACTGGATGAGGGAAGGGATGGACTGGATGAGGGAAGGGATGGACTGGATGGGGGAAGGGATGGACTGGATGGGGGAAGGGATGGACTGGATGGGGGAAGGGATGGACTGGATGGGGGAAGGGATGGACTGGATGAGGGAAGGGATGGACTGGATGAGGGAAGGGATGGACTGGATGAGGGAAGGGATGGACTGGATGAGGGAAGGGATGGACTGGATGAGGGAAGGGATGGACTGGATGAGGGAAGGGATGGACTGGATGAGGGAAGGGATGGACTGGATGAGGGAAGGGATGGACTGGATGAGGGAAGGGATGGACTGGATGAGGGAAGGGATGGACTGGATGGGGGAAGGGATGGACTGGATGGGGGAAGGGATGGACTGGATGGGGGAAGGGATGGACTGGATGGGGGAAGGGATGGACTGGATGGGGGAAGGGATGGACTGGATGAGGGAAGGGATGGACTGGATGGGGGAAGGGATGGACTGGATGAGGGAAGGGATGGACTGGAAGAGGGAAGGGATGGACTGGATGAGGGAAGGGATGGACTGGATGAGGGAAGGGATGGACTGGATGAGGGAAGGGATGGACTGGATGAGGGAAGGGATGGACTGGATGAGGGAAGGGATGGACTGGATGAGGGAAGGGATGGACTGGATGAGGGAAGGGATGGACTGGATGAGGGAAGGGATGGACTGGATGAGGGAAGGGATGGACTGGATGAGGGAAGGGATGGACTGGATGAGGGAAGGGATGGACTGGATGAGGGAAGGGATGGACTGGATGAGGGAAGGGATGGACTGGATGAGGGAAGGGATGGACTGGATGAGGGAAGGGATGGACTGGATGAGGGAAGGGATGGACTGGATGGGGGAAGGGATGGACTGGATGGGGGAAGGGATGGACTGGATGGGGGAAGGGATGGACTGGATGGGGGAAGGGATGGACTGGATGGGGGAAGGGATGGACTGGATGAGGGAAGGGATGGACTGGATGAGGGAAGGGATGGACTGGATGAGGGAAGGGATGGACTGGATGAGGGAAGGGATGGACTGGATGAGGGAAGGGATGGACTGGATGAGGGAAGGGATGGACTGGATGAGGGAAGGGATGGACTGGATGAGGGAAGGGATGGACTGGATGAGGGAAGGGATGGACTGGATGGGGGAAGGGATGGACTGGATGGGGGAAGGGATGGACTGGATGAGGGAAGGGATGGACTGGATGAGGGAAGGGATGGACTGGATGGGGGAAGGGATGGACTGGATGGGGGAGGGATGGACTGGATGAGGGAAGGGATGGACTGGATGAGGGAAGGGATGGACTGGATGAGGGAAGGGATGGACTGGATGAGGGAAGGGATGGACTGGATGAGGGAAGGGATGGACTGGATGAGGGAAGGGATGGACTGGATGAGGGAAGGGATGGACTGGATGAGGGAAGGGATGGACTGGATGAGGGAAGGGATGGACTGGATGAGGGAAGGGATGGACTGGATGAGGGAAGGGATGGACTGGATGAGGGAAGGGATGGACTGGATGGGGGAAGGGATGGACTGGATGAGGGAAGGGATGGACTGGATGGGGGAAGGGATGGACTGGATGGGGGAAGGGATGGACTGGATGGGGGAAGGGATGGACTGGATGGGGGAAGGGATGGACTGGATGAGGGAAGGGATGGACTGGATGAGGGAAGGGATGGACTGGATGGGGGAAGGGATGGACTGGATGGGGGAAGGGATGGACTGGATGGGGGAAGGGATGGACTGGATGGGGGAAGGGATGGACTGGATGGGGGAAGGGATGGACTGGATGAGGGAAGGGATGGACTGGATGAGGGAAGGGATGGACTGGATGAGGGAAGGGATGGACTGGATGAGGGAAGGGATGGACTGGATGGGGGAAGGGATGGACTGGATGGGGGAAGGAATGGACTGGATGGGGGAAGGGATGGACTGGATGGGGGAAGGGATGGACTGGATGTGGGAAGGGATGGACTGGATGGGGGAAGGGATGGACTGGATGGGGGAAGGGATGGACTGGATGAGGGAAGGGATGGACTGGAAGAGGGAAGGGATGGACTGGATGAGGGAAGGGATGGACTGGATGAGGGAAGGGATGGACTGGATGAGGGAAGGGATGGACTGGATGAGGGAAGGGATGGACTGGATGAGGGAAGGGATGGACTGGATGAGGGAAGGGATGGACTGGATGAGGGAAGGGATGGACTGGATGAGGGAAGGGATGGACTGGATGAGGGAAGGGATGGACTGGATGAGGGAAGGGATGGACTGGATGAGGGAAGGGATGGACTGGATGAGGGAAGGGATGGACTGGATGAGGGAAGGGATGGACTGGATGAGGGAAGGGATGGACTGGATGAGGGAAGGGATGGACTGGATGGGGGAAGGGATGGACTGGATGGGGGAAGGGATGGACTGGATGGGGGAAGGGATGGACTGGATGGGGGAAGGGATGGACTGGATGAGGGAAGGGATGGACTGGATGAGGGAAGGGATGGACTGGATGGGGGAAGGGATGGACTGGATGGGGGAAGGGATGGACTGGATGGGGGAAGGGATGGACTGGATGGGGGAAGGGATGGACTGGATGGGGGAAGGGATGGACTGGATGGGGGAAGGGATGGACTGGATGGGGGAAGGGATGGACTGGATGGGGGAAGGGATGGACTGGATGGGGGAAGGGATGGACTGGATGAGGGAAGGGATGGACTGGATGAGGGAAGGGATGGACTGGATGAGGGAAGGGATGGACTGGATGAGGGAAGGGATGGACTGGATGAGGGAAGGGATGGACTGGATGAGGGAAGGGATGGACTGGATGAGGGAAGGGATGGACTGGATGAGGGAAGGGATGGACTGGATGAGGGAAGGGATGGACTGGATGGGGGAAGGGATGGACTGGATGGGGGAAGGGATGGACTGGATGGGGGAAGGGATGGACTGGATGTGGGAAGGGATGGACTGGATGGGGGAAGGGATGGACTGGATGAGGGAAGGGATGGACTGGAAGAGGGAAGGGATGGACTGGATGAGGGAAGGGATGGACTGGATGAGGGAAGGGATGGACTGGATGAGGGAAGGGATGGACTGGATGAGGGAAGGGATGGACTGGAAGAGGGAAGGGATGGACTGGATGAGGGAAGGGATGGACTGGATGAGGGAAGGGATGGACTGGATGAGGGAAGGGATGGACTGGATGAGGGAAGGGATGGACTGGATGAGGGAAGGGATGGACTGGATGAGGGAAGGGATGGACTGGATGAGGGAAGGGATGGACTGGATGAGGGAAGGGATGGACTGGATGAGGGAAGGGATGGACTGGATGAGGGAAGGGATGGACTGGATGAGGGAAGGGATGGACTGGATGAGGGAAGGGATGGACTGGATGAGGGAAGGGATGGACTGGATGAGGGAAGGGATGGACTGGATTAGGGAAGGGATGGACTGGATTAGGGAAGGGATGGACTGGATGAGGGAAGGGATGGACTGGATGAGGGAAGGGATGGACTGGATGAGGGAAGGGATGGACTGGATGAGGGAAGGGATGGACTGGATGGGGGAAGGGATGGACTGGATGGGGGAGGGATGGACTGGATGAGGGAAGGGATGGACTGGATGAGGGAAGGGATGGACTGGATGAGGGAAGGGATGGACTGGATGAGGGAAGGGATGGACTGGATGAGGGAAGGGATGGACTGGATGAGGGAAGGGATGGACTGGATGAGGGAAGGGATGGACTGGAAGAGGGAAGGGATGGACTGGAAGAGGGAAGGGATGGACTGGATGAGGGAAGGGATGGACTGGATAAGGGAAGGGATGGACTGGATGAGGGAAGGGATGGACTGGATGAGGGAAGGGATGGACTGGATGAGGGAAGGGATGGACTGGATGAGGGAAGGGATGGACTGGATGAGGGAAGGGATGGACTGGATGGGGGAAGGGATGGACTGGATGGGGGAAGGGATGGACTGGATGGGGGAAGGGATGGACTGGATGGGGGAAGGGATGGACTGGATGAGGGAAGGGATGGACTGGATGAGGGAAGGGATGGACTGGATGGGGGAAGGGATGGACTGGATGTGGGAAGGGATGGACTGGATGGCGGAAGGGATGGACTGGATGAGGGAAGGGATGGACTGGATGAGGGAAGGGATGGACTGGATGAGGGAAGGGATGGACTGGATGAGGGAAGGGATGGACTGGATGAGGGAAGGGATGGACTGGATGAGGGAAGGGATGGACTGGATGAGGGAAGGGATGGACTGGAAGAGGGAAGGGATGGACTGGATGAGGGAAGGGATGGACTGGATGGGGGAAGGGATGGACTGGATGGGGGAAGGGATGGACTGGATGGGGGAAGGGATGGACTGGATGAGGGAAGGGATGGACTGGATGAGGGAAGGGATGGACTGGATGAGGGAAGGGATGGACTGGATGAGGGAAGGGATGGACTGGATGAGGGAAGGGATGGACTGGATGAGGGAAGGGATGGACTGGATGGGGGAAGGGATGGACTGGATGGGGGAGGGATGGACTGGATGAGGGAAGGGATGGACTGGATGAGGGAAGGGATGGACTGGATGAGGGAAGGGATGGACTGGATGAGGGAAGGGATGGACTGGATGAGGGAAGGGATGGACTGGATGAGGGAAGGGATGGACTGGAAGAGGGAAGGGATGGACTGGAAGAGGGAAGGGATGGACTGGATGAGGGAAGGGATGGACTGGATGGGGGAAGGGATGGACTGGATGAGGGAAGGGATGGACTGGATGGGGGAAGGGATGGACTGGATGAGGGAAGGGATGGACTGGATGAGGGAAGGGATGGACTGGATAAGGGAAGGGATGGACTGGATGAGGGAAGGGATGGACTGGATGAGGGAAGGGATGGACTGGATGAGGGAAGGGATGGACTGGATGAGGGAAGGGATGGACTGGATGAGGGAAGGGATGGACTGGATGGGGGAAGGGATGGACTGGATGGGGGAAGGGATGGACTGGATGGGGGAAGGGATGGACTGGATGGGGGAAGGGATGGACTGGATGAGGGAAGGGATGGACTGGATGAGGGAAGGGATGGACTGGATGGGGGAAGGGATGGACTGGATGTGGGAAGGGATGGACTGGATGGCGGAAGGGATGGACTGGATGAGGGAAGGGATGGACTGGATGAGGGAAGGGATGGACTGGATGAGGGAAGGGATGGACTGGATGAGGGAAGGGATGGACTGGATGAGGGAAGGGATGGACTGGATGAGGGAAGGGATGGACTGGATGAGGGAAGGGATGGACTGGAAGAGGGAAGGGATGGACTGGATGAGGGAAGGGATGGACTGGATGGGGGAAGGGATGGACTGGATGGGGGAAGGGATGGACTGGATGGGGGAAGGGATGGACTGGATGAGGGAAGGGATGGACTGGATGAGGGAAGGGATGGACTGGATGAGGGAAGGGATGGACTGGATGAGGGAAGGGATGGACTGGATGAGGGAAGGGATGGACTGGATGAGGGAAGGGATGGACTGGATGGGGGAAGGGATGGACTGGATGGGGGAAGGGATGGACTGGATGAGGGAAGGGATGGACAGGATGAGGGAAGGGATGGACTGGATGAGGGAAGGGATGGACTGGATGAGGGAAGGGATGGACTGGATGAGGGAAGGGATGGACTGGATGAGGGAAGGGATGGACTGGATGAGGGAAGGGATGGACTGGATGGGGGAAGGGATGGATTGGATGGGGGAAGGGATGGACTGGATGGGGGAAGGGATGGACTGGATGGGGAAAGGGATGGACTGGATGAGGGAAGGGATGGACTGGATGAGGGAAGGGATGGACTGGATGAGGGAAGGGATGGACTGGATGAGGGAAGGGATGGACTGGATGGGGGAAGGGATGGACTGGATGAGGGAAGGGATGGACTGGATGAGGGAAGGGATGGACTGGATGAGGGAAGGGATGGACTGGATGAGGGAAGGGATGGACTGGATGAGGGAGGGGGTTAAGGGATAGGGAAGGGGGTTAAGGGGGAGGGGATTAAGGAACCGGGTGAAGGGGACAAGGACGACGATGGGCGGGGGAATTGAAGGAGGAGGGGGTGTTGGTGGAAGGGGATCAAATTTTATTGGAGGATCAAATATTATTCAGCCTTTTAAGGGGTGGATTTGACCCAAATGGCAATTTAAAATTTTGGCATCTGTGTCACACTCTTCGTGAAAATGCCCACATGTACAAATGTATGTTATGTACATGTACTACATGTATGTAGTCTTGGCCCAAGACTATTCTAGTCGATATTGGTTTGTGCCATTCCCAGTAGTGCGCCCTCTTGCAGCACTAACAGACCAGCCCTTTGCGCGACTAGAATAGTCTTGGGAAACTCTCCCGGAAGTTCAGCATTGAGGGCGGTACCGTTTTATGTAAATAGCTGCAGAGGGTTTTATGATGGCACACAAGGGACATGGCATACCACAGATATCTTTGCAAATATTTGCAATGTCGCAATTATCTTCATAAACAAATGTATTTTGCGATGTCATACGCCTTTGCAAACATGTTTGTAAATATATTCGCAAACATTTGCCAGGAAATTTATGCCACCGAAAATATTAGCAACGATAAAACGCTCATGTTCGATGTTTCTTGTAAGCCGCCTTATATTTGAAGCCGTGCACGCAGTGTATTTTAGTCACTCGCTGCATCCGACGCGCTGTATTTGGGTCGTGCGCTGCATTCCGACGCGCTGCTGTATTTGGGTCACTCGCTGATTGGTTCCCTAGGAAAGCCTAGGCAAAAACAAATAAAAAGTTAAACCTTCCGGGAGAGTTTCCCCAAGACTATTATAGTCGCGCAAAGGGCTGGTCTGTTAGTGCTGCAAGAGGGCGCACTACTGGGAATGGCCAATGCGTACACAAACCATTATCGACTAGATTAGTCTTGGGCCAAGGCTAGTTACATGTATGTATGTACATGATAAAGGCATCTTTATTCAATGTTCAATTGTTATTTGTACACCTTTGCCATGGAAAGACCGACATGCAGTTTTTATTCACAAAACCTTAAAATGTACATACACCGTAAATACACTTTCCCTGGGAAGTGAAAGGCCAACCACGATATGAAAACAAAGACCTGTGCACATGAGGTACGCAAATTTATACCTGTAGAAAGTCTGACTTGATGGCCTTCTTTAACAGGACCTTGCTGAGGTCCAGTAACACCGGTGAAGCGGCGATGTTTGAGAATTCCTCACGTAGGAAGTGCATGGCTTGCCGATGGACCCACGGAGAACCATGAGGCTCTGAACTCCAGTTGAGTATAGACACCAAGTTCTCAGCACAGATGGCATTAGCTAGGGTGTCTTCACAAGCTGAGAACAATTTGGACATACACATGTAATCATTTATTGTTCATTTTTTTACACAGCATCAATATTAATCCGGTACTTTTATTACACTGTACTAGTTTGACGATTGCATCATCATCATCAATTATGTATCAGATGGCATCATCCTTACAATACAGTGTACATGGGCTTCTTGTAGTCACTCTTTAACTGAACATCAGGGTTGTAGTCGAGTCCATCACGAGTCCACCACAAGTCCATCACAAGTCCTCATAAGCCTTTATACATGTACGTCCACCACAAGTCCCGGAGTCTTAATTCAACTCACAAGCTATTCAAATGAACTCCAACAAAGGCATTCTTTTGTGCGTGTTCATTCTTTGCTTCTTGTTACTGGACTTGTGACAGACTTGTCATGGACTTGTGATTTTACCGGCTCTGGACTTGTGATGGACTCGACTACAACCCTGCTGAACACCATGCAAAAAACACTTTATTACGCCACATTTAGCTCGTTTTTTCCCCATTTGAAAGCCCCACGAAAAAAAGTAAAAACCCATGGGTGATTCAGAAAGCTCAAATTGTGCTTCTTTGCCAAGAAGAATACTCTGAACATGAGATGGCTAATAGATCATGTACATGTACATGTACATGTAAGTTGACCTCGAGAGCGGGCGGGACTTCGCGAGACTCGTCAACTTCCGGGGACCTCGTATATATAAGTTTTAAGACAGGCAGCGACTGTTTTTTCGGTACCATTTTCACACCATTTGAAAATTAGCAGTTTCACCTACCGATTCGGTGTCCACCGTAAAAGATCTTAAAATCCTATTTATTACCTGTGCGAAAGGTTAATTGAGCAAAAAGTTCAAATTTTTAATCTGACCTTATATTTCCATCTCTGAGCTACATGTAACCCTACACGCTACAGAAAAACCACACAGCCATGATAGTGCGTCGCTGGTAGTCCGCAAGTGGCGCAAATATTTTGGCGCCGTGTACTTGGCGCGAATACATGTACGTTGCGTTATACATTATATTCTTGATTCGGCTTCAGACGGTCTTTGCGATTTCCGTCCATGTACATGTACGTGTACATACTTTATTTGTTTGGGACCTTTGGTGGTTTTATCTACATGTACCGGTACATGTACTCTCAACAGAAGTGAACGTTCAAGTTGACGTTCAAATCGGATATTTGATTTAGCAACGCTAATATTCTAAGATGCACCAAGTCATAGGCCTGCCATTCGTAAAGGTACTTGCAAACCGGAAACAAGAGGTCAAATATTTTTATTTGTTTGTGACAAACTCGGAAATTTTCTTCATTTTATTTATTGAATTGATAGATTTTAAGGTGCCTTTTCCATTTATTGCATCTGGGCTACATGTACATTGTAATGCATAGTTCTGAGATTGCCCAGTTAACCCCGCCCCTTAGATATTGTTGCTATGTGCTCACAAGCCATCGCAAAAAATGGCGACACACAACGTAAAAAGCAACGGGACTCGGCATGGAAAGCACAGATTCATTGGAGAAAACTCAAAGGTATATTTATGTTTTAGGGTCGACAGTTACCGTAGCACACACTGAGCGAAGGGCTAGTAATGCAGGGATGATATTCATAAAAATGCGCTTTCCTACCTTTGAACAGCGAATCGCCCGACATTGAAACCAAAATTCACCCGGTCACTGGCGCATACAACATACAGACTGTATGTGCAGAAAATCGCGTGATCGATTGTGTGATGATTGCATCACTTTGACCTATGTGGGCGCCGTCTGCTAGCTCTGTTGTGATTGGTCGGCGGGTTCGGCTTGATTGACAGGTCGGAACTATGCATTCAAAGAAGATCGTCACAACGTTAAAACCCCATTGCCATTCCCTGACTGGTCCCCGGAAGTGTGACTCGCCACGAGACTTACACGGTCTATTGGTGGCATTTGGTATGCACATTACATGTAGCTTACTTGGGTATACATGTACATGTACACATGTTTCACCTTGTTCCCATGGTCTCCCTGACTGATCCCGAGCTGACTCAAGAAAGCTACAATGCATGTAATCGAACACACCTATTGTGAGCATACAGTAGTGTGCCTACGTATACATGGGTGGATTCAAACTGAACGTTTTCGTGCGTAAATTTGATGCGCATCGCTTTGAGATAAAGCGATGTGGAGGAAATTTGGAGTCAAACCACACAATAACATTGGGCAGAAAGTGCCTTTGTACATGTACATGTACTTGTACACATGTAATTCTGTGATTTTCAGTGCGTCGTTTCACTCAAAATTCCTACTACACCATTGTTTATCTTAAAGCGACGCGCGCCGCATTTATGCGCGAAAAGGCAATGTGAATCCACCCTATGTAAGCACCATGTTTAGACATGTACATGTACATGTACTGTACGTGTAAAAATTTACCTTGAGCCATACAGCCCACATCAAGGAATCTTGCAATCTGATAGAGTTCCATGGCCATCTCCACTCTGCTCATGGGTGCCTTCCCAGCAGCCATGGCTTGAGCTTCTCCCAAGCTACCCACACTGGGGCTGTCAGGCAAAACCAGTGATAAATCCAGTATATCCTGATAAATAGTGTACAGCAAAACCTGCGCATACTTCTTTGGTATAATGTTGTCATCCAGCACAATTTTGGTGGGTGTGTTTAATGTTCTCTCGGTCAAATCCTCCCCAGATCTCTGCCGCTTTTGTATAAGATTACGGAAGAAGGGCGAGCGTGCTACTAGGATTGCTTTGTGGCAACGCAGTGTGCTGGTTCTGTGAGGCATAGGCTGTTCCGAAGCTGCTACAGGACCGAGTTCAGATTTTTCTGTTTCCAAGTCGGACGAGAAAACTAGCACAGCGTCTGAGAACTGTCCAGTTTCCAATAAGTGCCTGAAATCATGTTCAAGAGGATTTGGTGTGCCAAACTTTTCTCCCAAATGTATTAATGTATCCAAGCTGTCTAATCGGGAGTCCTGTGCTATGAAATCACCGGAGTACAGGTAGCGCAGCAGGGCTGAGAAGGTATCGACACCAACACCACCTAATCTGAGTTTGATGGGAACTTTGGCCCCGTACTGGGGATACTGCAACATCAGTTTCTTGAAGAAGGGACACCTGAAGGAAAGGATGGCTCTGTGCACTGGAAACATTGTGTCACAGAACACAAAATCAATGTCAGAACAGAATTTGGAGTCATAGAGATCCAACAGGTCATCCTTCAAGGTGGTAGCAATAGGACGTGCCAGATCCGTTTGGATCGTCAGTTCCTTTAGGGCTGCAAGAGCATCGTATTCCTCAACAAGTGAGTACACGTCCAGGGGATTCCACAGGGATGCCATCTCTCGCATCGCTCGGGCATGGTCTAGAGACTTTCCTGTTCTCTTCTTCCGGATGATGCGCTTCTTCAAAGAAGCCAGGCTTGTCTTTTTCTTTTTTTCCTTTTCAGGTTTGGCTACTGTTGCTGTTGCCAAGTCATGAGAGGGAGGTTCTGAAATCTCATCTTCGCAACGACACTGATGTTGCTGGTGATGCAGTTGAGTTTGTTGAGACTGATGTGGGGAGGGGGCAGGGTCAGACACGCTGCCACGTTGTGAGTGTCCACTGCCCCTGGTTCTCCCTCCTCGGTCCCCATTATGCGGGTCCAAGGAGGATGGGTTACTACCCATCATAGAGATTGTCTATCAAATTGACAAGGTCACTTTCAAAAGAAAGTCTTAAAACATTTAAAGATTGCAAGAAAGTACTGTACCCGGTACATCAATGCATGTTGTCAAAAATATACATCCATGTACAATGTACCGGTACATGATGTACCATATGTAAGCACTTACATGTACATATGTTCATACGAACATGGACATTCCAAACAGAAACCTCAATGTTTTACTGTCCACATGAAGTTCGTTAAACTTGTAGCATTGTCTGAAGGATGATCCTATACATTTCGTTTGTGTAACCACACCAAGCATACACTGTACGTGTACATTGTAGAATTAAATTCGCAATCGTAAAGCCAGTATCTGTAGCTGCTACATCTCATAAGTCTTAGTTAAACAACATTACACTCACATGAGCACTCATACATGTAAGAGCATCACTGATCCGAGGCAATAATGGAGCACCATTGCAGGGAGCACCCAGCATCAACATATGTACATGCACATGTAGTACACGTTTGGAGAAACGTGCAGTAAGCAGATCACAGCTTAATCACCCTGTGTCATGTACATGTACTGCATCTAATTAAGTGAAGACCAAAGGCCTAGGGTCTACTGACAAGGCTGAGTCATCCTTGAGATGGTCATAAATGCACTTCTTCCTGCATGAGACATGTCACCCCCTCTTCCTGTGAGATGAAACCTAAGAAACGAGATAATGACAACAATTGATTATTCATTGGCAACAGAGGCAAATGCAGCAATGAGCTGGATTATTAATATACGTACCGTATGCACCACTACAGTGGTTTAGACACTGTGGCCTTATTCTTGCTCACTACTACATGTGTACACGTGTACATGTATTTTGTGAAACTGAATAAAAAGCAACCTCATAAAAAGTACTGCACATCAGGCGCGGATCCAGAGGGGGGGTTTTGGGGGTCAAAACCACCCCCTGCTCAGACACCAAAAAATATAATGTAATGCATTTTTTGCGTGTCCGCCTGTCCGAAACGAGCTGACATAAAAATCTGATGGGCAAAACCCCTCCCTGGTGGCAAAACCCCCTCTTGGAAAAATTCCTGGATCCGCCCCTGCACATGTACTGGTATACTGTAGCACATTTTTTTGTACAAAGTACTGTACATGTACATGTACATACCGGTACAGTACATGTACATGTACATGTATACTACCAAATTGTATTTTTAATGAACTGCAACTACGCAAATTACTCAAAATTTTCCAATGCAAAGAACAGACAACTGTAAGACATTCAGCCAAATTGAGGGGGAAAATTGAATTTACATGTACTGTACCGGTACATGTACATGTACCGGTACATGTAGTACCTGTATGCACCATTTACGGTATAGATACATGTACATGTACATCATGTACATTGTATGTAAATTATATGATTGGAAAACAATTTACAAAACAGGAACAGCATTACATACATGTACATGTACATGTAAATGATGATAAACTGCCTTGGAGAAATTTCAGCCACATATACCCTGTCACTGTATGTACCGTAGATGCAGTAAAATACTTCAGAAAACCTGAAAAATCCATGCATGATTTTGTGGTGAATGAATGGTAAAAACAAATTGTCTGCAGACTTTTATAAAAACAGAAAAGCAGCCTCAGTCATGTCAGTTGACAATTTCTCCCACAAAGGTACATGTACAGTACTGTAAAATGTACATGTATGTACATGTGTACAATGTACGGTACATGTACATAATTTATCCAAGGTTGTAAAGTTGTATTTTATTGCAAACCGACCGAATTAGTTCGATATACTGTATCAATGTGAAATAAATAACTTTGGACTAGAAAATTAAGTTGGTTTTTAAAGCTCAACATGTACACATGTATAGTGCAAGATCGGAGTGTGGCCAATACCGTTGAGCGATCATGGATTTTGCTACTCAGTTCAGTTCAGTTCACTTTATTTCCATACTCAAAATGAATTACAATTTTACTAATACACTGTAGTATAATGAGGTACATGTAGTATGGGGGGAGCTCACAAAAAGCAAAGCTTATCGAGTGTGAGCTTCCTCAGAAATAAACATCAAGTTATAAAGTTAACCAAATTAATTAATAGTGCAAATAAATGTAATATGAGCCAGACTTTTATTATAAGAAAATAAAACCAAGCCAGCAAATCAATATAAATAAATCAGAAGCGCAGTAATGGTCAGCATTAAAATGAAATAAAGCAACCAAGTTGAGCTGTGTGTGAGTTCAACAAACAAAGCAGCAAAACGAGTTAAGGTAAGTAGATTAAGCAAATATGGCAAGTAGGTTTAGTTAACACAATGCAGAGCTGGGCAGGAAAAAAAAACTGCCATTCATACATAGTTAAGGAATCATAATTTTGTTGCAGCAATTAGTCGCGAGTAATCGATTAATCGCGAGTACATGTACGTACATATTGGCAAAGTACATGTATCAAAAGGGATGCAAAAACAAAATGTACGTTTGTGTGTATAAGTAACCAAATTTACACCAGAAATTTTTGCCTAATCTGTGCCGCCGCGATTCTGTTTCAAACAATGCATACATGTAGATGGTGAACTTCAGCAAGAATTTATATTTCGTATACATGTACATGTATGTGTGTATTTCTCTTTCAAAAAACTACCTCGATTACCTTTGAGTTATGAACATATAACGGTCTTGCTCCGCGATTAGACGGCATAATTGTTTGCCATAATTCTCCTTCAACCCGTGCATGTACGTAGCTACTTATGTCACATACTGTATTATGTACATGTACATGTATACTGTACAAGTAGCATGTATTAATCGCGAGTAATCGCGAAATTACGAGTACATTGTACTCGTAAATTCGCGATTACATGTAGCACAATAAAACAGTACATTGAACCTTATGGCATACGCGGCAGATGACACGCAGAGATCTGCAGTCGTTACTCGATCGTTGTGGTTCAAAACATGCTTGTCGGACTTTCGGCTAGCACAAAGGACACAATGAATTGAAATAGTCGGCATACACAACAAATAAGTCACTTGCACACAGGTCGCCTTTTACCGTTTAAGTGTGCTGGGAAACAGGCCTGTTACAATGTAACAATATTGCATACGAATCGCGAGTATGTAATGGTACAATGTACTCGCGGCGCCGCGATTAATCGAGTAGTTTAAAAATGATAGTCACGAGTATGAGTACCGTTTACTACTCGCGATTAATCGAGCTATTCGCCCAGCAGTAGTGGCCAACATCAGAAGATAGGAAATTTGTCACTGAATCATCCACTACACGTACAATGTACATCTATTAAACAGATACAATCCCCCGTCCACATTTTTAAAGTTTTTCTGTTTATCATGGAGGTGTACCGTATGTGTCTACAACACCATCACAACTTGTTTTTCACAAAAAATCGACAGGCTTTAGCTTAAAACGCAAAGCAGTTCCGACCCTCTCTACCCGAAATTCTGAAACGCTCGAGGTCACTTGGTTTGTTTATCGACAGGGTTTTGACGTCATCCTGAGAAACATACAAAACGGCCTGTGCAGTATTGAATGGAAAATACACGAAGTGAATGTTTATCATGCCTGTTTTGTCCTTGTAATTCAAAATACAAACGTGAAAAACACTTCTACTATTACCTGTTTGTTGTAGACAACAATCTACTATTACCCGTTTTGTGAAAAAACGGTGAAATTGTGGCTTACAATGAAGCTCTTTTGAAGTAAATACTGGTGCATTGCGACGGGTGGTTTTGTTACGGAACGAACGGCATTCATTTCACAGCGGTCTGTGTAGGCCGTAGTACCCACGTGTTTGAACATCGGCCGGTACAAGTTAGAATGAGCGACTCATTCTTCTCTCTCTTGGTAATAGAAAAGAAAATCTTTCTGCTCTTTTTTTTTTTCATAGTGTCTGGTAAAACATACACTGTACAACCACGCAGCTACTACTGGGCATATCTCTGGCTTTTTGGACCAACAAAATTCTTAAAAAAACACCATCTAACAGAGACGGTTTTCCAAGTTGTTTGCGTGTAAACGTATGGAGCCAACAATCGTGTTGACTTCTCTTTCTCAGGATTGCGTCACGCGCATATCATGAATACCTAATGAGCGTTTCAGAAATCGCGAAAATCTCATTTTCGAAAAGCGCACTTTTGCTTGCAATTTATCCACTTAAAACCAACAATTAAAAAATAATAAAAATCCACATCGGCAAGAGGGATGTTTGGACTATCGAAAAAAGCCTAAATGCTGGATTTTCGTCAAGGGGGATTCTTCCTCTTTAAGGAAATTTTTTAATGTTGATGAACAAAACAAATATTACCGGTACTAGACCGATTTCCACAGGTCTTCCTGGCTCATTAAATATTCAAAGAGAGATCACGCACGAAATGGTCATGCATAAAGTGCAAATAAAAGTAAGGACTTTTCAGTGCGCTGTGGACTGACTGAAGAGGATCAAGAGCTACAATGTATGTACAGGTACATGTGTACATGTGTACTGTGGCCCTTTGCCAACTGACTCATCAATTAACATACATACATTGTAGCCACAGAGCTGGAGTGTGTGAATATTGTACAGTACACAATACATTGTTATATCACGGTGATAGATTGTTAATTTTTATTGGTTGAGAATCAATCACATGATATGCTACAAACACGCAGTACACCACTGCAGTCAAGAGTACAACATTATAAGCGATGTAAATGGTCATGATGGTAGTCAGAGTGGCTAGTTTACCGGGTACCGGGTAGTTCACTAGAGTGTGCCCTTGTAGAAAAATGTGTGGATCTCACATGGAAGACCTTTTTTTGTTTTGAAATTTGGAAGAAACAAAATTTAAAATATTGCCACCAAGAATTAGGCCAAACAAAATAAATGGTGTGTTTATGGTAACCCGACCTACATGTACCTGGAATTATTTTAGGCCAAATTGCCGACCTCAAACTTTTTATTGCCAATTTTCAAGTTGATAATTTTAAATGAGCACTATTTGCAATAATTTCCAACGAACATAACATTTGCTACACTTGTACATGAACATGGTTAATAGTGTTAATAGTGAGTTTCAAACATTGCAAAACAACACGCAAATGCATGAAATAAAATGTAAAAGAAAATGACAAAATAAAATTGCTACATGGACACCATGTCCTGTAGTGCTGGGAAGACCAGTGATGCACTGAGCCTCTTTAAAAGGTCATTATGAGTAAGAAATGTTTTAAATTGTCAATATTCTTGAATATATCAAGATTACAATTAATTACATTAGGTTTACGAGAATTTATATTTATTTAGGACATTTATATTATGCCAACTTCCTACTGATGCTACATGTACATGGATACCGTGTCCCGTAGTATCAGTACTACCTTTTATACTGAATCCCATCGAGAAGAAGAAATGTTTTGAGTGACCAATATTCTTGAATGAAGTGAATGATAAGTGCAAGTAATTTACTAATGTACATTTATATTATTTTATTGGTTGGACTTGGACATCTGCCACACTCCAATAATGTTATTATTCTTACCGATGTCACACATGGACGCCATTTTTTTTCCACGTTAAATTCTGAACACACACACACAGTACACAGAACTGCAAGTCCACACCAATAGATTGACCACTGATTTCCCTCAAACTACAGCATGTTCTATTTGTATTTAGTTGTAGTTGTTTCCTGGCACTCACAATAATGTATCCCGATGCTACATTTTTACCATTGGACACCACAAGATATGGGTTTCATACATCAGTCAATAGCACACAATTGTTTAAAGGAGCGTGACCAGGGTTTCTGGAAAATAGTTTTCGATGTAACTTACCAATATTATCAAGTAACTCCCATACACACCTCCCATGTCCAAAAAACCCGAAAACATTTGCGATTTCCAGTAAAAAATTGAACAAAACTATCGAGTCGGCTTTCAGCGGATAAACTTTGCATGAAGCCCGCCCTCTACAGTCTGAATACGCTCAGTATCAGGCTGAAGTCTTGATCATGCATATGTATGATCACCTTCGTAGTACTTTTAGTCTTGATATTTAATTTGTTTACATTAAATAATTTATTTAACAAAATGTGTAACGTATAAATTGTACTTGTGCTTAAAAGTATTTTTCTTGATCAGCTTAGCAACACAAAATGAAGAAAAAGTAATTACCCCGGTATATGTACGCGTTTATGTAGATAACACACGCACGCGGATATCAAACATGGCGCCCACGACTGCGCGACGTTGTCATGGTTGTTGCGTTAGCGTACGTGCTTAAAAATGTTGAAATTTTCTCACCCACAAAAAAAATGATAAATCTTACATTTATAAAAAAGTTTATAGACAAAATAAATTATTTATTTCAATAAAAGTGATAAACTGAACTGAAAATGTGTACGTTATTTTTATCAATAAGATAAATTCTTATTCAGATGATTGAGGGCGCTAGTCATGTAAATCGAAATCGCATTATGGACGAAACCGGGCCGTTGATACTGGAAAATTAGTTTACAAATAATCGGTGGATTTTCGACGATATCCTCGGAAATATGCGGCCTAGAAGCGCGGGAGTTTCAGTTTCGTAATCAGAAAAATATAACGGATATTACGATATAAAAATCTCATGACCCATAAGGTAAGTCCCAGGGAGTTATGGGTAAAAAAAAGTGATCTGGTCACACTCCTTTAAGGGAAATTTATTGTTGCTTTTATGTACGTTTTAGGACAGAAGGGTCATTCCATGTCAAATCATTCAATGGGTTAAACCCGACCCTCTCAGATTTTGGTGAAACTTGGTATACTTGTTGATTGGGAACACCAGGGGGGAGCGGGTGGTCTCTCTCGTTTTCTTTTCTAAACTCTACATAAAGAGCCATCCTGTAAATATGTTTTCTTTCAAAAACGGGCACGCTCACCCGCAATAGATAGGGGTGGGAATATTTTACATGTGTTCGTCCGGCATATACAGATATACCGGGTACATGTACAGAGCGATTCTCCCCCGGGTGGGGGGAGGAGTGGGTGTGCATGAAGTCATAGGAAAGAAGTCTAATACAATTATGATATAACAATAATACGGTAAGTATTATGAAGAAAACACTGATACTTACAAAGTACATGTACATGTACATACTACATGTACATGTATGTTGTGGGATCCTAATCAACAAGTATACCAAGTTTCACCAAAATCTGAGAGGGTCGGTTTAAAATGTCAATTTGTTTGGGTGATTTGACATGGACTGACCCAGAAACTGAGAGGACTTTTGAATATACATGTAATTTGTAATTGTACATGTACACCTTACAGTATTCCATGGATTTGATTCAACTCCAAATGCTACAAACTGGTATTTCATGGATGCCACGTGTAGCATTGGGAGGTGTAATATTTTTGTAGTGCTATCTGAACAACAAAAGTTATCGTTACAATTTTGATTAAGGTACCCCAGATAACTTTGTGTCATCAGGGTTCGACTTAGAAAAAAATAATTACATGCACTGGTGCATGTAGACTAAACAAGTTACATGCACAGAGCAACTTTTACATGCACGAAAAAATTGTGCACACATCTCATAAAAAAAAGAGTGTTATTTATGTATTCGCTGTTTAATAATGGTGTTGTTTTGTTTTGTTCAATAAAATGCATTTGTTGTACTTGTACAGTCCCTATTGTTTATTTCATCAAGGATATATAATAAAACTTCAAAAGTTTGATACCCTTACATTTACCTGGTTTTAGAAGTCACTATCGCATACCTGCCAACATTGCCGAGTAAAAAACAAAATCGGACTGTAGTGAAACTTGCAACGTTCGAGTTGACCTATAACTATAAGTACTGCACCACAGATATCCATGTACTGCACCTGTTTGCATGTACACAATACATGCGGCGCGGGGGAGTCAGGTCAAGTCGACCGTTTCGATTGTTCCGATTTTCAACACTTTTAACACTTAACAATCGGAACAAATACGATAAAATCGGACTAGTTGGCAGCTAGGTATGCTATCGGATGATTCACAATATCGCACGAAAGTGTCTGAATGATCTGAATACAGTGCATTGGAAATGATCATCTGCGATCGCTACACACACTAGTCATGCACGTGTTTGTATGTGTACATGCACAACATACAGCGGTGGCCAAGAGGGGTATACTCAATTGCGATACCCCCTAGTGTTTTTCCAGTCGTTTTTATGCTACGTGCTCACGCGCTGTATTGCTTGGATGGTGAATTGCATGTACCCTGAACATATAGACGAAGGAAGTGTTTAGAAAACGGCCACACTCACGTCTACGCACACAGCGGTACAGTCTTGGCAATATGTACCGTGATAGCGCTGGTTGATCGATCGATCGTCTGATCGTGCGTTGCGTGTACGGTACAGGTACGGTGCGTGCGTTGTGACAAGTTGGTCTATGGCTGGTTCAACGTGGGGAAATATACCAGGTACGTAATTGGGCCTAAAAAAAGTACGTGCACGGTGTGCACGTAAATACAAATCCTTACATGCACAGGTAAAAAAGTACATGCACCAGTGCATGCGTGCACCCGTCTAAGTCGAACACTGTGTGTCATACAGTTTTAAGTTAAAGTATATTCCTATTTTTGCCTTTTTCCTATCAACAAAATAAACTCCTCAAAAAAAGTTCGGAAAGTCAAGTTTGACTGACGATTTCTCTCTTGTTGCAAAATAATTTTCCTTGAATTTTATATCATTGGAAAGCCCTGTTATTCCTCTTTACGATGATGTGTCATTTGTTATGATTAAGCAATTGGGGGATGTGCAGCACAGCTGAGCTGAATACGGGGGCGGGTGTAAAGTGAAATGTCACAAAATGCATTTCTATTGTCAAAAAGTGCATTGACACATTCCCATCCTCCAAGCAGAAGGGGAATGCATTGCATGACAATAGCAGTGAATTTTGTGACATTTCACTTTCCAAACACCCCTGTATTCCGCTATACTGCACATTCCCCAATTGATTAATCATAACAAATGACACATCACTGTAAAGAGGAATAACAGGGCTTTCCAATGATACCAAATTCAAGGGAAATGATTTACATGTAGTTACAAGAGAGAAATCGTCAGTCAAACTTGACTTTCTGAACTTTTTTTGAGGAGTTTATTTACTTCTGAAATAAAAGGTCAATGCATGTCACATAAAATAGTGTATCAATTAAAAAAGACTATGGACACCACTGATTATCTTTCCTTATTTTCCGTCTGGAAAATCTTTGGTTTTTGGTTTAATGGCTGTGCAGAACTTCAACTTGATGTTTACAAAAACCATAATTTGTTTAAATACCAATTGGAGTTTAAACAAGAAAAACCTGTTGAGAAACCCACAGTGGGTTAAGGCTGTGCCTAACGAATCGAATATTCGAATAGTATTTTACCAAATCGAATATTCGTTATGTGCTTTTTCCACTCCAAACCAAACTAGAAAGAAGTGAAAACCCTTTTTCCTTTGCCGAAAGGTCGCTTTGATGTCATATTTGCATTCAACCACGAGTCCAAGGGCCGAAGATTGCTACATGCAAGTCACAATACATGTAGTCTTTAGTTTCAGCACAGATTATTTTTTGAGGCGGCAGATTCGGCAATAAAAAGACTGCTGTAACTAACTGAGCTGTGAGTGTGGATGTGCCAGAATTCATTAATTTCACGACAAACCTTTTTGTCAAAATCGTAGAAAAAAAATCACGCATCGAATATCGAATATTTGATCAAAACAAAAACTGATCAAGGAGCCCAGCTGTGCAATATGCATAATTCATATTGACGTCCGTGTGTTTATCCCAGCTGGTAAGTACGTCACTCGCACAGTTCGATAACTAGCTGCACTGCGCGCGTGACGTATTGCCAGCTGGGATAAACACACGTGACGTCAATATGAATTATGCATATTGCACAGTTAGCCGGGCTCCTTGACGTCTCATGATCGAGAAGCGCCACCACCGTCCAGCATATCAGCTAAGATCATTGATGGCAGCGCCCAGGGCATGCACGTCAGAACGTTGTCCGAATTTTGTCCAATGTTTCAAGACGCCGTAGATGCCAAATTGACGATTCCGTAAGCGTTACTGTTATTTTATGAAACACTAGACTCTCAGGATTACAATGGTGTATGTGAAAGTGCTCTGGTCTGATGTGCTTCGGACGATATTTGTAGTGGAACTTTCTCGGATTTCAATCACATAAGGAAGACAGAAGGGAAAAGTTAAGAAAAAACATAAGACTTCAAGTTGGACTTGTGGCAAATTGCTGCAGTTTCTACCCCCGGTTTTGTCATGGCTTACAGCAGGCAACATGTAAAACAAACTCAAACAGCCATGGATTACAAAAGTTTCAGGAAAATTGAGAAAAAGGTCGAATCTTTTGTGCACAGTGGAATGTGATTTTCCTGTGTTTGCCTCTTTTGACATAGTGACCTTGGTCATGAATATGCATATTTTCATGAGCATAAAAACTAAAAACCTTTGTTTTAACCCCCAAAGCAAGCTCCAAATAGGATTTTTATGACTTTAACTGAGTAGAGTGGTTTTAAAGCATAGATTTCATTGATAAAAATCCTAAATAAGGGGCCCTTTAAGGACATAATTGAAAGATTATTTGAGTTTTGGAGATGATTAAGTCATATAAACTGCACGCTTTTTCTGGGACATCTATAACCAAAACCAGCAGTGAAGTTTACCAATGGAGGGCGGAATGGGCTATATTGCCGTTGATTTCATTTTAATGTGAAGCCTTCCGTTTTTTTCTTTTTTTATCGTGTTTTGTTATTTTTATTCTCTCGGTCTGTCTCCCTTGTGGAATGAGAAAAAAACACGAAATTGTAAATTATAAGTAAATTATTATGATTGACTGAAATTTCTTAAGCAGTATAATTTCGAATTGAAAAGCTACATAAGACGGGTGTCTTTTTTTTAGCTCCGTACCTTTCAAGGCGCCCTCTGTTGAAAAGTTTAACCTAATCAATATTGTCATTTAGTGCCTGGAGACGGAGTAGGCAGTCGGTGGTGAAAGTTTTTGTGTATTTTAAAGGATTTCTCCGACCATTTTGGCTGTAGTATATTTGTACCTTGTCTAGAAGGTAGGATTTTGTACCCTTTATTAAAATATATTCAATTACTTACCTGCTTACCGGGAAGGCTTTGATTTTCCATATCTTCGTGGAAAATGAAAGATAGTGAGACCAACAACTTTCAAGAAAAATCTGACGTCACTGCGTGATCTCAGTGAAAAGATACGCGAAGGAGAGCGTCCGCGCGCGAAATTACATGTGCGTGAATTTAGATGACTGCAGGATACATGTACATGTAGTTGACCAGGGGGCGAGTAGTTGGCCAGGGAGCGAGTAGTTGGCCAGGGGGCGAGTCATTGGCCATGCGCCAAGGGGCGAGTTGGCCAGGCATGCCAGGGGGCGAGTTGGCGAGTAGGTAAAACATGTAAGGGGCGAGTTGACCTACATCATGACATTTACAACGGTTCGCGTTCGGTCTTACACATACACACGTAGCCTAGCCTTAGCATGCTTGCTACAGTATTTATCGTGCATGATCATGTCAGTCATGATCATGACATCATCACCTGATCACGATCGCAAAACGGTTCGTCGCGTCGGTTGTTGCTCAATTTTCTCGAAATTGATTGGAATCACACAAAAACAAATTCTCAGCTTGCTAGATGCTCCAGCATGCTCCAGCATGTGTAGTGGTTTTAGATATCATCGATGAGAAAATTTAAAACGAACACTCACCGTGTGGTGGCATATAATCTTCACAGACCTGCATTGAAAACATGTTTTCTGACAGAAAATGCCGATGTTGCAACGTGATTAGGAATCCACCTAAACTATGTAATAACGCCCTCTATCGCTCGATTCTTAATTTCGGTACCCGATAAATATGTCATGGATGCCTTGCGTCTTGTCTGTGTTGCTTGACCCTAGACTAGCTCCAGTCAGCTGGCGGGTACACACGCAAGTTTTCAGTTCCGTTGCAACCAAATTGGGATTTTTTATACTTTTACTCACAATATATAAAGTTTGACTCGTGTTTTACAAATGATACAGTGGGTGAGGTCACAATTCTGTGTGTGTTACGTGTTAGTGTTAGTTTAACAGATCTGTTAACCGATCTGTTAATACGGCATTATCTCGACCTCTAACTGAACATCCAGGTTAACACCCATGGGTTGCGTACGTGTTACTAGTGTTAGTGTACTTCCTCCATGGTGTAACAGATCTGTTCACTTAATCAGAATTGTGACCTAAGAATAAACACCCGTGTTAACTCAATGTTAACGAGATGTTTAAGACGTGTTAGTGTGTACATCTCATGTTAGTTGAACACCTCATGTTACACATCGTGTTAGTGTAACAGATATGTTAACAGATCTGTTAAGTTAATCTGAACGAAGTGGGTGGTGTTAATTTTGATTATTTTGGAACTTTCGTGATTCTCAATAATTTGAGTTTCATTTTCAACCTGATAAATGTGTAATAGATCTTGCATTCTACCCACGATTGAGATTTTTTTTGGGGTGCTCCGTGAAGATTTTGAAAATTTCAGTCACTTAATTAGTGGTTATAAGCTCGTGTATCACGGACCGGGAGGTCACAATTCTGTGTTAGTGTTATAGTTTGGAAAGTCGTACAGAACCCCATACCGACTTGACATTTCCCAAGCTAGATGCCGAGTCAACAGATCTGTTAAGAGATCTAATACACTATAGGCCTAACGCTAACACGGTTTCCCAAGACGCCGTGTTAACAGATCTGTTACACTAACGCTAACACGGTTTCGAGAGACGCCGTGTTAACAGATCTGTTACACTATAAACACTAACAAGTAGCACAGAATTGCGCCCTCACTAACTGCAATTTGCGGTTGTGCGCACGACATTCAACACACACGTACACTATTAACACGTACGCCATGTTAACACGTACGGCATTTGTTCTGAGGTCACAATTCTGATTAAGATAACAGGGCCCAATTTCATGGAACCTGTTAGCACAAAAATTTGTTTTGGCTGGTAACCCATTTTACAGAGCAAAGAAATTCTGTGCTAAACAAATTTTTGTGCTAACATGGTTCCATGGGCCCAGCTCTATACACGTATTAAACACACACACCCATTGAAAGAAGAACTGTGTGTCATTTGGGGAAAATGACACATATAGCCTACATCCTGGTCCCTTACACTGAGTAGTTCAATTAATATACATGTGGCAGGACACCAGCGGTTGTAGCGTTGTAGGAACGCTACAAACTATCATATACTGGTCTCAAATGCGGCACCAAATGTAAAGACGGGACGAACTGTGGTGTAACTTGGAGTAGACTGGCAACAAGTCTAGTAAATCATTGCGGTCAGACAAAAATACTAGTAAATCCTGGTCGGGTTTACTGGACCTTCAAATACCTAGAATGTTGTCGGGATTCTATTAATTTAGTTAATTTAAGGATTCATACATAAAAACAACTAATGTGGAAGATAAACTGAAAATAATGTCTTGAAGTTGAAAGCACGAACAATCACGTCTGTGAACACGTATTAAGATTCCTAGTTACGGCGTAACAAATTTGTAAATTTGGAGATTCCTAATCGCGTTGCAACACCGACACACGGTAAGATGGCGGTAGTCTGGCGCCGCGTACTTCAACTGCTGGGCTCATTGCGACAGCAAAGAACGGTAGTCTAGCTCCCTTCCCGATATCTATAAAAAAAAATTTAAACGGGAAAACATGGAAAAACAAACAGCGCTCAGCGGGTCAGCAGTAGAATTTCGTCAAATTTTCAAAAATTTCTTTCTCGAAAACCAAAGCTCTGATTGACTCACTCTTTGGGAGTTGGCAAGTAAACAAAATACTGATAAGCATCAAACAGCTTAGGCCTAGTCAAATTTATAATGAGATAGGCCTAGGCCTAGTTGAATTTTGGGTTTACAACTTTTAGTCAACTCGACTCGAACCATTTGCCACCTCATCGTGCACCTCGACCGTTGGCGTTGTACTAAGTGAAGTCGACCATTAAACCAACTCGACCGTCGAGTAACTCGACCGTTTACCAACTGCTGGGGCCAATAAACCTTATCGACGTTCTCAATGCATTATGGGATTGGATGACAACATTTCCCGGCAACTTTTTTACTCATTTTCACGAAAACCAAAAAGAGTTCAAGAATCAACCTCCCACCACTTTATCTTTGACACATATCAAACATTCTGACAAACATGTCCCGAAACAAAAATGTTGCAAATGCGAGAAATCATCGGGGATTCCCTTCGTATCAGTAAAGCCGAGTACCACGCTCCACAAGCCAATGATTGCAAACCGCGTGTCTGACGACGATGATACCGGTGACTTTTCACCACAGAAAAAAAAAAGAGGGGTAGCCGATCTTGGCTTCGAGATCTTGCATGTAAAACATAGTTTAATGATACTACACGTAGGCTGAAAAATATGTGTTCCCTGTGAAAGTCTTCTATATTTTCCCACCCTCAACGGGGTTTTTCCATATCAAATATGCACCTACTGACATGACTGATGCTTTTCTGCCGAGTATTCTAAGTGATTGAAAAAGTGTTTGGAGGGAACGTTTGAAAAGTGACATTAGGTAACAAAAAGTGCTTCAAGGGGCAAATTATAGTGTTTAAAAAAAAACAATCAAAAAGTGTTTCGAAAGAACGATCGAAACGTGTGTTTCGAAAGATTGATTGAAACGTCGTTTCGAAAGAACGATCGCAACTTTTCGAAAGAACGACCGAAACGTTGTTCCGAAAGATTG
The DNA here is from genome assembly GCA_037783545.1 of Henricia sp. BOLD:AAB3569. Classification (NCBI taxonomy): domain Eukaryota; kingdom Metazoa; phylum Echinodermata; class Asteroidea; order Spinulosida; family Echinasteridae; genus Henricia; species Henricia sp. BOLD:AAB3569. Next base: position 251,267 of record JBBELK010000366.1, on the reverse strand, counting down.
ATTGAAACGTCGTTTTGAAAGAACGATCGAAACGTTTTGACAGAATGATCAAAACACGCGTTTTGAAAGAACGACCGAAACGTTGTTTCAAAAGATTGATCGAAACGTCGTTTCGAAAGAACGACCGAAACGTCGTTTCGAAAGAACAATCGAAACGCGCGTTTTGATAGATAAAAAAAAACTGCGCGTCCTGGGCTGGGGTTTGGGGGGGGGATGTGTGGGGAGTGGTTGGGGGGGGGGGGGGGGGGGGATGGTTAGTGATTATTATGCACCTATTTCACCCACGCCTTCTGGGCTACCCCAAAGAAGAGGCGATTGTCACTTTTCACGTGACAAAAACCCCACCCCTAGGGCAAAAGTTACATTTTGGTAATTATTATTACATTTTGTAAAATCAAAAATAACAAGACCAAAAACAAAGGAGAAAACGTAGATTTCAAATTATTTTTAAGCACCTTTAACAACTGAAAAAAAAACAACACTTTACACCGATTGGAGACTATTACTGTAAAACCACCTACATGTACATGTTATTGTACATGTACCGGTATAGCCCTTTTATCCAGATCACAAGATTGCTTTGTCTTCATTATCTTTCAACCTTTCAAGAACATCATCCAACATTTGTATGATGATGTTCAGGGGAAAATGTTCTGTCGTGTATGGGAATTTGAACATCTGCAAACAAGCTTGAGCAAGATTGAACATATTGGACGATGTTCGAGAACATGTTGGAGCTTAAACCATTACAGAATTGGGTCACATGGTATTTCAGGTCGCCAGAAAATCCACAAAATCTATAAGACATTCATGAACAATCTCCGGGACTTCTAGTGACATTGAACAAGTGTGAACATCGTCATACAAATGTTGAATGGAGTTCTTGAAGGAAAGTTTAATCGTGTAAATTGGGCTTTACTAATAAGTTAAAGGAGCGTGTTCAGAAAAATGTATTTCGTTTTAACCTACATGTAACAACCATGTAAAATGCCTCCCCAATATACTACCGGTACATGTACCAATGAATAGAAAAATTTCCAATCTCCAAAAGGAAATGCGACTCATCAGCGAAACTAAATACATGTACATGTATTTAACATCAAACGTTTTCCTGCGAACCTCTGCGGAAGCCAAAACTTTCGTTTTGCTGGCCGCAGGGCGCGGTCAACGACAATGTGTACATCTTATTTGCACGTGCACAGTGACATCAGTTTCCAATCTCAAAACATCGGTGGTTTTTTGACGATATCGATTGGGACCGCAAAATTTCAGAATGGTAACAAGAAAAATATGACAGTTGATGTGGTATCAAAATCTCGCAACCCATGGGAAAAATGGGTGGATCAAAAATGTGATCTGGTCACGCTCCTTTAATAAATGAGCCACTACTAGCCAAGAAGTGAAGTGAAATAATTTCCCCGAAGCATTTTAATAGTTTTACATCACTCTCCCCATGATGTACATGTACATGATTCACAGCACAGAGTTTTGGGCCACTCTAGCTCATGTAGCTCTCCTCGTACTTGCCCATCATAGCGCATTACCCCATGTGGTAGCAAGTCAAACGATTACGTACTAGGCGTCGTGATATTCATGCTTTTCTTGTGTCTGCGCCTTTTTTTCTCTTTCTCAGCTTCTTCTTCCAGGATATAAGTCTATTGACATGTTTATGCTTCCTCCAAAATCACGATTCGAAATACCCGCGTTTCTAAGTACTTCGCGCAATTGGTAGGCACGTCACTAATTTATAAAATTATACATTTTAAAATATTAATTTTGTGCTAATTTTTCTATCCAATTTAAAAACTAATAAATTTTATTTTATTCTCTAATTTATTTTATAATTATCTGTTGGTAATTTCAAAATCACTGTTCGAGGGTGGTCAAGATGGAGTCGCTATTTGCAGTCCTTGAGAAGTGTGGAGTGTTGATTTTCGAAAGCCATTTACAAGAAAACGCACAGATAGGTTTTTGAATTGCACAGATAGAAACTTGGGTAAAGAACTGTTGAACACATTTTTATAGTTTTCACTATTTCAATGTTGCCTTTAACGATTCCCTTTTGGGGGTTAAACGCAAGAGTTTCTGAATAGTGAAACTACTGACCAGATTCTGGTTCCGAAAAGTCATGGTCTCGACCGTTGTACTAAACTTGACCGTTGTCCAACACAACCGTTGCGCATTCAACAGGAAAAGTAACCCGGCGGGGGTTCGCGAAAGCAAAGGCGACTCATCAGCGAAACTAAATACATGTATAACATCAAAGTTTTTTTGCGAACCTCTGCGGAAGCCAAAACTTTCTGAAATTTTGCGGCGCGAATATTTTGCTTTTGCGTTTTGCTGGCCGCATGGCGCGGTCAACGACAATGTGTACATCTTTGCACGTGCACGGTGACATCAGTTTGTAAGCGTGCCGGCGCAGCCCGTCGGCTGCCCGGCAATTTTTGCAAATGAAAGGAAATACATTTTGTGGTAAAATTCTTTCGAGAAGGCCTAAAATTACTGTATTTGAAGTTGCTCCCCCAAGTTTCTTTTCGACAACTAAATTTGCCCACACCACACGATCAATTAACCTACAATGTAGGAGCAGAGGATGCTAGATTTTGAATACTGAAGGTCGCCCAAAATGCGGTCGTGACTGAATCCAGAGTCAGTTCATTGATTGGGCAAGAATAGACACGTACTGTACTACATGTACGTCTCCTTGAAGTGAACCCGTTGGTACATGTACATGTATTTGGTAGTGATTGCTAAATAACATTTTTTTTTTTAACAGGGCCAAATATTTCTCGTTCACCAAGATGGACATAACCAAGGGTAAATTAGATGACATATCGCGGCCAGCCAGCAACCATCGCAGCCACTGCCGACCTGGAAGCCGTGTCTCGCTGCGAACCCCGTCATCTGCTGGCAGCACAAGACAATTAAGCATTGATGTTAACAACTCCTTGGAGATATTGCCTCCTGAGTCACCAATTCTCAATCAACAGGTTTGAATCAAAATCTGCACACTCAAAAATAAGGTCTTCAGTGTTCAAATATGAAAATGTAAACCTACACGTACATGTACCGGTAGGCCTACACATGTATGCTTTGAGACTGAGGCTGGGGTCACACAAATTACGACATTCCAATTTATACTACCGGTACTCACAATAACAGCGTTTGCCCTTTTGGTAGTCATAAGGTTCTCCCCAGTACAAGTTACATGTACATTATATTTCAACTAGACAGCCGGACCATTTGGGGAGGCTTTCCAACTGGCCCGAGATGATTTCAACTGTCATTTGGCCAACGAACCAGTGCTAATTCGAACGCTGAATAAGTTAGGGATATTGGTACCGGGTACATGTATGTATGTTGTAGGGTGTGATTCATTATTGGAATTTTTGGTTTTCACATGACTGTTTTTCACCTATTCCCGTGACTATTTATGAACACAAAAAACACTCAAGATATTTATTCACACATTTATTACCAACAAAAATCGCATATTTTAAGATGTATCCACATAATTAGAACGCCTCATTATCCTTATTAGCCGCATGATATTGTTCTGGGGAAGTGCATTCCACTCCTCCACAAGCACTACACGCAGTTCGACAAGGTCACGTGGTGGAAGAGCAAGTTCATCCGGGCGGCGCTTTGGTTGATCCCAGATGTGCTCTATCTGGTTGAGATCGGAGGACATGGCTGGCCACTCTAGTGTACGATTACGAGATTTTGTTTGTGTGACCCTGTCAACGACAAAATTCTCATTGTTTGATTGTAATCCGATTGTAATAAATTGGCAAAAATGCATGTGACCCCATCTCGTCATTGTATAACAATCCACCACATAATAAGCCCCTGCAGTAACCTTCCCCATACATGTATGTGCGCGTACCTTTTGCTTCACTGTGTGCACCTGGCTTCCTAAGCATATTAGTGGGTGACTTTTCCATTCACGGGGCGCCAAGCGTGCTCGGTGCGGTGAGGCATCAAGCATGCACGCACATGCAAGAGGGTGAAGGCCACATGTGGGGGACGATGGGATGTACAATATGTACATGTACATGTATTACAAAACAATGATGAGATTGTGTGTGCACATACCGGTATGTGAATCTGTATTCGCACCCTTATGGGGTACCCGGAAGATAAGAACGGTACCCCACAAGGAATAAAGGCGAACAAAGGTACCCCACAAGTCGGTCTTTGTCTACTTAGTACCCCACAAGGTAAAACCAGTGCTTAGCCTATGGGAAGAGTTTTGACAAAGGAAACAATAGGACAAAGGGAAGGGTGGGAGTGTAACAACAGTGGTACCCTATAAGGGTGTAAAAACACGGTTGTGTGACCCTACCGGTACTTTATTACAATTCGCTTACAATAAGTATGTCGTGTGACCCCGGTCGTCGTTGGAAATATTACAATTGTACCACAATCGTATTACAGTCGTATCACAATCGAGTAATTACAAAAGTTTTCCCGTTTGACCTTGGCTTAAAGGCCCAGTGGATCATTTGCAATGACCCAAAAAGTAATCGACGAGTTTACAGGGAATAAGTTCTGAAAGTAAAGATTGAATTAATAGCAACTACCCAATGAAAGGTTTCCGCTCAAAATGATATAATTTTACAAGAAAATAATCCGTAAAGATGAAATTATTTAGATCGTTTGCAAACGATTTACTTATTTTTGGTTCGGATCTACGCGGTCCAAAATGCATGGGCGCTGTGTACTGCGTGTTCCATGATCCAACGCAATGCATTTTTATGGATCGCGCGCACACGCAGTATATGATGTGCGCCACAGAGTGCATGACGCAATCCACATAGTACCCGATCAACTGAGAACCAATATTTGAAACACCCCGCCAAGACCAGGAAAACACATATGGATTTTCATGTTTTTTTTAAACGTGGTACATTTGACAAAGCTGAAATTTCTTCGGATGAGTTTGTTGATGTCTTTCTTTTGATTTATAATGGTTTTATTCGCAGAATCGCTCAAAAACAGATCATCTACAGGGCCTTTAAGAGAACAGTGCACATGGATATTGGACAGGATCTTTTTAGTGTCATGTGATAAAGTGGAAAGGTGCTCCACCCTTCAAATTCTGCAGATAACTCTGTTCGCTTAAATTTCTTTTTGATGTTTTTGCCCCTGATGCCGATGCTATGGATGATTTCAGTGCAAATCATTGAATCAGTCTAGAGAATGGTCTTTCACTATAGTCCATTTCAATTATGGAAAACAAATCAGCAGAGTTGTTTCAATCTCAGATGAACTGCTTTTTTTTACCGGTATTTGGGTTTTGCATTCTTGTCAGGAATTTGATCTTGAGGTGGTAGAACTGTTTTCATCGGATACCGACAGTGAATGTGATGTTGCCAATGGACAACAAGATGACAATGAAGGTACGGCATCTGAATTTGGGCATTTCACAATCCAGGTTCAAAATGCTGCATCAACTCCATGCCTGATGGGTACCAGTGACCAGTGCGACCGTGCCCTGTGGGCTGGTTCCAAATGGTCGACCAGACATGACTATAACCATACATGTAGTTGACTAGACTGCGTTCTGTTAGAAAGAGTCGAACAAAAGTACATTTGTAAGTTCCCCCCTAAATAATTGCTTTAATATATCTCCCAAAGTAAATTTCAGAAACTTGGTGTGAATGATTAGTGCAATGCATGTAACGTGCATTTCAAGTGGTGGGTTTCATACCTAATGTTATGCATGAATGAGCAGCATTTAAAGGTGAAATGGACAATTTTTTATTTGCGCAGAGTATAAAGATTACGCCCAACAATACCACCCTGCAGATTACAAGAACTTTGTCTATTTCCATCAATTTGAGGAAGTATCATACCTGGCAGGGGAGGTATACAAGCTATATGGCCCTCCCTCCAACCCCGTCCTCTTCCTCCCCCCCCCCCACCCCCGCCCCCCCCACCCCCCCCCCCTCCCCCCCCCCCCCCCCCCCCCCAAACAAAGAAAAAAGAAATACCCCATTAATGTTCCTAAGCTGTCAAATCAATATGTTCATATACTTTGGTTCTATACACAAACAAACTGATTTAATGCTGAGTGCGCCCGCTGCTGTTTTGTTAGTGCATTATCGCACGAGATTAAATGACTTTTAGGAGATAAAAATGGGCCTAAAAAACTAACATGTGCGCACTTTGTGGCGTGGGAAAAGTTATTTTCGCATTTTGTAGCTGTCTACATGTAGCTGTAGTTTTATGGCAAACAAAATTTATCTGCAGGATGGTATCGCAAACCTGAAAGAAAAAGGGTTGATCATGGCCTGTATTAGTGTGTCTCAACAAAATTATCTCATTTTTTTTTGGAAATGAAATTGTCTCTTAGCACACAAAATATACCTTTATTGCTTAGGTCATGAGAGTCCAGACCAACCCAACAGAAATGCACACAACAGCAATGGTTCTGAAGACGGCCATAAAAGCGGCTGTGAAGAGACAACCAAAACGTCCCCAGCAGCCCCAGACCCTCTGGACAACATCCCCGATCCTAAGATCCGTGAGGCCATGAGGAAGATGCAACAGCTAGACCGCATCCTAGCAAAGAAGGTTATCAAGGTAAAACATTTGTGTCAAAATCTGCGTACTGTAACCGAGCAGAGGAGAATAAAGAAAATTGACAACTTTTTGCAGGGTTGACAACGGTGGTGTTACTTCATTGGACAACGATCATGTAACTATACATGTACCGGTACATGTTCTTTGTGCACTCTATTAGGCTTGGGCGATTCCACGCCGGAATCGAGTAGAATCGATTCCACTTTAGGAATCGGAATTGCAATTCCAGATTTTTGAGGAATCGATTCCCAGTAGAAATCGATTCCCTTTCATTTAGATTTGATTCCCAGTGATATTTTGCCCATTCCAGAAATTACCTAGCAATTCTGAAGGCAAAACTCCAACTTTTGTAAGAATATTTATTAAGAAAGTGTGTGTAGTACAGGCCGGCATCATTTCGGGGACGTTTAGTGCCAATCGGTGCCAATAATTGGGTCGTCGTCGGCACAATAATTAGTATCATCGATACATGTACATAAACACGCTCATTTACCTATTAAACCTGCTCAGTATATTTAATGTTTTCCCACGAAAAATGGAGTCGGAATCGGAGTTGACTCCGAATATGCTGGAGTCGCCCAAGCCTACACTCTATGCATGTAATTTTTATGGCAAAGATACAGTATACATAAAAAAAATATATAGAGCCATGTAAATGCCTCTATTGATTGCTTTCGAAGACGTAGAACATCCGGGAATGTGTGGTGGTCAACAGTCGCGCGCGTACACGCACGCGCCAATAGACGCACATGAACACGCGTAAAAAAATACTCACCAGCGTATTTTCATTCGAAGATGCCACACGCGCGCGTTGCGATACGTTCAAAATATTGAGCATGCAGTCAGCTTGTAAACACGAAAGTGCTTCTACTTGATCGCGATTTTTAGCCTGAAGAAAGCCATGGCGCAACAACATAAAGCAAGGTTAAGCAACGGAGGTAAGTGCAACCAATTCGCTTTTCTTGCTCTGTTTGCCGGTTATTACTCGAGCCACGTGGGTCATGAAAAATGCCCACCAAAATGGTGGATGGAAGGCGTGACGTCATCGGAAAGCAATCAATAGTCAAGTTTAAAGTCGGTGTACAGGATTTGCAGTGTCCCAAAATTTTAATCAACTATTTGACTAAGAAAACAAAAACTTACTCAAATGGAAGATAGAGGTGGTTCCAAATGTCCAATACAACAATTCTGCCCGAGATGGTATCTTTTTATGAGAAAACGATAATTTAAACAAGGGTTCTCTCAAAATACGAATGAAACTACACATAGGCTCCTGACTACAGTAGTATTATGCCAGTTCTTAATCATTCCACATCACAAATTGATTACAACTTTGGGAGGGCATACCGACAGGCAGACCGACCTTTATTCTTTTCCATTCTCGTTTCAATATATATAAATATATATATACACACATGTTCAATATACATGTATCATAAGGCACAAATAATATCAAGCTTTCTCTAGTCTTGCTTGTAACGAAGATTCGAATAACAACTTAAAAGAATACCAGTATTGTAATTATATATATTTCCTATCTTAATCGGGATTACAACTTCTTCAATAACATTTGTAGGATGAAAAAAACCTAATCAGGAAAAAACCTTGCAAATGTATTGACAGTTGCAACTCCAGGCATAGGAATTGTCAATATTTAAATTTCTTATATGCCAAATTTTAATCATTATGAGTCATATTTAAGTAATTTTTTGACATATTAAAAAAATAATAATGTTGTACGTGTAGCGCCTGTCAGTAACGCAGATGACCAATACCTGTCCCACCTGCCCTTATATAGTGACCCATCACAACCGAAATACTCCGCGCACCACTCGCGGAGTGATTTCCCACAATAAAGAACTTAATTTCGTTCTAATTCGCCACTCAACCGAACGAAATTACATTTCTTAATCATTCCACATCACAAATTGATTACAACTTTGGGAGGGCATACCGACAGGCAGCAGACATGTAAAGAACGGGATAAATTGTAGATAATCCCAAGAAATTACTTAATTTACTATGTTAATTTAAGTGCTAGATATTATAGCCATTTGCTATTTTACTATAAATAATTGTTAAATTTAAATAGCGTGAGCTTAGAGGCCCAGGGACTGCGAGACCTTCAATTTCTCATATAAGGCTTCTCTGATGTATAAATCCTTAGCAGTTTCGGACACCCAACGTCCATGTTTTTTGATTAACCTGTCAGGAATTCCACTCCTTGCAGCTTGGGTTGCACCCCCAGAGCGAAGGCTGTGGATACCATATCTAGTTACATCAGGTACTGTGTCTTTAATGGCCTCAAGAAATACTTCTCTCATTCTGGTATATGAGATCGGCTTGTTCGCCGATTGGAGGGTGTAACCACTTTTGTTCTTAGAGACCGAGCGAATTGATGGAAAATTTGCATAAGTTAAAGTATTTTTCCAAAATACTAACTGGGCATGCAGTCCCACCAGTTCTGCTTATAACGACCCATGTACCTTCTCTGTGTTCGTCCGTTTTGCTTTTCTCTATAAATATGGTGGCATGGGTGTTGTAAATTACAATGTCGGAATAGCGAATATATTGTAGTTCACTAAATCTGAGAAAAGCAGCATACCCGATGGTAATAAATGCCAGGGTTCTGAGATCATATACATTTGCAGTTTCCAGAGGGCGTTTCTCACAAATCTTTTGTATCATGTCCGGCGTTATAGGTTCTTTTCTATTCCGAGCTTTACCGAGGGTTCTTTTGGCTGCTTCAAGAACCGACTTGGGAAGCGAGTTATCCGTTGGTAATGGTAGTGATGCGACCCGATGCGCCCAAGCAATACTGTAGAATGCCGTAATAACCGGTGCTGGAGTGTTGGCCGTTTGCATGATGCTCAACAAGTAGAGTGCAACATGCAGTGGTTCAGCTGGAAGCGGTTGCACCGGCTGTGTTCTTGCTTCTGCCCATCTTTTCCACCTCAGGAAACCATTGATGTACTGAGAGGTTGTTGTCCCTGCTCTGTCTTGCAGAACCACGCTTGGCAGTTTGTCCAACAGATCCTTCATCAAAGGATCTTCCATATCACCCATTTCTTGCCATGGACCCTGCAAAAAAATTCGTATAGCCAGTATCATTTTTCATAAGAAAACTTTTCACTCTTCCGGGATTTCCAACCCGAGTGCAATCCCGTACATACACTGCTAACTTTTCCTCAGTCCTCAAGTATTCTCAAGGCTCTTCAGCCTTTTCAAGAAAACCTGCCAGATAAATTTCAACCGAGTATTCTCAAGGCTCTCCAGCCTATTCATTTAAAAACTGCATTCCGATATCTTCTATATATAATATAGACCGTATAATTCCAGTATTCTCAAGGCTCTGCAGCCTGTACAAAATCTTTCAGGTATTATCATGGCTCTGCAGCCGATCAATCTATACAACCTGAATTCCTTCAAATACTCTGAAAAAAAAAATAATAATTCAGTGTGCGAATGATAAACGCAGTGCCATCATGCAAAATTTTGGACTTTTCTCATTGAAAAGTGTTCGACCGCTTTTTCCGCAAAAAAATGAGTCATGTGACGCTGGAAATGTTCTGAAATCAATTACCTGAGGTATAAAAGACAAATTTTCTGGTTGAATAAGCAGAGGCCAGAAAGGTGCCGAGACCCATTTTGGAATGATCAATGTACCTGTTGCTTTGCAATGCCTCAAATGAATAATTGTCTTAGCAATGAGAGAGATTGGGGGAACCAACCAGTTATTTTCTCCAGCCCAATTTCCAGTAAATGCGTCTACACTTTCAGAGCCTGGATTCCAGAATCTGGAGTTAAAACGCAAAATTTTCTTGTTGTGATTGTCGGCAAATCTATCGATAGAATGACATCCCCAAAGTAAATTGAACCTGTTAAAAATTGTGTCTGAAACTGCCCAATCATCATTATTAACAATGCGACTTAACATGTCTGCTCGTTCGTTTTGAGAGCGTGGAATCCATTCCATTTTCAAACCAATACCGTGTTTGACACAAACAGTGTAAATTAGACGAGCAATTTCTTGTAGTTCTGGTTTTCCGCTGCCAACTTGAATAATTTTTTCAACGTTCTGGCTGTCTGTGAACCATTAAACATTACTACCTGCAAGTAAAGGTATGAAACTTTCCAAGACAATCTGAACTGCTTTCAGTTCTTTCCATGTACTACTCTTAAGTTTTTCCTCGGAATTCCATGCTCCATGTGCTACCGCTTTGTTTGCACCTATTCCTACTGTATAACCTGCTCCGCCAGCATTGCTAGCGTCGGAATATACCACTTTGTGATACATGACGTCTTGTTTCATCGGTACGGGTTCTATGTCGGAAATATTCACACCCCAAAAACTTAGTTCTTGCTTAGAATCTTGTGACAATTTTACAACACTGTGCCATGATGGTGCCGATTGAATGTCACAAAGCATGGCTCTGGTCATTAAACGTGTAATATTTCCCAATGCAGGTGTTAAGGCTATAATTTGACCCACTAAACTGGCGAGGGATTTGACCGCCAATTTCTGGTGACTTGCACCCTGAAGACATTCCGAGGTAATACGTTCTATTTTTGACTTTATTGGCCAAATAAAACCTTTTTCTGTGTCTAACTGGAAACCCAGCCATTTGCATAGTAGTTTTGGTTGACATTGTGACTTTTCTTTGTTTATAATAAATCCCGCTTCTTCCAAATCTTTGAAAATGGCTTTAGATTGAATTTGAGCTTCGACAAGAGACAAGGCCATACCCAATCCATCATCAAGATAAACCACAATTTCTTTACCTTCAGATCTCCATTTTTTAACTAATTCTCTCATTATTTTTGAAAAAATGTAAGGAGCAGATGTTAATCCAAAAGGTAGTACAAGAAACTTGTAAAATGCCTTGTTCCAGAAGAAACCAAGGTACCGAGTATGATCCTTCAACATGTCAATATGATGATATCCGCTTTTTAAGTCAAACGAGAACAAAAATTTACCTTGTTTTAAGTAGTTACGAGCAATTTTAAGGTCTTCATATTTTACCGATTGCTTCCAAACATGGCGATTGACTTCACGTAGATCGAGAATAAGTCTCTTTTTGCCATTTGTTTGCACTGAAACTGACAACGGGTTTACCACCGTGGGTTTCCCACTGCATTGCACGATGCTGCCCGCCCTCAAGAGTTGGGCTACAGTTTCTGTTACAAAGGGGGCGTGATTAAAGGATGACCGGTTATTGTGTAAAAACATGACTGGCGGCAGGGTATAAAATGGAATCGTGTACCCGTATCTTATGGTATCCGTAATAAATTCATTATTACAGTGTTCCTGCCAAAACATTAAACGTTTCTTAAGTCTCCCTTTGAACACTGTTATGTCACTGCCTTGTTCATGTTCAAAGCTTTCTTCAATTAACAAACGAACTGAATACTCATCTTTGAAAACTGCAACTTTATGTGCTTCGGGCGTCTCTGGCGGACGTGATGCAGGAGGCTGTGGCTGGTGCATGGTTCCTGGCGTTGGTGGGATGAATGAAGGGGCATTCTTTTCTCCAGTGTCCAATTGAACCACAGGCAAAGCACGTTCCGGGCCTTGACCGAGCTTGGAATCTTGCACCGGAGTCCATGGTGGGCGTGGCTTGACGGGGGCCGGTAAAAGGACCGCTGTAGGGACGAAACCGACTACTTCCCCTTGTAGATTTCTGTCTCTTCATTTTTCTGACGGCCCTTGCTTCGGCTCTGGTGATTTTCTTGTCATCGTCTGAATCAGACGCCAGGTCATTGGTCTCGTACTCCTTTACCGTTTGCCACCCGCCTTCACTGGAATCTGCGAGGCGGATTAACTTTTGTCTGGTTGACACTTGTTGTGTAGCCGTATCAATGTGCGTGCTGACCGACGCCAAATTCCCCGCTTTGCATGCCTCTGAGGCTTTCACCAAGAGTTCCAAGATGTCACGATTGAACTCAAATTGTTTCTGATTTCCTTCTCGTTTCCATTTGGTCGACGTGGTTGTCTTGATTTTCTCATTTATTGCTTGGATGGACTCCCTTTGGTTGTTGAGGAGCTCTTCTCGTAAGCGTGCACACGAGTCCTTGAATGTCCGTTGGATTTCATTTGTTGTAGTTTGAAATGCGTGCAGTATCTGTTCTGTAGATTCGGACACTTCCATGGTTGGCTAATTCTGTAAATAATAATGTTGTACGTGTAGCGCCTGTCAGTAACGCAGATGACCAATACCTGTCCCACCTGCCCTTATATAGTGACCCATCACAACCGAAATACTCCGCGCACCACTCGCGGAGTGATTTCCCACAATAAAGAACTTAATTTCGTTCTAATTCGCCACTCAACCGAACGAAATTACATTGTTTGCCATGCAGTATAGCCATAAAATAAGCTTAAATGGACGGTGGCTTTGCACAATTTAATGAAAGCACGGACACAATTTTTTATTGTTTTCTTGGAATGTAGATGAGGTACTCAACTGACTGAGCTGACATACGTATCCACGTTGGTTTTTATCACACACATCCTCAATCACGCATGGAAAAAAGCACAGTTTGTAACAGTTTTCCAATCCCATATTATAGAGGTTTCGCACCGTCACGAATACCGATACGGATACGTCATGACTTTATGCGCTGCGCGTGACGCGTAACCAAAGTACACATGTTTTCATACGTGTTTACTACAGTTATCGGCCTTCATACGCGTAGCATAAAAACGGATACCGGTTATGTAGATTTTTCGCTTTATCTGTGATGGATTAATAAGTTGTATGCATTTTGTTTCTTTTTGATGTATAATCCGTGAATATAGATCAAATTTAATGTGTGATGCCCACGTGAAAGCGAGGAAAATCTGTTGAAAACAAAGCCAAGCGCAGAACAGATTTAGCAGAAATGTACACGTACATTCACACAGTGCGAAACCCTGTTCAGTGTGCGCATTGACGTGAACGGTTACCGTTATCATATCCGTATTCGTAACCGTATTCGTCACCTTGCGAAACCTCTCTAATCTGTTCTAAACTGACACGCATTTGTAAACTCCTTGTTGTTCAGGAGAAAGAGGTGAAACGACAAAGGCTGAGAGCTCACGAGGAGATGGAGAAAGAGCTTGAGACTCTGAAACCGGAGGGCAGAGAGGAACAACACGAGGTAACAGACAACACCAGCAGGTACTTGGCACTGGTGCTCCCAGCCAGTCACAGTGAAGGTAGGGCTGGTACTGCTGCACGTCCCGTTTTTTTCTTCTATTAGGGCTGCCCTACAATGTAAGATTGCAGTATTAGGTAAGGTTGTTTTTTGCCCTTACCCGACGTATTTATTAACACTATACTCAGTGCTTTCCCGAGACACTATGAAAAACTTCATAGCGTGCTCGGGTGGGACTCGAACCCACGACCTCCTGCATACAAGGCAGACGTCTTAACCACTCGACCATCGAGCTAGCCGGTGTTGAATGGCCGGTTCGAATCATTTCGCAACGGGGATTGCAATTAGTCAGAATTTGATTTAGACTTGTGTCGGGGAAATTGAATGTTAAGTAAGGTTGTTTTTTTGCCCTTACCCAACGTATTTATTAACACTGTATACTCAGTGCTTTCCCGAGACACAATGAAAAACTTCATAGCGTGCTCGGGTGGGACTCGAACCCACGACCTCCTGCATACAAGGCAGACATCTTAACCACTCGACCACCGAGCTAGCCGGTGTTGAATGGCCGGTTCGAATCATTTCGCAACGGGGATTGCAATTAGTCAGAATTTGATTTAGACTTGCGTCGGGGAAATTGAATGTTAAGTAAGGTTGTTTTTTGCCCTTACCCGACGTATTTATTAACACTGTATACTCAGTGCTGTATACTCAGTATTAGTAAAGATATGAAAATGAGAAAAATGGCAGTAAAATTTATTTCACAGCACACTCCATTTTTTCCCATCATACAGTGCTGGGTATATTTGGTATTTTAATCTACACAAGTAAAAGTACCATTGAAGTTAATCCTTAATTACCACCGGATTATGATCATAAGGCAGATACTGCAGTTTTTCCCCGTACCTCATCAAATTGCAAAAAGTGGATGCATTGAAAAACTCTGCACAGTATCTCCAAACCATTATTTAACATGATATTTTCAACAAGAAAGATAGGGGATGTCGTAATAATCCCATATTGTGTACATGTATTATACACGAAACCAATAGATAGCACTTAATCCCAAATTTGTTTGCTTTATAAAAGTGGGTTTTCAGTCAGTCTTATGTGATGTTGTTTTACAATTGACTGGTGTTCTTCTACAATGTACATGTACATTGTATTCTTGCTAAAAACACAAGTTGACATACAATTTTGACTATTAACCCATTTTTATAAAGCAAACAAATTTTTGATGAAGCAAATTTTTCTGCTAAACAGCTTTATCAAATTGGCCCCCTGGTCCTGTCCCCTTCAGACATACAGTGATGATTAGAGGTAGCTTTGCAGGAACCCTCGAGCGTGTTCGAGGGTTTAGAGGCGACCGCTAAACGCTCGTCCGCCCTCGACTGCCCTCGCGCGCGCTCGGCCGCCCTCGCGCGCGCTTGGCCGCCCTCGTAATTCCGCATATTGTTTGCGATATCTTTCGAGGGCTTGCGGGTGTGCATTGACCCGTGTTGAGAGCTCAATTACGCCATCTACACGTACACTTGACTTGTACTCGGCACCATAATAAAATAATGTACATAGTGCTGCATAGTGGATGAGGTTTGTGGGTTGTACAATGTACATGACCACAGTACGTGACCGAATAAGTGATTATTTTTAGGGATTATTTACTACGTTTCTTCGAAACTGGAGATACAAGATTTCTCTGCATGCCGTGTCTTGAATTGATTGAGTTCTTTTATTTATTATGGACTTTTAAAATAAGCTGGCAGGGTTAAAGCACTGAATTGATACTCTGGAACAGCGCATCTTGATCAACTTTTCTCACTCATATCATGATTGTTAACTCTGCTTTCAGGTGTGTCACTCGACCAAGAGCCAGTAGACCCTGTGTTTCAAACTCAGCCAGCAGAACCTAACACTCCCACGGATGGAGGTACAACGAACAACACTCGGAGAACACAGCAAAGTAAGATTTATATTGTTTTCAAGGGTTGTAATAACTTCAGTGAGGGTCAGTGAATTGAGTCAAATCTGACTTGCATCACAACTGTTAACAGCATGCATTCTGTCACATGATTTGAAAACTGTTACAAACGTTATCTCCATGTGTGATTAAGGACATGTATGATAACAACCAACCTGTGTGAAAGTCAGCTCAGTAACTCAACTACATGTACATTCTATATAAAAAGAAACTGTCCGTGCTTTCAGGAAATTGTGTGAAGCCAGGCTGGTTCTGTTGTTATACTGCATGGAGAACGGAGCCATAATACCATGTTTGTCAAGGGCCTAGTTTTGTTCATGTGAGGGCGTCCTTGTAAAGAATGAGTGCACACACACACGTTTGTATTAAACATCCGCAATCATGGACGTCCCATTGTTCCTCTTTTGTCTGGACAAATCCTCCAATTTGCACGGGGTTTGGAATCGGGGACCTGAAGTGAAACAGGGACCTACATGTATTGTCCCTCTTTTGTTCTGTCCTTCTTCCCGTCCCCGATTTGAATGGGAAAACAAACGCACACACACATATATTCATCTTCAGTTAGCATTTCTTATAAAAAGATATCATCTCGGGCGGAATCATTTCAAAGGACAGTTGGAACATCTTACATTTGCATGAGGTTTTTCTAATCAAATGGTTGATTAAGATTTTGGAACATTGGAAATCCTAAATATGGGCTTTAAAATACAGAGATGTCAGTCTTATCCGGCTTTTTCTTATTTTTGGAAAAAGAAATCCGGTAAAGCCTCTTTTTCCAGGCCGGAAAAGTAAACGGCCGGAAATATAAGCTAGGAGAATATATTTTCAACTCTTCAAGTCCAAAAAAGGTGGAAAATTGTCTCACTTTAATACTGATCAACGATGTCTGGATATGCCATGTTTGTTATGTATGTACAGCCTATGTACATGATTTGCACACATGCAGTATGTCTGTATCCCGGCCATAATCATTCACGGCTAAAGTATCACGAAACCAGACTATCGATCAGAAGTACTGTATCCAGACAGCAGTGGTTAGATGACATACATACTGACATACATGTATCCATTGCATTGCACTTATACTGTCAATGTACATACTGTACAGTAAACTGTGCAGGCGAGTCCATGTGCACACATACATGCAGTTATGATAGTGGATTTTTTCCGGCCCTGAAGGTAAGAGCCACTGGCATCCCTGAAAATACTGGTTAGGACATTAAAAGACTAACAATTTCCACAAAATTCAGTGAGTGTTGGCAGCTCTAAAATTATGGCAAACGGCTTTCTTTTTTTTTTCGGGGGAGTTGTAGTTTACAAGAATTTTAATTTTATCTCTCCTCTTTGAGGCTCTAAGGTTGAAAAGGGTGACAGTACAGAAAGGAGCAGTCAGGTTGACAGTGCCAGGAAGGCAAAGCATGCTGGGAAACGGAAAGGAAGGGGCAAAGATCAAGATGGCACAACACAGGAAGGCAGTGATTTTATCAAGAGAAATATTGATGTGAGTTTTGGTTTCACAGTTGTCTTCATTTTCCGCCCATGAGTGCTTTTCCATTTTACAAGTTTCCAGAATTTTATTTTGAGCATTTTTTAAAGCGTTATTTTGTGAAAGTTCAAACTGCACAGAGAATCTGTTAATCTGTGTATGAGCTGCAGACAAATGTAAAATGGGTCCAAAGATTTTGATTTCATTATTATTTTCAGACCTTTGCTTGTGATAAACTGCATACCCAGTCTGTACTGATTTAAATCTAGTTATTTCCAATTCTGACGGTAAGAACCAATGTTGTGCTAATACTTCATGCACACAATGTAAGTTGTATTAGAGCATAGAGAATCGGATATCATTCAAAGCTTAAAGATAGTATACATGATTGGTAAACTGTTACAAATAGTTTTATCCCCCTGTGTGATTGAAGATATGCATTATTAAAACCAACCTGAGCAAAAACCAGCTCCGTACTTCGTCTAACTTTTGAGAAAACAGTCAAAAAAGGGTTTGCAGTCATTTCGCCCCAAAACCACTTCGCCCTGAACCATTTCGCCCTGAACCACGGCCTGTGCACGAAGTGGTTTTGGGGCTAAGTGGCATTTGGGCGATGTAGTGTTTGGACGAAGTAATTTGGGGCGAAATGGCACTCGGGCGAAGTGGTTTGGGGCGAAATGGCACTTGGGCGAAATTGTTTTGGGGCGAATTTAATTTTCGTCTCATGAGACCAAAACTAATTGTTTTACTCATTTATCAAAGACTATAGCACTTTAGACAAAACCATTTCAGGGGAAGTTTTCTACGGTCATCATGTTTATATTGTGTAAGTTAGGTGTGAATCTGTGAACATTTCTGATTTTCGAGATTACCAATGATGTATACTGTGAAGGGGGCTGTCCAAATCACAAAATTTTTTGGCACATCCCCCTTTTTCCCATGTTGCGATTATGTCATATTTTTCTCATTACCATATCTCAATCTGTATATGGGTCTAATTTCCACAGTAAAGAGGGCATTTTGGCAACACGGACAATACCAGAAAATACCATTGTCTGGTCTCAAAATAAAATAAATAAGTTTAAGTTGTTGTGAAGAGATAACTTAGGCCGAAAAAAGGGTTACAAAAACTGTGACAATATGCCTTTCTAAAAACCCTGTGTACAAATTTTCAATATACGCTCGTAACCGGGACGGACACCTGTGTTACATTTTAAGCCGTCCCGGTTACGAGCGTTCCGGTATATTGGAAATTTGTACACAGAGTTTTTAGAAAGACATATTGTCACAGTTTTTGTAACCCTTTTTGGGCCTAAGTTATCTCGTCAGAACAACTGAAACTTAATTCCTTTATTTTGAGACCAGACAAAGGTATTTTCTGGAAAATATGGTCTGTGTTGCCAAAATGCCCCCTTTACCGTGGAAAGACTCATATTTTTAAGGATAACATGAAAAACCACCAATGTTTTGTAAACGTTTGTAAAATGTATCCGGTTACAATACATAAAGCAGTGTAGTGATTACACCAACATCCTTTTTGCTTCCACAATCCACATCTAAATCGGAGATTGCAAATTTCCTATTTTCTTCCCATGGATAGTGTTTTGTGGAGGTATTTTAATGATTGTTAGGTGAGAACCAAATAAATTTTCTGGAAAAATTTGGACAACTCCTTTCAAAAGCTTAAAGATAGTACATGATTGGTAAACTGTTACAAATAGTTTTATCCCCCTGTGAGATAGAAGATATGCATGATTAAAACCAACCTGAGCAAAAACCAGCTCCGTACTTTGTCTAACTTTTGAGAAAACAGTCAAAAAAAGGTTTGCAACCATTTCGCCCAAATGCCACTTCGCCCCAAAACCACTTCGTGCACAGGCCGTGGTTCAGGGTGAATTGAATTTTCAACTCATGAGACGAAAACTAATTGTTTTACTCATTTCTCAAAGACTATAGCACTTCAGACAAAACCATTTCAGGGGAAGTTTTCTACGGTCATCATGTTTATATTGTGTAAGTTAGACGTAATTCTGTGAACATTTCTGATTTTTGAGATACCAATCATGTATACTGCCTTTAAAGTTTGCAATATGAATATACTACATGTACTTTTCAAAACATTTTGAAAACGGCCTTGGTTTTCAAAACACAAGTGCAGCATGGCAACAGTTTGGACATGACAGCTTTTGTTTTCAGTGCTACATTGTGAGTTTCTCGCTCTAAGCTTTGTAGTGCCTTGTGAAGGCTTGGCTACAATGTTTTAATTGTCAACTTGTTTCAGTTGGTCAGTGATGCAGGCAATGTGATTGCCATGACTGATGATGAGAAGAAACGTCTTGAAGAGTTACTGCAAGATGTGGAAATGCTGGTGGAGGACCAAGACAAGGTAAGTGTGAGATCAAACAGTACATCATTTGCAATGACCCCAATTCTTTTTGCATAAGTTGACAAGAAAAACCTTACTAAAAGAGTTAATAACAATTGTACCATTTGATTCATTAACGAAAAGAGAAGTCCCTCTGCCACCACAACACTAGTGGATGCACCCAGTCGCGCATTACGTACGCACTGTGGACGTTTCTTTGTATTCTTGCACTTAAGAGAATTGGTCGGAAAATGGTTGTTTTCTGAAAATTCTTCCCTCATCCACCCCAATTCCCTCATCCACCCCAATCCATGTTTCTAAACTTTACTCCTGAACCCTAACTTTTTTTTAAACCCTCCACCCCCACCCTAACCCCTTTTCCCAAGTTTGGACAACATGACTGTGGACTTGAGCGAACGAGTGCAAGTCCACAATCCGTCACTTTTCCCCGCAAATTGTGGACTTGAATGGGTTTCGAGTCCACAGTGCGAACGCAATGCCCGTACACTACACAACATTATATAAAACCCAAATAAATCCCCGTCATCTGATTGGTGCGTTGTCGGTCACATTTCAATGAATTATTCGGTATAACCCACACTCTAGGGACGCGTTTGTTTCATGACAGATCCGAATCCAAATCCTAGTTGTTTTACCGCGCAGAAACAAACAAAACTGCTCTCAACGTGAATTGCAATTTATTTACCAAATTTGTCAAATTTCTGTTCCAAATTTCCGGCCCACTATGACATTCATCGTAAATAAACAAGCAACCGAAATTTGCATCGCGTGTATCGTGTGTTGCCTCTGAAAACTGAAACGACACCGTTTTACTCATTTGTTCTAAAACTCATGGACATTTGTCCACATTTCTATCAAATTAATTCACCTCGGCAGTCATTATTACTATCCCTATCTTTATCCGGTCATTATCCCTAAAAAAAAAAAATCACTACATGTATTCAAACTTTTCCTTTTTCGACTGCTTTTCCAGTCAGATGGCATGCAAGGTGTAACCACCTTGCAGTTATCAGCCGGCGTTGGGTACATTCCTGATTCAGCAGACCAACAGGCTCTTCAAGACATTGATGCCAAACTCAAGGCTCTACTCCCGCCTGAAGACTTTGATCGTATCAGCACTACGCCGTCACAGGTCCGAAATAAACGCTATGTTATAGATGTAAAAACTTGGCAACTGATTTGCTAACCAAATTATTAGAATTGAAGAGTTTCATCGCCCAAAATGTAATAAATGCCATATCCAAAAAAGTTTAGATACATGTAATGGTGTCAGTACATTCTCGATTGGTGGTCCAATACATTCGCTCAAAGAGATTATTGGCAAACTGTGTTATATTCTGAAAAATCTGTTTTACTTATTGGAATTTGCCATTCAGTGTAGTGCTTAGGGGCCGTCCATAAAGGTCATGTACGCACGAAACGCTGACTTTTTAGACCCTCCCTCTCCCCCCGTATGCATTTTTTGCAAAATTTGTGACGTCATCCATTGACGTTAACATTGGCGTACGCATTGGCTCTGACGCCCCCTCCCCCTCCGTGCGTACATGTACGTACTTTATGGATGGCCCCTTAGTCGTAATATAAAATGGCAGTTTTTTTTCAAATACCAAAAAATGGATATACAGCGTTTTGCAATAAAACTCTTCAGTTATGCAATGTCGGTTGGCTTTGAGGGTGATATGAGATAATACAGATTGGGCGAAAGACAAGTCTGGTATTTTCATGACGAGTGCAGTATATTCTCATAATTATTACCCCGAAAGACATTCAATATTATTCCTATAGAAAATGAAGCATACTTTTTGTGTTGTAAGATTTCTGCAAGATTTGTCTTTGTTTGGTGCTCCTTTTCGTGCTCCTAGTTTGGATGCACTTCGTATTGGAGCTTTCTACTGCACAGTATCACAAATGTGTCGTATCCATAAAAACTTCATGGCTGATTTTGGATGATAAAAAGCACCCTATTATAAGGATTCGTGGTTTAATAGGGCGACACATAATGCGAAAAAAAGCTATATTAGGGCGACACACTCTATTAGGGCGACACATAACTGTCGCCCAATTATTTATTTTTTCAAAAACCATCTTTATTAGGTCAAAAACCATTTTTATTAGGTTCTTAACCATTCTTTCTAGGTCACGAACCATTTTTGTCTAGGTCGCAAACCATTTTTTTGCAGCTTTAGGTACAGAAAGTTGGTGTCAATTTGAGTGATTCTTGCCGAAATTTCGGTAGTCTCTGGGGAAAGGTTTTCCATAGTGTCGCCCTATTGCGGCATCCAGGAAAATTATTATTATTATTTATTTAGCCATTCATACACAAAATAGGCAAGGAGCAACAAAAATAATTACTGTGGTCCAAGGACCTGCTGCCCCACAAATAGATAAATAAACTGTTCTGTATAGAAATATTTGAACTAAAATACAGTTTGAAGATACGAAATATGATAAAAAATGTATACAAGGTGAAAAAGATGTTTCAAAAACAATCCAAGACGTTTTTGTCTTTTTATGAGTCCTATAGTACTCAAACATTCCAGCTAAACTTATGAGATTAATCAATAACCTCAATTTTTTGTAACAAAATGTAGGCTAAATAGTCAGCTAAATACAATTTTGTGCAAAATCAGATGTGACATTCAGTGTTTTTCCCCAAGAGATTTTTGTGAACCACACAAACTTTAAAAGTAAAATCCTCCAAATTCAGATTTAATACAAAGGATTGTCTAAGTTATGGTAAACTCTTGTTATAATGCCCTGTGATATCAAGCTCTTCCTGATGCGAAGCTCCTTTTTTAAAGTCCCAGCTGTACTTTACTCACTGTATATGCATTGTATTACGCTCTTCAGGATATAAGGCTTTCATTAGTTTGAAAAGCTTTATAAGCTAATTTCAAATTCAACAAGAAACTTGGCTCATCTTACACTTTTAGTCGACTGAAAGCAGCTGGTGGGAAGCGGATCCCGGAGAGAAGGTCCTAAAGGATGCCAAGACCGACAGAATGCAGCAGAAGAGGCTTAGACGGATCGAAGATGAACTGGAATACCTGGAGGACCGAGTGGAAACAGAGGCATGCAAGTCATGTTATCAGAGACTGTTTTAATTCAAAATCATACTTTTTTTTGGCATTATTATTGGACAAAGAGGAAGAAATATGACCAACGGGAAAAACATACAAAATTCACGAAAAATGGCAATTGTAGCGATGTCTTGTACGTGTATATGGACACTGCCATTTTGTCTCGGAACGTGGCAAAGAATGACATTTCGTGTACAACTTTTTCAAGAATGAAAGAACGAGTTGTACGCACAAACGTCATTCTTTGCCAAGTATTCTGTTCAGTTGATATTGGTTGGAATTGGTGTGTAGTCAGTTTCCACTTCATTAGTTCACCATTAACCCCTAGCCATGCTGAAGTGTGCATTCACAAAATTGACCCTGTATAATTAGAGTTTTAAAAGTTTGGTTCCATGGGTGGTCCGAACAGTTGGGGAGTAATCCTCGCTGTGTGACACTCACGGGCTTATGACTTTTATTTAGCACCCTGCCTTGGGCAAAGATGTACATGTATGATCCATTTTAGTATGATGACAGTATGGGCATATGTATGTCGTTAACCAGAGGAGGCGGGCTCAGGAGCTCATAGATCATATCTGAAAGCCGATTGCTTTTCTGTTTCAGATTTGCAAATCACCACGCCTATCACTAGACAATTTGTCCGACCTGTTGGAGCAGTGTTCAGAGCTTAGCTCCAGGGCGGCCACAGAGGCAGATTCCATCCTCCAGTTGTCACCCAGATCAGGGCGCCCTCTATCAACTGTCAACGAGAATGGCCACGAAACGCAGGTGGGTTTTTCCACTGTAAAGGGGTACATTTGGCAAACGAGACCGTATTTTATCAGATACCTTTAGCTAAAAAAAAATAAAACAATAACTTTGTGTTCTGAGGAAATAATCTAAAGGGTTTTTAATAAAATAGCCTGAAACCTCCCACGCAACATCCAACAAACAAACTTATCGGCCCTTACGATTTTTCTATCATCCCAAGTTTGGTTGTTTCATTTCAATGGTGATCAGGCACCATACCAGATGTTGCGTTCGTTAACATGTAACAAAGGCAAACACTTTGCAACATTTTGTTTGTTCAGGTTACATATGTGATATGATAAATCTGTACCATTTGTTTACTATAACATAAACTTTCATTTGCTTAACTATAACATCTTTAACATACATGTACATGTACGTCATGCTTAACTTCAGTTAAGCATGAGGGGCCCAAAATTTAAATGCACAATATGCTGCAGATTGGAAAAAGTGTCAAAACAAACTTTCTTTTTTCTCTTTTTTGTCATCTTCAGGAACTGACACCCAGACTCCCCAGTGATGTCCTACAGAGGTTGCTAGCCGAGGCGAGGGAATCCTGCCTATCGGATTCCTCACTGAGCACCCTCACAGCAGTCAGCTCACTTGACACACAACAGATGTCCACTGCACGGTCAGATGGAAGTAGTGTACTATCCTGTAAGCCAAAGCACAACTTTCCCAACTCTATATGGTACACTCCCAGAGTGGCATTAGTGGAACTCGGTCAAACAGTTGCAGTAATGTTTGTAGAGTGCTCGTGTAATTTAAAGCCTGTTTACAGGATTTACAATGTCCCCAAATTGTATTCAAACACTTGACCAGGAAAAACCTTACTGAAATGGAAGATAGTGGTTCGAACTGCAGTGATTCTGCTTGAGATGATATCTGTTATATAAAGCCTAGCATACATCGACCTTGCAACTGGAAGCAACTCAACTGATAAGTTGCTGCCAATGTGTGCGTAGCGCGCACATTGACAGGAACTGATTAGTTGCGCAACTAGCGGCATCAGGAAGCATCCAGCCATGTCTACATTACCAGAGCGCGCATATCGACACAGCATATCCTAATAAGCCTAGAGTACATTGACCTTGCAACTGGAAACAACTGTTGCTTGCAGTTGCTGTCAATGTGCGCGCATGTTGATTAGATGCACGCGTGCAACTGACGGCAACTTGTTACAAGTACATGTACGCGTACATCAACGTTTTTAAACAACTGATCAGTTTGCTCCCAGTTGCCGCGAGTTACTTCTGGAGTTGCTTCTTGCGAGTTGCTGTCGATGCGCGCGCATGTGATTAGATGCACGCGTGCAACTGACAGCAACTTGTTACAAGTTTGCGTACATCAACCTTTTTAAACAACTGCTCAGTTTGCTCCCAGTTGCCGTGAGTTGCTTCTAGTTGTCGGAAATGCCAGTTGCCACTAGTTGCTTCCAGTTGCAAGGCTGATGTACGCTAGGCTTAACAAAACAAGAAGTGAACATGATTTTGTACAAATGCGCGTGCACACATGCATTTTTAAAAAAGGTCACCCTCATGTGAAAGCAGTGTTTTAGCCAGGAATTGAGAAAGTGGGAGTGCAAATTGAAAAAGTGGGAGTGCAACTTTGTAAAGTAAAAAAAAATGTGTCCGAAGCAGCGCGAAGTCACTGCCGGAGTCCAGCGCCCGCTTAAGGGTCCTGGAAGCTCTGGCTATTGTAGATGACAGGGTTCTCCCCAAGTTGATTGAAAATGTGTGGGGGCCCAATTCTGTAACGACTCGATAACCTGCGAAGCCACGGCGTGGTGTCCGGGGCCCACTTAAGGGCCCCGGGAAAATTTGTGACTTTACAACAAGTTTTCTAGTGCATTTAGTCTGGGGTCTTGAACTAAGCTACATGTAAACAATTTTGTTTTAAACAAAAACTTTAAAAGACTAGGACTAATACATGTAATAAAGCATTGGTGAGTGCAGATTTGATGGAAAAACTCGAAAATTTTGAGTGAAATTTTTTAATATTTTGTGTGGAAACACTTCCTAAAAAAATTTCAGTCTGCCTCATGTTTTGCACACAAGGTTTGAAGCCATGATCAACTACATGAACGTACATGTACTAAATTCCTTTCCATACCGCACATTATCCATGGGAGTTGACGATATTTTCCATAAAAATGTAGATCAAGCTGGTTGCTGCGATGCACGAAAAAAACGATCACAAAAATTACGACCGACAACCCAGCTATGTCATGTATGTGCAGGGGATTTCTCATGCAGGGGATTTCTCATGCAGGGGATTTCCCTTTCAGAGTAAGAGGCCAACTCGTGTTGTAAAACGCATGCTGATTGGCTGATAAAAATAGTATGACCTGTTGGTAGTAAATTCTGGCCAATGATGTTCAAGTTAACAAAACAGTGATCAGCATGAGTTGGACTGGTTACCGCCCCACTAAAGCCAAGAATCTTATGGTCCGGAAACCAGACTAGGCACGTTCTGGCGCCAGGAGGACCAGCTGGGCCGTCTGTACCGTATCGAGAGCTGTTTTTGGTCGGCCGTACCGTACGTGCAAATCAGAATGAATTATTGTTTGCCATGAATTCTCTGTGGTTCTTTTTTCACTAGAGAAAATTTATGTATGGTAAATTTATTAACTACTAAAGATAGTTTCAATTAATCAGCTTTACGATGGTACCAATTTTACATGTACAACTTTTCCATCCTCGATATCGAAACACTTAATGCTTCTTGTGAGAGAATTATCCGCGCGTGGTTGACATCCCTCAGAGTTTACGCACGGCTTTGACCAAGTCGTGCTGAAAAATTTTGCCCGTGATTTCATCACAACCGGCCGTGCTAACACGGCTTGCACGGCTCGCTAGCTAACACGCTGTGTGAAAGAAACTAGGCCCCTGACTTTCCTGGTATTATGGCTCTGTTGTCCGTGCAGTGTAGCCACGGAACCAACCTAAATACGATGGCCGCTTCGCACAATTTGTTCAAAGTATGGTCATTATTGTTTTCTCAGAACAGAACATAGATAAGCTAGGTACTGAGCTTACTTATACCCAGGTTGGTTTTTATCATGCACATCCTTAATTACAAGTGGAGATAATGCCGTTTTTAGTAGTTTTCCAATGATGTATTTCTGACTTTAACATAATTATGTGATTCAACCTGTTGTGTATAAATCCATGAAACCATGTCCAGTTGTTTTCCAAAATTTAAAAGTTGCTTAAACTGGTTAAAACCTGCCATTTTATAAGTTAAATATTTGTATTTGTTTTATTTTACCAGTTGGCGTCATGTCCAAAAGTACCATCAAGGAGCTCCTGAGGAATCCACGGGCCACCTCCAACATCGTTGCGACAACAGCAACGATCATGGATGTAGCTGGTAGGAATGAAAATGGACTCGAGGAAGAGGATGAAATTACTTATGATTCAAGAGGGGTCATGGAAAATGGATGTAGCAGTGTTGACCTCGGTTTGTCGCAAGAGGCAAACGAGGATGAGATGCCCACTGAAAAAAGTCCAGATGGTGGTGCTGGTAATGGTCGGGCATTATCGAGAGAAAGTCTGAATGCCGTATCGAGTCAAACTTGGCAGCCATACCGTGCTATTGCATCAAAGAATGGTGTATCTGCTGAGCAGTCAAACATGTTGAGGAGTTTTGGCGATTTCCAAGCTTCTCCTGAATGTCTCAAATCACCCAAGACAATACCCTCGATGAGCCAAAATAGCAGCATTAGTAGTGATTGGAGCGTGACGCCACCACCAAACAAGCCAAAGATCTCAGTAAGGTCCCCTGTGCCTTCTGCTTCCCCCAAAACAGCTTCAACTTTCAAGTCTAAGCCAAATCTATCAGTATCTTCAGAATCTTTCAAAAGTTCAAATGACCGTCCATCTTCTAGACTAACCGCCAAGACCCACAGATCTAAGAAGGCTACACCACCAGTTCGGTTAAATCAAGAAACAAGAGAAACACCCCCTTCTCCCCAGTCTCACACCACCTCGAGAGCATCCACCAACACATTGGTTTCATCGTCAGATTTTGAGTATGAGGAAGATGAGGAAATAACGGGGCAGCTTCTCTCTAATTCCCAAAGTGCAGAGGTTGTGGTTCAGAGGTCAAGGGTCGACAGGGCATGTGATAAATCAAATATGGCAACGAGGAGTATTGAGCAGAATGTTGTAACAAGCATAACACGGTTTGAAGAGCATGGAACTGAAAAAGAGAGATTCAGTCCACCACTTATTTGATACTTCCTCCGCCAAAATAATAAATCCTGGGGTCAATGTAACATAGAAATATTTGCGACATGTCATTCATTTGAATAACTTGTGACTTAAATTAAGACTCGGAGACTTGTGAGGACTTGTGATGGACTCGACTACAACCCTGTACCAGCAACTATTTGCCGTGACGCCTTCACAGACAGCATCAAAGCATAATCGGGCCATTTTTATACCGGTACAAGCCAAGATTTATTCATATTGTTTGCAGGAGAATAATTTGTATACATGTACACGTTTCAGTGGGCCCTTCGTTTTTGATGCACATGCACTGGACCGTCATAAGACCAGTTACGCTGTACCATGTGCAGTATATTTTATGCAACAATAATTATGCAATGGCCGTACGTAGGCTATACATTTCTAAAAATCAATCCCATTGATATCTTGAAACTATACGTGGCATTAATTAACTGTTTTGTAAAACCGAGTTTTGAATAGTTGACTTTGTAACATAAATCTAGTTCGGTTCTTTCACTCTGTCAGGCTTCTCTGTAGAGAACACGATTTGCCCTCAATAAGAACTGCGGCATTGGTATAGTGCTCTTACATGAGGCATCACAGCACTTTACATCTATTATACTCCACCTAAACACCGAGGTGGGCTGCGCATTTGGCGGCCACACCGGAAACACCAGGGAGATTCCCCTTTGTCTTTATGAACGGATTCCTCCGGGATCTTTTAAGTGCGTTACACAATGAACTGGACCTACGGCTTTACATCCCATTCGAAGGATGGAGCAAATGCGATTAAACACCTAATTGCTCATCAAAGGTGCAAGTACTATGGATGAACTTCATACCTACACATGAACAACCTCAGGTTTGCCAACCAAAGGTTGCAGGTCCATGATCCAAACCGCTCATGCTCCACAGTACTCCCTAAACACTCATGCTTAAAATACTTGTACATATAATATACTTTTTAAAAAACCACCTTGCATTTGCTAAACCATAAAATGTACGTTCCAGTCTAAATTAGGGAAACTTTACAGATTTTGTCTATTCAGTCACACTCTTTGTTAGTCTTTTCAATGCACAATAATTTCACCCTGTGCCTAAACAACATTTATGCTGTGCGAATGGTTTTTCAGTTGAGTCGTTGAATACGTTTGAAATAAAGTTTGTATAAGTCTTTCGAAATGTTATCCTCGATTGATATATGTCCTTCCGTGTCCGTAATGAAAATCGACGTTTCTCGGTTACAAAATAAACACCCGCATTTTAACCGTGAATTTCTCGGTTAAATATCGTGTTAAAAGGCTGCTGTAAATTGCTCACAATTTAACCGAGTTGTTCTCGGTGCTTTCTCGGTTAAAACCTGTGTAAAAAACTTTCATCGTAGTTTAACCGAGTCGGGTTTCCTCATTAACTTTGCGGTGAGTTAATTCAATCGTAATAACGCCCGTTATAGTCTTATTTGAGGTTTCGTGGTTAGTAATCAAATGATTGACAGGCACCGTTATTATGCCTACCTTGCAGGATTTAGACCAAGAAGAGTGCAACTCTATGGTGAACAGAGATCGACGCAACGGTACGGGCGATGGAAGGATTGAAAGGAGACGATCCGATGTGTGGTTTGCAGCACTCGTGAAATTCGTTTGGGGCCGGCCGGCTATGGCCAAGTGAACTGCTGCGCAGTGTGCATGTGCTGCAGCGCTCGGTAGATACTTCTAGATATGTGGCCGCTCGCATCGTTTGCACATGTTCCGATCCCTTCCTTCATGGTTTGCATGGACTTGTTTGCACTTGCAGCGCGGGGGGGGGAATCGCCTTCAGCGCTAGCGAATCGTTATAGTCTGTGAACACCCTTTTTCATGTACATGCCTCGAAATAGCAACAACACACAATAATTTCAAACTAATTGTGTCATTAGATGTGCATAATTTCAAAATAATGAAAACAACACCGTTTCTGGATCAAAGGTTTTGTCTCACGTGAATTTCCGACCAAGCTTTTTCTGCGCACATTTTTCTTTCCGTATGCATATAACGGTCAGGGCGCTCTATGCCAGCCGGCAAGTAGACTGGTTCCCGTCCACATATTCCACACAGGAGAATATATGGACAGGTAAAGGTAGTCTGGTACCCGGACCAAAAATTCTTTGACTAGGCTGAATTTAAGGTCCGGCAGCCGCCAATTTCGCCATTTTGAAACAGGAGGAATTCCTCCTTTTTCCGAAGGTTCCCGAAGTTACCCGAATGCACGTCCGGTCGTCCGGACGTTACCGTTAATCGTCGGGTACAATTCGTCATTGTTTCGAGAATTTGAATTTACGTCGCGTGCACGTACGTACGCGTGCCGCTGCGTGTGTATTTATGGTGATGCCACGGATTTAAAACTAGAACTACTAGTCTGGGAGCCCAGACCGATTTGTTCATCATCACGAGTACAAAAGGTCTGAGGCGTGGAATCAATATGTGGGGCAAGTGTGACCTCCGAATGGCATTTCTTAAGTTGCAGATCCTGTACCTAAGGGAGGGGGGAGGCCCCCTTTTGACCCCAAAATCACTTTTATAAACATTTTCGAGTACATCGATTAAACCTTTACCAAACTATCCTCTGGTGAACCCTAATCAATGATCGGCATTTCTTAAGTTGCAAATCCTGTACTTAGTATGCTTAAGAAAGCCCTTAATTAGCAGTAATTAGCGATTTAATTATCATATCGAGTACATCAACCAAACCAACGGTAATAATTTCTCTGGGGTTTCCTTAGTAATGAATGACCTTTCTTAAGTGTCAAATCCTGTACCAAATCCCCTTAAGAAAAGGTCAAAGGTCATTCATTAGCAGTACACACAACAGCCGTCGGCAAAAGGCCCATTTGTTTTGAACGGCTAGCGCTTTTAGCAAACGGCTGTTTTGTGTTTCATCCGCGGTTTAATCTCCTCTCCTTTAGCGAAGTTCTCTGACACTGGGGTGGTTGAAATAATTCTGTAGAGTACACTGGCCAAAGAAAGACGTTCTTAGTTCAACTTCTGTAGCGAATTCAATCGAGAAAATGTCAGTAGGCCTACCAGGTGAGACTATGGACAACGCAAGCAGTCAAAGCAAATTTTCCGCCACGGATTCTGTATAGACACGTTGCATTCATGGGACGTTACTAGTTCCTAAATTATAGTTTGAGTGTATTCATAAGTGACCGTCCAGGTATTCCACCCATCAGCGTAGCCAGTAGCCACATGTGGTGGTGGTGGTGGCGTGGTGCTCAATTTTTTCGTTACCATTCTGAAATTTCGCGCTCTCAATCCGTATAGGCCTATGTCGTTCAAAAAGACATTCTGTAAATTATTATCTGGTTCCATGAACAATGATTGCACCAAAAAATTGTTTGCTACCACATCTAAATTGGAGATTGGAATTGTTTTATTCCCATGGATAGAGTATTTTTGGGAAAATAGTATTTTGGGTAGTCCACACTGGGTATGGAACGGATCCGCACGGTACGCGCAGTATGTCAGGCGACGCATGGTAAATTTCAAGTCCATGTGCATTAATGATTAACGAAAAGCCGATCCTTTTTTTCGCTAGCGTTTTTGACGTATGTTCTGCATGGCTAAAAAAACTCTTGACGTGATCGTGACGCGAAACATTTGGTTTTCAACGCGTCGTTTCACTCCAAATCGCCCCACCCAACAACCAGGACACTTTTTGTCAAAGCGACGCGCGTCGCATTTACGCGCGAAAAGGCTAATAGGGAGGTCTTATAGATGCACGTAAATCGCAAATCGCTTTGTCGAGCACTCCGTCGTTACTTTAAGGACATCAAAAACCGACGAAAACAAAACAAATCCATAAATGTGACTTTCGTGGCAATATAACTCATTTGCCGTGACCAAAATTCGAGCCTTATGGTTCTGACACCTCCTAAAGATAATGACCTGCAGTCGATTTCACGAAACACTGCGCAACTTGCGCACTTTTGACAAATGGCGCAAGCCCCATAGCTTGTGTGTTATCTTCGGAAGAATGTTGCGCAACTTACGCAATAAAATGTTGTGCAAGTGGGCTTACGCAACTGCGTATAAGTTTTGTGAAATCGGCTGCAGTGCTCAAGCCACTTCGCGTTGGCGTTTTTCCTCGACAGTGTGAATCCACCGGCCCTTCATTATGCAGAGTGTATATACCCACCCCCACCCACCAATGTGATTTCCCCTATTGTCTTTGAAATATTCAAGGATTTAAAGAACTCCTTTCAGGTTTTAGGGGCAGTTGTTGCCGCGTTAACAAAAGGAAAGAGCGTGTTGAGATATAGACAGTATCGAATAGCCGCCATTTCGTGGGGCACCTTTCGTTACTTTAACCGTTCAACAATGGAAGCACAATATGAGCAACCATGCATGTCCTCAAGGAACAAAGAAACTGCCCCACGAAATTCGGCTATTCGATACGGTCTATAGGAGGACGTAGGGCAATCCCTTTGTCACATCGTGCTTGATTTATTTCCCCCCCCCCCCCCCCCCCCCGACCTTTTCCCTGAAAGCGACGCTCGTAAAATCTACGGGGAAAAAATTCAATGTGAATCCAGCCATTAAGTTAGCCCATGAAAGAAGTCCAGATTTTTTTTAGTGTTGACCTAGTAACCTTAGCAACAAACGATATTACTTTAGTACTGTTTAGACCCAATTACCCTGACAACTGACGTAACAATGGTGGCCGGGTCCATAGTTTTAAAAAATGCCCATCACACAGCAGAACGTCATCACTCGATCACGCCGGTCGGGTTGGTGCAAGTACGGTTTTCCCTGCCTTTTGGCTTTTCAGACGTGAACACAGGATTTTTAATCCCAAATTAATGGACCATGAAATATAATGACATCACCATTTGTTTACATATGTGCTTTCCTCCCTAACTCTGTCGTTTGGTACCCCAAGACTACCCAATCCCCAATAATTCCATAATCAAATGAAATTCTTATCAAAATGACAACTGTCTTACAATCGACAATCAAACCAAAAAGAGTTAAATGGTGTCCTGAATGATAAATGACTTATCGAATAAATCAGACTGAGGTCATTATAGAATTATAAAGGGCCATTGTAACTCAATAAAATGTTATGGTCATAATCAGTATGGCTTTTTAAAGTATCCCATCTATGCAAATGTATAATCGCACTTTTATCAGATACCAAAAAGTACTAACAGCTATAACTAATTATGATGTCGTGTTTGTTACCATTGCTTTGAACATCTTTAGTAGTATTTCTCCGAAATAATTAAAATTTTGATTCATTAATAAAGGACGTACAGCATGTATTTTAATATGTTATGACTTGCACGGTGCACGGAGACAGCCATTTGTGGCATTTTTTTGGCAACTAAACTTGTTTCTAATTATGGTGAACAAAGTGCGTATGTAAAGTTTCAGAAAATGCATAAACCCGCACAGAGATTTGAAGAAGAAAAAAAAATCCATACTGTCACGAATTGACGGGTGCCCATTTTTAAATTTTTAAACATAAGCCACCATGTCTTGGTGTGCACATGTTTCGGTGAGCACATGTGGTGATACACATCACGTCTTGTGCAGAACACTACAGATTTCGCATAAGGAGTGTTACCATAAAAGCATAAGCGGACATCGGAACGACTGAGGATGCACGGTGGGCATCTAAGACCCGGGGGAAACAGCTTAGCTCTAATACAACGTATTTGGCAAAAAAGGAAGAAACATGCAGCTTTAGCCGTTGTTTGCTGACCTGTGATAAAGTCGCCTTTGCGATGCATTTGAGCTATACCGAGGAAAATACGTCACTCAAGGCAATGCTGGGAATTGGTATACGCTAAATATCACTGAACCGTTTCCCTGTGCTTTTGAATGGTGTTTTATCTGACAGCCATGATGTTTGGAGCCAATTACCGTGGCAACACCTCACACTTCGGCACTCCATAATGTAATCGGCGGCTTTTGACGGTGACAAATATTGCAATTGTAAATTTTGAATTTGATTACACGTGCACTAAACAGAATCTGGTAAATTCATCAAAGCGATGTGTCTACGGAACCCATAGCGGAGACGGAATCTTTCCTTTGACTGGTTGCGTTAAAAAATACAGTCTCACCTGGTACTGACATTCTCCCGAGTGAAATCGCCACAGAAGCTGAACTAAGAACGTCTTTCTTTGGCCAGTGTACTCTGCAGAATTATTTCAACCACCCCAGTGCCAGATAACTTCGCCTGAGTCCGCATAAAACGAGCGGAGATTAAACCGCGGATGAAACACAAAACAGCCGTTTGCTCATAGCGCTACCCGTTCAAAACAAATGGGCTTTTTGCCGACGGCTGTTGTGTGTACTGCAAATGAATGACCTTTGACCTTTTCTTAAGGGGATTTGATACAGGATTTGACACTTAAGAAAGGTCATTCATTACTCAGGAAACCCCAGAGAATTTATTACCGTTGGTTTGGTTGATGTACTCGATATGATAATTAAACCGCTAATTACTGCTAATTAAGGGCTTTCTTAAGCATACTAAGTACAGGATTTGCAACTTAAGAAATGCCGATCATTAATTAGGGTTCACCAGAGGATAGTTTGGTGAAGGTTTGATCGATGTACTCGAAAATGTTTATAAAAGTGATTTTGGGGTCAAAAGGGGGCCTCCCCCCTCCCTTAGGTACAGGATCTGCAACTTAAGAAATGCCATTCGGAGGTCACACTTGCCCCACCTATTGATTCCAC
Organism: Henricia sp. BOLD:AAB3569; assembly: GCA_037783545.1. Classification (NCBI taxonomy): domain Eukaryota; kingdom Metazoa; phylum Echinodermata; class Asteroidea; order Spinulosida; family Echinasteridae; genus Henricia; species Henricia sp. BOLD:AAB3569. The sequence continues at coordinate 216,863 of JBBELK010000366.1, read as the reverse complement.
GCCTCAGACCTTTTGTACTCGTGATGATGAACAAATCGGTCTGGGCTCCCAGACTATACGCAGCTAGTGGCTATAGTTACGGCATGGAGGAATTTCCTCCATGGTTACGGTAACCGTAGGAGCTCACTGGGTGATGCAGACAAGGTTTGAATTTTCTTTTTGATGCTAGCCTACATATATTAAAATGGGCATATTTAAAATGTTAAGGTTAATATATTAAATTTGTATTGGTCAAATAAGGAATAACCCCTTTCAAATTGTTGAACACTCCTGCCATATAGTGCGCAGCGCGCTTTGAAAATAGACTGCCGCAGTGAATACGTCACCTTTTGTTGGTTGCCTAGGCAATTGGATCTAAACTAAAAATCACTCAACCGTGTCCCAGTGCTTTTCCAATGGTACTTTTCCCGACGGCCATGATAGTTTAGATCCAATTGCTATGGCAACGCACGTCACACTTCGGCTGTCTATTAACGGTTATGTGCTCCTAAAAATAAATGCATGACGTAATGCTTAAAGTGCTATTTTAAACACGACAGTAGCCGGTCCTCATATTCAGTCGTTGTATGTGAAATATGTGGAGCGGGAACCAGTCTAAGGTAAAGGGCGCTTCATCTTGATCTGTAATTGGTCGTCTTAAATTTGCGCGTGCGCATTGTGGTTTTTTATATTAAAAAATTGGCCACATGGACCCACGTAGTTACGTAGGCTATAGTAGTAGGCCTACGCGAAACGGGACAAGTCGTCCCCGAGTCAACTCGCTCCCCTCAATTAACACCTAGGTCAAGTCATCCCCAGGTCAAGTCGTCCCCGAGACAAGTCGTCCCTGGGTCAAGTCGTCTTCGAGTCAAGTCGTCCTTGCACCCCGTGTACAAAACATATAGCCCATATGACAATTAATTTGAAAAAAACTTTTCTCCTAGGTTTTTCTCAAGTTGCAAGGATAATCGGTTTGGGCCTGTCGACTACCATATCTTGTATTTGGAAGCAAACATTTTAAGATGTACACGCACAAAATCACTGTTCAATTTTGCTGAGAATACTGCAACGTTTTATACGATTGTCGCAAAGTGGAAGGGTTAAGTAAAACACAGCTTTTCGAAGGTTGACATGGAGTATCGTGAGTGGTCGTGGCTTGTCGCAGATGTTGTTGATTTGTACTGTCATCGTAACTAAATCTTAAGGAATCGCACAAAAAAAATATGCGTAATCATGATCGCAGACATTTGTATGTTTTTGAACGATTCGCAGCTGTCATCGTAATGAATCGCAGACATTCGTATACTGAAAATGAATATCATTACAATACGATAAGCGCTAAGCGTTAACATTTTCTAAGATTTGTAACAAAATTACTGTCTGAACAACCCGCAGATGTCGTCACAGTAGATTTGTACTGCGTCATCGTAAGGAATCATAACAAATAGTAATAAGGACTCGTAACAAATAGTAAGGAATCGTAAGAATCGCACAATGTGTGATCATGATCGCAGACATTCGTATGTGTCGCAGATGCTGTCGTAGATTTGTACTTTCATCGTAAGGAATTGTAAAGAATCGCAGACATTCGTATGTACATGTATTTATAAAAAAATCCATATCGCAACAATACAATATGCGCTAAGCATTATGATTTTCTAAGATTTGTTACAGTGCAATCGTAGCTTAATTGTCGTAGAGTTTCGTAAGCTGTGGCTTGTCATGGACATTTGAACAGGATCAACAAATTTCCTGATCGTACCGTGTCATATCTCTTAAGTAACTGTTAAACTGGGAGATCACTAAGAAAAATAAAGGGACAAATTTGTATGTTTTCGGAACAAATTGCACATTGTAACCATATCGTAAGCGTTAGAATTTGCAAATTAAAAGATATGTCGTGAAGTGGCTGAGAATCCTTACGACACGTACAATGCATGTACTTCGTACTTTTGCACATCGTACTTTTGTCGCAGTCGCAACAAATTGTGGCAAATCATGCAGTGGGCGACTAAAAACTGTACAAAAGTCCGTGACAACCTGCGAGATGCTACGAAATTGTACCTGTATCATATCTTAAGATAATTGCGACTCGTCGTAAGAAAATATTGCACAGCGGAATACCGACTTAGCTCCCACTGTGCGATTTGGCTTTGAAATTCCCAAAATTTATGATTTATTAAGATCACCAGAGCCAGCTAGTACAATTGTCACACAGTGGCAGTGTTTTTTGTAAGTAATCGTAACTTAAGAGTTGTCGTAAGTTGTTGTAAGTAATCGTCGTGGCTTGTCGCAGGTTGACAGACATTTGAACTTGTTCATTGTAACAAATAGTAAGGAACTGTTTATTCAGGGTATATATAAATATCACTAATAAATCTGTGGTGCCCTTTTCAACTTTGACCTTATGCTAATGAGCGTGCTAGGTCAGCCATCTTTTTCTTCTCGTGTCACATCGCGGTGAAAGTCATTCACAGTTATCGGAACTTTCTCCGTGATTTATTTCTAAGTATCAGCAGTTGTATCCAGTTTTTATTGTACTTTATTTTGGATCGTGCAGTTGACGATCTTTGAGCGAACTCGCCTCGTTTGAGGGAGACTTCTTCTCGCGAAATCGAGAAGCACTTTCGCGGGCCAACTCGCCCCCACGGACTTCGCGTGTGCTCGCCCCCATTGGATAGCTATACACTCGCGTATTACCTGGAGTGCTTCGACTTCGTCGTCGGTGTCCATAAGACGAACTATAGGGTGAGTTGTTACGCTCTTATTTATGTAGCTAACCCCTACATTTGGTGACCCGGACCCGAACTACACCTTCGATATTTGGTGACATTTTTAAGCCCAACAACTGGTTTTCTCTCGCACCACCTTGCAATTTTCTCCCGCATCATGAGCACGAAAAGGGGTGAAGCATCCAAAACTGTTGATCAATCAGACATGCCAGAGGATAAGCCACAAATTGGAGCACTGTCCATCAAGCTACCCCCCTTCTGGCCAGCAGATACGCTCCTAAGGACAACCCGTATCAGAAGCTCAAGAAAGAAATGATTAAACGTACATCAGCTTCTGAGCAAAAACGGCTGCAGATGCTGCTCACCGAAGAAGAGTTAGGTGACAAGAAACCCTCGCAGTTATTGCGTCGCATGCGTCAACTACTCGGTGAACGCAAACTAGAGGAGGGAATTTTCAAGCAACTCTTCCTACAACGGCTCCCATCCAACGCACAGCTTGTCCTTGCTTCATCCAGGGACTCGGTGTCGCTAGAGCAGCTTGCTGCACTCGCTGATCGCATCCTTGAGGTCTACGTTCCTCCGGTCAACGTTGTGACTACACCGGCTCCCTCCTCGTCTGCGGAACTTGCTGAGCTGCGTGACCAGACCTCTGACACCGCGACCACACAAACATTGTGTTGGTACCATCGCCGTTTCGGTGCTGGGGCCCATAAATGCGTCCATCCTTGCTCCTACACCACTCAGCAGGGAAACGAACCCACCAGGGGATAGGCGCGGCACTTCCACCTGGTACCCAACATGGCCGCTTGTTCTTCATCAATGACTCTTTCCACAAACGGAAATTCCTAGTAGACACTGGGGCAGCTGTAAGCATTTTTCCACCCAACGCAGTCGAAAGGAAACACCCGTCTACGTTTTCACTGCAGGCCGCAAATGGTACCAGCATACCTACTTATGGACAAAAGTCGGTAACATTCAACATCGGACTCAGACGCACTTGTCGCTGGATTTTCTTCCTGGCCGACACACCAACACCAATACTGGGTGCAGACTTTTTGCATCACTACAAACTCCTTGTAGATGTTTCGCGACGTAGGCTTATTGACACCACTACTAGCCTCTTGGTTACTGGAACAGCGGCGCCAGAAATGCCCGTCAGCCCTATATTGGTCCAGCCATCCAACCCAAGCAGGTACGACAAAGTTCTCCGTGAATTTCCACAGATCACTCAACCGACAGGCAAAGATGCACCTGTGCTGCATGACATCACGCATTGCATAGTTACCACAGGACCACCAGTCACAGCTCGTCCCCGGCGTCTAGCTCCAGATCGTTCAGCCATAGCAAAGGAGGATTTCAACCATATGATGGACAGCAATTGGTCCAGTCCTCTCCACATGGTCCCTAAGAAGACACCAGGCGACTGGCACCCATGCGGGAACTACAGAGCCCTGAATCGTGTCACCGTGCCTGACCGCTATCCCATCGCCCATCTCCAGGACTTTGCATCTAATCTTGCAGGATGTTCAGCAAGATCGACTTGGTACGTGCATACATGTACCACCAGATACCGGTCGATCCTTCAGATGTGCAGAAAGCCGCAATCATTACCCCTTTCGGTCTCTACGAGTTCGTTCGCATGCCGTTCGGATTACAAAACGCTGTTCAGACCTTCCAACGTTTCATGGACAAGGTCGTCCGTGGACTCTCATTCGTGTATGTTTACATGGATGACATACTCGTTGCCAGCAAGTCGCCAGAGCAGCATGAGGAACATCTCCGTCTGCTCTTCGACCGGTTACAGCACTATGGAATTGTGACCAATACCAGCAAATGCACCTTTGGAGTGTCAGAGCTACAATTCCTCGGACACCATGTAGACAAGCAGGGTATTCGTCCGCTCGCAGACAAGGTCTCCGCGATACAGGACTTCCCGCAACCCACTTCACTGAAGAAGTTGAGAGGTTTCCTCGGTCTAGTCAACTTCTTCAGGAGATTCATCCCCAACTGTGCCCGCATCCTTGCCCCACTGAATGACCTCCTCGCAACTCACAACAACCAGCCTCGCAAGCCACTTACTTGGGATCCTCGTCACCAACAGGCCTTCCAAGACATCAAGGCAGCCCTATCCCGTGCTACGCTGCTCGTTCACCCCGACACAACCCTGCCGTTAAGCGTCTCAGTTGATGCATCCGACACTGCAGTTGGCGGGGTCCTTCAGCAAGGTAATCCGGGAGAGTCGCAACCCATTGCTTTCTTCTCCCAGAAGCTGACGGCAACTGAGTCACGATATAGTGCTTTTGGTCGAGAGCTCCTCGCAATGTACCTGACTATACGACACTTCAGACACATGCTTGTGGGTCGTCTGTTCTGTGTCTTCACTGACCACAAACCACTCACTCATGCTCTGCATTCCAGGCCTGACCGACACTCTCCTCGTGAGATCCGTCATCTGGACTACATATCGCAGTACACCTCAGACATCCGCCACATCAAGGGCACCGATAATGTAGTCGCTGATGCACTGTCCCGACCCGATGTCGCTGCGATCTTCCAGGACACAACAATCGATTTCAGCCAGATTGCAGCAGACCAGGAGGATGAAGAGATTGCAGGCTTGCAAAACTCCACTTCCAACCTCGTTCAAAGGACCTCCGCCTTCCAACTGCCAATGGCACTATACTTTGCGATGTTTCCACTGGGAACCCACGCCCAGTCGTGCCTACAGGACACAGACGGCCTGTTTTCAATGCCATTCATGGCTTATCCCACCCTGGTGCCAAGGCTACAGAGAAGCTCATCACAGCTCGTTACGTCTGGCCAGACGGTCAAGCGCGATGTACGCGAATGGGCTCGTGAGTGCTTTCCTTGTCAACGGTCAAAAAATTCATCGTCATACGAAAGCACCGTTGGGCACGTTCCAGATGCCTGATGCCCGTTTCAGCATTGATCGTCTCAAGGTGGCTTACACAGAAGCATCCTCTTGCAACAGTGCCCCTTTAACGCACTCCCTCACTCCTGCGTACAGTGGCCCTGTTGAAAAAGGCCCCATTTGGCGGTGGGACTAGCGACAGAAATCTTGTCGCCTCTCTAGACCAATCATGAGGCTTGTTATATGTGGCGTTCGGTGTTTCCACGATCGACCTTGTTACCAGTGCCACACGTGCGCGCAGTTTGTAAACACAGTCCATGTCCGATCTAACGCGCTCGCCGATTGGTCGCTATTTCTATTGAACAGGACATTACGTTACTCGTTCCGCATCCCTCTGATTAATTTTGTTTAAAAAATGCGTAGTAGACACAAATGTTGCAGGAATTATCGATATGATTAACGTGACAAAGAACAAAAACTCAAACAAATTTCTAGAAAATATAGATATTTGGAATTTTGACCAAAACATGACTTATTTTATTTAATTACATCAAAATGACTGGGGCGTGAGTTGGCTCAAGACAACAGCCGGCTCACACCACAAATGTGCGTGTATTTCCTCAGGGTATTGTTACGTCGCTTTGCAGAGTGGAAATTCCCTGAGATCTCAGGATGACACAGAAGCTACAATTTCCGATGAGAGTACAACCACCTCTAACTCCTCCGGTACTCGCCAAGTCGTACAGGATGTTCCTGCACATGCTAACACTTCTTCACCACCACGAGCACCACCTTCAGAACTTCCAGTGACACCTCAACTCCCAGCATCACCTCAAACACCACCCGTCACCAGGACAACAAAGTCAGGGCGTCATGTCCGTTGGCCTAAGCGTTATGTGGAAGTTATTGACATTGGCTGAACCTCACATTTTTTTTTCTATCGCTGGTTTATTCCTTTTTACCCAATTCACCATCTGGGAGGGGGCTAATGTGGTGCCCTTTTCAACTTTGACCTTATGCTAATGAGCGTGCTATCTTTTTCTTCTCGTGTCACATCGCGGTGAAAGTCATTCACAGTTATCGGAACTTTCTTCGTGATTTATTCCAGCTCGGAACTTGCTGAAAGTATCAGCATTTGTACAGTTGTATCCAGTTTTTATTGTACTTTATTTTGGATCGTGCAGTTGATGACGATCTTTGAGCGAACTCGCCTCGTTTGAGGGAGAATTCTTCTCGCGAAATCGAGAAGCACTTTCGCGGGCCAACTCGCCCCCACGGACTCCGCGTGTGCTCGCCCCCATTGGATAGCTATACACGCGTATTACCTGGGGCCAATTTCATAGAGCTGCTTAAGCATGAAAAATTGCTTAAGCATGAAAAATGTTGCTTGATAAAGTGAGGTTTACCAGCAAAATTGTAATGTGATTGTCATGGTAATGAAACAGTCCTGTAACACTGGTCATACCACAATTGCTATCACATGAAATTTTTGCTGGTAACCTCACTTTATCAAGCAACGTTTTTCATGCTTAAGCAATTTTTCATGCTTAAGCAGCTCTATGAAATTGGCCCCTGGAGTGCTTCGACTTCGTCGTCGGTGTCCATAAGACGAACTATAGGGTGAGTTGTTACGCTCTTATTTATGTAGCTAACCCCTACAAATCCTTTTAAATATGACATGAATTGGGTGACAAGGAAGCAATTTTAGCAGTAAGAAAATTTTCTTTTGTAGTAAGATTTTGTTGAAAACAATTTTTATGCCGTGCTTCATTGACTTAGTACACTCATACATTGTACGCAAAACAACAATGCACCGTGCGGCATGACCATGCACTAGCGGGGCGGCCGCCGCAGACGACCGGCGGCATATACCGGCGCGGCACGGTGTACTGTTCGGGAGTATGAATTGAATATTCCCCTATTCACGAATAAATCGCGATCATCTAGAGCATTTTCTTGGTCTGAATATGTTGCGAGTTTCCCGAAATATTTAGCTTTTTTTTCTTCGGAGATTGTCATATAAACTACAACTGCCTAATTTTCTATGCGTATGACGTCATGCAGTTTAACAGTTCACCTTCTCATTGGTCAATGGGGAATCCTGACCTCATGCATTATGCACGTAACCCCTCTACTAAAACGGTAGACAGAAATAAAAAAAAAACATATAAGCCCCATAAAAAACGCTATGGTAAAGGCTGTCGGGGCGGACAGTCCGTGCGTGCTAGTTAAATATTCATACCGTGCATATCCAAAGCCCGCCCATTTTCGGCCGAAAACATAAAGAAACACATTCAACCCGGAAGTGACAGACTCGACAAGGCTGTCTATCGAGCTAGGCCAGGCCGTACGCAGCTAGTACGCAGTATGTATTGCCGTACGGGTTTACTACGGAAGTCCTTATCTCAAAGTGGCTCGTTTTGATGCAGTTTGCATGCGCTAGACTAAATATTCCCTCGTACAGCAAAAAAAACAAAAAACCTGCAGACGGCCTTGGACAAGGCTAGTTCGAGCTGTGCACAATTGGCTAAGAGTGCAAATATTTGGACCCAAAATCCACACGATCCGACGGAATTCACCCAAATTTGGTTTGAGATTGCGAACCAAGTATCTAAGTCACATAGTATAAGAAACATTCCCTCTTTGCAAAAATGTTCATGTAAGGGCCAAAAATGTCACTTTTTAGTTCCTGAGCTGTGCACAATTGGCTAATTAAGAGTGGGAAAAGTGCTATTTGGACCAAAAATCCACACGATCCGACGGAATTCACCCAAGTTTGGTTTGAGATTGCGAACCAAGTATCTAAGTCACATAGTATAAGAAACATTCCCTCTTTGCAAAAATGTTCATGTAATGGCCAAAAATGTCACTTTTGAGTTCCTGAGCTGTGCACAATTGGCTACGAGTGGGAAAAGTGTTATTTGGACCCAAAATCCACACGCTCCGACGGAATTCACCCAAATTTGGTTTGAGATTGCGAACCAAGTATATATCTGAGTCACCTAATGCAAGACAAATTCCCTCTTTGCAAAAATGTTCATGTAATGGCCAAAAATGTCACTTTTGAGTTCCTGAGGTTGATTCTTTAACTCTTTTTGGTTTTCGTGATGAGTAAAAAAGTTGCCGAGTTGGCGTCCGCCTCATATAGGTTTATATGCACATTTGGCCGTGCAATTTTGTCATCCAATCCCATAATGCACTGAGAACGTCGATAAATTAAGGTTTGGGGTCACATTGACAATGTTAATAAAATATCAAAACAAATTATCTAAAAGTTTGAATAAATTTTACAAATCTTATGCTAAAAAGTGCTATTTTGATGGACCTTGCTTGTGCACAAGCCTAAAATGTGAATTTTGAATTGGGTTTCATTTCCATCAAACGCATCAGCAAGCTTGAAGTGCAAATTTGTTTAGGCTAGGCTACATGTACGTATGTAAGCCTATTCGACTTGATCAGTTTATGCGAATTTGCGATTATCGATGTTTTTTCTTTAAAATATAATCGCAAACGCTGAAGATTGCATGATTGTCAGATCGTGGTTATGGAGAAAAATAGAGCTAAAATTTTGAACAGTGCTGTCGAGCATGGGCGCCAAAGAATGGGGTTGTCGGCCTCGTTGAAGCCGAAGCTATAGGGACTAGGAAATCTGTGACATCATCAGCCATGCAGTCGTGACACCGTCAAATCCGTAACCATGGTAACCGAAGTTTGCAAGCTTGATATGGACCGCTGCGTGAAATTGCACTGTAATTAAATCATGCTGCCTTAGTTTGAAAATCAGGCTGATTTATTTTTGATACAGGCCTATTGGGGCTGGTTTTCTTTGTATTTGTGCCAAATATCACGCAAATAAAAGTGTGCAGTAGTGAGATTTTGCGACCCAAAATATCACCAAAATCGGCAGTTGGCGAGCGCGGCGCCGTCAACTACATGTACCTATAGTCTTGATTGAAGACACAAATACAGGCATGACTACAGGCATAACAAAGCCCGCGCCTGTATAGTGTCCTCATCATACTCTACTTGGCACCGCTGTTTATTGTCAATTGATGGCGCCCTGTTTACAGTCTGCTCTTGAAGGACAAGATAAATATATATAACGCCTGAATTTAAAACTAACCAAGAAAAAATAACGTGCTTTGTGCCAAGGAGGGCACTTTGCATCACATCACCATTTTTGAAGTTGCTGTCTATTCATTTTCATTGACGATTTCGCACGTAAATTTGACATATTTTAACAAGCATAAAATAGGAACCGCTTGATGAATTTTTGCAACAAAAGTATTTTTGATATCTGTTGCAACTTGTCTGTTGTGTGAAAATGGTTTTACTCAAAATAGAAATTTAAATTTTTTTTCAAGACGCTAAGCAAATGGGGCAGTTTGAATGTGCTTTTCAAACTTTCGGTCAAATCTGTCACCTTCTCGACATTTGCCAGTTTTGTATGACAAGGACCGCAGATCTTCGATGGTGAGGAAATATTTGTTTGCAGGACTTCTTCTAATCTGGAGCGAAGATCTGATTTATCAAGACTGTAATATTTCTTGTAGGGTAGTAACTTAAAGTCGTGTTACAAACTAAGCACGCACGCCACTTGTGGGTATTAATGCTGGCCATTTTAGCCACCAGCAACACATTTTGAAAACCAACTAGTCGAAGAAGAATGTTACAAACAAAAACCAAAATCCAGTTTGTAGTAAAAAAAAAAACACAAAATTACTGGCCCGCTAGCTCACATCGTTTTAATACGCGTTAGTCGAGTTTGGAAAGTTGGCAGTGCGCTCGATCCCTTTCAATTTTACATAAAGCGCATCTTAGTCCGTGGTGCGTTAACTGGACTGCAGTGCCACGAAAGTTGGAAAACGATAAAGCAACAGAACGTAAGTAGTTTTAATACATTCTGCTCAGCTTCATTGGATTTCTGCGACGTGATAAAGGACTGTGCGGTTTAATTTATCGATGTATTTAGCCCTTGACACAGTAATTGGCGCAATCACATCTAAAGGGACTGATACCGAGTTAATACTTGAATATACTGTTAGAACACATTCATCAAAAGAAGCTGATACAAGATCTCCCATAATCATTATAGGGGAGATCTTTTTTATGAATATTATTGTACATTTATTTGTACATCATAAATGCTCTTGACTGTAACTTAACAAACTACATTTCACTAAACGCTTAACACAGTTTCTCTAAATAACAATATTGAAGTTTTAAAACACGCAATTACCGAATCAGATAACATTACATCCCCTCTGGTAGAAGTGGACGCTACCACGGCACGATGGACGAAATGTTATTGGCTGGTTCTATGGCAACAGCGTGGTTATATATTACGCGCCATGAGGCATTAATATTGGCGCGAAAACAGGTTTCTCAAGTCTCTAGACAGGTACTATTCATAACAACGACTGTTGCGTGTGGAGATTATAGGCGTCAGACGGACCAAATACGACTGTCTAGAGACTTGACCTCAAGTCTATACTGCACACGGCATCAAAACGAGCCACTGTGCGATAACGACTACCATTAGTAAACCCGTACGGCAACACACTGGCTGCGTAGTGCGTACATAACTGCGTACGGCCTGGCCTAGCTCGAATGACAGCCTTGTCGAGTCTGTCACTTCCGGGTTTAATCATCCTCTTGCAACAGTGCCCCTTTAACGCACTCCCTAACTCCTGCGTACAGTGGCCCTGTTGAAAAAGGCCCCATTTGGCGGTGGGACTAGCGACAGAAATCTTGTCGCCTCTGCTGGACCAATCAGGACGCTTGCAGTGCATTGTAGCACGATTGCAGGCATTCAAATGTAACGCGCACAGATTGTAAACACCGTGCGTGCATGTGATACATGTACTCGGTAATGCTGGCCGTTGTCCGCGTCGGCGATTGGCTGCTATTTAAAGCATATTGGGGAATCCCTTCCATTACATTCGTCAGCATGCATCCCTGTTATTAATTTGAAAAACTGCGGGGTAAATAAGGTTCGTCGTTTGAAAGTTTGGTAGGAATTGGACAGTCATAAGGAACGGAACCCAATACAATTTCTGGAAAGTATAGAAATTGTTTCTTTTCGGCATAACATGACCGAATTGATTAAATTACATCAAAATGACTCGGGCGTGAGTTGGCTCAAGACAACAGCCGGCTCGCTCCACAGATTTGCGTGTATTTCCTCAGGGTATTGTCACGTCGCTTTGCAGAGTAGAAATTCCCTGAGATCTCAGGATGGGTTTAATGTGTTTCTTTATATTTTCGGCCAGTTTTGGCCGAAAATGGGCGGGCTTTGGATATGCGGATATGCAGGGTATGAATATTTATAATTTGTCTTGAGCCAATCAGGAGCTTCATGAGTATCACGTTGTGACGCGAGCATGCATTATGCATGTAATGGCGTCCTCCATGTTATGAGAACCGTGGCATGATCGATGGACGAAAACAACAAATATTCCCGGGTTCGTAGCATTTATATTGTGCTTGTCTGTTTACGTATTTGATTACACTTCTGGGGGACAACGGTCGTAATATGACAGCTTTCCTAAATTATTTGTGTGAGCTCTTAATACTGCCTCGGATGAACAAACCGGGGATCGCACATCATAGCGTTTTTTTAAACATAGCCTGGCGTGCGTCGACCAATGAAATTTCAGCTCACGCTGGGGTGGTTTCCCTATTACTGTAATGAGTTTCGCTGGCTGAATGCAGAACCATCAAGGCGTTGGGTTTAGGACCGTACCGATCAAGTACGTGCATGTGTGCATAGTCGTAGCGCAGCGCGTTGTGAGCCAATACGTGCAACAGATTCCGTAGCTTGTAAGCGCTTTGTTCAGTTTTATCTTCAGCGGGCCGTCTATAACTTAAAGACAAGCCCAACGCCTTGATCAAGGCTACCCTAGACCATGATATACTTATTCATAAATTAAATTATTATGGAATTAGAGGTATCCCGTTAGACTAGTTTAAATGTTGTTTATCACAGAGAAAACAACATGTTGTAGTCAATGGTCATATTTCTACTCGTACATTAAAGTTGCACTGCCCGTGTTTGGGCCGATTTGGGCGTACAATTATTTTTTAAAAGTTAAATAGGTATTTTTCTAGAATAGAAAAAGTTATCAGCTTTCATTTGGTACCAAGAACGTAAAAATCCGTCAAGGATTAATGCCAGTCGATTAAAAACAAGAAATGATTAAAAGGCTGGCAGGTCAATTAATCGACAGGGTTATGACGTAAATGTACATGTGCGCGTACATGTGTACATTGTACACATGAGCGTACGCGCCCATGTACAACATGTGAAGCACGTTTCAAGAAAAAGGCTTGTATCTTCAATTCCCGACGTCGGAAATTTAAGTTTTTGATATTTTTCGTTACAGAGACACGTAAGCTTTCTAAATTCGTTCGCTTGTGTAAATTAATTTTTAAAATCCTTTCACCGAAACACGGGCAATGCAACTTTAACGTGTGGTGTTCCCCATAAAGGCTCTATCCTTGGACCACTTCTGTTCCTTGTACATGTATCAATGACTTTATTAAATCTTTAGATATTTTATCTTTTATCCTTTTTGCAGACGACTCCAATTTATTATTTTGTCAAAAAAACTAGTTGTATCTTATTCAATAATTCCACAAATAACTTACCAGAGGATGTTTATATTGACAATAACAAAATTAACGAGGTAAAACGTACTAAACATCTTGGTATATTTATTGATAGCAAACTTTCTTGGAAAATACACGTCGATTATATATGTAAATTAGTTTCTAAAAATATTGGTATGATTAACAGAATGAAATCATCCCTTCCTTCAAATATTTGTTTGTTGTTGTATAATAGCCTGATCTTATCGTACATTAACTATGGAATTATAGCATGGGGAAATGTATCTAAACAGCTTATCAAAAAGGTCTTCTTCTTACAGAAAAGAGCTGTTCGTATTATTTCACACTCTGATTATTTGGCCCATACTGATCCCCTCTTCAAACAATATGAAATACTAATACTTATTTCTACCAACTCTGAATATTCATGTTTCAGGTATCTACAAATTTTGTGCCAAAATGTTTACAATCATTGTTTAAAAGAAATGACCGCTATCATATCTACCTTATAGACAGGCTCATCACTTTCACATCCCTAAAACTCGAACGACATTAGGAAATAAATGTATTACATCCAATGGTCCAAAGTTATGGAATTCACTCGATAATAAACTGAGATCAATAGAAAGAAAGAATCAAAAAAGAATATAAAACTTTCCTTTTGACAAAATATACCAGTTAAAAGGACTTCAGGCATGCACTTCCCTTTGCTAGTGTTTCCATTACATTTTTCTTTCTGATTTATGCCTTTGCATTAGTATGGGTATATCATTTTGATTTCATTTGAATATGAATCCTTTGCTCATTCCCTAAACTTATTTCCATACCAGTACATGTATATATAACAAATCCTTTCTTTTATCTTTATAAAGGGATCCCTCCATACATGTACATTATTATCCTATAAATCTCTGTAAAATTATGCATTTAAATTTATGTGTACGCAGTATGGGAATAAAGTGAATTGAAATTGAATTGAAAATACATGCAAGTCTAAACTGAAACTCACATTAATGTTGCTTTGGCCAAGGTTTCTTTAGTGCTGAAATACAATTCGGTCCCCAAAATGACACAAAAATGCATAAGAGATGTATTTTATTTTTGGCAGACTCAAATCAAAAAGTCTAAGTCAAGTCATTTGAAGTTCGAATCTCAAGTCAAGTCATTTGAGTTTCGAGTCTCAAGTCAAGTCAGTAGAAATCGGGACTCGAGTCGACTCGTCTCGAGTCCGAGTCATTACAACCCTGCAATCTACAGACTAACTCGGCTGTTCTATACTGTTTTATATTCACAGGAATAAAAAAAAACTGGGTTTTTTTTTCAAGTGACACACATTTACCCTTTCACTGTATCATTTGTAAAACACGGGTCAAACTTTATAAACAAAATGACAGCTTTCCTGAATGATTTGTGGGAGCTCTTAAAGGGACACACCGGCTTACTGTTTACATAATGTAGCAATCTAGCATCCTTAACAATAATATTTCGATGGTCGTTGTGAAACGTCACGTAATTAACTAGAAATGTTTAAAATTAACACAAGAGACAAATGTTGGGCTATACTCTTTACCAGCCGTCGCGATGTATTATGTATCATGTGTTTGTAAAAAAAGGTGGCGTTCGATATGGGTCGACGCGTTTTTAACCTCGGTTCCTTGTTTTCCCTGACTCATCACACGAAAATCTGAGACACGAAAATCTGAGAGATTCTCTCGTCCATATCAACACCTAGAAACCCTACTTATGTAATATGTTGGCAGATTTGTGTACATTGTGTTCGTATGACATTATTTTCCAACAAGAAGAGAAACCAACCGCGAATGGCAAAAGCAACTCGCTTTTCGCGCTGGTTTGTACGGCTGGAAATGCAACTAACTCACAAGACCACGTGACTTTTCGGAACCAGAATTTGGTTCCGAAAAGTCACGTGTCCTTGAATTCTTGAAAAATGCTCACAAACGGCCAAATTTTCCGGATATATCTAATGGAAAGCGCTTCAGAATAATGTAGGCCTATGGGTCTATTTCGAGCCCAAAATAGCTCAACAAAGCCGGTGTGTCCCTTTAATACTGCCTCGAATGAACAAACTGGGGATCGCAGATATCATAGCATTTTTCAAACATAACCTGTCGTGTGTCGACTAATGAAATTTCAGCTCACGCTGGGGTGGTTTCCCTATTACTGCAGTAATGAGTTCAGCTGGCTGAATGCAGAACCCAATACGTGCAACAGATGCCGTAGCTGGTAAGCGCTTTGTTTTATCTTCAGCGGGCCGTCGAGAAGACAAGCCCAACGCCTTGATCAAGGCTAGTATAGGGTCAAACAACACAGCACGCAAGCGTCCTTGATATATTTATAAATCCGGTACCGGAATTAAGAATCGAGCGATAGAGGGCGTTATTACATAATTTAGGTGGATTCCTAATCACGCTGCAACAAAGGCACATCGGCCCGTCCCAGCGCCCTTTATGTAGGTACAAGCGAAAATCGTGTACATGTGTGGACGGGAAACCTGTGTTGCTAGGTTGCTGGGTCTAGACTAAAACCAGTGACCTGTTTCTCTAATTCGCTTTGGCATTTAACGTTTCAGATTACCAGCAAATGTTTCGGACCTACAGTAAAATCTCGTTAAGTCGAAACCGGATAACTCGAAACTCCGTTTACCTCGAAGTAATCCTCATTCCCGACATGAGAATAGGCTTTTGTGCACACGAATACTTTCGTAACTCGAAATTCCTGTGCTAGTGGCTCCGTTTACCTCGAATTGTTTTTCGGCAAATCTAAAAAGAAACCGCAACCAAAGGGATCACAAAGTGTGAAAATCTTTTCATGAGTCTTATCTGTCGATATAATCCGTCTTTTCTTCAATGTCCCCTGATACAACAGGACCTATAAAATCCATGGCAAAACCGCAACAAATCTGCCTTCCTGGAACTTCTGAATGGTACTCGCACATGCTCACTGTCATTGTTAAGCATACCCGGAACCATGGTCCGTAGCCATACCATGCGCTAGACTGTGGACAATGACAAGTGCGCCCTCTATAGGTACAGGATAGCACTGATCACGCAATCACCCTGGCCGTACGTGCGTACGTACGTACGTGCGTGCAGCACTGCAAACCGCCCACAAAATACGAACGATGTGATGACACAAAACACATGGTACGTGCATTACAAAATGGACATTTTAATATTTTAAACTTGTACATGAAATAGACCTTCAAGTAAGAACAAAAATCTTGCCAAAACGATGTTTTCGAGCTGGGGAAAAATGCTTACAAAATGGGCTAAATAGGCTACCGAGTCCACACAACATACACAATCATGGGGCTAGCGAGTTACGGTGGACACTTTTCGTGCGTTGAGCGGAGCGAATCGGGACCTCCGTACCGTTTAACTCGAACTCTGGATACCTCGAAGTTTTCGTCCATTCCCTTGAGTTTCGACTTAACGAGATTTTACTGTAATTACCCGGCAACTGACGTCACACGTCTTTAGTCCTTTCCGAAGAAACAAAACCCAGCAATGTTTTTACAGAGAAGAACTGCATGAGTTTTACAAACGAGTTTGGTATTTCTGGTCGAAGTGTCACCTGATTAATTAAACATTAACTTGCATGATTCGGGAGATGCATTATCATTTGCAGTTTACTCATAAGCTTTATTTATAGGCCTAGCTAAACAATTCAAAGTGTGTTGAAGGAAGGAGTTAGCAGTTTTACTTTCACTTTTGTTTGTTCTGCAATTAATCTTTCTCTTTCAAAGTCACATGCATATCCGGTGCAGGAAATTGTGTGTGTATATAGCTCTGCTGATATATATCTGATTTAAAAATACCTATTCCCCAATCAGTCTGGAAGTTTTGTCGAAGATGGCAGGCAGTGACGAAGTGAACATGAACAGTGGCAATGTTGACGAGGAGGTGACGCCGCTTCTCCAAATGCCGTCCACTCTCATGGGTGCCGATGGCTACCCGAGGAAGATGGGCTCTTGGCCGCGACCCTTGGTGGTGGCCCTCGTCATCCTCGGTATCTGGCGGCCCGGGACGTACCAGCGTGCCTGCCGTAATCGGAAATCCCAAGCCGCCGGAGAGAACCGTAGAATGGTTACGCCTCGTGTCTACCACGACCGGCAGTCGAGTTCCGACGTCAATGAGAACAGGCTAGACTCGGATGGGGCTCAACGGGGCTCTAGTAGCCGGAACAATTCGTTGGAATGGAGCTGTAGTGTCCGTAGTGATGAATGTCACTTGGACGACACGCAGTGCGACGTTTGCTCTAATAAATACGAGGTGTTGTGCGTTTCTGAAACTGTTGACACAGCTTCACCAGGTGAGTTGATTCGGCAACTCCTTTCTCTTAGAAAAGGGAAAGGGTCTGCAGGGACCGAGATTACAGCGCTAACTCGGTAATTGCTGATATATGTATTTTTGAAAACGGCAGCCACACTATATCCCTTACAGGACTAGTGATACCAGGTAAGAAACTGATGTGAGATGCTATGTAAAGGGAAAACTGAAGGAACTGTTTTATTTCAAACCTCATAAATCATTGCCATGTAGTGTGTGTGTAAATCTTAATAAATGCCATAACTATATATAGGCCTACATGTGTTTTTACGTGCAGTTATTTATATACATGTATTGACTCAGACTAATATGTATTTCAGGCTTAAACAACCTATAACATATGTTCATGTACACAAGTCTGTCCTGTGAATACATGTCACTCACATTCTCTGTGTTACTGATCAGTACTTCATAACATCCAATTAGATTATACGAAACTTCTTAAAACTTCTTAATAACGAATGCCAAGTCTCATTTAAAATTGGTCTCCTCAATTAATCTATGTCTATCCTCCTACATGCACATGTAAATCCACACAGACCGTTACCACATACACTATGCGGACTTTTTTTTGTACTCGATCGTGCACTGTTACAGTAGACAATTGGCCGAAATTGTTTTTTCTTCTCAAAAACGAAAAGCAGGATTGCGCCCTAACTTTACAATTCCCCTTATACTTTTTGTTGAACCCCCTCCCCCTCCCCTTATCCTTTTTAAATTGCAAATCTACGCAAATCTAATATTGACAGTAATTGTTCGATAACTAAACATTGGTCGATTTGTTTGTTGAAGTCTTATTTAAAAGCGAATAACTTTTATGTTTCTAGAAAAATATCAATTAAAAAAACTTTTAATTTTTCGAGGTGCCACACCCAAAACGCACGGACTCTATCTTTAAGTGATTATTGGCGTTTGTCCTGTTCAACGTTTTTATATGATCTGGTGGTAAACTAATTTGAGAGTGTCACTTTGAACCATAATCATGATTGCTGTTCAATCATTAATTTAAAAGAGGAATTATACTCGCCAAGAAACAAAATGCCTTGTGCCCAACAAGTGCAACTTCTAAATTATTGTAATGCAAAGAACAAGAAATATTACCCACTGAAAAACAGATACGAACCTCACAAAAAATGGCGACGCGTCGCACTATGGGCGCTGCCATTTTTTCCCGAATACTGGGTAAAAAATGACGTCTTTGCGTATACAATATTAAGTCCCCCTTGAATTTCTATTGCAATACACGAAAAAGTTGTACACAAAAATGTCATTCTTTGCCCAGTACTGTTTAGACAAAATGGCGGCGCCCTTTCCAAAGTTCATATCCGCTTTTCAGTATAGGTAATATCTCTTGTTCTATGCATTACAATAATGTATACGAGTTGTGTTTAGAACAAGGTTTTTTGCTTGCTGGGTATAATTCCCCTTAAAGGCCTGAGCTTGTGTATATTTTTTTTCCAGAAAATGGATTTCGTTCTAACCTATAATCAATCATTAAATACCTTCCCAAAATACAATCCATGCACTGCAAAAACCGCAGTGTTAAATTAACACCAGTGGTGTTGTCTTATATATATATATACCAAGTCTGGTGTTAACATTTAACACCCTAGGTGTTAAAACTGTAATACTTGTGGTGTTAAAACTTAACACCAGGCTTGGTATCTATATAAGACAACACCACTGGTGTTAATTTAACACCACAGTTTTTGCAGTGTTGGAAATAAAACAGGAAATTTGCAATCTCCAATTTGGATGTGGAAACAAAACGGTTGGTGCAATCACTGCACTACTTTAGTCTTGACATAATGCAATCTATAAAAATATACGGATTTAGAGCGCGAAATTTCAAAATGGTAATGAGGAAAATATGACGCGTACGTCAAAATCTTATCACCCATAGTGGGGGTGGGGTGTGAAAAAAAAAGTTATTTGGTTAAGCTCCTTTAATGAAGGTACTCTAGGGTTCGTGGTGTCTTGAGAAAGAAGATACGGTGATGTAATAAATAGTGGTTGTCTTTCCAAAATTACCGAGTAATAGCGTTTCAATTTGTTAAAGACAATAAAATGAAGCTGACGCCTTCCAGAGAAGCGGCCACTGGCATTTTATCAATTGTATATATTTTTAAGTTTATTTGATTTATTTGTTTATTTGTTGACAGCTTCAGGTGAACACATGTAGTCCATGGGCCAAGACAATTGTCGGTACCATATTGGGGGACAAAGGCTCATCATATTTTTTTGAAAGATGACCACCTTGGGCACAATTTTTGGTATGATGGACATTCTCAAGTGGTAGTTTTATACCATTTTGGTGAAAAAACATGGTTTTTGGGACAAAATCATGTTTTTAAATATTTTTCTTATAAAACGAGTTTGCAGGCTTAAATGAAAAATTTAACAAGTGGATATTGTGAGCAATGGAATCGTTGATTTTTTTAAATGGTTTGTTTCATCTTTTTTTCAATGGTTGCCATGGCAACAGCCGTTTTGGGGCCAAAAACACAATTTTTGGTAATAAAACTTTAAAAATTCATATTACAGGATTTATATGGAATATTGGGCTACTTCTAACAGGAAACTCATTGTGAGATACCCAGGCAGTTTTTAGATACCTTAAAGTACAGTACATGTAGGCATAATGGTACATTTTGGGCCAAAAACATCTTTTTAGAATTTCCGTTTTGGGGTAAAATCGTCTTTTTTAATATTTTCCTTATAAAAAGAGTTTGCAGGTATAAATGAAAAATTTAAAAAAATGGATATTGTGAGCAGTGGAAGCGTTGATTTTTTTAAATGGTTTGTTTTATCTTTTTTTAATGGTTGCCATGGCAACAGCCGTTTTGGGGCAAAAAATACATTTTTTGGTAATAAAACTTTACCAATTCATATTACATAATTTATATGGAATATTGGGGTACTTTCAACGGCAAACTCATTCTGAGATACCCGGGCACTTTTTAGGTACCTTAGAGTACAGTACATGTAGGCGGAATGGTACATTTTGGGCCAAAAACATCATTTTCGAATTGCCGTTTAGGGGTAAAATCATGTTTTTAAAGATTTTCCTTATAAAAAGGGTTTGCAGGCTTAAATGAAAAATCTAAAAAGTGGATATTGTGAGCAGTGGAATCGTTGATTTTTTTAAATGGTTTGTTTCATCTTTGTCTCAATGGTTGCCATGGCAACAGCCGTTTTTGGGCAAAAAACACATTTTGGAAATAAAACTTTAAAAATTCATATTACAGGATTCATATGGAATATGGGTTACTTCCAACGGCAAACTCATTCTGAGATACCTAGGCAGTTTTTAGGTACCGGTACCTTAGAGTACAGTACATGTAGGCATAATGGTATATTTTGGGCCAAAAACATCATTTTAGAATGGCCGTTTTGGGTAAAATCACGTTTTTTGAGATTTTCCTTATAGACATGGTATTTTGAGCAGTGGAAACGTTTTTTAAAAAGTGGTTTGTACCGTTTGTTTGATTTTCTTGCCATGGCAACGGCCATTTTGGTTGGGATTTTTAAAAAACCACAATTTTTGGCAATTAAACTTTAAAACTCCATATCACCAGATTTATATGGAATACTGGTGTACTCCAATGGCAAATCCATTCTGAGATACCCAGGCAGTTTTTAGGTACCATATTTAGGCGCTACCAGGCGGAATGGTACATTTTTGTACAAAAACGTCATTTGAGATTCGTCGTTTTGGGGTAAATTCACGTGTTATTTTATTATTATTTTCTGCTAAAAATGGTATATGTACACAAACACAAATATATCGCGACAAGCAGAAGCGTTGATTTTTTTTAAAGGCTAAATTAATCTTTGTCTCAATGGTTAAACATCACAACAGCCATTTCGGGGCAAAACAAAAATTTTGGGTAATTTAAAACTCCACATCCAAGGATTCATATATAATACAAGAGTCTTTCCAACGGCAACCCAACTCTGAGATACGCAGACAAGTCACACCCAAGTTCATGTACCAGATATCTGATTGTTTGACAACGAGAACTAGTGACTCCAAGTTGAGGGCTGACCTTTTGATTCACTAGACTGATTTTTATGTGATAAAGATGCGATAAAGACTATTTTTTCATGTAAGAAATTCCCTATCAGGATCCGGGGAAACATAGATTCTGAGGTTGCCAGGTTTGACCTGTACGCTTTTTTTGGGACACCCTGTATATTCAGTGACAGTGAACCGCTGATGACGGTTTATATTAGGAGTGACTGGTCATCATAATGGCGAGGCATACACTATCAACCACTACTGGTGGTCTACTGGCGGAGTGTGAGTGGCAGGCAACTGGTGGTATGCCACCGGCTGCTTTTATGGTGGTCCGGTGGTGGTTTTAGAATGGCTAGCCAGTGGTTTGCTGGCGTTATTGTCGCGGAAGACCACTTGTGGTTTGCCACTGGCTACCGCTAGTGGTCCGCTGGCAGTTTTAAAATGGCTAACCAATGGTGGTTTGACGCTGGCTACCGCTAGTGGTCCGCTGGCGGTTTAGAGCGACAGACCACTGGTGGCTTGCTACTGGCTACCACTAGTGGTCCACTGGTAGTTTAGGAGTGGCAGACCACTCATGGTTTGACGCTGCCGCTAGGTGTCTGCTGGCGGTTTAGGTGCGACAGACCACTGGTGGCTTGCTACTGGCTACCGCTATGGTCCACTGGTAGTTTAGGAGTGGCAGACCACTCATGGTTTGACACTGCCGCTAGGTGTCTGCTGGCGGTTTAGGTGCGACAGACCACTGGTGGCTTGCTACTGGCTACCGCTATGGTCCACTGGTAGTTTAGGAGTGGCAGACCACTCATGGTTTGACACTGCCGCTAGGTGTCTGCTGGCGGTTTAGGTGCGACAGACCACTGGTGGCTTGCTACTAGCTACCGCTATGGTCCACTGGTAGTTTAGGAGTGGCAGACCACTCATGGTTTGACACTGCCGCTAGGTGTCTGCTGGCGGTTTAGGTGCGACATACCACTGGTAGCTTGCTACTGGCTACCGCTAGTGGTCCACTGGTAGTTTAGGAGTGGCAGACCACTCATGGTTTGACGCTGCCGCTACGTGTCTGCTGGCGGTTTAGGTGCGACATACCTCTGGTGGCTTGCTGCTGGCCACCGCTAGTTGTCCGCTGGCAGTTTAGATGCGGCAGACCACTGTTGGCCGCTGACTACCGCTAGTGGTCTGTGGCTTGGCAGCGGTAAAACGAAGTAAAGAGGGGGGTGATGGTGCTTACCCATTCAGTGACACGGCCGTTCTGGTCGACTTGTTTTTATTGTTTGAAATAAAATGTTATTTTAATTTCAAAGTTTAGGTGTGTCCAATTGTTCCGTTTTACTGGGTTTATTTTACATTGGTAATATGGGATGGGATGTGGGTGGGTTGTGCGAGTAAAGGAACGTTTTTCAGTTCCTTTTGGTGAAGCAGGAGCTAGCTTTCTAGGCTACCGTCTGCCCTTCATCAGCTGCGGGTGGGATTCGGGAGAATCCGGGTGACTCGCTTTGGTTTCCTTGAGCGGAAGGATCCAGCTTTTAAGAAGTTATTTGTTCTTCAAGCAGTGAGATAAGGATGTTTAGGGTTTCATCCGGTTCCTGGCTGTTTTCGTCGTAACCTGAATCTGATAGTGGTAGGGGGAGCCGTTATTCGTGGTTGGGTAATTTGGCTCGGATCATTTTTTGTTTCAGGTTTACCGCTTTTTTGAAAGCAATTAGCGGTGGTTTAGGAAAAATTTCCCTTAGTAGTTCAGTGCTTTCAATTAAGTGCCAGTGTTTGTTTAATGCTTTTCTCAGGTTATGGTTGTTTATTGCTGGATTATAGGCTGTGGAGAAGACGAGTGGGGTTTGCTTTGTTGCGTTATCCCTTTTCTTGTCGATAAGGTTGGCCCTTCCGGCATGTTTTACCTTTGATGTTGCCGCTTGGATTTATTCGGGTGTGTACCCTCTAGGAGTAAGTTTTTCTGAGAA
Organism: Henricia sp. BOLD:AAB3569; assembly: GCA_037783545.1. Taxonomy (NCBI): domain Eukaryota; kingdom Metazoa; phylum Echinodermata; class Asteroidea; order Spinulosida; family Echinasteridae; genus Henricia; species Henricia sp. BOLD:AAB3569. The sequence continues at coordinate 193,344 of JBBELK010000366.1, read as the reverse complement.
GTTTTGGACTTTGTTTAAGTAGTCGTTTTCGTTGTTTGTGTTTCTTGCGTATCGGAGGGTTTCTCCGTATATGAATGTAGGTTTCGTATAGACTTTTGTGTCTAAGATGCCTGATTTACGGAAGCGTTCTCCTTTGAAGATGGTTAAGTCCAGGTAGTTGATTGAGGTTTGAGATGCCTCGTATGTGAATTTGAGGGTTGGGTGCATTTGGTTCATTGTTTCGATGAGTTTTTGGAAATCGTTTAATTTTCCGTCATAGATAACTAGTATGTCATCTCTGTAGCGCCACCATGTTAGGATATTTTTGGCCTCTTTGAGGATTGTTTTCTCCAGTTCATGTAGGGTTATGTCGCATATTTCAGGGCCTGATATGGAGCCCATGGCGCAACCGATTTTTTGGAGGTAGAATTTATTTCCAAATTGGAAACAGTTTCGGCCAAGGATTAGTTCCAGAAGTCTCCGGATGTATGTATTCGGTGGTTTAGTAACGGCATATTTGTTGTTGGTTTGGTTCAAGGCATTACAGACGCAGTTTATTGCTTCTGTTTGTCTGACGTTTGTGTACATAGATACCACGTCGATACTGGTTATGAGGATATTCTCTGAGAATTGTTTATCTTCCAGTTTACGCAAAATGTCTGCAGTGTCGCGGACATATGTTGGTTGCGTGGTTACGATTGGGAGGAGGAAGTAGTCGATGTATTCAGATATCCTGGTTGTTGGGCTTTTGCATCCACTAATTATTGGTCTTCCAACGAAAGGTTCCCCCGGGGGTGGGGTTTTATGTATTTTCGGGAGGAAGTACATGGTTGGGCATTCGCAGTTTTGTGGTAGTGGTTTCAGGTATTCTAGGGTAGGTTCATCTATGTAATTGTTATTTCTCATTTCCGTCAGTACGTTTCGAACCAGGGTTGTTGTTTGGGGAGTTATGTCATGGTCCAGTTCAGAGTAATGTATGGACTCAAGGTGTTTATTTCCCGCTTTTAGGTAGTCAGTTCGGTTCATAATGCAGATACCTCTTCCTTTGTCATATGGTTTAATTACGATTTCCTTGTTTTTCTTAAGGTTGGTTATTGCGGCTAGTTCTGGTTTGGTCATGTTTGTTGACCGATTTTGTAGTCGGGTATGGGCAATTTCATACTTTGTTGCTTCCAGATAAGTTTCCAGCGTGGTGCTGGGGGTAGATGTTGGTTGCCATTTAGATGGTGGTTTAAATGGGTGTGGTTGGGATTGTTTTTTGTGCATTAGGCATGACACTCTCATTCTTCGGGTGAAGATTTTTAGGTCGCTCAGTAAGGATCTTCGTGTTGGTTTAGCAGGTGTTGGAACGAAATTCAATCCTTTGCCCAATGCTATTTTTTCAGTTTCTGAAAGTTTGGTTTTGGACAGGTTGGTTATGAATTGTTCGCAATTTTCTGCTAAGGATCGTTTTTGTTTCCCTCGGGCGTTTCTTTGTTGTGTTCTGCATCCAAATGAACACCTGTTGGATCTGGTTTGGCTTAGTGATCTTTTTTTGTATTTGTTGAGTTTCCTTTTGGCCATGACCTTTTATTTGTTTGGGGTTATATTGTTGAGGGTTACTGTAATATAACGTTAGGGTGGTATTGGCTTAAAGCAGATCAGAATCTCTCTTTTGTAGATGTGGTGGTCCTGAAAAGGACCGTTGGTTTTGTTTAGTTGTTACAGATCACTGCGTTTTCTTTTTGTGCCTTTAGTTGGTCCACTAATGAAGAACGCGTACAGTTGCTGTGCCGTATGGTGGTCTTGGCCTTCGAAGTTGGCGATGGTATCTTGAGCCGTTCGGTGTGCTGTGGTGGTTTGCTGGTCGATTTCCTCCAGTTGTTTTTTGTATTCGCTGAGCGTTATTTCTGCCAACCTTAGTGATGTTTTCCTCTGTAGTTTCTCGAAACGTTCTTTGTATGTTTCTGAGAATTCGAGGGGTTTTGGTTGTTTTGGTGGCTTTATTTTGATTGTCAGGTAGTTTGGTGCTTTTCCGTCTGCTATACCCTTTGAGAAGTATCTGATTTGTTTAGTGATGTGTTCTTTGGCGGTTTTTAGATTGGTTACGTCTTCCGCCAAAAATCTCACTAGTTTAAAACTCTCTTGTGGGAGACGGTGCCGTGGTTGCGTGCTGGAGGTCGATGGGCCTTGAGAGTTGTCCGACTCGCAGGTTAGTTTGAGGCAATCCTCGTCGAATAGCGAGTCGTCCGGGCTTCGTTGACCGCAGGGGATGCTTGAGGTTGGGCTCGATGTTGACGGCGGCAGTTCTTGCTTGGTCTTCGTTCTCTTGATCTTTAGTTTTGACATTTTGTCATTTTGGCCGCTGACTACCGCTAGTGGTCTGTGGCTTGGCAGCGGTAAAACGCTGCCACTTCAGATACCGCCGGTGGTTTTTTGGTCAGCATGTCGATGTCGATCAGCCGCCTCCCAGCCGACGGCGGTCTGACGGTGGCTTGCGCACTGGATTATTACTACTGGTCATTTCAATCACTTTAAATCAATCCGAAAACCTCAGCTCCCTGAAAGTATACATTACCGCCCGGTTGCATCATGGTTGCATGTTATATGCACACAACGGTTAATTATCAAACATCTCCTTCACAGGCTTACATGTACTCTTTTTTTTCACCTCAGAGATGATATTAACAGAAAAGTGCCTTGCTCAAGGGCACACACATCATATGCGGGCAGGTCACTTACCCAGAATCCTTTGAAATCCTTTGCGGTCTTTAGTTCAAGCAACCATTCTCCTCGGCCATAGACCGATCCAGTAAGCCCCGCCCACGTAGAAACGCGTCTAGCAACATCGAAGTGCGCATAAACATTATATTAACCACGTAGATCACCATTGTCCTTCATAATTATTGATTGGTGGAAATTTTTGGGGTGGGGCTTAAACGCTCCTGGATTGGTATATTCCTCCACGGCCATTCTAACATGGTGTTTTGTCTCAAAATGTACAATTCCGCCTACATGTACTGTACCTAAAAAGTGCCTGGGTATCCCAGAATGGGTTTGCCATTAGAAGTACCCAAATATTCCATATGAATCCTGTGATATAAATTCTTAAAGTTTTATTACCAAAAATGGTGTTTTTTGCCCCAAAACGGCTGTTGCCATGGCAACCATTGAAACAAAATGAAACAAACCATTTTAAAAAATCAACGATTCCACTGCTCACAATATCCACTTGTTAATTTTTTCATTTAAGCCTGCAAACTCGTTTTATAAGGAAAATATTTAAAAACGTGATTTTGTCCCAAAAACTATGTTTTTTCACCAAAATGGTATAAAACTACCACTTGAGAATGTCCATCATACCAAAATATGTGCCCAAGGTGGTCATCTTTCAAAAAAATATGATGAGCCTTTGTCCCCCAAAATGGTACCGACATCCATTTTTAGGGGTATTGGCCCATGGACTAATGGGGTTTGGTCATTGATATGGTAAAGATCCCTTGTTCGTTTGCCTCCATTCCGATGTAATTGAGCGGCGTGCACTGTGACTACATCATGCACGGGATTCTACCAAGCTCACGCACCTGAAGTGTTGCGCTGTGCAATGCATATACGCCTCATGATGAGGCGAGTGTCACTTCATGTTGAGGTGACTGTTACCTCATGATGAGGCGAGTGTAACCTCAGGTGTTTCATGTGCCTGGTGTGATTGGCAAAGCTTACATGGAAACACTTCGTGCGAGAGAGATGAAATGATTTTCAGTAAAAATGTTTTCACGGGCAATCACCTTGCACGTCAGGTGCAACACATGCTGCTCAGCACGCTCTGTTCACTGCTTCACGAACCTGGCTTGACCATTTAACTTTACTTTTTAAATGTACTGGCCCCACATGTGCATGAGGCTCGAGTTTAACAAATTAAACCATCACCTGATGTACATGAGGAACAGTGGTTTAATCTACTTGAGCTACTTGGGGTGCTAGTCACAGACACATCAGGTACATCATCCATAAGCAGTTACCTGCCTCATGTGTTCATGATTTTTGGACAAAAACGTGTTAGTGCACAGGTGCATAAGGTGTAGTTACTTTTTACAGTGTGTGATATTTTCTATGGCGTTGCCGAGACACATTGAAAGTTATATTATCTTGTTCAGGGCCGATTACTCATTGAACAATACATTATTTACAGTACAAAATGTATACGACTTGTCAGCAAAGTCACCACTATTTGAATGATAGGCCTACACACCGAATACCCCAGTCACACTAGAGGCGGATTGAGCCGGAATGCCGTCGGGATAAAACTTCCTCGTGTATTCCGGGATATTCGAAGTGCATTCTAACAATTCTGAGTGCATTCCAAACATTTGGGCCCATTCTTGTGGCCGGCCCGAATGTTTTGCTCATGCTCAAAACATTCGATGTGCATTCGAAGAGGAGAAATATCGAACGGCATTCGAAGTGTATTCTAACTGCATTTTGACTGCATTCTAACTATTCTTACGGTATTCCAACAGAATTCGAAACATTCTGATCGCGTTCGAGGGAAAAATCGAAATGGCAAGCCATGGCAATCCTGCCAGAATGTCTCGAATGTGCCTCGAATGAGCCGGAATGCACCTCGAGTGTATCTCGATTGCTGCCGGAATCTATTTTGATACTAAAATAGTTCAGCTGGAATGCACTTCGAATGCCTTCTGAATATTTCTATTGCCGCTCGAATACATCTCGAATGCAGTCGGAACGTTCCGATTGGCCCTTGAATGAGTCCGGACGTAATTCAGAACACCACCGAATCGCATGAAAACGCAGCTAGCTGCCGCAAAGCAACATGGTCTGGGCTGAGACTGATGAAAATGCTAGATTCGGCAGCGTTTTATACCCTATCGGGGACCATTCCGGTGGGATTCTTGGTACACTCGGGACATTCGTGTTACATTATAAGCACATTTCTCAGCACGGTTCGAAGCGCATTCTAAGTATTCGAACGGCATTCTTACAAAGCTGTAAGAATGTTGGTCAGTTTGAAATTCCCGCCCGAACGTGGCACGAATTTAGAAAATTTGTCATTCCGGCTAATTCTGCTTGATTCCTGCTAATTCCGAATAAGTGTGACGGGGGCTTTATCTACTGTACCAACGAGAATTATATTTGTTTGGCGGAATCAAACGCTAGTGTTTATGAAACTGCAATTGAAAAGAAGTCGCCCCTTTTCGTTTTGCCTTTAAAACGCTGACGACAATACGATCATAACCGCCCAATTCTTCAACCCAGTGTTCAACCGTCTATTTTTTTTAATTATTGTGTACCGAGTGAACTCTCCTTCTATTGTTCCCCCCATTTTGTGTCAAACATCCAAGGAATTTCCTTTCAGGTCTTAGGAGGCGAGTCGTGCGTTAACAAAAGGGAAGAGTGTGTTGGGGATGAGGCATAGCGGCGGTGGGGAGGGAGCGGCCTCCCTTGATGGCAACAGCCTATAACTCGAAATTTCGAATTGGGGGCGCTCTCTTCATTTCTGAAAACCTCAAGTATTCAATTTAAACTTTTACAACTTTTCTTGACGTTTTCTCTGGCAAAACGCATTATCTCAGAGTTGACGCGGTGTGCGTGACAATTTATTTGTTTGGCAAAAGATAGTATGTCAAAGTTAAATGCCTTTGCCGCCGCCACCCACGTAAGGTATTTTGCTGATCAAACGGTCATTTGTGGCCGTTTGCTCACAGCACTTGGCTCACCGTGTGCGGTGAAATTTGGCTGCGTTCTTTGCCTCACGAAGCCGATTTCTTTTGCCCCGCGTGACCAAAATATCAGCGTGTGCTGGGTAGCTGAGCCAAGTGCTGAGCTAAAATTAATGTAGTTGGCCCATTATAAACCATCGCTATATTCAGATCACGTGACTAGGAATGGTTTTAATTGGCCAGCTATACATTCATTTTAGCTCGGCTCCCCAGGCCAGCCACACACGCTGAGATTTTGGCCACGCGAGGCAAAATAAATCAAACATGCACGGCTTAGTGAGTTTACTTGGTCTCATCGTGCAGCAAAGCACATTCACAGCCAAATGCTCCAGATCTCGTACCAGGATTTTGGACTGTAAAACAACTTGGCTCAAACTAAATGCAATCCTCTTGTAAAGGGAAGTTTAGAAAAAGAATAACAGGAAACTGCAATAAAACAATTACACAAGCATAGGCCTATCCGTTTCAAAGGCAAGATGTCTCATGTGTACGCGCGCCCTTTGTACAGGCATGCATGTTCTTTGTGCTGGTGAAGTTACTGATTGCTTTGGAATTGTTTTTTTTTAATTACTAGAAATACTTTGAGAATTATATGCTTTTTGTTCCGCGAAGATAGCCCTTCTCCTCCAGTATGATAAACGCAATTGACGTCATTGGAGTGTATTTCCCTGTTATATTGGCTACGTCATCGAATCGTGCGCATAACGTACGATGCCTTTAACTTTTTACAGGCGATCGATCCCCTAAACATGTACATGACGATCAGTTGATCAGCCCATTATCTGAGATGAATGGAAAATGGTGTATATGTTATCTCTGGACGACCACTAGCTGGGTCAAACCAGAATACTTCGTTCCACCAAGTATAGTCAAGACCTGTTTTGATACAGAAGAAAACTTAAGCATGTCCCCTGAATCAGATATAAAATGCACTTGCTGCAGGTTGGAGATATGCCAGTTGCGTTAAATGCTAAGTCGTTGTCTAGACGAGGTTTGTATACAGTATAACGCATAAATGCCCCGACACATTGCTTATCAGCAGGTTACATAGAACTCGTTCAGAGGTCGCTACCGCCGGGTAATGGCTTCCGCGAAAAAAGGGTCTATAGGACTATGCCCTATACCATGAGATGACTATAAACAGCGGGGTCCAAAACCCAAATAACATGACGATTTGAAGAAAGCAAACGGCACACATTATGTGCATATGGAACCAAAATGTTTTAATGACCTTATTCTTTGTTTTGTCTTGATATTATCTGCATGTGTAGCTGTGAAAACCAAGACCATTCTGTACGAGGTATTGCTGTTGATGTATTTGCTCGGCATCACTAGCCTAATGACGTACGACTTCGCCGTCTACATCAGCGTGTTCTGGGGCAAGAGGCAAAGCACCCTGTTGTTGGTCTCCTACTTCACCTATCTCTTCCAAGTCTTTGTGGTACCTGTCTTCGTTCTGTTGACGCGTTTCTTGTCCTATTTTGGCATCTTGGACCCGGAATGCATCTGGGCGGCAATCCACAACGACTTCATCTTCAAGCGTTCGCAGTACCTTCACGGGAGCTCCGCTGGAGTGACATCTTACGGTACCCTAGCCAAGTTCCTTGCTTGGCCGATCTTTAACGGCGTCCTGAGGATCTTCTATGACGACGTGTACCGGCCTGGGGGCAATGCCCATTCCATCATCAGTCACTGGTGTGCGTTGGTCTCGTACGTCATATACGGAGCTTTCTGCTTCTTGATGTACGTCGAGCGTCGCTCCTTCCAGAAGGAGTTCCGTGTGATCACGCACTTTGTAGCCAGCAACGCTCCAAAGGGCGACGCCGCAGTGGACGTCTGCCGGGATCGGTTATCAGCCGCTTACCGTCAGTACCGCGTCCTGAGGGAATTCGTTAGTATCTGGATGGCCTTCACGATGACCGTAGCCACTTGGGGTATCACTGCTCACATGACTTGGAACTACGTCATTTTCTCCTATTGCGACCCCAGCAAGGGCGACAATGTCGGCCTGCCCATGCTCAACGGCCTGGTCTGGAGCCAGAAGATTATGTTCTTCGTCTTGCCGTCGCTGGCAGTTGGTGGCCTCAACATAGACTACGTATGGATGGATTTTCGCTACATCTTGGCCAACCATCAGCGCTTTCGCTATGGCCCTTTCTGGCAACACATCAAGAAACACGTCAGTGGCATCAACTTGTTTGGCAAGGGATTGAGTGCCACAATATTCTTCTCTGTCTTAGGCTTGTACCTGGGTCTGGAGTTGAACCAGAGCTCACAGGATGTGGCCTTCTGGAATGGTCCTGGCGAGTTTAATATGAGTATTTTCTGTCACGATCACGAACATGGCATATAAAAATAATCGGAACAACAACGGGCCATTCTTCAGTAAGTGTCTATTTTTGGCCTTTAAAATTCATGGGAAAAAAGTTTTTCAAATTTATATTTTGTTTAGTGGAACATGATCATTATGTTACACAATCACTATAATTAGCATTCGGCGTAATCTTTAGGGGAGTTTTATTAAGTTTCATTAACATTAAATTTTCAGTGTTGTAGCATTTGCAAAAATCATATCCGTCACACCTTTTGTGACGGAAATGACAATATTTGAATGCCTGTGAAGCAGAGTAAATTCAAATAAGAGAGTTTAAGGTTTAATCATAGAATAAGAACCAGCGAACAGCGGGTGTTTAACAGGATACACCCAATTTAATTATCATTCTTATTTTATTGCCATTAATCGAGTAAAGAAAATGACAAAAAATCATCTTCGTCACGGTAAAAAGTGGTGGAACTGACTGACGGATATGACTACATAAAAAAATATGACTACAACACTTTTATAGCACCACCCGCAGTCTGTTTGAGCATGAATACCACACATGCTTGGAAGTTTGACAATAGACCTAAAACGTAATGACGTCACGCAATGTTTACCGCGGTGCATTATGGGTGAAAAGTGGGGACGAAATCTCTGCATCTCTAGTTTGCGTGCGTTGTATGCATAGCGCCTAGCGTATTATAGTCTAGTCAATTCACGACTTGACCTAGAACTAATTGCAATAGAAATAATTCTAACATGAATCTAGGCCGCAACATTCAATAAACAACATTAAAAATCTAATTGTTTCTTTTGAGTGGAAAGGTGTTTTTGAAGCAGTTTTTGAAGACAAACATTAAGAATTAAAATTTAGTCTGGTAACGTTCCTCAGTCTGTATGTTTCGTAATAGTGGATGCGTAGTAATACGACCACTTGCGAGCAGACGACGACGTCTCAGAAACTAGTCTGGTAACGTACTCCAACCTACATGTTTCGCGATGGTAGGTGCATGGTAATCACGACCACTTGCGAGCAGACGGCAGTGTCCAAATCAGGTGCTCGCTTAAGAAAAACGCTCTTATTTCTATGAGGATGGCCGAATTTTGGGATTTATTTTTGTAATAAGCACATTTACAACAAAAGAAGTACATGTGTTTTAAGAAAAAAATATTAAATTGAAAAAATCTAAGATATATTTTCCTTTGTTGTTTTTGGCATCTGTTTATCACCATCTCCATATTATATAATTTTTCTACACAACACTGTGCTATTTTATCCACACAAGCAAACATTTACAAATATTAACAAATAAGAAGGAATAACAGTAGGGCAGTTGTTTGACCACTAACTACGAACAAAATTCCGAAATGTGAAAATAAAATGTCTGTTTCGTTTATAATGCCTCATTTTTAGCAGACGACGGGAAATATTTCGTCTGCTACGAGTAGTCGTATTTCCCGAAGCTTGTTACATAATGTGCACGGATTTCTGATAGGTAACAGACGAATTAGCGCCCTCAATGTAATGATTAAAAAACTTACAAAATTTACCGCGAATTGGAGTGAAATAAAAACCACATTTCCACTCATTAGAAAATATTAGATTTTTAGTGTACACCAGCCAGTGTTGTAATGCATTATATTGCAATTAATTCTAGGGCAGGCACAATTTTCCCGTAAATTGACCAGACTATTATGCACGTAACTTTGTGAACTTTACTAACCGCTTCGCTGGCAAAAAAACCGTCAAAAACAAAGATCGCAAATTTCTAAAATGGTTCGTGTCAACTTGTATGTGCCTGCGTGAGTTTTAAGCCCACGACGGACGCCGGAACTATGGTTTTAACTTTTAAGGCCTCAAAAGGCGGCGAAAATGGCCCTGCAATAATTGTGCAAACTAGCGATGCAGAGATTTCGTCCCCACATTTCACCCATAACGCACCGCGGTAAACATTGCGTCACGTCATTGTGTCATATGTCTATTCTGATCGTTTGCATGAGTACTTTTTTTAGATCAGAAACACAAATAAGATATGTTCTAAAACTTTCGGAGATGATGCTGAATAAAGGTACTATCGACATTTCTTCGGATGTTAGGAGTTTCACTTTTCTAAAATTGATTGTTTCTTGCCCTGTACGTTCTAAGGTATGCAGTGGACTGATGCAAGTCTTATTTATGTCAGTTCTCTACTGGATATGGTGCTCCAAAATATCGTGACAGAGATGACAAAAAATGCAGGGATACGTTTTTTACTCTTAAAATCCTAGATGTCTTACAAATGTGGTTCATTTTTAATTTTGCATTTGGAGGAAACTGACTATATACTTAGCTTCTGGTATCTTTTCAAGTTGCTTACTTTAAACATATGGCAATGTGGACATTTTGCATTTGAGAGACATGATGACCGGGATATGCGTTTTCGTGGGTTTTTGAAGGTTCATCTTAAAAAAGTAAGCACCTTGTCCATCTTTTTAAAGAATTGTTCCCACTGCATATACCTACATGTAATGAGAAATGTTATATATTATTTTACCCCTTAACAATCAAATTTTCACTGTGTAGTTTTTTTTAGATATAGCATCTTAAAGTGTCGGGACACGAAAATAGACACTGAAGAATGACACCACCGTGTTGTCAGTATTAACAGAGTTCTAGCTATTGGTTATGTTGTGTTGTAATAAGGTATTTTTGTATGCTGTTTAGGTTTGTATATGGTACCTTTAGTAAATGTAGTGAGCAGTGGCATCAAACCGTAGTTGAGTGTAATATTGGGTAAACTCAAAATTCACAAAAACACGTAAAATTCACTAAGACACGTATTTTTTTTCATATAACATGCACTTTATTACCTCGTTCGATCAAATAAATGTTAGAAGTATATAAAATTTAACAATTAAACGTCTTTGATATATAGGGCCTACTAACCCTGGAAAATAAATTTCTTTGAACAAATTAAGTTGCACATAGCAATCATTGCAGGTTTCAATATACAATTACAAATTTAACGAACATTTCTCTGCCAGACTTTATTTGATTCCGATTCCTTGCCTGAACTTGCAGCAATAGTTCGAATGAAGCAAAACATACGTCAAATGAAACTATATTGATTCTATGTCTTTGTCGTTACTTAATTATATTTTCCTCTTTTGAAAGCTAAGACACGGCAAAATCAATGTTAAATAACCTTTTAAAAAACAAAAATATATATAAATAAAAAAATTAACACATAGGCCTAAACCAAACCATTTTCACTGAAATCATACACATTGCACACTTGTATATAATCATATATACAGTTGTAGTCAAAAGTTGACATACAACTGTGTTAAAACTGGTGTGCTTAAACTTGCGTTGTCACAATTTGTGTAATAGTCTTTTACTAAAGTTGTGATTTTGTGGAATTTCTCACGTGCTTGCAGTACTTAAAACATAGCTTGCACACCTTGCAATGGTTCGGGAAGTCATGTTTACCATTTTGGGTGATGATGGTAGTGGTGTACATATATGTAAACTTTTGACTTCAACTGTATATATACAAAATCATTTTGAATCCAACTATATATTGTATTGAAAATAGAAGGAAAAAACTATTGAAGATTTTATCTATAAGCATAAAGGGCAAAACCTACCCGACCAGAAAGAGAAAACGAAACAAGAGAGACTTTTTTTCAGTGGAGGGTTGTAATTTATGAATAAAAAGACAAGGCACTAAACTCTGTTGGAAATTATGTTATGTATGAAGGGATCAATAAACATGTATTTGCCTTATATTATGATTAAAAATATTAGTGAACCACGGCACATTTTTAGTAGTATAGATTGAAGTTATACGAAGTTTTGTGGTGAAGAGCACAGTTTCTGCTTTTTGATTTTTTTCACCAAACCATGTATAGTATGGCGAAAAGTTAAAAGCCTATTTCATTTGTAAAATGAAACTTTATTACAAATCCCTGGGATGACAGAATGCCATATCTGAATGCCATATCTATGTTGGTAAAGTATAACCTGCTGGATAGATGTAGCAATGCTTCAGAAAACCTTTAAAATCCATGCATGTTTTCTGTCTAAAGTGGATGCTAAAAAATGAAGGAAAGTGTTACAAATTGACTTCTCATGACACGCACAGTTGAAAATGTTATTTTCATTAGGGCACACATAAAGTACAAGACTTTTGGATGTGCCTATGGTTTGGAATCATAACACGACACAAATACCAAAACCAGGGTTTTGAGTACATTGGACCACTTAGCCTTGGCACATAATTCATCACCTCTCAGTAACGTTACAAGTGCATCACTAATAAGCTGTTTCCTTTCGAAAGGGGAGCTGGAAATTTAACTCGACGATTATAACCCCCAAAAACATAACTTGACATCGGTAATTAAAGTATTTAAAACGTACATTTCATATTAAGAATCTGATGACTTATCAAATATTTAAAAAAATAGGAAAAATCTATTTTATTGTATCTCTTTGCAATAATGTGTTATTGGGAAGAAAAACAAGGATGATGAATAAGTACTGTAAGTATTGTACAGTACTATATAGTGCTCTTATTAGAAAGATTCGACTGTACATGGTCGTTAAGTCCCCACTACAGTACACACTAGGCTTGGGCGATTTTACGCAGGAGTCGAGTAGAATCGATTCCACTTTGGGAATCGGAGTCACGATTGAAGATTTTTGAAGAATCGATTTCCAGTATGAATCGATTCCCTTTCGTCTAAATTTCCCGATTCCAGAAATTACCATGTAATTCCCAAGCAAAAACACTAAACTTCCGCAAGAGTATTTTGCCTCTGAAAATGTTTACATTATTAAAAACCTGTTTTAGGGTGGGCCGGCATCATTTCATGGACGTTTAGTGCCGCTCGGTGCCAAAAATTGGGTCACAGTTGGCATAATATGTAGGATCGTCGATGTACACGCTCAGTATAATTGAATGTTTTCCCGCGAAAAAATGGAATCGATCCTAATGGTATTGCGATTCTCTTTTGTAATCTGAGTAGACTCCGAAAATGCTGGTGTCGCCCAAGCCTAGTACACACAAGACCCTGGGTCTTAATTCAAACCTCGAGCCATGAACTGCAACAATTTTACAAAAGCATTCTTTTTAATAGTACCTGTAACAAAACTCGTAATGGACTGTTGCAGATTTTCGTGAGGCCAGTACTGACGATAACAATCATTGAGTACACTATAAGTCCAGCCGCAAGTCACAGGGAAAAACATGCACAAAACACTGATATTTTTGCAGTTTATTTAAATATTTTTAAGCTTAACTAAGAAGACTTGCAGGGCCTTGCTAATAAAATTTGACATATGGTTCAATAAAAAAAAAAGATTATACTCTGACCGAAAGATCGAGAAGGCTGTTGCGGCAAGGCTAACGGCACCAGCCATTGTAAGAGCTCCTGAGGCAGGGTGCGCCACTCCGCCTGTAGTGCCTTCTGAGCTCCTGGGAGGTATGCAGCTCCAGGGGTCAGCTCATCCCACACAGGTTCAATCAGGTTGAAAACCCAACAAAAGCTACATAATTTTCACAGAACCAGGAAATGTCACATTTTATTGCTCTGGGGAATCACTTTGTTCAAGCAGATTAACTTGGACCTGGAAATCACTAAAGCAGAACAGTCTTGAAACTTATTCAAGAGTGATTGGTCGATCAGTGCCCAGGCCTGTCATCCACAAGTTCACTGTATTCAACAAACATCTTAGAAGATCAGGAACTGATGTTTTAAGAAAATTGCATTTCTGTTTTGGGAGAGTATATACATTTTACATAAATGACTTGCCATTTTGTAGTTACCAAACCTGTGATGGACTGCTCACTTGTATATTGAAGTGACTGTGGAGCAGCCTTTACGAACATCAAACTGACTGGTGTAAATAATGGGACTCAGTCCCCATTCATTGCCACGATAGATCCCGAGGTAACTAAATGCATCAGGCTTGTAGAGTAGCCGACAGCGGATGCCAATTCCTCTCAACCGAGCCTCTAAAGCCATAACCGCAGCCTCGTCGGTAAAGTCTTTGTTGTAGACGCACACTAGGTGACTACGCCTCGAATCAGATTCACCGAGGGCTGAACTGACCTTGGTGGAAATGCCAAGATTCCTGGTGATGGTGGCTCGTAATATGCGCTCCCAGGTCAGATCAATGTGAGGTCCAGCATTCTTCCAAAGCATCCACTTTCCACAGAGCAAGCTATTGCCATGAGATAAAAGTAAGGATAGGACGTTTAACCATTTAGCCAGTTTTGATGAATGGTTAAACTAAGGCCAAACAAAATAAATGGTGTGTTTACGGTAACCCGACCTACCTGGAATTTTTGAGGCCAATTTTCCAAGTTAATAATTTTAAATGAGCACTATTTGCAATAATTTCCAACGAACATAGCATTTTCCACACTTGTACATGAACATGTTTAATAGTGTTAATAGTGAGTTTCAAACATTGCAAAACAACACGCAAATGCATGAACTGAAATGTAAAAAAAAAAAAAATTATTTTGTTTTTAGGCCGTTACCGTAAGCGCACCATTTATTTTGTTTGGCCTAAGACACAAAGATTAACATTACTTTTCGGAGATTTATATTTGTAATGACTTTGTGAAATTGTTTTTTATAAATATTTTGGGGTTGTTGTAAAATAACGATCCGCTCAAGGTTTGTGTTTGGGGGCTCAGGGGTGGTATGGCCTTTGTACAGTACATGGCACTGGTTTTTTTTTTTAACATAGCCCGATTGTGTAAACCAAGAGGGCAAAAAATTAAAACGAGTCAACACACTTGTAGTTTTGTCATGAGAAATATTTGAATTTATGGGAAATGTAAAGGTCTGAGCTTAATTCTAACTCTAAACATGTGAAACATTCATGAATGAAAAAAAAATTCTTCATTTGAGTACAAACTCTTACATAACTTATAGTTGCGATATTCAACTCGTGTTTTGCCAACTACTTTAGCAATGAATGTTAATGTTAATAGCATGGTTCAGAGATTATTTATGCAAATTTTTGAGTTTCTATCACTTTTTACACCGATTTAAAAGCAAAAATAGCAAAAAATTATGGTTTTTACAATTAAAAGTTTTTGTTTGGCATGGCAAAATGTGCCTGTTTTTGATCAGACTTGCTGCATGTGTACAATGGGTAATACAAAACAGTTATGTGAAAACAAATTGGGAAAAGTACATTGGCTTATAATTTTTATAATTTAGACAACTATGTTTCGGACGTTACACTATGTTAACAATGTCAGCTTTTGTCTTTTTTATGGTTTTGCATTGGTATCATTAGTCTGTTTCTAGCATATTTTCTGGACAAAAATGCACTAACATATAAAATAAAACAGAAAGTATGTACTGAAATGGCCCCACAAATAGTTTAGCAGTGTAAATGTATTCATTCAACTGAAATATTAGTCAGGATGTAAACTCAATCCATTCAATTTAAATCTAGTTTTCGAATGCTGCATATGTTGCACTTGATTGCACCAATCATCAAAAACCCTGAAAATGCACAGAATATGCTTTGTATGGTACAAAAGATAACTGCCATATTCTGTTTCTTTGACCTAGTTTCCTATTGGTCAAACACATTTTGCCTTTCCATTTGAAAGTGGTACAAGATATCTGGATGGGGTCAACCGTGTTACACCTCGACTAATGTGGGGTATCCACAAAATATGACGATGACCTTTGACCTTGCTCACTTCCGAAGTGGCCCAACGATCTTGATTCCTTCGCCATATACGATGACTAACAAAGGTCTTTAAGATGCGCACGTGGCTTGACCTTTGACCTCGTTTCCTATTGGTCAAACATAGTTTTCCTTGCCATTTGGAAGTGGTACAAGATATCTGCATGTGGTCAACTGTATTACACTTCGACTAGGGTGGGGTATCCAAATGGCGATGACCTTTGACCTTGCTCACATGTGTCAGATTAAAGGGGCATGTAATAACATTCAATGTTCAAAAATCGATAAAAAAATCAACCATTTGATCTACGATCTTGATTCTTTCGCCATACACGATCACTAACAAAGGTCTTTAAGCTGCTCACATGCTGTGATCTTTGACCTCGTTTCCTATTGGTCAAACACAGTTTGCCTTGCCATTTGAAAGTGATACAAAATATCTGGATGGGGTCAACCGTGTTACACTTCGACTAAGGTGGGGTATCCAAGAAATAATGCTCACTTCCGGTCATGAACAAATAAAATGACAAAAAAATACTGATATAATGAAAAAAATGCAATAAAATGATAATTTGTGTTAACAATAAGATTGTGTAACGTCCGAAACAAATTTCCTGTGCTAACAAAAAAAAATTTGGTGTGAATGACCAAAATTGTATCCAGAATTGTTTTAAATATATCAACATTACATCTCATGATGATTGATTCACTTCAGATACCGTCTACTTTGAGTTATTAGCTGAAAATAGTGTGTTTTTTTCGGACGTTACAATTGTTAACGGAAAATTTGTTTTGCTGATACATGTATTACGGTAATGTAATCAGATACTGGATTAATTAATGATGTGATAGGAAGCTGCCTTGAGAGTCTTCCAAAATAAAATAATAAATAGCTTTTGCCATTTCTATCTTATCTGATACTACAAAATTAATATTGTTTCGGACGTTACAAAAATGTTTACGGAAAATGAGATAACTTTTTCATTTGACAAAAAAAGTTTTAAACAACGTCACTACAATAACCTCATGTTACTTTATTTTTAGGCATTGAAATGGGGTAACCAATAAGTGTATTTTGACACTGATATTACATAATTAAATTGTAGTCCCATTGAGTCAAATGGGGGGTATGATTGTCATCGGAAAATGTAACGTCCGAAACACTATTTTCAATTTAACCGTTCCATCATAATAGTCCAGATAATTCAGATTACTGTGCACTTTCTTGAAGTATGACTCATAGTCATTCATTATCAATTGGAAAGAGAAATATTGTTTTTCTCTTTTTCAACCATAACAAAATTGTCACTTTTTTTGGTTGACAAAATTCCATTAACATTTGGGTGTTCAGCATTACCTCGCACACATAAACCAAATTTAAACCAAAATTTTGGGCAATTCTCGTTAAAGGGACACACCGGATTACTCTTCACATAATGTAGCAATCTAGCATCCTTGACAGTGATTTTTCGACGGTCGTTTTGAAAAACAATTATCAAAATGTCACGTAATTAACTAGAAATGTTTAAAATTAAAAAAAGAGACAAATGTTGGGCTATACGCTTTACCAGCCGTCGCGATGTATTATGTATCATGTGTTTGTAAATAAAGGTGGCGTTCGATATGGGTCGACACGTGTTTAACCTCGATTGGCCTTGTTTTCCCTCACTCATCACACCTTGCACGATCCCTCAGGTCAGCGCTGAATCAAGGAAGCAACTCGAACGCAACGTTTTGGTGTCTGTAGCGCCCTCATTATGCCTATGCTGTTTTTTTCTTCGGATATTATTTATTGCCGCGAACGCGAAGCGAAGACACGAGAATCTGAGATATTCTCTCGTCCATATCAACACCCAGAAACCTTTCTTATGAAATCTGTTGGCAGATTTGTGTACAAATTGGAAAACACGGTATGTACATAGTGTTCGTAGAACATTATTTTCCAAAAAGAAAAGAAACCAACCGCGAATGACAACAGCAACTCGCACTTCGCGCTGGTTTCTACGGCTGGAAATACAACTAACTCACAAGACCACGTGACTTTTCGGAACCAGAATCTGGTTTCGAAAAGTCAAGTGACCTTGATTTTTTGAAAAATGCTCAAAAACGGCCATATTAAGGATATATCTAATTTACTCTGGAAAGCGCTTCAGAATAATGTATGGGTCTATTTCAAAATAGCCCAACAAAGCCGGTGTGTCCCTTTAAGCTATGGGAGATCAATCTAGGTCCATGCTCCAAAAACATATGAAAATGGATTTCCAGTTCTGTACCTGTACAAAACTGCAACCTCTCAAAGTGACATTAAGCTATTTGGGCTATGTTTAAACAAAACCAGAGCCACATACGTACACCAGCGACAACCTTTAGGGTAGGTAGAACAGTTAAAGGAGCGTGACCAGAGTTTCTGGAAAATAGTTTTCGATGTAACTTACCAATATTATCAAGTAACTCCCATACACACCTCCCATGTCCCAAAAACCCGAAAACATTCGCAATTTCCAGTAAAAATTGAACAAAACTATCGAGTATGCTTTCAGCGGATACACGTTGATACTGGAAAATTAGTTTACAAATAATCGGTGGATTTTCGACGATATCCTCGGAAATATGCGGCCTAGAAGCGCGGGAGTTTCAGTTTCGTAATCAGAAAAATATAACGGATGTTATGATATAAAAATCTCATGACCCATAAGGTAAGTCCCGGGGAGTTATGGGTAAAAAAAAGTGATCTGGTCACACTCCTTTAAAGGTAGAGTACATCATTTGCAGTGACCCCATATTTTTTTGGTATTATTTTTATTTTTTATGAGTTGTCAAGAAAATCTTACTAAAAGAGTTAATAACCATGGAACCAAACACCACATAAATTTATTTCTGTCCAAAAAGGTATTTTGTGAGAAATTAACAACTGAAGGTGGTTTTCTAAAAAGTTTTTTTGCAAGAGACTTTTTTACCATTTAACTCAACACAAAAGCCATGAATGGATTTTTCAAGTTTTCTAAAGTATTACTGCCTGTATGTGGCTGAAATTTTTACACAGCAGTTTTATCAACATGGGGTTTTAATCACGAGTGGAAATAACGCCCTCTGTAACAGTTTTTACCAATCATGTACTCCACCTTTAACAGGCACTTGAAATTCAAAGAAATGCAAAACTGTTCCTGAATTAACCGTAAATTCTCAACCTTAATAATTAGGCAAAAATAAATCGACTAAATATATTTTCAATCCATTTGTGAGCAATCAACTTTGGCCAAATTGGATTTGTATTCAAACTAGAGCCTTCAAGTTGATGTACCAGTGCTGTAACAACCGAGCCATCCTAATTAGTCCTTTGTGAATCCCATGGTTACCATGTAGGTTTACCTTGCAAATTGAGGGCTTCTAACATGGCCAACACCATCACTTTTGCCGTTTGCCCGGATTGCCCCCATAGAGTTAAACAAAAATTGTAGCACTCAAATCGTCACAACATGTGTTTAGAGTTCATACTTTGGTTGTCTATATTTAACTCTATGGTTTAACACCTTCGTGGAGGGAAACTCGATATCACATGCTGGCTATGTATACCTGGGGGTATTAACCAAGGTTGTTTTGACTTGAGCAGCAGCAGCGTAGTCCCCCCACCCACCCCACAAATGAAAAGTTGTTCATCCCCCAGTCGCACCCCACTGAAAATTTGGTGAAGGAGAAAACAATGGTAAAAGCGCAATTACATGAATTACTGCATTTTTAACTTTAATTTGGATATTTGTGCACCCAGTACACCCCCCCCCCCAACCCCAACCCCCATTTCCTCTTCCTGGCTACGCTGCTGGACTTGAAACTTACGTACTTTACTCTGGAGAAACAGCTTGAAACTTGACTTCAGGAAATAAAGTTGATTTAAGACTTGAAAAAAACACTACATGAACTCATCAAGTCTCTCGCCCCAGAAACATAGAAAGCCATGACTTGATATCAAGCCTCCAGCTCCTGGCGAATAAATAGGAAAATGGCCACCTGTGATGAGATTAAGCTTTCACATGGAGTTAGTGATTAACTGGCAAATATTAAGAACTCACTTATGGGTCCGAGCAAGTTCCTTGATCTTTTCATATGTTATTTGCTGGCCTGAGGAATTGAGATCCTCCCATGCATCTTCAAGTTTCTCGATGTTTGTCATTTTATCGCCGCTGTCTTTATCCACATCCTCTTCAGGATCCTTTAGTGCATGTACACTGATCCAATTAACCGGAGAGCCTGCCACTCTATACAAATTATGTAAACCACAAGAATAGAAATTATTATATAAAATAAAGCTTTTGCAGATTCAGGAATTCCTGATATTGTGTAGCACAGAGCTCCAATCCGATGTGTGTCCGCTGGGCGCACCAAAGCAGACGCTTACGCGCGCGGCATGCATCGAGCATCGAGTGAATATCGACCATTAGAAAGGGTACGCGTACGGGAAACGTATGCGGCTTGCAAAATCTGGGTCGTTATATCACAATTTTGCGTGGCTGTTCAAGAAATGTGCGGATGTGTACTTGGTTATACTGATGTAAAAAGTCACATTACCTATGCTGTGCAGACAAAATAACCGCGCAAACTGTTGGTACATCCATCCAGTTTTTCCCAGCCGCATACGTTTCCCGTACGCGTACCGTTTCTAATGGTCCCTAGTGCTTCAAGTGCGTGTGTGCAACACGCGTGTGAGTACGGTAACAACAAATACTGTACAACAGTAACAAAAGCGCAAGCAGTTGTAAACGTAAATGAACTGAAGTTTTCAAAACCAAACAGACAAAAAAATTGCGGAAATCCTACAAAATAAAAAAGGTACATGTATAAGCTTCATTTTATATAACAATAATAATATTGGATGTCTTTTCGGGTGATATGAAAATATGCCGCACTTGTCTTCGGCTCATTCGTGCGGTATATGTTCATATCACCCTCCAAGCCATCAAATATTATATAAATATTATATAAAATGAAGCTCTGTGCTGCACAGAGGCCCAATCCGATGTGCGTCCACGCTAGGCGCAGCAAAGCACACGTGTATACCTACACGCGCGTCGTGCATCAAGTGAATACACTGTGCGTGTGCGCGCAACGCACGCGTGAGTGCAGTAACAAAAAATACTGTACAACAGTAACATGCAAATGTTGGAAATGAACTGAAGTTTTTAACACCAAACAGACAAAAATCTTGCGGAAATCTTTCAAAACAAAGAGTGTATTTATAAGCTTCATTTTATATAACAATAATAATATTGGATGTCTTTTCGGGTGATATAAATACCGCACTTGTCATTATTTTTATGACTCGTGCGGTATATTCTCATATCACCCTCAAAGCTATCCAATATTAAGTAATTGCTGCAACAGAGACTAGTTTTATAGCATGGTGTAACACTGTTTAACAGGTGGCATCATATGGAGCCAGAAGGTGGCACCCGTGCAGCCACATAAGGCACCCGTGCAGCCGGCAGGTAGCACTCGTATTACTAGTGGCACCCATGCAGGTACTGGTGGCACCCGTGCATCCACATGTGCCACCCGCTCGTATTACGTGGCACCCATACAGGTATTGGTGGCACCTGTGCAGTCGGCACCCGATGCTGCATGATACAATCTAAAAAGTCATTCTGACCACTGCAGATAGACCACACAAGAAATGACGTCATCGCTGTAAACAAAACCATGTGACAATAGGTCACGCAGGGGTTCATGGGATTGTGTAGTAAGTACTAAATAAAACAAATGTTATTGCGGTGTGGTGTTGGTCCATAAATTTGACATGGTACGTGCTTTGCTACCATACAAACCCGTCACCAAAATACCTCAGAGATTGTTTGGAGGTGGCTCTGCATCCCAATCAGTTGTGTACATTAAACTACATTGATGTATGCAAACACACAAAATGAGTAGTGCTTGAGCGACACGATCCATCATGCTTCGCGCAGAGTTTTGTTATTAAACAGGACGTCGTCTCGCTTGCGGGCTATTGCTTACACTGTTACTGTGGAAGGTGGGTACATTGCCAGGAATTTTTCTGCTGCCGATTCCAAGCTGGTTGAATGCTTCCTATTGGGATTAAACACCAGCCATCCACCCCTATCAGAAGCCGAAGCCTGAGCAGCCAGTTCTGGCGCTGTTAACTGCCGAGGAGGGGACATCTGATGTGACCACTTCTGAGGGACTGTGTTAGATGAATTGTCCTCCTTAAGGGGAGAACTTTGACGAGGGAAGAAAAATCAGACAAACTGCACATTAACAACATTTTAAAAACCAAACAGGTAGTTATATTCAGATTATATGATGTGAGTTAGTGTGCACCTCAATGAGCGACATGTTGAGTTTGTGATTATGTAGTACGTACTGTGTACGCACGACTGATATGGCTATTTACAAGCTTTTTTTTGATTAAATTGAGTCATATTTTATTTCTTTCTGACAATAGATGATATAAAAAAATTGATGCTGCTAATTAATTATCAATGATTTTTATGTTTCATGTCTGAAAGTTTGCTCAGATTTCAAAAAAAATTGATACATAATGCTATTCACGTGACTTAAGAAGTGTTTTTTTGTTTGTTTCAAAACCGTGTCTCATGAAATGGGATCTGGATTTGTTCAGGGTAACCCTACCCTACTTCCAGATAGCTGAAAGTATAGGCCTATTTTTTACTGAAATTATATTATTAAAAAAAGAATGACATAATTTTTCTCCCATCAAAAACGTGGCTCCAAACAGACTAATTTAACCAAGTCTTTTAACAGGAAACTGCAATTTTTTGGTAAAATCAAAATCTCTACACGTTCTACATGTACACGTACCAAAGTGGTCGTTATACTCTCAAAACTTGCGTGCATTCCTTCGTTTTTCTGCGCTCGACGGATTTACATCGCTCCTAGCAGACAACCACGTGTAAAAAGGAAATCTGAGATGGCATAGCTACCACGAGGGGGCGCTGTCCACAATCAAAGGCCGAGTTCGGGCGATCTGTTCTTGACACGTCCAAAAGTGATTTTCTGATGTTTACATTGGGACTCTATGAATCACTTTTAGCGGATAACGTTTTATTGTTCATGGCAAAATGTTTACCATCTCTGCACAATCAAGATGGCGTCCGTTCTCCAAACTGAAATTTCACCTTCAGTCAAAATTAAACATTGAAAAACAGGTACCGCAGCCGGATTCGAACCTGCAACCCCAAGTTTTCACCTATGATTGCGAGTTAATGACCTAAACCGCTCGGACAAGGTACCCCAATAATATCATTTCAGTTAAAAAAAACAGGCCTATACTTTCTCCAGCTATCTGGAACTGGAAGGAACCCTACCCTTTCAGTACTGGTGATGCATTCCCCTTTACAAGGTCTGCACGATGTCCAGATTCCTCACAGTCACTGGTGTTCTCCTCCTCACTTTCTTCAGGAGAAATAAGCTGTACACAGCTGCATTCTTCCCCAATATTCATCACTTGGTTATTGCTGGTCTCAGAATCATCACTGGGATTCCACGTCTCAGAATTGCCTGTTGACAAAGAAGCTTTAACGGCAGGCTTGACAGCTGTTGAGAAGCTGGGCTCATCCCTGATTAGTTCAAGGGGTGGCATCGCATCACATTCGTTTGATAAAGCCATAGGCCTAGTTCACTGTGTCAGACAATCAAAAAACCATTTTGTGTAGTGTCCAATCATCATAGAACTGTAATTTAAAGCAAGACAGAGAAAAATTACATAATAAGTTCGATTTAAACTCAAGGGTACCGGTAGCCTACATCACCATGCACGGACACCAAGGATTTTCCTTGTTTAAGCCCTGGGTACAACGGATCGTACAAAATGTTGTCGTGACCAGATCTTGCAACATGTCCGAAATCTATTTCGAGTGGTCACAAGGGCTACGACACATTAAAGATGATTTGAAGATGGGGACGCGACAGAAAAACAAAATGTCGTGGTTATGTCCTGGGTGTATCGCAAATCAGTCGTCAGACAGTCGTGGGACCATCGTTAGTTGTTGGGGGGGGGGGGGGGGGGCTGTTTTTCACGTAATCAGGTCGTGGTTCACTCGTGGGATGCGCGTGCGACTGTCGCAAGACTGTCGCACAACAGTCGTAGGTCACTCGTGGGACGCTCGCGCGTCCGTCTTCCGACTATATAACGAGGCCCGGTCTGTTGCCTGTCGTAGGACAGACTCACGACAGCCACAAGACATAGATACCACCAAAAAAACAATCGTCGAGCAAAAAAGGTGCATGTCCAATTTTGCATCACGACGGCAAGTCGATGCCACGATGCTAAAAATTGTGTAGGACTGTCTTGCGACGACCCCCGATGACCCACGATTTGCCAAAATGTTCTGTCGTGTCGTGGCACAAATGCGTCGTATCGGCTTTTTAAAATATATTTTTTCAAAATTCTTTTATTATATTTAAGCCGATACTTTCAGTATAAATAATGGAGTAACTAAGACCCCTTGCAAGTTGCACGGCGGCCACGACAGAGGGCAGGTTTTCATATTTAAATGATGTGACAATAGATCCACAAAGTGCCTACCCGTGCATGAAGCACTGTGACAATGTGACTGCCCTTCCATGGCCGCCGTTCAAGGGGTAGAGAATTCAGGGCCCACGCGACCAGGGGCCAATTTCATGGCGTTGCTTAGCACAGGATTTGTTTGCTTTATTTTGCAAAAATGGATTGCCAGCCAAAATTGTAAGTGATGTGTTTTGAAAGGTATTATCTTTCGAAAAACACAAGTTGGTGTATAATTTTGGCTTTTAATCCATTTTATAAAGCAAATAAATCCTGTGCTAAGCAAATTTTTGTGCTAAGCAATGCCACGAAATTGGCCCCAGGGGCCAATAGACCGATCCAGTAAGCTCCGCCCATTTTGGAATTGACCAATCACAGCCTCATGTTCAGGTAGCCAGAAAGTAGATCAACATTTTTGCTACCCGAGTCCTTAAAATTTTGTGCACAGAGCTACGGCGAAATGCAGCACGAGTGACGCGAAAACATCAGCGCAGAGGACCCTATAGCCGATTTAAAACGGATTGTATAAGACTATCCAAACCTACTTTTAATCCCTTCATAAGTGTGTTTTTGTGTAAACGAGAAAAACTCAAATTAGCTTCTCGTTTTGCTATGTTGTGCATTCACTGCGTTTTAGATGTGTGTCGAGATGTTTTTGTTCGATCGCGCGCGTTACGCGTAATGCAGGCGTGTTGTACGTGCACGCACAAGACCGGACACTTAAAAGCACATTTCGTTTTCGAGCATGCTG
Source organism: Henricia sp. BOLD:AAB3569 (assembly GCA_037783545.1). Classification (NCBI taxonomy): domain Eukaryota; kingdom Metazoa; phylum Echinodermata; class Asteroidea; order Spinulosida; family Echinasteridae; genus Henricia; species Henricia sp. BOLD:AAB3569. The sequence continues at coordinate 168,339 of JBBELK010000366.1, read as the reverse complement.
TTTCTGTGTGCGTGTTTCAATACGCGCTGACCAGGGCGCAGACGCTAATGCACGGCCGGCACGGTTACGCGACTCTACACGTGCCTCACATGTGTGGCATATTGCTAGGCAATTTCTAAATGGGCGGAGCTTACAGGATCGGTCTATTTCATGGCGCTGCTTAAGCGCTAGCTGAAATTGTATGCTTACTGTAGCAGGCAAGTTATTATTATTATTATTATTATTATTATTATTTCTTTCTGGTATTCATACCAAGGCTTCCTCAATAGTGCTCATTGCACTGTCACTCGCAAGCGGGAGGAAACCCGTGAAGAATTGGAATTAGAAATGGCCAGAGACACCGGGGAATCCCCTTGCTCTTCACGAAAGAACGCTCTTGGATCTTTAGAGTGCGTTACCATTACCTAAACGGCTTTACATCCCTTCCGAAGGATGGAGCAAATGTGGTTGAGTGCCTTGCCCAAGGGCACAGGTACCGCAGCCGGATTCGAACCCGCAACACCAAGTTTTCACCCATGATTGCGAGTCAATGACCCAAACCACTCGGGCACGGGTGTCGGACGCTTCGCCCCATTTCCACTTCGCCCCATGTCAGTTCGCCCCATTGCCACTTCGCCCCATTGCCACCTCGTCCCATTGCCACCTCGTCCCACCTATGCTATTTAGCCGGCAGTCAGTCAATAACATTGAAAATTATTTGTTCGTAAATTTAAGTTGTTTTTGAACTTGTTTTCTGATTTTGTTGGTTGGACACTAAACGCAATTTCAATGTAAATGAGGTCTTAGAACTCGGGCTCGAATCTTGGTCACCACAAAAGTTTTATTTCTCCACGAAAGTCCAGGATGTAGGTTTTTGTTTTCATCTGTTCTGGTATCTCCTCAGAATAATGACCAAGTGTTCAAAGCATTTCACGTTCGCGTGTATAAGGGGTAGGTTTCGGTTAAGAAGTCGCTGGGGGTACCGCCGTGAATTCCAGGCGATAACCCGAGACACAATCTCAAGAACCCAAGCGCCCGGGGAGCTGAGATGGCTGGCCACTCCGGAGCATACGACCGAAGGCGGCCGCCCACCGGAGGTGGTGAGGATCCCGTTACATGAGGTCATTCCGCGGCCGCCAAGCCCTCAGGACTGACGTTGCTTCCCCTTCTTTGGGCCCTTGCCCTTCGAATTGGGAGGCTGGCCAGACATGGCCCTGAATTTCTTCGTAGAAGAACCCGGGGCACCGGATTGCTTGGTGTCCTGGGAAGTGCCTGATTTCCCCTGCTTGGCGGGCCTGCCAGAGCTCGAACAGGAAGGGCGCTTGCCCTTGCTCTTCTTGCTCGAAGGTTTTTTGGGAACCAGAAACATTTGCCTGTGCTTGCTTTAGCGCTTGCTCACTCCCAACCCGCTCGGCCAAAGCGAGCAGGGAAGAACAGAACGCGCCTCCGAAGAGGGCGTCTTGTTTCTCAGGTTTGGTCTTCGAGACCTCAGAAGCAAGGTCTTGGCTTAGCGACCAGAGGGAAAAACATACATTTTTTACGCCGGAGGGTCAGCGCTATCGAGGTCTCCGTTTGCCGGGTTACAAGCGCCGTAGTCCGGAATGATCTGGTGAAACCCTTCACCGAGAAAATTCCAGACTTCTGGGGAACAGCCCCCGACCTGTCCCACAGTAGACGAACTTCGGTGGGCAAGGAGCATGCCTGGACCCGTGGAGGCGGGAGAAGAGGAAAGCCAAGATCGAGTTGGCCCTTCTCCGTCTACTGCTCGGGCGCACAGGACAAGCCGAGCTTCTCGGCCGCCCTACGCACCACAGCAGGGGTACACGCTGGAAGAGTGTCCACCTCCTCTGGGTCCATAGTGGCCGCCGGCGGGGCTAGGACGGATGTAGCCTCGTCAGGAGGATCGTTTGAACCCGAGTCATCTTCACCGCTGCTAGCCTCCGATACATCGAAGATTAGTGGGCAGTAGGAACCCGCGGAAGACGGGGCAGTCGATGGAACCAAAGGAGAAGGAGCGGGCGCATCCATCTGGGTAGAGGGCGCCGTTCCCGATGGACCTGGGGGCTCGTGAGCCGGCACTGACTGGTCAGCCCCAGTTCAACGGTTGGGCTGGACCCGACCGAGCCCCAACGATGGCCCAAGTGACCCCCGCGGGACGGGGGTCACTTGCGTAACCGCCTTGCTCAGCTCTCATACATGGGCCTACCGATGAGTTCCCGTAACAACAAAGGTTATTTATTATTCTGGGAAACTAATGCCAGCACCTGAGCACGCTAGCTAAGCACCATCTTTGAACATTCTGACTTTTTCTGCCACTATGAGTCTTGCCACTATGGGCCTACCGATGAGTTCCCGTAACAACAAAGGTTATTTGGTAGCGGCACCAACTGACCAAAGACCAGGGGGCCGAGCAGCCGACGGTCGAGTCACGGCGTAGCCATAGTCCGGTGGAGCTCCTGCTAGGTCTAAAACCCGTGCCTGACTGGTCCACCCCGACTTGCCAACCAGGCTGGGGTGTATTGGTTACGTACTGCTGGGCAGCTAACTCCGAAGGGACTAGCTGTGGCAGGTACTCAGCACCAGCGGGACCCAGCCAAACTGGCTGACCCGCCTGTGCCCCGGTAGCATAAGCACCAACGTCAGCTACCGGGTCTGCCGCGGTCGGGGACGGTGCAGGATACCCTGCGCTGAACGCGGTCGCGGGTGTACCCGTGTAGAAGGTCGAAACTGGCCGGGCCAGTTGGGCCATGAACGGGAAAGACCCCTGGCCCATGCATACATGTAATTCTGTTATCAAAAGTACGGCTCCCCGAAAACTCTCATTTTTGATTATCGTAGTAACTTGTTTTCATTTTTGGCTCCCCATGGTGCCCACATGGATGGTTGGATTGACTTTATATTTGATATATACACACAAACTAGGCACATGGGTTTGCTTCATATCAAGGACAAAGCAATTCCACTCTTTTTGGGGGCGTGGTCAAGGTTTAAAAGTGGGTCCGCAAATAAAAATGGCAAAATGAGCCTCCTCGTCTGAGAGGTGGTTCCCCCGATAGGTCACTACCCAAGCAATTGAAACTTACATATCTCAAAATACTGTATCCAATCTATCTTTAGTATAACATTTGGTTTGGTATCTTTTTTAATTCATGGTTTTTTTAAATTTATGTAAAAGGTCAATATTTTGCACAATAACACTAGTTTTAAGTTGGCAACCTTCTCGTGGTCCCCCTGTGAATACCTGAATATTTATTCTGGGAAACTAATGCCAGCACCTGAGCACGCTAGCTAAGCACCATCTTTGAACATTCTGACTTTGTCTGCCACTATGAGTCTTCAAGCTCCTAGTGGTCCCAGCATTATGCAACTAAACGTTGAAGGACTCACAAGAGCCAAGTGTGAGGTGATCTTACAGCTTTGCACCTTGCACGCTATCTCAGTGATCCTCCTTCAAGAGACTCATTCAATGACAAACGAAGCCATCAAAATTCACGTTTTTACCCTGATCGCAGCCATCCACAGCCGACCACATGGCATTGCCACACTCGTCAGGAATGACGTTTGTGCAAAAGTCCTTCGCAGCTCCCCACCTGACTGCGTGTCTCAATGGATCGCTGTCTCCATCAATGATAGCTTCACCGTTGTTAACATCTACAAACCTCCAACAGCCGCCTTCCAAGCTCCTCCCATGTACCAACACCCTGTCATTTACTCAGGGGACTTTAACTGCCACCATACCAACTGGGGATACCTTACTAATGACCAAAACGGGGAAAGTGTCGCTGAGTGGGCCTCAAACTCGGAACTTGGACTGTTATACAACCACAAATTTCCCAAGACCTTTCACTCAGCTATCTGGAACACGTTCACCAACCCAGATCTCACATTCTACAGCCATGATCCAAATAGCCCACTTCCACATCCCACACATTTCATCGGTGGAAATTTTCCACGATCTCAGCACCGGCCAACATTCATTCATCATCCAGCTTTAATAGAATACACCCCTTCCACTCCTCTGCCTCGATGGAACTTTAACAAAGCAAACTGGTCTCTCTATAAAGCCAAAACCTCTGTGCTCAACTTATCCCTCCCTGACCCGGCACACACTGATACCGAGAAGAGCTACAGCGCATTCCAAAAACAGATCTTGGAAATTGCAACTCGAACAATACCACGTGGTCACCGAAAGAAATATATGCTGGGATGACCAGTGCAAACGTCTTGCAATGATCCATGAATCCGCAGAGACAATAGAAGCAAAGCAACAGGCTGCAAATAACCTCATCATTTACATTAACAAACGCCGCAAAGAATCCTGGATAGCCTCAGTCGAAGGCCTCGATATGAAGAAATCGAGCAGAAGGGCCTGGTTCACTCTGAACAGACTCACTGGGAGAGCAAACGCCTCTCCAATGAGCACCACTGTCACGCCCAACGCTGTCGCCAGCCATCTGGTCAAAAAAAGGGAAATTCAAAAACCACAACCGAGCCTTTACTCATGAAGTGAATGCAAGACTGAAATCTGCGTGGAATGCCCCCTCAGCTGATAATGACCTGTGTTGTGACTTCACCTTCAATGAAGTGAAGTCCGCTGTTTCAGCAACTAAAGGAGGAAAGAGTCCCGGGCCAGATAACATGCACCCAGAGTTCTTTCTCCATCTTGACGACTCATGCATATCGTGGCTAACATGTTTTTTCTCCACCTGTTTACGACTCAAGAAAACCCCGAAGGTGTGGAAAAAAAGCTAAAGTTGTCGCGATCCTCAAACCGAACAAGCCGGCTGATCAGCCTTCGAGTTATAGACCCATCAGCTTACTTTGCATCGCCTACAAGTTGTTTGAACGACTTCTCTACAATCGCTTACTACCTCTTGTTGAGTCGATTCTATCACCTGAAAAAGCAGGCTTTAGGCCTGGTCGCTCTACCTTGGATCAGGTTTCACTTTTGACTGAAGACATTGAGTCTGCCTTTGATCGCAGAGATAAGACTGGAGCTGTCTTTGTTGACTTATCAGCGGCATACGACACTGTATGGCTAAGGGGTTTGACACTTAAGTTACTAGAGATAGTGCCATGCAAAGACATGGTTCGCATGTTACTACAGATGGTTAGTCAAAGGCGCTTTTTCGTACACATTCGGGACAAGAATTCCAGATGTCGCACCCTATCAAATGGTCTGCCCCAAGGGTCTGTAATTGCCCCAATGCTGTACATTTACACAGCCGATCTCCCACTCACCACATGCAAGAAATACACCTACGCTGATGACATAGCTCTTACGCACAGCAGCAGAGACTTTGACTCCATTGAACGAGTACTGTCTACTGACCTTACATCTCTGAGTAAGTACCTGAGCAACTGGCGCCTGAAACTTAACACCACCAAAACCGTCTGCAGCACTTTTCACCTCTCGAATCGGTTTGCTAACTACCAACTACGTGTGTTTGTCGATGGGAGCCAGATCCCCTTTGAAAAGACTCCAACATACCTGGGAGTCACTCTGGATAGATGACAGCACATAGAATCAAACGCAGCCAAAACCAGAGCGAGATGTAATCTCCTGAGACGTCTGGCCAGCAATACCTGGGGAGCAGACTTTGATGTGCTACGAACATCTGCACTTGGACTTTGCTTCTCGACTGCCGAATACTGCGCCCCAGTCTGGTCTCGCAGTGTTCACACCAGGAAGATTGATACAGCCTTAAATGACTGCATGCGTCTGATCAGTGGAAGCATTAAGTCCACGCCAGTAGAGTCTCTGCCAATATTATGTGGCATTGAACCTCCCGATATTCGCAGAGACAGGTCCATTCTACAACTGCACAGACGGGCCACTGAGTCAGAATCTCATCTACTTCACCATCTCACAACCATTGGCACTAACCCCAATAAACGACTTCGCTCACGTCATCCTCTCTCACATCGGATGCGAGACCTTAATAATGCTGCACAGGGAGCTTCCCCCACATCCTGGGCATCGTCTACATGGGAGAACCGCTGGATTAACACCAACTGCCAGCTCCGTAACTACATACCACAGCCTACCACAAAGCCACCAGGACACGATCTTCCTCGCTCACAGTGGGTTCAACTTAATCGATTAAGATCTGGCCATGGGAGATATGCAGAGTTTATGCATCGGATAGGCTTATCCAACAGTGACAAATGCTGCTGCCCAGAGCTAGAGACCCAGACTGCGACACATGTCCTCATGTGCCAATCTATCGGGCCGCGTGGGAACATGGTCACTGTCGACCATGACTTTAGACAGTGGCTAAGTGCTTCAAATTTACACTTTTGATGACCTTCGCTGATAGCGCATGCTCATACGCATATATATAATTGCATTATACATAGTATACAACATGTTACTAAAGGAGAGGAGTCTAATACCGGGTATGTCATATTTAATACCTGGTCAATTCTACAGGTCGTCAGTTCGAATCCAGGTGATGGCAATGTGAGTGTGCCCTTGGGCAAGACACTTTGTTATGGACTATCTGGTTTCACCGGGAGCAAATGGATACCTACATGTACATGTATGAGAGTGAAAGTGTTCTGTGTTTGATTGTTGGGCTCTCATCATGAGAGTCCAACAGGGCTGTATGCTCTCCAGTGAGCCTAGTGACCAGGGGTAATAATGTGGGCACCTTGCTTATTGTATATTTGTGGCATACTATAATGTTATTAGGACACGACAACTGAGTGGTGGGGTGCACTCTGTATGCGGGATGAACTCTGTATGCCTTCAAAAGTGGGCACGTGCACCCACAATAGACCGTGTAAGTTGACCTCGAGAACGAGCGGGACTCTGCGAGACTCGTTGACTTCCGGAGACCTTAGATAGGAATTATATCATGCGTGGGGACAGTTTCGTTACCATTTTGACACCACCTCAAAATTAACGATTCGGGGTCCACTATAAAAATCCTTAAAATATTATTTATCACCGAGTGTGCGAAATGTTGATTAAGCAAAAAGTTAATACAATTTTAAATATTTCTGTGTCTGACATAAACTGGTAACCCTACACGTAATAGAAAAACCATATCGCCCTGACACCGCGTCGCTGGTAGTCTGCAACGGGTGCAAAAGGAGGTGAAAAATCAAAGGAGATCGTCACAACGTTAAAACCCCATCATGCCATTCCCGACGGGTCTCCGGAAGTGTGACCTGAAACGAGACTAACACAGTCTATAGGGGGTTGGGATATTTTATGTGTGTCAGCACAAGAGGGCCTTATCTTTTGTCGTATTTTTGTTGTTGTTGTTGTTGTTGTAATGCACATGGGTTAGCATGGCATACAGAGAGACCACCCTCCCCCTAATGACCGGTCTGATGAACAAATATGCACACAAAGCTCATGACATAATCAAAGCATAATCAAAAACACTCTCCTAGGATCTTGATGATCCTAATGAAAAATGCATCTTTCCAAGGTAAAACTTAAGGTAATGAAACATCACTTTTCACTACATGTAAGTTCCAGGTACAGGTACCACAGAGACCGGGATTCTAGCCACCAACCTGTGGATTTCACAAAAATCTTGGATTCATCAGTTTGTTACAGTACACAACTCAGTTGTCGTGCCCCAATAACATATTATAATATGCACACAAATCTACTTCATGTATAAGCAAGGTGCCCACATTGTTACCCCTGGTCACTGGAGAGCAAACAGCCCTAGTTGCCTGTCAACAATCAAACACAGTACACTTTCGCATGTAGGTACATGTATCCATTTGCTCCCGCGGTGAAGCCAGGTAGTCCATAGCAAAGCGTCTTGCCCATGGGCACACTCACATTGCCATCACCTGGATTTACACTGACAACCTGTAGAATTGAACAGGTATTAAATATGACATATTAGACTGCTCTCATAGTAACATGTTGTATACTGTATATAATGCAATTAAAACTAGCGTTTTTGAGCAATATATTGACCTTTTACAAAAATGAAAAAAACCATGAAGGAAAAATATACCAAACCAAATTGTATACCAAAGATAGATTGGATACAGTATTTTAAGATATGTAAGTTTCAATCGCTCGGGTAGTGACCTATCGGGGGAACAACCCCTTAGAAGAGGCGGTTCATTTTGCCATTTTTCTTCGCGGACCACTTTTAAACCTTGACCAAGCCCCCAAAAAGGGTGGAATTGCTTTGCCCTTGATATGAAGCAAACCCATGTGCCTTGTCTGTGTGCATATAAAATATGAAGTCATTCCAACTATCCATATGGGCACCATGGGGAGCCAAAAATGCAAAGAAGTTACCACGATAATCAAAAATGAGGGTTTTCGGGGAGCGACATCTCGAAAAGGAAACGTGGTACCATACTTTTGATAACAGAATCATGCAGATTGGATGCCAATCTATGTGTATATCAATTTTCAGGTAAAAATTCCCAAGCATTTTTGAGCTACAGGCCAAAAATGTAAAAAACTTCAATGGCACGGCTACAATTGGAAAAATGTGGGTATGGTAGGCATTTTCTGGAGGTCATATCACAGCAACGAGTTGGAGTTGGCCTCTAAAATTTTGTAAATGTTCGTGACATAGGTTGAAATATTTTTAGAAAATCCGAGTCGGACCCCTGACAACCTCTAGGTGATTTTACACGGAATGACCCAGCTATGCGGGGTTTCCTCAGCCGATTGCTCACCCGACACCTACCCAGTTTGGGCCGGGAAGAGGTGTGCCACGGCAGGGGTCTTTCCCGTTCATGGCCCAACTGGCCCGGCCAGTTTCGACCTTCTACACAGGTACACCCGCGACCGCGCTCAGCGCAGGGTATCCTGCACCGTCCCCGACCGCGGGAGACCCGGTAGCTGGACATGACGATGGTGCTTATGCTATAGCTACCGGGGCACAGGCGGGTCAGCCAGTTTGACTGGGTCCCGCTGGTGCCGAGTACCTGCCACAGCTAGTCCCTTCGGAGTTAGCTGCCCAGCAGTACGTAACCAATACACCCCAGCCTGGTTGGCAAGTCGGGGTGGACCAGTCCGGCACGGGTTTTCGACCTAGCGGGAGCTCCACCGGACTATGGCTACGCCGTGACCCGACCACCGGCTGCTCGCTCCCCTGGTCTTGGGTCAGTTGGGGCCGCTACCGAACAACCTTTGTTGTCACTGGAACTCATCTCTCTCTTCAAAGGAAAGGGGTACTGCCGATTCGGTAGGCCAAGGTATAGAGCGGAGCACGGCGGTTACGCAAGTGACCCCCGTCCCTCAGAGGGACCTTGAGGGACAGGAGGCGTCGAGCCTACGGAGAACCGGCTTGGGCCATCGTTGGGGCTCGGTCGGGTCCACCCCAACCGTTGTAATGGGGCTGATCAGTCAGTGCCGGCTCACGAGCCCCCAGGTCCATCGGGAACGGCGCCCTCTACCCAGATGGATGCGCCCGCTCCTTCTCCTTTGGTTCCATCGGCTGCCCCGTCTTCCGCGGGTTCCTACCGCCCACTAACCTTCGATGTCTCGGAGGCTAGCAGCGGTGAGGATGACTCGGGTTCGGACGATCCTCCTGACGAGGCTACATCCGTCCTGGCCCCGCCGGCGGCCACTATAGACCCATAGGAGGTGGACACTCTTCCAGCGTGTACCCCTGCTGTGGTGCGTAGGGCGGCCGAGAAGCTCGGCTTGTCCTGTGCGCCCGAGCAGTAAGCGGAGAAGGGCCAACTCGATCTTGGCTTTCCTCTTCTCCCGCCTCCACGGGTCCAGGCATGTTCCTTGCCCACAGACGTTCGTCTACTGTGGGACAGGTCGGGGGCTGTTCCCCGGAAGTCTGGAATTTTCTCGGTGAAGGGTTTCACCAGATCATTCCGGACTACGGAGAAGGCTTATGACTCCTTCCTGAGGACACCATCCATGGACCATGACGTCGCCGCTAGGCTACCGTCGACCAAGGGACTTCCAGCGGTCTTCTCTCCCTTCTGGGTGGAACAGCTGCACCTTCTTGACTTGGCGGTGTCCTCCAGCCTTCGGCTAGGCGCCTTCTCCATGATCGTCGCTCACGACATGCGTCGGTTGTTGGGCGACAGAGCAGATGCCGCCACAGAGGTCTCCGATGCTGCCATAGTAATGGTTGCGCTTGTAACCCGGCAAACGGAGACCTCGATGGCGCTGACCCTCCGGCGTAAAAATGTCTGTTTTTCCCTCTGGTCGCTAAGCTCAGACCTGGCTTCTGATGTCTCGAAGACCAAGCCTGAGAAACAGGACGTCCTCTTCGGAGGCGCGTGCTGTTCTTCCCTGCTCGCTTTGGCCGAGCGGGTTGAGAGTGAGCAAGCGCTAAAGCAAGCACAGGCAAAGGTTTCTGGTTCCCAAAAAAACTTCCTGTTCGAGCTCTGGCAGGCCCGCCAAGCAGGGGAAGTCAGGCACTTCCCAGGACACCAAGCAGTCCGGTGCCCCGGGTTCTTCTCAGAAGAAATTCAGGGCCAGGTCTGGCCAGCCTCCCAATTCGAAGGGAAAGAGCCCAAAGAAGGGGAAGCAACGTCGGTCCTGAGGGCTTGGCGGCCGCGGAATGCCCTCACGTATAAACGGGATCCTTACCACCTCCGGTGGGTGGCCGCCTTCGGTTGTATGCTCCGGAGTGGCCAGCCATCTCAGCTCCCCGGGCGCTTGGGTTCTGGAAATTGTGTCTCGGGGTTATCGCCTGGAATTCACGGCGGTACCCCCAGCGACTTATTAACCGAAACCTACCCCTTATCCACAGGATGGGGGTCAGAAGGATGTCATCCTTATTACAGAGGTCTCGGCCCTGCTTGCCAAGGGCGCCATCTCTCCGGTCGAACCCCCCCCCCCCCCCCCTTCCGCGAGGGGTTTTGGTTGACGTTCTTCTTGGCTCCCAAGCCCTTGAACCGTTTCATACGGCCCCGCAAGTTCAGGATGGAAACTTTTGCGTCCATCCTATGCTGCCAGCTCAAGGGAATGTGGGCATCCTCTATCGATTTGAAGGATGCCTACCTGCACGTCTCGGTCTCGTCCTTAGACCAGCGCTGGCTCAGATTCGAAATCCTGGGCCAGACGTACGAATGCCCAGGTTATCGCCTGGAATTCACGGCGGTACCCCCAGCGACTTATTATGGACTCCGTACCGCATACTACATATGGGGACAGATAGTCCAGTCAAATTAGGGTTACACCCACCACTAATTGCAACATAATTTTTTTAAGTGCTATGCATTTCAGTAAAGTCTCCTGAACATCATACTAAAAATCTACCAAAATATATTTGGTGGAAAGGTGTCAAATTTGCATAATATGCAAATTACCTGCCGCCATTAGGAAAATTATACTTTTCAATGCAATTTTAAATTTAGGTGCCCAATCAAAGCACATAAAGTGTCTAAACCTGTGTTTGCATGGTCACAATACATGATAAACATGTTTCTGAAATAATAGTGTGAACACAAATATGCAAATTATGCAAATTAGCGGCCACATTAGGAAAACCGTTTTACAATACAACTTTGTACGTAGGTATCTGTTCAAAGCGATGTACATGTGTAAATTACGTTTGTATGGCCATGGCCAGAGAACATGATAAACATCTTTTTCAATTAAGTGTTTAGAGAATTATGCAAATTAGCTGACAAATATGCAAATTATGAAAATTAGCTGCCGTCACTGTAACAAATGGTACTAAATGGTACTCTTTCCACAAACAAAGCCCTTGGCTTATTTGCCACAGAAGCAGCTTGTCCAAAATTCCTCGGTATTCCTGCCACAAAGGTCCTTGCATATTTGTCACAAAAGAGGGCACGCTTGCCCCAAAAGGTACTTGGACGCTTGCCACAAACAAAGCCCTTGGCATCCTTGCCACAGAAAAAATAGCTTTACACCCAGCACGATATGTGACAAAGGGACCACTCCCCCTTCCGCCCCTATACCTCAGCACACTCTTCCATTTGGTTAGCGTACCAACACCCACCCCCACCCCCTTTAAAACCTGAAATTTATTTAAACTCCCTTGGATGTTTGAGAATTAATGGGGAAAATGGGAGGGGTAGTTGTCCTCTGTCACATATCGTACTGTAAACAGCTTTAGGAAATTGGGCCCTGGGCTAGGCCGCAGCTACTTCCAAATACTTAAAGTGATAGCAAGCTTGTTTTTTACTGATATGATATATATATATACCTATATCACTTTCAATAGAACCATTTTTGTCCCCCATCATTTTCGTTGCTAAAAATAGAATCTTTAAGCAAGTCTTTTTACTAGAAATTGCAATATTTGGGTAAAATCAAAATCTCTACACGTTCTACATACCTCCCTAGCCGTAATATTCTCAATACTGTCGTACACACGTCCGATAAATCACAGTAGTATGCATCCTGAGATATCAGGGAATTTCCACTCTGCAAAGCGACGTAACAATACCCTGAGGAAACACACGCAAATCTGTGGAGTGAGCCGGCTGTTGTCTTGAGCCAACTCACGCCCGAGTCATTTTGATGTAATTTAGTCAATTCGGTCATGTTATGCCGAAAAGAAACGATTGATATACTTTCCAGAAATTGTATTGGGTTCCGTTTCTTATGACTGTCCCATTCCTACCAAACTTTCGAACGACGATCTTAATTTACTCCGCAGTTTTTCAAATTAATAACAGGGATGCATGCTGACGAATGTAGTAGAACGGACTCCCCAGTATGCTTTAAATAGCAGCCAATCGCCGACGCGGACAACAGCCAGCATAACCGAGTACATGTATCACATGCATGCACGGTGTTTACAATCTGCGCGCGCCACATTTGAATGCCTGCAATCGTGCTGCAATCACTGCCAAGCGTCCTGGTCGGTCCAGCAGAGGCGACAAGATTTCTGTCGCTAGTCCCATCTTTTACATATCGGCGAGAGGAGAGGTGTCCGGAGGTTCCCCTAGCAGTCACCGGCCGATGGCCGGCGGGCCGCCGCTCAATTTTCGAGAAAATTGTAGCGCCATATCGTCTGCTTTCCCAACGGTCATCGGGCGGTTCCCGCCCGGTCGACGAGTCCCCGGACGGCACCCGGTCGGCGTCATCGCAGTCATCCGTGCCACACAGGCACGAGCGAATAATTGTGAACAGCGCTCCCCCTACGTCTGTACCGTGCTGGTGCTGGTGGCCCAAAGATGGACTGATAGCAAGTCTAACACGAGACGCCGGACGCCATATTGAATCGGTAAAATACACCGTGTGACATTTACTGTGATTTCTCGTGAAAGATTTGGGTTTCAAGGACGTGTGTATGCCAGTTTTGAGAATATTACGGCCAGGGATGTATGTAGAACGTGTAGAGATTTTGATTTTACCCAAATATTGCAATTTCTAGTAAAAAGACTTGCTTAGTTAAAGATTCTTATTTTTAGCAACGAAAATGATGGGAAAAATAAAAAGGTTCTATTGAAAGCGATATAGCCTAGGTATATATCATATCAGTAAAAAACAAGCTATCACTTTCAGTATTTGCGTGTTGTTTTGCAATCTTTGAAACTCACTATTAACAATATTAAACATGTTCATGTACAAGTGTACAAAATGTTATGTTCGTTGGAAATTATTGCAAATGGTGCTCATTTAAAATTATCAACTTGAAAATTGGCAATAAAAAGTTTGAGGTCGGCAATTTGGCCTTAAAAATTCCAGGTAGGTCGGGTTACCGTAAACACACCATTTATTTTGTTTGGCCTTATCATGTGGTTTTCTGTATACAGCTGAGGATGGTAGTACTATATACCGGAAAACACCGGAAAACATACTAAATACCGGAAAACACCGGAAAGCATACTAAATACCGGAAAATTTAACACCGGAAAACATACTAAACACCGGAAAACATACTAAATACCGGAAAACATACTAAATACCGGAAAACATACTAAATACTGGAAAACACCGGATAACATACTAAATACCAGAAAACATACTAAATACCGGAAAACACCTGAAAACACACTTGTGTATTGTGATTTTCCGCACACTTTCAAACGTTTTTATTTAAACTAATATAACTTTAATTTCTTCTGGAAAATTTCCGCTCATGTTCGTATTTGCAGAACTGGTGACAAGTGCTCTTTCTATAGGCCGTATTCCTGATGAACGCGTTCCTCCTGATGAGGGCGCTAGTCAAGGGATCCGCGCCCATCGTGCGTTAGGCCAAACAAAATAAATGTTGTGTTTCCGGTAACATATGTATGTACATGTAAATTTACATATACATATGTACATGACAGCCCGTGCATACGAGTTTGAAGAGAACTAAACCGTAACGGTCGGGTACCTGGATACCCTTAAAATCAAGGCAAACCTCTCAAATTTCAAACCCGGAAGTAAGGGCATGTGTTTTCCGCCCACGGCGTCCAGACCGCCACGAGTTTATATATTATTTATAGCAAGGTGAAATACAGCCGATATTATCTTATTTAAGTTTGTTTTGGAAATAAATAAAGTACATGTAGCTTAGACATAATAATACCTTTGAAAGATGTACTGAATAAAAACAAATCTCGAAAGAGTTAAAGACATTGATGATGAATTCCGCAAGCCACCGGGGGAAGCCATCAACATAGGCCTATTCATCGGTTTCTCCGACTAGACGGCGGCCGCACAGCTAGCTCTACACAGTGCACGGAAAACACACGGTAAGTGAAAGCACGTGTACAAACTGTACAGTGCTTTCGCCTAGGCCCGACGCATGTGCAATGTACGATATTAGCCGGCCGAGTCGCTCCATTACGTGTGTCTTGATTGGATATTTTTAGTGCACGTGACGACCTTTAGATTGCATATTTTCTGTCGATTTAAATTTTACCGGCCGAAATAAAAAATATACTGAACGTTTTAAATGTCAAATGCCTGATTGCCTTCGTATTGTGCTATCGTACATTGCGGTCGTCATGCGTCTGGGCCCACCAATATTAAATCAAAAACACAAAACTAGACATGACATTGTACTAGACGGACGTTATGACAAAGATGAATTTTAAAGCTGCAACAATAATTGCGATCTCCATTTTTGAAAGATGAGTTACCTAAATAACTTTCGGCTAAATATTTCCTTTTTTATCAATGAGAAGTGGCGCCTTTTGGGCTTTTTAAAATCTCTACCGGTTCATTTTGGGGTTTTGAGAAAGGAAAAATCCTTGGATGAAACGATATTTAGTTGTTATAAAACACGCTCATCTGTCGGAACCGATGTGGCGGTAACGCGGAGTACTTCCTTGCAACAACGGCCACATTTAGAAACAACAAACACCCTTGCCTCGCATCGTGAAATAGCCATACACCCGTCGCACCCATGTGGACAATGGTTGTATCCGTCTTTGTAGAGCCGACAGTACGCTCAGTGGCGGCCGACGGTACTCATTGGCTGCAGCATGCATTCACACAAACCGACAACCAATAGGAAAGCTTTTTACACACTAGGCCTACCCGTAATAACCCCTCCAATCATTCGCGATGCATTTTGTGCTTGCCGTCATGTAGCTGGGCTTGACATGACCAATATAACAACACTTATGTAGGCTTTTGTATGGAAATGTTTGCTTGGTGAATTCGATACTAGCTTACCTTTTGGCCGAGTCGTTGCGATTACCCGTCTTCACGGCGAGGAACAGACCACTACAACGTCGATCGTCTAGTACGGCCGGCCGAGATATGAAGTGAGTTTTCTACCAGCAATTGGAGTATTTTCTTCATCTTTGCTATAATAGGCTGCACTCTCGACGACCAGAATATCAACAAATTAAAAGCTTGGTCTGCTCGGGCGAGTTCCCTTTTCCAAAGAAAATTCTTGGTTGTATATTTTAAAATTTATGGTTTTCGACCAGACTTGGCTTTCGAAACGTCACAAAATGCACGATCAGTATGGTAGCAAGTTTTGAGGCAAATGTGAGAGACTCGAGTATCAAGAAATAATCACACGTACACAAAACAAACCGGGCCGAAGCCTCTTTTAATACATGTAATTGTATCACAAGAGTTTTTTACGTCGTTTGTTTGAGGCAAGCCGCCGTCAGCGGTACCTCAAAGAAACCACAAACAGTTTAATACAATACTCCTGAACTTATCACTGGACTGTGATTGGTAACCGCAAGTGAGTGGAAAATCATCGGGAAGTTGCTTTGAAGGAGAGCTTTGTGGTAAATGGCATGTGCCGTAAACATCGCTATTCGTAGATTTTAAAAGTTGGACACAAAAGATGAATCTACTGTCTATTATTCATCCTTACTTCTGAAGTTCTGGCTAGACCTAATCGATGTTATTAATCCATTGGCATTAGTATTTTCCTGCTTAAAATAATGCTCGGGGGAAAAATGTAAAAAAAATAAAAATAAAAATAAATTCCAAAAATAATGCAACGCCCCGACCCATCGTCCGCCCAGATTTGATGGGTCGGTCGGGTTACCGGAAACACAACAATTTTTTTTTTTTGGCCTTATGTTCCAACACCACAGATATCCATAAAAGATAGATAAGAAACGGAGGACGTACAACCGCGCCATCTCATTGCCATAGTTTTGGGCACCTTCATTTGTATAGTTTTGGGCACCATTTGCATTTATAAGTTTGGACACCTTATTTGCATGGTTTGAGGCACTTCCCCATTTAATTACATGTACACATAAAACCGCATGCGCACTTTTTTAATGTTTGTTCCAAACCGCCTGAAACTGGTTACGGTGATGTGCCATATTCAATAACACAGTCGTTTCTTATCTACCTGTTAAAGGAGTGTGACCAGATCACTTTTTTTTTTTACCCATAACTCCCCGGGACTTACCTTATGGGTCATGAGATTTTTATATCATAATTAACATCCGTTATATTTTTCTGATTACGAAACTGAAACTCCCGCGCTTCTAGGCCGCATATTTCCGAGGATATCGTCGAAAATCTACCGATTATTTGTAAACTAATTTTCCAGTATCAACGTTTATCCAGTGAAAGCTGGAAATTGCGAATGTTTTCGGGTTTTTGGGACATGGGAGGTGTGTATGGGAGTTACAATGTACTTGATAATATTGGTAAGTTACATCAAAAACTATTTTCCAGAAACTCTGGTCATGCTCCTTTAATAGAAATCTGTGGGCGGACACACAGGCACGTTTTTCCATGGTTATGGGAATTGTACGGTCTATATGGCAAAGGGATAAATCTTAGGTCAAACGGTGTTTTCCAGTGTCTTGTTAGTCTTGTCCCAAGACCGAATTTTGGTTCCCCATTCCACGCCCTGCCTACGCACTGTACCCACTACCGATA
This sequence comes from Henricia sp. BOLD:AAB3569, assembly GCA_037783545.1. NCBI lineage: Eukaryota > Metazoa > Echinodermata > Asteroidea > Spinulosida > Echinasteridae > Henricia > Henricia sp. BOLD:AAB3569. Next base: position 151,115 of record JBBELK010000366.1, on the reverse strand, counting down.
GAGGGCGCCATTCACACTTCGACCTACCGAAGTGTGAATGGCGCCCTCTTTTGGTAAAGGGGGAAAAGCACATAGGCGGGGCGTGGAAGGGGGAACCAAAATTCAGTCTTGGGACAAGACTAGTGTCTTGTACGTTTTGCGGCATTTAGTGTGTTTTACGGTGTTTTCTGGTATTTAGTATGTTTTCCCGGTATTTAGTATGTTTCCGGTGTTTTCCGGTATACTAAATAGTATGTTTTCCGGTATTTAGTGTGCTTTCGTGTGTTTTCCGGTATTTAGTATGTTTTCCGGTGTTTTCCGGTGTTTTCCGGTATTTTCCGGTATTTTCCGGTGTTTTTCAGTGTTTTCCGGTAGGCCTATTGTATCATAAGACAGTATGACTATGAGGATACTCAACATGAACACGATCAAATGTGTCATTTTCTCCCCATGACACACTAATTCCACCCGAGACTTACCTAAACCTTGTCAGGCATAACCACTACGCAGGTCCTCGAGGGAAACAACAAGCCACAGTGAAGATTTATCCTACATGTACATGATATAGGCCTATGTTTAATGAAGTCTATGTAGAATTGCAGCGAAAATAATATGCTGACATCGGTCACGTAGTCCAAGCGCTGCGCGTCGTCTGCTTTCAATATGTAGCGCACTCTCGTGGGGAATTATGTCCAGGCCAATGAAAAGCAGTCGCGCGCACGATAATAATAATAATGTTGTTGTTAATTTATGGCATCTTCAGCAACTAAGAGTATTAAGACCCTTTATGCCATCAACTATACGGTTTTAGCTTTAACTATACTATAGTATATTATCAACTTGAGATGACGAAGAAGGAGTTGCAGTTTTAGAAGTGGGAGGAAAACCCCCAGAGAAATGCCCCAGGGGAAAACCCACGCGGTCAAGTAGGGACTGCAAACCCAATCCACATACACGCCCCGGATTCGAACCCGGGATCCCAGAGGTGAAAGGCGAGGAAAGAACCCGTACGCCAACCCGACCGCCCCTTGAATATTTGCGACATCAAGTAAGTCTTAATATTTAGAATAGACTAATTCCCGTCCACATATTCCACGCAGGAGAATACTTCATCTTGATCTGTAATTGGTCGTCTTTGCGCGTGCGCATTGTGTTTTTTATATTTAAAAATTGGCCAAGTCCTTTGCTTTAGGCAATGTACTTTATTTACATAATTGGATATGTTCGACACGCACGGCCAAGTTACAAATGTCAGTGCAAAATCTGCGCACTTACTAATAATAATAATGACCACGTGACTGGCAGAATTCTGCCCGTCATGGCTGCCCTTTACCGATCCCTATATTTTCGCAATAAGCGAACCAATCTATAGGGATCGGGAACCAATCTATATTTAGAAGCGATCTGAACCTAGTTGTACAATGGGCGGAGTGTTCTCAAGTATTGTTTATTATTAATTACCTCATGAATATTGATGTTGAATGCAGATGACACACAAATTTACATGCGTGTCAATCATCAGAAAGCTGATGCCATTTCACATCTTAAACAGTGCGGTTTGCAGTGTGAAAGCATGGATGTCTGCAAACGCAATGTTTACCGCGGTGCATTATGGGTGAAATGTGGGGACGAAATCTCTGCATCGCTAGTTTGCACAATTATTGCATAGCCATTTTCGCCGCCTTTTGAGGCCTTAAAAGTTTAAACCATAGGTCCGTCGGGCTTAAAACTCACGCAGGCACAACTAGGTTGACACGAACCATTTTATAAATTTGCGATCTTTGTTTTTGACGGTTTTTTTTCCAGCGAAGCGGTTTAAGTATAGAGTTCACAAAGTTACGTGCATAGGCCTAGTCCGGTCGATTTACGGGACAATTGTGCATGACCTAGAATTCATTGCAATAGAATGCATTACAACACTGGCTGGTGTATACTAAAAATATAATATTTTCTAATGAGTGGAAATGTGATTTTTATTTCACGCCAATTCGCGGTAAATTTCGTAAGTTTTTTAATCATTACATTGAGGGCGCTAATTTGTCTGTTACCTATCAGAAATCCGTGCACATTATGTAACAAGCTTCGGGAAACACGACTACTCGTAGCAGACGAAATATTTCCCGTCGTCTGCTAACAATGAGGCATTATAAACGAAACAGACATTTTATTTTCTATGGAGATGGTGATAAGGTCCATGCCCAAAACAACAAAGGAAAATATATCTTAGATTTTTTCAAATTTTTTTTTTTGTTAAAACACATGTACCACCCCCTGCTCCGACACCAAAAAATATAATTTAATGCATTTATTGTGTGTCCGCCTGTCCGAAACGAGCTGACATAAAAAATCTGACGGGCAAAACCCCTCCCTGGTGGCAAAACCCCCTCCTGGAAAAATTCCTGGATCCGCCCCTGCCACTATATTACAAAACATACTGTGGCGCGCACGCGGTGTGCGGTTGGTTTAGTCTCTAGCTCACAAATATATTTATTAACCTCGCACAGGGATGAGCGGTTATCCCTGCACAAGACGGGATAATCTACTGAACAGTGGATGGACCTAACCTATAGGGGCTGTTCGTTTAATATACCACCACTTTGCGAAAGAGCCTGGAGACGAATTATTCAGTTACTAAGCAATGACCATCAACCTCACGGAACCTCCGGGTCTAATAAGGCTCACAGGCAATGCAATAATCCTCACGGGGTCTAATAATCCTCGCAGGGCAATGCAATAATCCTCACGGGGTCTAATAAGGCTCACAGGGCAATGCGATAATCCTCACATGGTCAAATAATCCTCACACAGCACTGTTACATTATATTTTTTGGTGTCGGAACAGGGGGGGGGGGGTTTGACCCCCAACCCCCCCCCCCCCCCTCCTCTGGATCCGCGCCTGCTATATTCTTCTATGTGGAATATGTGGACGGGAACCAGTCTAGTTGGAATGCAGCGAGCGACCCAAATACACCGCGCGTGCGCGGCACGCGCTTCGAATGGTTTGAAAAATATAAGGCGGCTTACAAGAAACATCGAACATGACCGTTTTATCGTTGCTAATATTTTCGGTGGCATAATTTTCTTGGCTAATGTTTGCGAGATAATGTTTACAAACATGTTTGCAAAGGCGTATAACATCGCAAAATACATTTGTTTATGAAGATAATTGCGACATTGCAAATATTTGCAAAGATATCTGTGGTATGCCATGTCCCTTGTGTGCCATCATAAAACCCTGTGCAGCTATTATTACTAGATTGGTTCCCGATCCTTATAGATTGGTTCGCTTATTGCGAAAATATAGGGATCGGTAAAGGGCAGCCATGACGGCAGAATTCTGCCCGTCACGTGGTTATTATTACTATTTTATTTTTAGTAAGTGCGCAGATTTTGCATTGACTTTTGTAACTTGGCCGTGCGTGTCGAACATATCCAATTATGTAAATAAAGTACATTGCCTAAAGCAAAGGACTTGGCCAATTTTTAAATATAACAAACACAATGCGCACGCGCAAAGACGACCAATTACAGATCAAGATGAAGCGCCCTTTACCTGTCCTTATATTCTCCTGTGTGGAATATGTGGACGGGAACCAGTCTACTATTATTACATAAAACGGTACCGCCCCCAATGCTGAACTTCCGGCAGGATTTCTTGGGCCAAGACTAACATCGGTGTTGCCTTGTGTGCAAAGCTAGTAGATGTGGCGTGACGGCGTGACTGTCTATAGCACTTCACCCAGGGATGGTGGGTCACAGTCGACATCAGAGACCACAGATTCAGGAGGTGTTGTGGGTGTTGCTGGTGGAAAGTTTAAGGACTCGTTGAAGTGGTCTTTCCAGCGGGACAGTGTTTCATCCACTGAGTTACAGTGGGCATGGAAATTGGAAATGGGTCTGTCCACGGTAATGGGGTACAATTCTGTAACATTCAAGATCTTAGGTCCCAGTTCACTTCAAATGTCTTAATTTTATCTTTAAATTATCAAGCTAAACTGAGGAAATAACTTTTTCACCAAGGAGTAAGAAAAATAGTCCTACAACATACATTTGTGAAAACCTCGTGCACAAATCTTCCTATTACGCATGTAACAAAGACGGAAAAAGATGTCACAAAATTGTCTGTCCATGTTACATGCGTAATAGGAGAATTTGTGCACTTGCTTGGTAAACATGTATGTTGTGGCAGCAATTTGTTACTTTTTGGGGCAAAAGTTATCTCCTGAGAACAAAACAAGGACATTTCTTTAATTCTGAGATAAACTAAAGACATCTGAAAGGAATTATTGACTTATTTTTCAGATGTGCCCCATTACTGTGGACAGACCCAAATGGAGCTGAATGCTTGCTGCATCCGCGATGGTTTTGTAGGACCACGTAAAGTATCATGATTCACTCAACCAGTTCCTGTGAGAGATGGTTCGCTTGAAGCACAAAACATCGAGAGTTCACTAAACCTGGTCCGGAAGAGCGAGATGGTTTTCTTGGACCATAAAGTATACTGAATTCACTTAACCTGGTCCCGAGAGAGATGGTTCCCTCGAACCACAATTAAGTAGCGGGATTCATTAAGGTATTAATCGTGACCGAGATTGTTACCCTATAAACCACGAAGTAACGGGATTCACTTAACGTGGTCCTGAGTGAGAAGGTTCCTTTGAAAAACAAAGTACATGTATCATGATTTCCTGAGCATATGGTCCTGATTGAACTGGTTTTCGTGAACCACAAAGTATCGAGTTTCATTCAATTCAACCTGGTGGTTTTCTTGTCTGAACACAAAGTGTCATAATTCACCCGACTTCATCATGGCGACCACAAAGTAGGACCACAAAGTAGTCACACCTGCCTTTAGGTCCAGGGTTACCTGTTTATAGGCCACCCGTCTCTTGTAGCGGCCAGTTTTTTACGGTCCCGAAGGTGGCCACTATAGACAAGTTTCACTGTATCAGGATTAGCCCACTCGGTCCTCAGCCACAAAATGGTTTATTTTCTTATTTTTTTAAGACTGTGTAATGGGAGACTTTTGAGGAGCAATATCAACAGAGGGCGCCAAACATACGGTCCGAGCGCATTTCGCGCCACGGTGACAGCCATTGCATTCGTATTTTCGTGCTAAAAATGCGGTTGGAAATGTCGCCGTGAAACCCTACATTAATCAACGATGGAAAGCCCAAACAGTCATTATGAAAAATCAACCATTGAAGAACTTAAAAAATGGACTTTGAAAAGGAAAAGCTGAAACGTCGCGCGGAAACGTTGGTTGCCAAGAGGTAAGTAAACGCACGGGTTTTTTTGTCATTTTGTTTTCGGTCATGCATGTGGTTGATCGTGTTACGATGTATACATGTAGTGTGTGCACGATGCCAACAGTGCATATAAAATATCGGACGGTTGTGTAGAACTAGAAGCACATGCCTGTATAATTTAGGCTGTCGTGTCGAGGCCTCGCCTAACTTAGGCCGTGCTTTGGCTTCTGAAATGGAAATCCGAGTACAATAAACCTTATCGACGTTCTCAATGCATTATGGGATTGGATGACAAAATTGCCCGGCCAAATGTGCATAAACCTATGAGGCGGACACCAACTAGGCAACTTTTTTACTCATTTTCACGAAAACCAAAAAGAGTTCAAGAATCAACCTCCCACCACTTTATCTTTGACACATATCAAACATACTGACAAACATGTCCCGAAACAGAAATGTTGTAAATGCGAGAAATCATCGGGGATTCCCTTCGTATCGGTAGTCCGAGTACCACGCTCGCAGCTCGGTATGCGCTATCATATGCAACACACGCCGTATCGGCACTGCGAGTACGTCCTCACGCGCAGTGCCGATATGATACGGCGTGTGTTGCATAGCGCATACCGAGCTGCGAGCGTGGTACTCGGACTCTACCGATACGAAGGGAATCCCCGATGATTTCTCGCATTTGCAACATTTCTGTTTCGGGACATGTTTGTCAGTATGTTTGATATGTGTCAAAGATAAAGTGGTGGGAGGTTGATTCTTGAACTCTTTTTGGTTTTCGTGAAAATTAGTAAAAAAGTTGCCTAGTTGGTGTCCGCCTCATAGGTTTATGCACATTTGGCCGGGCAATTTTGTCATCCAATCCCACAATGCATTGAGAACGTCGATAAGGTTTATTGATTAACTGCTTAAACGTCGAACAATGGAGTGAAAATGGCATGAAGAAAGTCTGAACTCTGATCATCAGATTTGTGATTTTTACATTCCCATCTCTTCAGAGGAAATGCAGTCTATTGTTTTTCTTCAACGTACCTTTCCATTTTCATAGTCATGTGCATGTCCGCGAAGCCTATTCCATTTCTAACCCAGGCCTAGGCTACACCATCCTCTTGCAACAGTGCCCCTTTAACGCACTCCCTAACTCCTGCGTACAGTGGCCCTGTTGAAAAAGGCCCCATTTGGCGGTGGGACTAGCGACAGAAATCTTGTCGCCTCTGCTGGACCAATCAGGACGCTTGCAGTGCATTATGCAGCACGATTGCAGGCATTCAAATGTAACGCACGCAGATTGTAAACACCGTGCATGCATGTGATACATGTACTCGGTAATGCTGGCCGTTGTCCGCGTCGGCGATTGGCTGCTATTTAAAGCATACTGGGGAATCCGTTCCGTTACATTCGTCAGCATGCATCCCTGTTATTAATTTGAAAAACTGCGGAGTAAATAAGGTTCGTCGTTTGAAAGTTTGGTAGGAATGGGACAGTCATAAGGAACGGAACCCAATACAATTTCTGGAAAGTATAGAAATTGTTTCTTTTCGGCATAACATGACCGAATTTATTAAATTACATCAAAATGACTCGGGCGTGAGTTGGCTCAAGACAACAGCCGGCTCGCTCCACAGATTTGCGTGTATTTCCTCAGGGTATTGTCACGTCGCTTTGCAGAGTGGAAATTCCCTGAGATCTCAGGATGAGGCTACACTGGCGCTGACCATGGGCCAATTTCATGACGTTGCTTAGCACAAAAATTTGCTTAGCACAGGATTTGTTTGCTTTATAAAATGGATTACAAGCCAAAATTATACACCAACTTGTGTTCTTCGCAAGAGTAGGAGAATACCTTTCAATACACATCACTTACGATTTTGGCTGGCAATCCATTTTTGCAAAATAAAGCAAACAAATCCTGTGCTGAGCAAATTTTTGTGCTAAGCAACGCCATGAAATTGGCCCCATAGCATAGACCTGGTCATGGAATTATGCTGTTCTTGACAGACTTGGCAATGAGTGGTATATATATATTTTAATAATATTTTTGAGATATCTCTTATACTAATATGTTTATTTATTTTTTACTCATCACAAATGAAGGTTGAAGTGGTAAAACCAAATACACATTTTCCCAGTGTAGGCCTAATGCTTAGAAATTTGTTCTAACATTTTATTTATTTATTTTTGTTTTGCCAGAAATGGGGTCTACAACAGTGTGAGGAACAATCAACAAACGTGATGTCAACTCCACACACATTATGGCTTTTAAAGGCACCCACAAGGACAGCAAGCAGGTAAAAGCTAGATCTCACAAATTAGGTCTTGCTTCAGTCTTTACTTCAGTGCGAATCTCAACTTGAACGTCATCAAGCAATATTCACATCTTTTTTTTGTGTAAACATACCTGTAGACATTTGCTTTTGTTTTGATGTGAAGTTGAGCCCATTATACAGCAGGCAGACTGATTTTGTAAAAACGGAAAGAATTCCGTTTACTGGTCGCCACTTATTCTTCCCATAAAAACTTAAAAACCACCAAAACGTGCAAATATTTTAAAGGGAAGTGAAAAACATTCAACAATTTCCTGGCGACCAGTAAAGGGAATTCAAACCGTAAAAAAGTATCTTTATTGTTTCAATTTAATAGGAGTGAAGTAACCTCTTGTTTTATTTATGACTTGTTTCTCTGACAGATTCCCGACATGTGAAATAAAGCAGCCAAGGCTTTCCAGGAAATCCAAATGATTCAGATCAGGCGTTCTTCCATGGGCAGTCAGGATGGTTATGCCTTCATGGCAGCAGAGTCGACATTTGTGAAATGACTGAATTTTTTTTATTTTGGGAATTTGTGTACATGTATTGTAACATTGATTTATGCAGCTCAATCATGTGATGGAAAAAAATTGTATGCTCAAATTATCAATGGTCAAACAAATTTTTAAAAATAAATCAACATTTTGTTGCCATTTAATTATTTTATTGAGCTAAAATACTTATTAATTTCCTGTGTTTACACATTCTAAAAAGCTTTTAAAACCAAGCAACTGGCAGGAACATTGAGGACTGTAAATGTACATTGCATGGATTTACCAGTACATATAACATGTCATGTGAAGACTGCTAGCTTTTTCTTTTTGTTTTTTTATTTTTGTTTTATTTTTGTTTTATTTCTTAGTCAAGAACTTATTAATGTTATGTCAGCTTAAACTTGCCGATAGTCTCAAGTTAACAATTGTCATGTTTCTTTTAGCCCCATAATTGATAAGTTGACCATGTTACTTGTATTCCTCAAAATGATTTAACAGGCATCAGAACATGCTGATTTGATAGAAAACCCAAAATTAGAAGTGGCAAATTGACGGGTGTCTTTTATGTAACTCTTGGAATTTCTTTTTCAGCCAGTCTCATATTGTAATGGCCAACTGCTCAATTCCGTACACGGCCCTGTCAGCAGGTGGTAATTTGAAAACTACATGTAGAAAATTTGAAAGCAATTGCGGAATACCCTGCAACTCAAAACTGATGTTGCACGTGCTTTTATCGACTCGTTCTCGGACCAAACTTTCCTTCGTAATACAATCCTCCGAAGCCACGTCTACCTAATGCTACACGGACTCAGAATTGCAGGGTATTCTGCAATTATGTTGAAAATGAACATTATTTGGTATATTCTATGCAGATTTATCATGTACATGTACACTTATATTTATAGTTTTCTAAACCATTAACAAAATAGCAAGCAAGAAGAATTTTGTTTCTTTCATTCTTACATGTACACATGCAAATGTTTTATCAACATTCTACCCCTTCCCTGCAGGCATTGTCCGAAGGGTGGGGTGGGGACTTGGTAACATATGCCTCGGCATTGACCAGATGTTCCAAGGTAGAGATTTTGTCACAAATTTTGGCCCAGGGGTTGCGATTTTGTCACTCAAAAAGTGACAATTCTCATGTCCGAGGTGTGGTAGCCTGGGGGTGGGGGTGGTACTTAACCATGCCTCTTGGGTGAAAATTGATATCACGTTACACATGTAAGTCAAAAACACAAACAAAAAACTATCGTGGACGCGCGCACGCGTCACTTTCAACCCTCTGCGTCAAACGTTTTTTGTTGTTGTTGAGTGTTTCGATTATAAACATGCCTGTTGGCTTCATGTCAACTTGACTTTATTGCTTGGAATCCCCTTACCAAAAAAAAAATAATAATAAAACAAAAACGCATCACCGCATCATTTTGGAAGACTAATTTTTGGCCTAATTTGTGTTTTTACAAATTCAAACACTGCATGTGTCATTCAAACTTGTTTTCACAAAGTTTTAATGAAGTGACTGGGGTAAGACATTTTGCTCTTTTTTCAACAAAAAATGAAAATTGATAGTGACATCATGGAGGAAATGTGACATGAACACTGCTTATACAATCGTCTTTAAACCGGTGAAAGTCGTCCGAAACTAAGCGACACACTGCATTGAGTGCCCCGTTTATATAGTGCGTACAGCCATAAATACACAGCGGTGAGTGACGTACGCGCTTGAAGTACACCGAAGCCGCCGCCGCGCGCCGCTGTTGACCACTGTTGCCGTTTTTATAGATAAACTCCACAACTTTCTCAGTTTGTATGTATTGTTTAGAAAACCATGACTATTCCTTCCGCCACACACCACAAAAATACAGGATGTACGGCACTTCATTGCTGAGAAATAGAGCTCTGAAATAAGCGAGTTCGGCATTTCGATGCGCGCAAAGGATTGTGGGTAATCAGGCGCGGATCCAGAGGGGGGGTTTTGGGGGTCAAAACCCCTCCCTGCTCCGACACCAAAAAATATAATGTAATGCATTTTTTGCGCGTCCGCCTGTCCGAAACAAGCTGACATAAAAATCTGATGGGCAAAACCCCTCCCTGCATGGTGGCAAAACCCCCTCCTGGAAAAATTCCTGGATCCGCCCCTGGTAATGTCAAAGGTCAAGAGTTCCTAACTTTCGCTGCTGACTGTGTTATCGCTATGCGGACACGATGGACTGCGGTCTTATCAATGCTCCCTAAGATAACAGAATAAGGCAGGTCCTAAATTATTGGCATTATTGTTTTGTTTTATACTACCGAAAGTGTTTCTGCAGCATTTCCCGATCCTGGAATGCGCAATAAGCCGGGAAAACCACGATAAAACAGACCGACTTTTCGCGACTCGTTGACATTGATTTAATAACGCGAAGATAGAACCCTGCTTTATTAGCTCGGTCCAGACATGGAGGAATAAATGTGTTTTCTTCCTCCATGGTCCAGAGACGTATGTAGAAATATGTGCATATTTGTCTACTATACACTGTTTTCGCGAATGATTTGGGAGTGACTGTAACTTTATCAGATGGCAACCCAGGCGCGGATCCAGAGGGGGGGTTTTGGGGGTCAACCCGCCCCCCCCCCCCCCCCCCCCCCCCCCCCCCCCCCCCCCTGCTGCGACACCAACAAATATAATGTAATGCATTTTTTGCGTGTCCGCCTGTCCGAAACGAGCTGACATAAAAATCTGACGGGAAAAACCCCTCCCTGGTGGCAAAACCCCCTCCTGGAAAAATTCCTGGATCCGCCCCTGCTAACCTTTACTTTTTAAAGTAAATTTAGACCTTGAAAATGTGAAGAAAAAAAAACATTTTTGTCAGCACTTTTGCAGAAATTTGGGGATCCTCAACAGAAACTCGGAACAGGCATGCAACTTTATAGCTAATCAGCCGATTGCCTCTTTTTTGTTTCCTCACCTATCTGATAATTGTTTTTTAAATAATACTGCAGGCCTACAAAGATGAAGATTCTGTGCATTTTCCTCCTTTTTTGTAATGACAGCTATACACACCTGTAAGAAATATTATCATGCACGGACACATACCATGCACATTTCTCACCAAACCAAAGCTTTGGAAAACTCTCAAATGGTCTTTAAAGGTTTTTCCTTTGAAAAATTGTGACATTTTCCAATCTTAATTTTGAGTTTATCATCAAATTAAAATTTTTCCAGCAGAGATTGTTTAAATTTATTTTGTCTCTTGCACAGGCATGATGCGGGCCACAACATGTTGAACGTAATCCTGATCCCGTCTTGCACCTTGGGTATGAACTTCATTCTGCTCCATCAACATCAGAGCGCCCATTGCCAAAAAGAGAAGGTGATCCACTTACAGGGTTGCCAGTCTTGAAACCAAAATGTGTGGAGTGGGTTAATGCTTGCATGGACTTGTACAAACAACAAAACAGTATTTTGAGAAGTATTTTGAGTTTGATCACTCCTTCCCATGATGCAGTTTGTCTTTTGTACAAGTTCACTCAAGTAGCATAAATTGGCAATAAAAGTATGTATAACAGTTAAACCCTTCACCTTCAGTGGCAACTTTCTTTGTTTTGATAAATCCGAATTTATTTATTGTCAGATTTATGAGTTACAATTAAGAAAAAAGGTACAATGTAGTCATACCAAAGATCTTCATTATTTATTAGTGTTGCCAAAGAAAACGTCTATAAAAACTATTATCCAAACCTGGAAAGAGTAACTTATTTAACACACATACATACATACGTTTATGTAACCTATATTTTCATATTTATGAGTTATATTTAAGAGAAAATGTCTCTCCAAAGCATACCAAAGATCTTTGTTAGTGTTACCAGAGAAAACTTTATATTTTTCATAACCTGAAAAGAGTAACTTATTTAACACATGTATGTATAGTAACTTATTTGTTTTCAGTACCAAAGATGTTTATTAGAGTTACCAAAGCAAAACTTATATATTATCTACATGTACATTTAATATGCATACGTGTAGTACTTTATGTGCATAAATTTTTACATTAAAGTCTTGAAATTGTCATACATTGTTATTATATGTGCACAACGTTTTATGAAGATCCCTTAAAATAACAATGTTGTAGTGGCCTTGGCTTTAGTTTTAGGGCGAAGATTGAATATTAGGGCAAATATTTCAAAAAGCTTTAACCAATTTTTACAATATTGGATGTCTTTTCTGGTGCTATGACAATATACCACACTCGTCTCAAATACAAAACCAGCCTTTGTTCAACATATTTTCATGACTTATATGGCACATTCTGTCAAGGAGAATGGACAAGAAGTGTAGTAATTCTCCGCGACTTAATCCATTTCACCGCCCCGGAACAAAGAAACGCGGAAGCAAGTCATTATGTCAATACTTTCAGAAGTTGCCGATACTGTCGAGTATGCTGCTTTTCCTCGCTAGCACTTGGAAGAACAGGATGATTCAACTGTGTTGCAGCAGCAAAGGCTAATGCTGCAAGTTCTTCTTTCCGTCCCGTTCGTTTCAGTCCTCTGATCTATCCGCCAAAAATCTCTTCAAAGCCTCAACTTTCCAACGCAGAAAATCATCCAAACCTAAGTTCTTATACTGTTCGTCACTGTTATAACCACGTATAAGGAAGAAAAAGCTGAAAAACGAGACATTTGAACACGCGAGTATGCACAATCGTATGCACGCGTGCAGGCATGATCGGAGTTTAGGAACTCTTGACTTTTGACATTACCCACAACCCTTTGCGCGCATCGAAATGCCGAACTCGCTTATTGAAGAAATTTACGTCCACACGTAAAACAAACGAGACCGAAGTCAGAAGAAAATCACTTCCGGGATCGTGAAGGGCGCCCTCTTGTGTCTAAACCAGGATAACCAAAAGTCTCCCATTGCGTGCCATTGAGTGTATTCCGTATAATTCCGTCTGTAGACATATTAAGTATTATTGCATAAAGTCATATCAATAATATCCATTCGTCTCAAACGCAGAACAAATTTGACTTATGGTGCATTTTATGTTGTCTATTTTGTTAATATGATTAAAATTTCGCATTGATATCACTAAAAGTTCGTATTTACCTAAGAAAGCCACACAAATTTATTGACAGGTGTCCACAACCCACCGCAACTGACTAGCCGAAGCGAACTATTACTATTTTGCCTGGGCGGATTACTATTTCGTCCGGGCTGATTACTATTTCGCCCGGGCGGATATTACTATTTCGCCCGGGCGGATATTACTATTTCGCCCGGGCGGATATTACTATTTCGCCCGGGCGGATATTACTATTTCGCCCGGGCGGATATTACTATTTCGCCCGGGCGGATTACTATTTCACCCGGGCGGATTAGTATTTTGCCCGGGCGGATTGGCATAGGTCTGAGAAATTGTTTTCAACCCTGGTCCTCAATGCACTTCCGTAGTTCCGCATTTCCATCTTCGTAGGAAAAAATGCTACCGCGTATTAAACGCTATCAAGTACGCGCACGCACACTGCATGTTCCAAACACGCGCGCGTGTTGCTCTAAATGTGTTCGAAATACGGCGCAGCCGATGCGCGTCACAAAAAAATACGCTAACAAATTCTGATGCACACAACTGATGCACATGGCGATTTGTAGGAAGTGACGTCATTTATACGTGTTCAGTACAAGCTTAGAGTTCTAGCTCTACCGGAAGTCAGTGATAGCCACTTCCGGTGTTTTTGAAAGTGTCATAAATGGACTTGACGTCCTCGAAAACATCTACAATCAATCCTAATATTGTGTAAATCGGTTCTTTATTACCGAAAATATCCTAGCTGGTCGGTGTGGAGGAGGGGAACTGAAGACCCCGCCCCCAGGGGGTCATCCAGGCCGGTAGACTGGTTCCCGTCCAGATATTCCACACAGGAGAATAAGGACAGGTAAAGGGCGCTTCATCTTGATCTGTAATTGGTCGTCTTTGCGCGTGCGCATTGTGTTTTTTATATTTAAAAATTGGCCAAGCCCTTTGCTTTAGGCAATGTACTATATTTACATAATTTGATATGTTCGACACGCACGGCCAAGTTACCAATGTCAATGCAAAATCTGCGCACTTACTAAACAAATAAAAATAATAATAACCACGTGACGGGCAGAATTCTGCCCGTCATGGCTGCCCTTTTAATACCGATCCCTATATTTTCGCAATAAGCGAAACAATCTATAGGGATCGGGAACCAATCTACCAGGCCGGGTTCGGAAAATTTGAACCCCATCATTTCCCCATGTTTGACCTCACTAAATCAACCCAATAAAACCAAATATTTTAGTACGGGAGCTATTTTCGTGATATCTCATACTTATAGTAGGGCCTACGTCAACTTGTCTTCTTAGCAAGAATAGCAGAACACTTTATTGTCATAACACATCTTATATACATGTACATGTAATACGATTTTGACTGCTAACCCATTTTTATAAAGCAAGCAAATTTTTCTGCTAAACAGCTTTATGAAATTGGCCCCGGCCCTGGCGCATCATCGGCAAATCCGAATCGGCCGCTATGAACGTCGGGATACCACTGCGCTAGACTACAGCGCTTGCATATAGCGCATGCAACGAATGCTGGACGGACTGCGCCGTTGGTTACTGGGTTACGGCCAACGCGTTGAAACGTGACTCCACTAAGCTGTGCCTGGAATCCATACGGTTGAAAATCAACCCATGTGCCAACATTTTGACGGGCCAGTTCAATACGACACAAAATAACATTGAATGAAAAGCTTGTATCCTGTACATGCCTGATACTTAACAACCCCGTGGGGAATTCTCAAGAATAAAACCGAAAAAAGTCACCTCGTCTAGTCATGGCTATGTTAATTTAATTTGATTTAATTTAATTTACACTTGGGACTGTCAACTTTGACAAGTCTGTAGTGTTAATGTTTCAAGTAGGAAGGCCCTAAATACATGACGCATGTCTCCGGAATGCGAAGATTGCATTAAATGATAATCGCACTCCAGGCTAGCCTTGTAAAAGTGGCGCGGTTTACATTTCACACAGTCGCGCGGTCGATCTGACGCTGCGCACTTTCTGTTCGTGACATATCGAAAACATCGTCGCATAATCCCAACAGCTAGCGCTCTGTCCTACCGTCTGATCTTAATCCCAATGGTAAGTTTACCTAGGTGTATCCTATTTAGTGTTTATTTATTTCTTGTCAAAATGGGGGTAAAGTGGGCGAGCTAGCTGGGAAAGTTGAATTCACAACCATCTCGCTGCATGCCGTGAGGCCAAATGCATCACGTGCATTTGGGCGATTTTCATGCCATATGGGCATGGCCCAATTTTGTTTATTTGGCAAACGAAGTTAACACTAACACTAACAGTAACAGTAGGCCTACATGTAACATGAATAGGTCTAACAAAACATGCTAAGGGCCTAATTATGGACACATGACATTCGTTTTGTATCAGAGGTTTTTGTAGAATTTCAAGTGACTTAGCATTGAGAAAGGAGCTCCGATCGATATACGAATCACTATTGGTTTGTGTCTATTTCTTTCGTGTTGGAACATGGCCATGATGGCGAATCATGATGAGAATTATAAATCAACACCGCATACGCGCACTGCATATGCTGCTACAGTCATGGACGTACTAATGACAGTGCTAGGTTCTAAAGTTAGGCCTAGGTCTAGACGTTAGACCCGAAATGTTTCAGGGGCAAACTGTGTGAATAGCGCACTTTAAAAAGTTTGTTGCTTCATCAGCAGTGAACACACAAAATGGAGGGATAAAGTTAACTTTGTTAAAGTTAACTTTGTTAAAGTTAACAAAGCACTACATTCGCACGGCGACGTGTAGTCTAAATTTGATGACTGCCTGTTTTACAACATTTGTTTATACACGTTAAATCTGCCTGTATTTAGGCCAGCTTGTAGTTTTTAGGCCTAGGCCTATATATAATGGCCTACATGTAATTCAACACATTTATTTAATCACGAGTTTATAGTTTTCCCATACACTGCCATATGTACCAACTGCAGCACAGTGGCAAAATGCAGTGTAAATGATATTCATAGGGGAGGGTTTATCAATACATGTACATGTATCATCTACTTCTATAGTACTGGGGCCTGTATATGTAGTACATGTATAGTGAAACTAGCTGAGGTTACTCGGCTCGAATTTTATCATGACATATTACTAGATAACCACATGATAAAATTCGAGCCGAGGTAACCTCAGCTACATGTAGTAGGACTACTACTACAGTACTAGTACTAGCACTACTACTAGTACATGTAGTACTAGTGCTAGTGCTACTTTAATACTACTAGTACTAGGTAGCTATAGGCAGGTCAGCAGGTAGAGCCTTGGGGGGTGGGGGGTCTAGATTTAAATGAGTGCTTTGGTATGTGTATCTTTGTGGTAATAATACTTGTTTATTTGTAAAAAATACCATTACTGTTCGTTTCTGTTGTCTGTTTCTTCATTTTTCTAATCACTAAATCGCACTATCGTTTTTTTCCCCTGTACTTTATCTCTTTTTTCTCTCCAGGCTGACCAACTTACTGAAGAACAAATTGCAGGTAAATCACTTTCACACTGTATCAGCTTTGGGGAATGCAAATAAGCAACCTTTCCAACAGAATTTTAAATTTTCATTTTCAAAAATGACAAACAGTCAGTACAGTGGTATTTCAAGACTCAAATAATGTTATTTGCAGTGTCCGAAATTTTACTTCATAATTTGACAAGAAAACACAACTAAAACTAAAAGAGTTGATAATGTTAAAAACCACATGATTTTTTTGGGAGAAATTGCCAACTGAAGGTGCTTTTTAAAAAAAGTTGTCTGCAGACAAATTTTTTAACCATTCATTCAACACAAACAAATGCATTAATTGTTCAGGTTTTCTGAAGTACATTTGTATACTGCATCTACATGTTTGTGGCTGAAATTTCTACAATGTAGTTTATCAACATAAATCTTTAGTTATGTAATGTTGTTGTTCCTATCATGTAGACCTATTAAAGGTTTGTCTTTAGAAGCTATAAAATAGTTCCAGTAGACTCCAATTATTTTGATAGCACATTATAACTGCCATTGCCCAGGCATAAGTATTTTTTGTAGTGAACGAAAACAAAAACTGTTTTGGATGACGGGCATCACACAAGTGCAATGAATATTTATGACAAAGCTTTGTTTCTGGTCTTTCAGAGTTCAAGGAGGCATTCTCCTTGTTTGATAAAGATGGTGACGGTACCATCACTACCAAGGAACTGGGAACGGTGATGAGGTCACTGGGTCAGAATCCCACCGAGGCTGAGCTCCAAGATATGATCAATGAGGTCGATGCTGACGGTAGGTCATGCATGGCAGTTAATGAAAGCCAGCTTTCTGTGTGTCCCTCTTCCATTTTTGTTTCTTTAAAGTCCTGCAGAATCCACACAAAAAAAAAAAACAGTGAAGGTCCTTACTTATCATTTGCAATGACCAAGATTTTTACTTCCTGAAGTGCGAAGAAAACTTACTCAAAGAGTTTTTGTTTTTGTCCAAGACGGCACTTTTTGTAAGAAATTAACAACTGAAGATGGCTTTAAAAAGTTTGTTTTTATTATTCACTTGACACTAAAACCATGCATATATTTTAAAAATATTTGCAGGCTAGTTTATGAATATTCTTCTTTGTTATGCCCTCATTGTAGGAATCCGTAAAACATTTCATCTTGCAAATGATGTGTTGGGCCTTTAAAGCCTGTGCACAACATTTACAAACTTTAAAAAGCAAAACTACGGAAACAAAAAGAAATACTCTGAACCGTCATGTTAAATAACTAGTGGTGTGCTTTTTTTCAACATCCTGCCTTCAAATATGTCAGTGTTTTGAGTGTAAAAACACTAAAAATGTACTTGGGTCATTTTATAAATTTGGGGTCCAAAGTGTGACATTTTTCTGTCCTGCGTTACACTGACATATGTGCCATTTGCCATACAAACATTATTAAAAATGCCTTCAAAACATATTTTTGTGAATTGTACTTTATGTAATCACTCTTTGAGATAGAAGGCATTTAAAGAATGTGTCCTGAACTACAACATTTTACAAGATGTCAGATGTAACGGGAGACAGAAAAATAGGACCCCAAATTTATAAAATGACCCATTTGAGAATATGAAAATGCCAGTAAAGTCCAATGCTATATTAATACCCCTGATACACAAAATGTGCATTCCTCAGTATAGTTACAACAACAGTTCTCTGAAAAGTGTATTTTTCGTCTTTTAATTTTTTGTTTACTTTTGGCCTGTGACTTAAATGTTTGCTGGCTGGGATTATACATAGGCCTAAATTTTAAAGCTTTCTTCACATTGTGGGTGTGACAGTGACATTTGACATGTTTTAATATACATGTAGCAAATCGTGTACAGTTTTGTGTTTAGTCGGCTGTTCCTTCCTCCATGGTTGGCTATACGTTTCGTGGTCTATCCAACTCATTAAACGGCAGTAATGCAAAAGTAATGATTATGGTGGGTGCCCCACCGTGTATTTATTTTAATGAGCCTGGACATGCCACACATCCATATGGCACTGTGAATGATTAACTAATTCAGCCATAAGCTCTTGGCACATCTAAATCTTGTTTCATAGAATTTGATCAGTAATTTCATGTTTTTGTTGGGTTGTTTGTTTGTTTTTTACAATAAAGTTGCGAAATTTATGTATGAATTTTGCCAAAACAATTTTTTTGACTTTTAATATCTGCTCACTTTTTGCTGGGGTAGGGATTTCTAATGGAAAAAAAATGCTAAGAAATTGCTCCACGTTTTCCTTGCAACTCCTTTGAGTTCCCGTTTTCATGCTTGCAAAATCCTGTATTCTTTTTTTTTCATTGGTGGATTTTAGGCAATGGAACGATAGACTTCCCCGAGTTCCTGACGATGATGGCGCGAAAGATGAAAGACACAGACAGTGAAGAAGAGATCAGGGAAGCGTTCAGAGTCTTTGATAAGGATGGAAATGGATACATTAGGTACGTGTAGTAGCCTAATACTTATGGCGGCCCCCAAGGCCTGGACATCAAGCGTAGTATAAACACAAGAAAAGCGTGCAAAGTGAAATCCAGTTAATGTGTACACATGGCATAAACATATTGTACTCCAGAATATCGTACATATTGTACTCATCAATAGAATATGGAATAGTCATACTCCCCGAAAATGTTGTGAACATTTGGTTAAATCCCTTTTATTTTTATGTACATAATATGCAATTTGAAGGAATTGCACCATTGGACCAATGGATTTCACCATTTGCTTTCCATGTTGTGTTAAAATAAGCTCAATACTTCTAGCATTCTGTTTTCGTCACGGCAGACGAATGCTAAATATGTTTTTTCTTCAGTTGCTAAATATTGGACGTATTACGTCTTTCAAAAACTAATCCAAAATACTTGCATTACACTGCAAAAATCCACTTAGAAATTAAACACATTTAATATTGTCAGGTTTTTTGACACACCTTTGGCAGTACATGATGAGATTTTTCTATATTTCTTTAACTATTGAATAAGCGTTAAAAAATTCAACAAATTTTGCGTGCTTAGAAAGTGTCTTTATAAGCATTTAAACACATTCTCAATTTGTTTGCAAACTGGATATAAAATGTGTGACATTTTTACATTGACTTTTATAACCATCTCGGTTGTGTAACTAAAACGTCTTGTTATGGTCTGGCAGTGCCGCTGAGCTTCGTCATGTGATGACCAACCTTGGGGAGAAGCTTACAGATGAAGAAGTAGATGAAATGATCCGAGAAGCAGACATTGACGGAGACGGCCAGGTCAACTACGAAGGTACATACTGTTTAAAGTGCATACTGTTTGTCCTAAAACATTTGTTTTTCCCATCGTGAGACAGCATTTTAAATCGCGGGTGCTGTTATTTTATGGCATCCTCGGCAACCAAGGCCCATTTGCCTCTTTATGCCATAGAGTATACGATATTAGTTTTGACTTTACCTTATTATCAACTTATAGTAAGACTTAAGGCGATGTATAGTGGAAATCAGCATGTGTACGGGTTTGCGGTAGCACCATGTGAATCTCTTTTGTAAATGTGTGGTTCTGAAAAGAACCGGTGAGTATGAACTCAACGTTTCGAACAGAGCACACTGTTCGTCAACTTGAGATGATGGAGGAGATGTAAAATTAGAAGTGGGAGGAAACCCCCAACGGAATATCCCGGGGCAATCCGACCGCCCTTGAGGCGTGGTGCCGATGTGATTACATTTTGTAATCATCAGGCAACCTAGCTCACGGCCGATCACATGATTTCCTTTTTAGCTCAGCCTCCTCATCAGTGAAAATTGGAAACATTGTGCACAGTATGAGATTATTTACATTTTTCACGTTTCCGTTATGGTACAGTTGCATTGCCTGCAGTGACAATTTTTTATTAACCTGTGCTTTTCATCAGATTAAGAAAATTGTGAAATCGTTTTACCAGTACTTTCTTTTTTATGTTTTGCAGAATTTGTCACGATGATGACGTCAAAGTGAAGCTGGGTATCAGGATCGAGGAACCTTTGGCACCTGCTGAAATCGTGGGTGCTTTGCCTATACACTGGTTGACCATTTTTACTTCATCTTTCTCTGACACACACTAGAACCGAGATGTCGTCGCCTACTTCTTTTATCTTGGCCAGCTTTTACCACAAGTCTTTGGAGATTTTTTATTCGGGTCGGTACCAGAAACAGACTTCTTCCATTTGCCTGTTGGCTGAAACCAACGCCAGCGTTTATACTTTCTGAGATGTAAAAACTTCGCAAAGCAATGGAATTATTATTCTTGCCAATTTTTGACAGATTTCACTGTTGTGATTTTAAAAGTTGCGACATGGAAGAATGTATATGATATATCTTTATAGATATTAAACAAACTTTTGGGTTCGTTTTAATGAACGAAATGGGGTATAATTCTGATGTTAAATTTTTAAAAATGTACGTTGTTTAAACCAGCAGTTTTATCGTAATCTGTGAATATTACAAGTTTTATCGAAGCAGTCAAGTCACACTCTGGTTTTCTTGTCTGCATTTCCCCCACTTTCTTCAAATTCTTCAGTTATTAAAGACATTTTCCAACTATTAATTCCACAGGCTTTGGTTTTCCCCGGTTTAAAATAAGTATAGGGCGCTTTCACAGGGGGGTCAAAAGGTCACAGGTCACTATTGCTTGTCTTCTAGAACAATAGAGCCACGTGGGGAAACGCATGTGGCTGCTATAGCGTGCAAAAAAGCATGTGGCTCAATTGTTCTCTCCCGTTCTGGAAGACGAGCAATAATGACCTGTGAATTGTTTGACACCCTGTGAAAACGCCCTCTATATAGAAGGGTCCGTTGAGACGTGTACATTGAGTCTTTTAAGTAAATTTGGCTGAACCACCTTGTTTTAATAACATGCCATTTGCAGATGTTTGTTGAGTGAGCTCATGGTAATAAATACATGTAAATCTTGCTTGAAGCAAATGTTCACAATTAAGGTACCAACACGTGAAATAGGATTTTTAGGAGCCCAGGAACTTTTCTTGCACAGTTTACATTTCATAGTTACTTTATGAAAACGTTATGCTTTTTTATTCTCGTAATATTTCTCTGTAAACTTTTGTAAACCTTAAAATTGTTATTAATAATAAACAATTTTCGTAACTTCAGATGGCGTTTTGTAGGTCTTTGTGTCAAGTAACTGTCTGTCCCGGTAGCCTATACAAAAAGTATACATGCATTTAATATTACGAGTGTTGATTTTTGTCAAGAAAAACAATACTAAGCTCGCCACTGCACTCTCCCTCCATCAGCATAAATAATGCAGGGATGTCATTGTTCCGGTTTTTTTTCAGGAACTTTGATTTTTCCGGGGAAAACCGGAACAAATCACATCCCTGTAGTGTTTATGTAGTCTTGTACATGCATGTACATCAAAGTGGAGCTGCTGCACAGCAGGTATAATGTCGCCATTTTGAATTATATAACAAAGTGGTGGTGGACGTAACAGGAAAAATCACGCGACTTTTAACTTCTTCCACTCCGACTACATGTTGAATTTGAAATTAATTACAGTTAATTCTCAAAATAAAACAATCCTTTTAAATTTAAATTTGGAAGATTTTAATTAAAATTTCTTTGCGGTTCAAGAAAATTTGTTTTAGAACACCAAATGTAACCTGCAGTTTGCATTCAGTAAGTTTATTGACGTCTGCCTGCACGGATTTTGTAACAAGTAATGTTTTAAATTTCTCTCGTTCAGTTAGGTGAATTTGTTGATTGATTCATGGGGTTATCGAGAGAAAAGAAATAGGGCAAAACATAATAATAAAAATGGTTTCGGACGTAACACGCGAAACCATTCCTAAACTTCATGGAATGACCCAAATGCTTGAAATGGTAACTGCGAGATATACTAACGTGACTGCAGACCTGTACAGTAAAAAAGCTTTCCGCAGGCAGAAAATAAATCGCAGTGTGAACATACGGTAAAATAACGCGGTGAAATGTTATGGATTGAACGGGTCTGGATTGTCAAGCAATAATCTTGTATGGTTGCAATTGTCCGAAGGAGGAGGGAAAGATGTGGCCGTGCACAAGGAAATTTAGACTTCAGAGATAAGGCCTTGCTGATTTCGGGAAAGATCAAAAATAATTCATTTTCATTTTCCCAATCCCAAAACGGCTCAATTAAACATAATTTGTTGAGTTTTATGCACAGTTCCCACCCTGCTTCCCCTGTTGCGATCAAATCAGTGGCGTATCCGAGAAGTGGATGGCAAGGACGGGTGAGGAAGGGGAAATAGAACTACGGAGGAGGTTCCCGCTCCACATATTCCACATACAGCGAATGAATATGAGGACCGGCGGCAGCCGACGCGTCAAAAATAGTAACATAAGGTTATGCGTTTATTGTTAATTTTCCCGTTAATTTTCAAAGCGCGCTGCGCGCGCGCCTCGGCTTGAGTGTTCGTAACCGCAGCGCAGCCAGTATAACAATTCGCTCGTACCCACCGCCCGTATACAGGCGCTGGGCGGGCCTGGGGTGGGCTGATATGATGACAGTTACAGACGCGCGGAGCATTGTGGGCTGCTTGCTGCCAGACGAATAATTAATACAGAGTATGTTAACGCTTATATCCATTGCAAAAATCAAATTTACGAATAAAATTAGTGTATTGTGTGCGAGCCTTGTCTGCTGGAAAAATAGTTTTTACGTCCGTTTACAAGAAAAAGACGTGACCTCGTGGTCACGTGTCTTATACAATTTTGGCCAAGCTCGTCCAGCCATCGAAATATATACACTGGATGAAGTATGCAATAGCAGTTGGCTATACGAGAATTAAAGACACGCGCCGGCCGCCATTGTACCCCACGAACAATGCTTGGCCTAGACTGCTCCCCGGTCCATGCAATCGCTTGCATTCCACTTAACACATGTAGACCATGATGTAGACTAGTGAGGACAGTATGACCAGTCTGGGCAAGGCATTGTGTTTGGTGGGGTACAATGGCGGACGGTGGCTTAAATTTTAGTATCGTTGCTTCATCCAGTGTATATATATTGATGGTCCCAGCGCCCTGTAATTCCAAAAGAATTCCTTTAAATTTTTAGGCCAGGGGGAGTTGGTGCGGTGCGTTAACAAAAGGGAAGAGTGTGTTGAGTCCATAGAGTTATAGTAAACTAGATCGACTATGCACTGGCTATTCAAGCCACGCGTGTGGACCGTGCCGTTGCGGGCGGCGCCATGTTTGCTTAACGCTGTGAGTGCAAAGTGGGCAACACAACTTTGCCCACCGAGCACCCATAGCTTTACGTCAAAATGGCGGCGTCCATATCGGTACATCATATATAGGGAGTGCGCTCTCTAGTTTACTATATATAACTCTATGGTTGAGTCAAAGGGGCGTTAGGGGGAGTCCTTAGACCCCAAATCGTGCTGGGTATTATCAGCGATATATATACACTGGATGAAGTATGCAATAGCAGTTGGCTATACGAGAATTGAAGCCATGCGCTGGCCGCCATTGTACCCCACGAACAATGCTTGGCCTAGACTGCTGTCGGTCCATGCGATCGCTTGCACTCCACTGAACACATGTATAGGATGTACACTAGTGAAGACAGTATGAACAGTCTAGGCAAGGCATTTTATTTGGTGGGGTACAATGGCGGACGGTGGCTTCAATTTTAGACGTCGTTGCTTCATCCAGTGTATATATACGATGGGTATAATGCGACCTGCACATGATCTCAGAATAGTCGGAATCTGTTGGTCTGGGAACCAGAATATTTTTGACTGTCCACATACATGTACATGTTCACGTCACATGTGGTAGTTCTGTTGGGGCATGGCTTTATGCAGATTTCTATTGGAAGATATAGCAGTGCTGTTAGCCCATTGGATCCTTATTGCACATAGGGGTAGTCGTAATAGTCTGCCGAAGTGAGTACATCATCTTTTGTTAGTTGCCTAGGCAATGGCTTTTCACTTTTAAAAAATCCCTTAACCGTGTCCCTGCGCTTTTGAAATTGTACTTTTTCCGACGGCCATGATGTTTAGAGTCAATTACCATAGTAACACGTCAGACTTCGGCTGTTTATATGCAGAAGACGACGACGCCCAATCCGGGTTATTAAGTGAACGAATCCAATACGCCATAACAAATATATTTATGCATGCTTCCATGCACTCTTATTTATAATATTTATTTTATTTCACCGCAACCGTGCAAAGTACCTATTTTTTTGGCCATATCCATAAAGTATAATACGCACGGAGGAGCAAGGAGGTGGGCGCGGAGTGGGTTCAATAGATGACGTCATAAATTGTACCATTGTGTGTAGGGTGCATCATCATGCAACAGTGCCCCTTTAACGCACTCCCCTACTCGTGCGTACCGAGGCCCTGTAACTGGCACCATTTCGCTGGGGACCGGGAACAAGCGACAGAAATCTGGTCGCCTCTCTGGATAAATCAGGACGCTTGGCAGTGCATTGGAGGCATTCAAATGCAACTCGCATAGATTGTAAACACCGTGCATGCAGTGTGATACAGGGTAATGCTGGCCGTGTCCGCGTCGGTGATTGGCTGCTATTTAAAGCATACAGGGGAATCCGTTCCATTCACGTTGGTCAGCATGCATCACTGTTATTAATTTGAAAAACTGCGAAGTAAATAAGAGCGTCGCCGGAAATTTTGGTAGGAATGGGACACTCATAAAGAACAGAACCCATTACAATTTCTGGAAAGTATAGAAATCGTTTCTTTTCGGCATAACAATGACCAGTTGGATTAAATTACATCAACATGACTCGGGCGTGTCTTTGCTGAACGCAACAGCCGCCTTTCTTCACATATTTGCGTGGATTTCCTCAGGGCATTGTAACCTCGCTTAGCAGAGTGGAAATTCCCTGAGATCTCAGGATGCATATGGTGAGGGGTCTAAAAATTCAGCATTTTGTGCGTGCGTAATTTTAAGAACGGCCTCTTTCTAATTTTAGAATATGTCTACTCCAGCTCTTTAAAGTTTGTAAACACGATTTCCAAACACCAAAAAGCAAAACAGACTACTAACATTATTATCTACCTTTTTAGCTGTAAATATACTATAATGTGAATGATAATAGCCTGAACCAATGTTTATCAACTGTTAGGGACGGTTGGTCGGCCATCGCCAAATGTAAATAGTCTGCATTCTCTCCCACTCCTTCGGGTACATAAGCAGTTTAGTAGAAAAGTTCGCTGAATCCAAACGTTATTTGCTTTGCAAAAATGGGTGAGCAGTCAACATTGTAATTGTGTTATTAAAGGCACAGGCTCGTCAGCAATGCGCGCGCGCCAATTTCGTGCCACGAAATACGCAGCTCCATAGCAAAGGCATGGAACTGCGTATTTCGTGGTACGAATTTGGCGCGCGCGCATTGCTAACGAGCCTCTGCCTTTAAAGGAGCGTGACCAGAGTTTCTGGAAAATAGTTTTCGATGTAACTTACCAATATTATCAAGTAACTCCCATACACACCTCCCATGTCCCAAAAACCCGAAAACATTCGCAATTTCCAGTAAAAAAATTGAACAAAACTATCGAGTCGGCTTTCAGCGGATAAACGTTGATACTGGAAAATTAGTTTACAAATAATCGGTGGATTTTCGACGATATCCTCGGAAATATGCGGCCTATAAGCGCGGGAGTTTCAGTTTCGTAATCAGAAAAATATAACTCCCGGGGAGTTATGGGTAAAAAAAAGTGATCTGGTCACACTCCTTTAAGCCGGCCGTACACCTTGCGTTTCCTCCGTGATACGATCACTATAGCGTAATGTTGTGCAGTCGCATCACGAGGTGTACGGGTTTTGCGATGCATTCCGATGGCGCTGTGGTCACGATTTTGCATGTTCGTGTCCTTCGCAACACAATCGCAGAATTTCGAGCGTGCTCGAAATTTGGCGTGTCTGTGCAATCGCAACGGAGTCGGAACGCAAGGTGTACGGCTGGCTTTATAGCAAGAGTAGCAGAACACCAACTTGTGACATGCACATTTTAGGCCCTAAATCCATAAATCATCACCATTCATCCTTTATTTTGTAAAACCATTTAATATTAAATTTGCATATTTACTCAGTTTCCTAAAAGCTATGGTATGTAAGTTCTTTTCAGGGGTTAAGAATCATGTATACCCTCTAAATATCTCCATTCATCGGAAAATTATTGGTTTCTCGCGTAAGGGGGGACACCAGAATGCCCTTTTCTCATTAGAACCAGTGTAATATTTTTTTTCATACCATTTAATATGTGTTTATTTTTGAAGATGTAGTCAATTCCAAGCTAAAAACTCAATTGATTAGTCTGTCAGTGTTTTCATTACACTTTTATAGCACAGAAACAAAGTTTCACGTGTAAGGATTTTTGGGGACACCAAAGTTGTTTTGCCTAAATTTTCAAATTCTGAAACAAGTTTACAAAATGTTTTGTGCTGTATGTTTAAAAGGCTCCACGAACATAAATTGTTGCTAGTATGTTAAGCTCAGCAAATATTGTTATAGTAACTGTAAAGTTTCACGACGTAAATATTAGGGGACACCAAAGTGGTCCGACGAATATCAGAATGACCATATTTTTATTATTTGTGCCTAAATTTTCATGTCCAAACATTTAAGTGATTTTAAAATAAGTACAGGCTTACATTATGCATGGAAATTGAAAAGTTGTGGCAGTTGGTGTGGCTAGAACACTTAAAAGTTACGTACACGTGTTTCACGCGTAAGAGGGGACACCAAATATTACACGTGAAACACATTTTTTTGCCAAACCTTTTGTATTACGAAAATATCAAATTATTGTTCATCAATGTGATGTGGAATCACCCACATCACATATCTGTCTGCTAACCCATTTTTTGCAAAGCAAATAAATTTTGGATGAAGCAAACTTTTCTGCTAAACAGATTTTATGAAATTGGCTCTGGGTGTTTTAATTAATTCTATGAACCGACATTTTTTCACAACATATGGATGTTTTTCTCCAGTATCTGTGAATGTCAACCTTAAAGGCACAGGCTCGTCAGCAATGCGCGCGCGCTAAATTCGTGCCACGAAATACGCAGCTCCATAGCAAAGGCATGTATGCCTTTAAGCATGACCTGGGGCCAATTTCATGGCGCTGTTTAGCACAAACATTTGTTTAGCACAGAATTTCTTTGCTCTGTAAAATGAGTTACCAGCCAAAATTGTATGTCAAATTGAATTTTTAGGAACAGGAGCAAAATATCAGTAAATACACATCACATACGATTTTGGCTGGCAACCCAGTTTTGCAAAATAAAGCAAAGAAATTATGTGCTAAGCAAATGTTTGTGCTAAACAACGCCATGAAATTGGCCCCTGGTGTTGGCATGTAAAAGCATTAACCCAAATCCCTGTAAAAAAAAACATCGATCTTATTCTGGCAAAATGACAACAAAAGCCAATCATTTTTCATAATCATTTAACTTTAGCATCTCCGCTCATATTTTTTTCTGGGTTGGGCGTATCTTGGTTGTTGCATAAAACAACATGAGAAGTATAAGGGAAAAAACCACTTCAAGTTGCCAATTCGTACCAAGAAACCAGCACGTGCAGAGCACTATAGCTCCTTCCATACCAGTTTTAAATTAACACGATGACAATATAATTGCTGTTACAAGATGCAATAATAGTCGTGATGCATATTAGATGCCGATTGCTGCCACAATTTCGCGAATCACTGGGCTGATGATGAGTTGCACACGTGTGCTCATCGCTTGACCGATATTTGGAGGAAGTCGGGATACTACTGCAGGCTCGTCTGATGCGCATAATGATATCAGGGCGCATTGCACTCTCAAAGGAATGTCTGTGGTATACCGTGCATAGCTAGACTGGGTGTTCATTTATTTATTTCCAAGTCATGTCCTGTGTATCAGAAGCAATTTCCATTCCGATATCTCAAGTTGTGAATGGGCTGACTTGTCTTTATTTTAAAGGTTAATTATGGGTTGGTGGCCTCAATGCAGCGTCAAATCACCCCGATGTTAATTAGCTGTAAACGAATTTGAAATTACATAATGTATATATTGTGTGAGGGTGCATGTAGTTTTGCCACTATATATATAGACTGGGAATTGAAATTTATTATAATTATGATGGCTTTTTAAAAATACAAATCCATTTGAAAAATAGAAACTTCGATTTAAAGTGCACGGGGTCAGAAAATAGTGTGTAAAGATAATTTAAGATAGTCCAAGGAATTTCTTACTGGGACATAAGTCCCTGTTTACATTACAGAAAGTTATTTAGCACTGGCCCGATTAACTATGTATATATACCTTTTCGAAGTAATTTCGTCATAATAGTGCCCTCTTATTTTTGGGTGTTTATATGAGATTTGGACTTATTGATAGTGCTATTTGAAGAATATGAATGATGT
Source organism: Henricia sp. BOLD:AAB3569 (assembly GCA_037783545.1). Classification (NCBI taxonomy): domain Eukaryota; kingdom Metazoa; phylum Echinodermata; class Asteroidea; order Spinulosida; family Echinasteridae; genus Henricia; species Henricia sp. BOLD:AAB3569. The sequence continues at coordinate 122,105 of JBBELK010000366.1, read as the reverse complement.
CCAAGAGGGAAACTCTTACTCGGACTACATTTGCACTGCTGCCGTCTTGAGCTTGCCTTTTCCTACGACTCCCATATATGGGCTATTAATTTTGTTCAGCATTTCAAGGCTTGCTGGGCGGCGCACATTAACTTACCAATCATAATCTAATTCCTATACAAAACTACTTCACATTACTTTAATTCATGCCACATCACATACGTCTCACGACATCACAGGAGATCACAGATGATGCACAAAAGACGAAAACGATTTATGGAAAGAATCTGAAATAATGAAAACTAACGACAAAACTCAAGTGTGCTACTGTCACATAGGCCTATAGTGGCGACAAGAAATTACCAAAACGGACTTTAAGACTGCGCAGTGCATCCGTTGGCTAGGCTAGGCGCTGATCATGGCGGCTGCCGCAACGGTCGCACAGGCTACCCCGCTGACTGGAGCATCGCCCCGCATGAGCGGCGTGTCTGGCGTGTTTAGCAAAGTTGGAATTCCAAAGACGTGAGTCGCATTACCAACTCGTAGAGACGATGCGCACTTTCCTTCTTCGCTTACCCAGAGAAGCATCGCTGATTTTTCATCCATCCAGGCTCCTATCCTGCTTTTGACCTTGAATAGCCAGCCCGTTTACATCAATGGTGAGTCCATGGTTTTATTGTATCGTTCGAAAAAAATGGGACAAATTTACGGAGGGAATATAACAGTATAAACATAATTTTAAAGTAATTATATTGCTCACTGATTAATATAACATCGGCCCCATTCTTATTGTTTCAACAGGCAGAACAACTTAGTGAAGAACAAATCGCAGGTGAGTGCGATTAGAATGGGGGATTCATTTTTGTTTTCTTTCCATGGATAGTATTTGGGGAGTTACTGAATAGGCCTACATAGAACGAATTTTACATAGAACGAATTCCATTTTCTGGACAAATCTGAACAAGCTCCTATACGGTGTATAACATTTGGCAGAACATTTATACCAGGTTTCTATAGAAATGTCTAGCGCTGCCATTTAGGCTTTCTGAGGAAACCGCTTTTGATTGAGAGAACCCATGTTTTATCAGTCATCGGTACTCACAGAAACATGAAATTGTGTCTTGTCACAAGACTGAGAAATGTTTTCCCTACCTCCTTGCACGCCCCGCCCTACGCGCTGAGACACCGCTGTAGCGCGCCACTCAGTCACACTTCAATCTTCCAAACAATTCTCAGTCTTGGGACAAGACTAGTGTAGTAGTACATGTGTACATGTATAAAGCACTGCGGGGAAAACAAGTCATTTGTTGAATGTGTCGCGAAATTTGCACACAACAAACGGTTAGCACACGATTTGGCTAGAACTTTGGGTGCACATGGCTTGTATAATTAGCCTTTCGAACGTTTCAAATACATAGCGTCTGGTGTATGTACATGTAGGCCTATATATGCTACTGGCGTACTTCCTTTCCCACGGTTACCTTTAATATTATCCACTTGACCATACCAATTTTGTGTTGCTATGTGGTGCACACGGCAGGTGTGTATAGTACATAATCAATACCGCGTTCACCGTAGGAAAATATTTGCATAAAGCAACCAGACTGTTGGTTGCTAGGCAATAGCGTGCACCACGTATATAGTAACATCAGCGTAGTACATGTATATGTGACTCTCTAAACTTCACCTCTATTTCCAAGTGAAGAATATGGGCGCAGCCATTATGCATTAATATTACACGCAAAAGGTTATTTGTATCCATGGTAAACGTTTCATATTAACTGATGGTGTTACCGATATTTTGTTTGTGTTGAATTCGTTGTTATCAAGATAATCATCGTTGAATTTTAAACAACCCTGAATGCCGCAATAGGGCGACACTTCGGGAAGACTCTCCCCGGAGACCACCGAAATTTCGGCAAGAGTCACTCAAAATGACACCTTATTTTTTACCCGAAGCTTCCAGAGATGGTCACAGACCTAAGAGAATCGGTTCCAGACCTAATAAAAATGGTTCTCGATTTTAAAAAAATGGTTTTTGACCTAAACAAAATGATTTTTAAACTCAAAAATATTAGGGCGACACCAAAATGTCGCCCTATTGAGCACGTCGCCCTAACATACCTTTTTTACACACGATTTGTCGCCCTATCCTACAATTCATAGTTTTTTACGCTATTGAAATCTAAGAGATAATTTTATTTCGGTTATGTAATTCCAGATTGCGTATAATTATCTTTAAAAAAATGCGTTGCATTGTCACATTATTGCAATAAGGAAACATGTCCACAGTGTGGAGTGAAGTGTCTTGCGTCCAAGGACACAACGCGGTGCCAGGTTTCGAACCATGGACCTGTACCTTTGGACCGAATGTCCGACACGCTATTCACTAGACCACGGTCTCCAATATCCTTGACAATGTTGACAATTTTGGACGGCCCTTAGATAATTTTTGTAGTGCATAAATATACAAGCACATCTCTGTGCGTAATTAGCCGGCATCCCACTGCAATTTTTGCAAGGAATTTTTCACGATTAGGTAACATTTGTTGAAATTACATTATATACACAAATCATACCTAATCGTGGGAAATTCGTAGCAAAATTGCACAGTGGCCGGCACAACACGTTATAATAATTATGCCTATACGCACCAATCACTCAAAGGCAAAATAAAGAACAAAACGAAACTTCATCGCGAAATTATATAAAACACCCCTGAAAAACTGCATTCACTACGCTTTTAGTAACGCTTTTCTTTCACTACGCTTTTCTTTCAGAGTTCAAGGAGGCGTTCTCCTTGTTTGATAAAGATGGCGATGGCACCATCACTACCAAGGAGCTGGGAACGGTGATGAGGTCACTGGGTCAGAATCCCACCGAGGCTGAGCTCCAAGACATGATCAATGAGGTCGATGCTGACGGTAGGCCTCGGTGCATGGATTGCAACGTATTATTTTTTAAAAATAATAGCAGGGTTGTTCACTTGTGCTTCATCATGCGACGCGTAAGACGTTTGATCACGACGATTGTGTCCGTTTGTGCCATTGAGTCCGAAAAACCCAGGTTGAAAACCAAAGAAAATTGGTTTTCTGGGAGCCTTTAACGGGCGGAATTATTCCAGAGAATCAGAAAATGTCCCATATCATTTCTGTACATATAATACCAGTGCATGCAATTTTTTTCCCCAAATGGAACAAATTGATTACCATAGGGAATCACTAATGAAACGAAAGAGTCTTGAAGGCGATTCCAAAGTGATTGGTCGATCAGTGCCTTGTTATCCACAAGTTCACTGCATGTACATGTATTCAAACAACTTCTATTTAAAATTCCGTCTCTCCATTATACTAACAAGTAAATCATGTTTTTTAAAGAAACAAATACATATACGAAAACTCAAATGACAAAAAAGCAAATTAAATTGCGTCCTCTCCATTTGGGTCCGCCATACTTCAAAAGGGCTGATCTGGCAATGGTGCCTGCAGACCGCTTGTGCGTTTCAACACATAGATCTAATTGTACATTTTGCAGAACTGCTTTAGGGCTAATCTAATGATTTTGTTGAAAAATCACACAGGCAACGGTGAAATTGACTTTTCTGAGTTTCTGACGATGATGGCGAGAAAGATGAAAGACACGGACAGCGAACAGGAGATCAGGGAAGCATTCAGGGTTTTTGACAAGGACGGCAATGGTTTCATCAGGTATGCACTCTACTTTACTGCAGCTATAAGATCCTTTGCATTGACGGTGACAGTCATGTTTGTGATGGGCCGTTTTTCATACTGAATTGATGAGACAGTGTAAAAAGAAGTGCCTACTCATGATTTCAGACGCACAGATGACGGCCATGTATGAAGTCTGTCCACTGACCTCGTAGTGCTTTTCTGCAGAGTGAAACGAAACATTGGGAGGTCTCCTTGGCGCCAATTTTCTATAGGATTTAGGAATTAATGGCCTTCATGGATGTCTTAGACATGCATACCCAGTTGTCACACTACCTTTTGGCGTATAAGTTATCTTTTAGAACAACCATGAGATATTATTTCTTCTATTTTTGGAGAAGATAATAGAGTACGCGCACACACAAACATACATACATTTCGGACTCGCACTATATCGCCGTGGTAACGTACTCAAAAACAGCCTAAGTTTTTAAGGGTTACAATATTAACATTTCTTGGACGTTCCTCTCCAAAGTGCCGCTGAGCTTCGTCATGTGATGACCAACCTTGGTGAGAAGCTGACGGATGAGGAGGTAGATGAGATGATCCGAGAGGCAGACATTGATGGCGACGGTCAAGTCAACTTTGAAGGTAAAACTTCAACTTTTTAAAAATGTGTTATTACTTCGGCTTTTGCTGAGACGATACAAGATTTATGCTTACATGATAGGAAAAAGCGTAAAGCTTCTGATTGTCTGGTTCCCTTATCCTACTCCATAATTCAGAAACAATGATTGTTCTCATGTCAGAGATTGAAATTCGATCGGCTGAATTGAACTTGTTCATGGATGGCAAACAATTAGACTATATCTTCTTCAGTTGATGTGCCATTTGAAAAAAGGCCAGGTACTTCTCGCGATGGTCGGCCAATGGTCGCTGAAATTTGTCACAAAAAGTCAATTTTGTCTTGTTAAAAATGACAGCACACTATGCACCGTGCGTTCACACGAAGGTTTAGACTATCATTTACCTACAGTAAAATGAGGAGCACTTTTTTTAGTATGGTGCCTGCTCATCACGAAAATGAAATAGCCAAACTTGAGATGAAATATAAATCGTGTTGTCGAGATATCGAACTCATGGCGAACCGGGCAGATGCTTTACCAGCTCAGTGAGGTGTACCACGGTGCACTCAGTCTGTTTCAGTCAGTCTCTCTGTGTTCGGTTCTGAGGGGAAACGTGAAGGTAGAGCATTGCCAGAGGTTTCGGCTTCATGCAGACTGTATGATTTTTCTTTCATAAACTTATATAACCCCAATTGTACCACACTTCTCCTTGCAGAATTCGTAACAATGATGACGTCGAAATGAAGTCTCTTCACCAGCTCCGCCTTTCTGCGTCTCGCCACCAGTCTCTTCGTATTGATTTATTCTGTCCTCTTGTTATGTGGTGGGACAAGTCAGAAGAATGTTCCTCCGTTTCTCTTTACGGGAAGCCAACAGGCGAAAGACGACGCCATGACCGAAAGCGTGTTTTCGAAATATACGGTCCATTTGGGAATCGGCGATTGTTCATCGTGAGTGATAATTTAGAGACAAAAGGCAGAATAATTCATTTTTGTCTGATGGTTCACGTCTAGGAACGAATGTGCTGTCTTGATTTTTCTTATGAAGCAATCGTGTGTGTTACAGACAAGGAAGGTCCAGTGAGTTTCTAACAATCGCAACTGTTATTTATTAATTACGTGACTGAGCCGTTGATACAAAAACAAATATGTATAGGCCAAAAATGTGCACAAAACATAATAAACATTTGTATAACAGAGATTTTAAGGATGATGTTGACGACAAAACGATTACAGCTGATCTAGTCCTGACGCGATTCCTGGACAGTTTTGCCAACCTCGAGGATTTTTTGATTGTTTTTTATTTTTATGAAATGTCGCCAGTGTATATATAAAAAGCGATTTTCTAACGTCTTTGAATTCCCACATTACCAGATGTACCCAATACAAATCATAAACGTTTGACGTCATTTAATCTGGACGGAATACGGGACTGTATTTGACTGACTGACAGTCTTATCCTAAACGAAATTATCCTTTTAGGGGAGATTAATTCGTCCTGTAGAAACAATGTTTGTGTTTTGGTGAAGGGTATATGTGGATTTTCAAACGACTGTGGTAACGGAGAGTTTTGATTATGTACATACTTCACTCAGTGTATTGACGGAATGTCGAAAGCAGAACAAAAGACCATTTTACTTACTCTGTCAAATTATAAACATTTAGCAAGTTAATGGCACAGGTGGAACTCCAACGTATGCCGTAGTGTCAGCGTTATGTCTCGAATAGGAAAATAATCGCGCTTCGTTTGAGAAAGGAAGCCAAATGGATTTAATTTTCTATTTCAACTTTAACAGAAATATGCAATTTTATTATTATCTTTTATAATTACAGTGGTTTCAATTATGATCACCTTTCTACATCTGATTGTTGATTTATACACTTTCATTGTAAATGACAAGTTTTCGAGTTTTTAATACTGTTTATTATGCTCTGGCCTCGCGTGTTTGGCGTTTTACCTGGTTTCTTATTAATAAAACACAATGTATAATTCAATTCCATAAAAATATTTGTATAACATGAATATGTTTCCTGTTAATTGTTTGTCAATATATTGAGGTATCCAGCAATAATGGCGCGATTTCTGATGTTCCACCAGCTTATAACACATTGTCGCCTCCGCCCAGGCCTGGTGTACGACGGATGGCACGGTCCTCACTAACCTGGGTGTATAATTAGGCATTGCCAAAGATCAGTGCTCGTTAATATTTTGTGCGCCATCAACCGTTTCTTTAAAACAGAGAGTTGGGAGCTGAACAAGTGTGATCTAGTAAGAAATTGCACGTCATCATAGGTGGTGTGGGGTAGGTTTTTTCTTTCTGCAAACATTTTTGACAATCTAGCTCGTAAAAGCGACCGTATTTTGCCCAGTGTGGTCTCTTTGGCAATGTTTACTCTTGTTGGGCCAAATGGGCCAACTAGACCGTTTCTGGAAGAGCAAGGCCAGCATCTCTGTCAAACTCCGTTTTTACCGTGCACGCGTCCTCTCCACTCTACGGATCTGAAACTTGGACATTACGCAAGAAAGATCAAAAACGTGTTTAAGCTTTCCACTGATTCCATATGCTGTGTCAGCACCGGATACTTGACATCCGGTGGTTCGATTTTATTTCCTATGCAACTATCCACAGTGGACATGTTTCGGCAGTATTCTGTCAGAGATCTCAGCGAGGCGCCATGCTCGTTTTGGTGGCGTTCGATGCCTCCAAACTCACGCCCCTCTCGCCTTGCGAGCTGCCATCCAGTTCCACCATGGACATGGTCGGTCTGCCACCTGGAAGAGGCCTCGTGATCGTCCAGGACTTGGTTGGCTGCATGGGCGGATTTGGCTTTTTGTTAAGGGTGGGGTTGTGACTCTATATACTGTGTGACGAAAACACGCCCTGTTATAGACCGTATCGAATAGCCTCCATTTCGTGGGGCAGTTTCTTTGTTCCTTGGGGACAGCATGGTTGCACATATTGTGCTTCTATTGTTGAACGGTTTAAGTAACAAAAGGTGCCCCACGAAATGGCGGCTATTCGATACGGTCTACCCAATTAGGTGCTTTCTTCTGCAATATAATGCAATATTTTATTTATTTATTCATTAAAGATATAATACAGTCCGTGGTTTTCAGCAAATTTGATTTTTTTTTCTACGAACGAGTTTTTAAGGCATTTACTTTATTTCAACGACAAAACATCATATTTTGTATTTTATATACCGGCAACCCTGTGACAAACGTAATTTTTATACAGCCGTTTTTGCGCCTTGCCTATATAGACTTGCCCAGGTCTGACTGCCTGTGTTTGGTCTGTGGTGCGGTGCGTGCAGCGCGCCCTCCGGATCGGTGGCCTGTCAAATCTCTTTTCTTCTGTCTCGAAAGACTTTGCGAGACAGAGGAAACATAAGAAAACAGATTGGACAGGCCACCGATCCGGAGGGCGCACAGTGCGCTGCGTGTTGCAGACCATGCAAGCACGGGAGGTCAGTAATTCGAAATATTGGCAGTACTTGTTCGATAACTGAACTTTTGTAGAATTTTTTTCGGAAATTAAGTTATAAAATTGACGGTCTCCCCTATAGACGTTCTCCCCTGAACATAAAGATAGACCTACTTTAACACGTTACTGTCGAGTACGAGTATAGTCGTAGTAACAGGTGTACCGCTACGAGTATACTCGTAGAAAATGGGAACGCCCTCTGTGGGAACGCCCTCAGTCAACGTGTTAAGGAGCATTTTGCTTTTTTTCTGAGACGCTGTGAAAGTTCTTTGTTTTCTATAATTAAAATTATGTTTTAATAATTATTTGGTTTTTTTTGTAACATTCATTGTTACGGTAATGGGGCCTTAATTGGGGTTAAGTGAGTATTCTTGAGTAGAGTATTCTTGACAACGGTTGCTATCCGCCATTACTGTGTCCATACTATGGCACGCAAAAGCGAAAATTAATTCAACACTTATAATTTTTCCATCAATCCTGAAAAACAAGTCTCAACATTTTTGAAAACTTGCCAACAAAAGCACGGTATGCCAGTTTCAAACAGTCTATCAACATTTCTTTCTTGCGCAACATTTGCGAAAATATGCGTCAACAACTTATCAGTGTTGAATTATTTTTCGCTTTGGCGTGCCATGGTATGGACACAGTAATGAAGGATAGCAACGTTACCGTTGTCAAGCCAAGTGAAACCCAATATTATCCTGGCGGTGTCCATCTAGTCGACTTCCTCTAACGCTATGGTCGCGACCTAGGCCAGGAATAATAATTAAATTTGTAGGTGAACCTCAAACAAATTGCAACAGAAATGTTTTCACTACAATACGTTTCTGTCAGGTCCTTAAAATGACATACTCAAAGTTCTAAAAAATCCAACTGGTGGAAGTATGCCTAATTTGCATAAATCCAAAATGGCTGCCGATTTTAGGATTTTGATATTGAATTTTGTTATTTCTTATCATAAACAGCAGTTAAGGTACTGTTAATGCCAAAAATACACATTTCATTAATCTAGTATGTTTCACAAGTCATAAACTGAGACATATCTGCCTATTTTTTTGCATCTTAATTTGCATAAATCCAAACTGGCCGGCAATTGTAAGATTTCACATTAATTTTGTCATATTTCTCATCATAGATAGTTTTGTGGTACTAGACGGGTAAATACGGCACACTACCACCAACAAATTCCAACAAAAGGTTTTACAATGGTTTCTGGTCGTACTGAATGCGGTAAATAACAGGAAAAAAGTCTACCAAAATCAAACCACCGGAAATAGGTCAATTCCAAGATGGCCGCCGTTGACCTTGAAAATCGCTGCAATGGCTGTAACTTTAATATTTGGAGTAGAACTGATTTAAATGTCTACTCTTAGACTGGGATTTTCATGGTCAGCTAATTCACTGGTATCAATGAAATTTCAAACCAACCCTTTCACCAACGATAACTGCCACAAACTCAAGATGGCAGTCATAAATCACCAGTATGGTATGGAATTGGTATAGACAATTCGTGTAGCTTCTCTAACTACTGATGTTGGATGTATCATTTTATCAGTCAGTAACGTGTATGATCACGGCTTGTGGCAAGGCTGGCTGCACCAGCATCCTCAAGAGCCAATAAGGCAGAGTGCGCCACTCTGCCTGAATTGCCTTCCTGAAGACCTGAACTTCTGGGGCTGTTTTTGAGATGCGCTATTCAGGTCAGCTCATCCCACGCAGATTAAATCAGGATAAAAACCCAACAAACTTGCTTTTTCGGAGCTTTTAACTACAGGATTGTCCACTAGAAGTAGAAAATATAAGTTCACTGATGTATGTCCAGGTACACCGGGATCTGCGGAACTGTTTTGAATTTCAAAAAGGTTGTCGATCAGTGCCTTGTCCTGTGGGCGGGTTGGGCCTAGACTTGGTTCCAAGTCCGAGATTGTGGTTTGGTTTCCGTAGCGCCCTTTTTTGGTTTGTGAAATGTAGGGATAGGGAACTAGTCTACTTCGGTTACGAGATTGTGAACCGATTTAGAGTAGTTCCCTGGCCCTGTCCCTACATTTCACAAACCAAAAGAGGGCGCTACGGAAACCAAACCACAATCTCGGACTCGGAACCAAGTCTAGGTTGGGCCGGGTAATTGGCTTGCTTCGTGCTGGGCTTGGCTGAAATGGATTTAGGCGGGTCAAAATAGCAAAAACAAATACCCCAACCTCAAAATAATTGCATCAAATTGTTTCATTGTAATTTCCTGTACTTTCAAGCATGCTGAACAACATATCAAAAGTTGGACAGAAACGGAGCACGGGAAAGTGATCAAATCTGACGTTAAAAAATTGCCGCTATTTTTAAAGAATTTATTTTAGTTATATAAAAAAGTACCCTAACCTCCCAAAAATTATAATAATTTTTTTCAACGGTTTCCGGTTTTACTGAATGTGAAGAATGGAAGGATAAAAGTCTACAAAAATCTAGCCACCGGAAATGGGTGAAATCTCGGTTAATTCAAAGATGGCCACCGTTGACTTTGAAAATCGCTGAAATGGCTTTACCTTCTTTAATATTTGGAGTAGAACAGTGATTTAAATGTCTACCCTAGGGTTTTTAGGGCCAGGGAATTTACTGGTATCCATAAAATGTTAATGCAACCTTCGACAAACAATAAAAGCCACAAACTAAAAATGGCGGTCATAATTACAGGCATGGGAGGGGTAAAGACAATAACTTCTCTAATCTAGTGCTGATGTCAGCTTCTTTTATTGGGCAGTAGGCCTAATGTGCATATCATGATCCCCTCCTGTTGCCAGACTGGCTGCATCAACCACCGCACGAGGCTATGAGCCGCTAAGGCATGGTGTACCACTCTGCCAGAATTCCCCCCCCCCCCGACAACCTGCACTTCTAGGGCTGTTTTCAGGAGGCCAGCTCACCACACGCAGGTTTAATCCGGAAAAACCCCAACAAACTTGGCCATCCCAGCCCAGCGTAAGACCATCTCAGCCCAGCCTGAAGCCATCCCAACCCAACCCAGCCCGTGGCCAACCCTGTCCGAAGCCAACGTAGCCCAGCCCCAACCACCCCCACCAACCCCCCCCCCCCTCCCCCCCCCACCCCCCAGCCCAGCCCAAAGCCACGCCAGCCTAGCCTGAAGCCTTCCTATAGTGCAGCCCGTCTGAGCTGAAGCGCTATCAGCCCAGCTTGAAGCCCCAAAGCCCAGCCCGAAGCCCTCCTAGCTCAGCCTAAAGCCCTCCCAGCCCGGCCCAAAGCCATCCCATCCCATCACAGCCCCAGACCAGCCCCAGCCCCGCCGCAGTCCAGGCTAGCCCAAAAGCCATCCCAGCCCCAACCCGGCCCAACCTGCCCCATTATACAGGACAAGGCACTGATCGACAACCACTCTGGAAACGCATTCAAAAAAGTTCCGCTGGTCTGTTACGTGTGTATCCGGCACTTGGACTCGAGAGGGCGTGAGTCGATCAGGTCAAAGCAAATTTTACATACTTAACTGAGTGGTGCAGTCGAGAAACAAGCCATTAATCTCGATGTCACCTATTACATGTTGACGTAACAAATCCCTTTCATAGTTATGACGCAGCACATACTTAATAGCCACATTAACTTTATCTTCAAAATTGTGTTTCCGACATTGAATACATATCCCCAGCACGATATGTGGCAAAGGGACTCCCCCTAACGCCCCTATACTTCAACACACTCTTCACTTTTGTTAAAACACCAACCCGCTCCCTAAAAACTGAAAGGAATTCCTTGGAAATTTCTTTGATGTTTGATACACAATGGGGAACAATAATATTATGGTCAATAAGTGTCCGGAACAATAAGTGTCTCGGCGTTCCATGACTGAGGGTTTATGCATCCCACAATGCACAGGCAGCATTCTTCATTAAATTTGTCGATCAATCCAAACAAGACGTGTTTCCTCCCCCTTTAGCTTTCGTCTTTTATGAACTCTTTCACCCAGTGGCCGGGCGGTGAATTCATCCAGGAATTGTACTCATAGGCATAGGCGCCGCGTTGACACCACCGCCTCACGCGATTTTGCCCGCCAGCTGAAGTGGTTTACCGGGGTGTGCAGATGGTGCCACCACGTGAGAAGTTTAGACGACGGATGACGACCGATGATGCCCGGCCACCCAATAGCAGGTATAAGGTGCTACCTGTACCTCTGTCCAATGAGAGGCCCTCAGCACTCCTGAACGTGTTTCTAGAATATGGCCTGGTGGTCTAAAGTACACCGTGCAAGACTCAAGTTCCTATAATGTCAGATATTGTAATGTGGGTCGAATCCTTACTAAACTTTGTGAGGCTTGTGCCCTTGAGCAAGGCACCTTACTAGGGGCAGAGGCAACTGGTTGTCTCGATGTGGACTATAGCTATACTCCCCTCGTATCTTAATTGGGGCTGGTTTCTCCGTAATTGACTTTAAATAGTAGCCCTTATATTGAATGGCATGGCTTGTGGACCTTGTACTAGGTGAGCATAACAAAAATGTAATTTTACGTCAAAAACATGTTACCCAGTGGTTATGCTTGACCCCACAGCGCCATAGTCCCACTAATTACTGATACTGACCCTGTAGTAAAACATTAGGTATGCATGGCGGTGTTTTATTAGTCAGGGAATGTTGCTAAAATCTGGGAACAATTCCTTACCAAATAATTTCTTCACCAATGTGTTAGTAAAGGTGCCGTATATAAAATATTTTAAAAAGTTGAAAGGAAACCACGTGACAGCTTCTAAAAGTTTTACCTTAAAAATGCAGTACAGACAACAGCCACTGACACAGCGCCCATTTGTTTTGGAGGAACACACCTTCTTTGTTGGGCTATTTTGGGCTCGAAATAGACCCATACATTATTCTGAAGCGCTTTCGAGAGTAAATCAGATATATCCTGAAAAGACGCCGTCAAATTTGGCCGTTTTTGAGCAATTTTGAAAAATTCAAGGTCACGTGACTATTCGGAACCAAATTCTGGTTCCGAAAAGTCACTTGGTCTTGTGAGTTAGTTGTATTTCCAGCCGTATAAAAGTTTGTTACTGCACAACTGCACCAAATTCAACTCTAATTTTCCCCCAATATTTATAAGTAATTGACAAAAACGAAACAGAGTTAAACATAAGTATGAAAATTCGAACATAACTGTTTGTTTCCAGAGTCCGGAAAACGGGAGCGAGCGCGTGCTACGGCAGGCTACCGTGGAGTGTATGATATTTCCCCCCGTACAGTACGGCAAATAGCCTGAGTGAACACACGACCGGGTGTGTTGCTTCGTGTACGTTCGTGAAGAAAAAAACATGATGTCAACTCCTCAAAAGAAAACGGAAATTCCTATTCGGTCGTCCGGGCTGTCCAGTGAAATCGTGCGCAGAAAATTTGAGATATCCTGAGCAGGAGAAGAGCGAATCGTCTGTGACAAAGTCGTGAGGCTCGCGCGTAGTTGCAACGGCTGGTAAAGCGTATAACCCGTCTTTTGACCGTTTTTTGTTAATTTTGCACATCTTTAGTAAATTACGGGATATTTTGATGATCTTTTTTTCACAACGACCATCAAAAAAGTATTTTCAATGCTCCTACATCACTAAATCATGTAAACAGTAGGCAGGTGTGTACCTTTGCAGAAGGCTATTTTGTGTTTCATCTAGTGTAAATGCGGGTAGCGCTGTGATTGGATCCCGAGCGCAATAGACCGATCCAGTAAGCTCCGCCCATATTGGAATTGACTAATCACAGCCTCAGGTTCAGGTAGCCAAAAAGATCGCCATTTTGGCTACCTGAGTCCTCAAAGTTTTGTGCACAGATCAGAGCTACGGCGAAATGAAGCACGAGTGACGCAAAAGCATCATAAACATAATTGTTATCAGCGCAGAGGACCCTAGCAGCCAAACTATATACTTTTAATCCATTCATAAAATGTGTTTTTGTTTAAATCGGTTAAACTCACCAATAATAGCTTGTCGTTTTGCTATGTTTTGCATTCACTGCGTTCTAGATGTGTATCGAGATGTTTTTGTTCGATCGCGCGCGTTACGCGTAATGCAGGCGTGTTGTACGTGCACGCACACGACCGGATACATTTTGCTTTCGAGCGTGCAGTTTCTGTGTGCGTGCGTGTTTCAATACGCGCTGACCAGGGCGCGGACGCCGACGCACGGCGCGGCCACGCGACTCTACTGCACACGTGTCTCACATAAGGGCGTTCGAGATGCTTACACCGGGTAACACGGGGTTTAGACCGGGGGAAGCCCCCAGAAGATGCAAAACGAACGACACATGGTCTCGCTTTGAATTCTGGGAACACGTGTTCAAAGGTTGTTGCCGGGCGGGTCTTTATAAACGCCGTTAGGCCTATCGTTTGACGCAGGATGAAAAATGAAGCCGGCGCCACGCAAAAATACAAAAGTACCGAAATAAACTTCGTCAATGCCCACAGACATCTACTGATTCAGCAAAATGTATTTACAGCCCTATTCCCTCCTATTTTGTGTCATAAATAAGTGTTTTTCTTCGTACTCACGTCGCGATTTCAAACTGTCCGCCATGTTTTACTACTCGCGGTTACTAGGTGACGTCATTACACCTTGCCATACACCACAGACCCGCCCGCGAGCTCGGGTAGTGGTGGCTGCCACCGGGGCAGACTCGTGTAGCACGTGATGGCTAAAAGAACGCTCCGGTGTAAGTTGGTGTTACCCGGTGTCAGCATCTCGAACGCCCCTATAGTGTGGCATGTTGCTAGGCAATTTCTAAATGGGCGGAGCTTACTGGATCGGTCTATTCTCCGGTACTGGGATGGTTAAACTAGTTCTGTTAGATTATTTGATTAAGAAAATTATCAGTGTTGAATTATTTTCGCTTTGGCGTGCCATACGCGTGACGTCAACAACTATCATATCCGTCATTACTGTGTCCATACTATGGCACGCCAAAGCGCAAAAAAATTCAACACTGATAATTTTGCCATCAACCCTGAAAAACAAGTCAACATTTTTAAAAACTTGCCAACAAAAGCACGGTATGCCAGTTTCAAACAGTCTATCAACATTTAAAAGTCATGCCGACCTTCTTTTCTTGCGCAACATTTGCGAAAATATGCGTCAACATTAAATTATCAGTGTTTATTTTTTTTCGCTTTGGCGTGCCATGATAAGGACACAGTAATGGCGGATAGCAACCGTTGTCAAGCTAAGTGAAACCCAAGAATAGCTCTGTGGATCTGGAATGAGCAAAGTACATGTATTGCAGTGACCATGCGCGCGTTGGTACTGATAGTACTTGGCCAAGTCTAACGTTAGCTCGCTCCGGCACGTCAGTTGGTGGCGCTGTATATATTTGCATGCGAGATAGGATTTCGATCGAAAAGCGAAAATGTTGTGTAGGCGAGGCCCTAGCCTTGGTTGCCTTTCAATGCCTTTTAAAAGGCTAAATAGTAAATACGTGTAATGTTTTAGTTTTTATTTGTCAACAATATTGTTTATGAGATGTTGGGCCATTGATCCACACGTTTTCTACAAATTTGCTTTTCTTGCCTTGGCTTGCGCTACCATACCGTACGTTGCACTTGCAGAACTTTGCAGACATGCCGTACGTGTTCGTCAGCACTCAAATCAGGCTCGTAAGTTATTACTATTAAAGCCTAGCCTCGCGCCAGGTTGGCGAGGACTCCCACTGGTTTATAAATTATAGCTTCGGTACATCTTTTACCAAAATTGGCGAATGCCTATTTCTTAAAATGCGTGCTACTGCTAGGCTAGCCCTACAATAGCCCCGCGAGCAGTGCTTCAGAAAACCCTCAGCCCTGTTGCCTAATGTACTCCAAATCTGTGGCAAACTCACGCAAATGAAATTTGTCCCATGGCTCTGATATTTGCTCAATAGGTGCACTCACCCCAGTTTGCAAATATTCCGGAGCGTTCTTTTAGCCATCACGTGCTACACGAGTCTGCCCCGGTGGCAGCCACCACTACCCGAGCTCGCGGGCGGGTCTGTGGTGTATGGCAAGGTGTAATGACGTCACCTAGTAACCGCGAGTAGTAAAACATGGCGGACAGTTTGAAATCGCGACGTGAGTACGAAGAAAAACACTTATTTATGACACAAAATAGGAGGGAATAGGGCTGTAAATACATTTTGCTGAATCAGTAGATGTCTGTGGGCATTGACGAAGTTTATTTCGGTACTTTTGTATTTTTGCGTGGCGCCGGCTTCATTTTTCATCCTGCGTCAAACGATAGGCCTAACGGCGTTTATAAAGACCCGCCCGGCAACAACCTTTGAACACGTGTTCCCAGAATTCAAAGCGAGACCATGTGTCGTTCGTTTTGCATCTTTTGAAATACCGACTTTCACCAAAAATCAAATGCGCGAGAGCGGAGAGGTCAACACTAGACTGGTTCTACATCCTCAATTTACTTCCCTTCGTCGTAAGATGAAGGGAAGTAAATATGAGGACAGCGAACCAGTCTAGATTGTGTTGACCTCTCCGCTCTCGCGCATTTGATTTTTGGTGAAAGTCGGTATTTCATCGCACGGAGAGTCTCAAACTTTCCCCACGATTTCACCGAAACTAGACATCGGATCGATGCGTACTCTTCGGAATATTTGCAAACTGGGGTGAGTGCACCTATTGAGCAAATATCAGAGCCATGGGACAAATTTCATTTGGGTCATTCCGTGTCAATTCAACGAGCTTTTGGACCTGACCATCACGGATTGAAATGAAATTTAGTGTGCTGATAGGACTCCTTGAGAAACCCCGAGAACTTAAATTTTATGTAATTTGGTCAATTAATTTTTGAGATACGGGTCGACAAACTTTTGACTAATTAGCTTGACCTACTATTGACTATGTTTGGACAATTATATCTCTAAAAGTAATGGACCTACAGAGCTAAACTTTACATCATTTTAAAGCTCTTGAAAAAGCCTTCATTTTATAAAATAACATCAAAATTGTATCTCGTACCACAAAAAAGTTATGTGAATTTATAACCTTTGACCTTGATTTGCAAAAATGCGTATTTGTCAAAATGCGTAATTTTTTTTATTTGTAAATACCATGTAAATACCATGTAAATAACATGTAAATAACATGTAAATAACATGTAACTGTGTATATGTTGGTATTTACATGGTAATTACATGTTATTTAATGTTAAAATTATCGTAATTCAAAAACTGTAAGAGTGCCCATCCCAAATCTTTCTGGAAATGTTCCTTACATCTTTAAGCTAACAAATAAAAAAAATTACGCATTTTGACAAATACGCATTTTTGCAAATCAAGGTCAAAGGTTATAAATTCACATTACTTTTTTGTGGTACGAGATACAAATATTGATGTTATTTTATAGAATGAAGGCCATTTCAAGAGCTTTAAAATGATGTAAAGTTTATCTCTGTAGGTTCATTACTTTGAGAGATATAATTGTCCAAACATAGCAGGTCATGCTAATTAGTCCAAAGTTTGTTGACCCGTATCTCAAAAATTAATTGACCGAATTGCATAAAATTTCAGTTCTCGGGGTTTCTCAAGGAGTCCAATCAGCACACCAAATTTCATTTCAATCCGTGATGGTCAGGTCCAAAAGCTCGTTGAATTGACACTGAATGACCCCTTTTGCTCAGGAATGTGGTCCTACCATCTGTGGAGATGAGCAGTCCGACCCAGAGTTGATGCACTACCTTGGAGCAACACTCGCCAAACAGTGCGGAAACAACTTGTAAGTTTACCCGCAAATTCTATATCTTACACAAATGAAAGTTCCCTTCTAATTCGATTGCATCCCTATTCCCTGATTATTCTTTGACTGACATTCCCTTAGAGACTGTGCGGAATCAACCTTTCAAACCACATTTCGGAAATCTGCTGTTAAAGGCAGATGGCTATTTCACGATCAGGTGTACCATTTAGCAGCTAAAGTTGGTGGAAAATGAACTTGCTTAAATCGAGTTATCAAACATATCAGCTGATTGCTACATATCTTGAGTATATTCAGCTGAAATGTTTTCGCACAAACTGCATTCCTTCATGCTGTAGAGTGGGGTACGGATACTCGGTTTTTGCCTGTAGGCCTATACATGTACATGTATGTATGTGTATCCACGCAGAGGCACTCTGTTATACACACCTACCGGTACATGTACATGTACATGATGTATGTACTGGTATAAACAGTAGCCATGTGATGAGCAACGCGCGCCAGAGTACAGTAACAAAAAATACTGTACAACAGTAACAAAAGCGCATGCATTTGTAAACTGACATTTTCAACACCAAACAGACAAAAATCTCGCGAAAATCTTTCAAAACAAAGCTTCATTTTATATAACAATAATATTGAATGTCTTTTCGGATGATATGAGAATATACGATATGATATGAGCAGTACCAGTTGCTGAGCAACTTAAACAAAGAATTATCGAAATCGGTGCATTTTTGACAAAAATAAACGGAGTTTAAAAATGGCAATTTTCATTGTTACGAACAGCCACTTTTATTACATTTTCCAGGGCAGAATATGCAAGTAAAAAGACAAAACTCCCTGTAATTTTCTGTCTGAATAGGTAACCTGACTTGTTGAGGATACTTTGAGAATTCATACAGGTTTCATGAGATCTCTTTAAAAATCACTGTGTTACGGATTTCGTCATAAAAATACCGAACTCGCCTTCGGCTCGTTCAGTATTTTCATGACTCGTGCGGTATTCTCATATCACCCTCAAAGCCATCCAATATTATATGAATGTTTTCCTGCAGTAAATCCTATGCATTGTACACAATGATGTGATTTATAACATGAGGGTACGGACACTACAGAGGGGTACGGACACTACATACATGTAGGGGTACGAACACTACATTTGATAGAATATTGTGCACTGTATTCTTTTTAATAACTTAACAATATAGAACAAATAAATACCACATTATTGTATAAAAAAGGCCCCTACATACATGTATGAGTTCGATGACTTAAAGTATATAACATGAAGAAAATTGCAAGTAGGGGTACGGACACTACAGAATATTCCGGAAAATTATTGGTCAATTTCAAGCTGCTACTTGGAATATAGACTATTTAGAGATGGGTATAACTTCCTAATTGTACACAGATACATGTAGGTTCTAGAATTATTTTAATTGACAAATTATTCTTATTCTGTTACTAGTGCAATACGAATTTAAATTGTCCTGAAAATCCAACTTTCAACAAATTTCAACAAAATCCGTAACACAGTGATTTTTAAAGAAATCTCATGAAACCTGTATGAATTCTCAAAGTATCCTCAACAAGTCAGATTACATACCTATTCAGACAGAAAATTACAGGGAGTTTTGTCTTTTTACTTGCATATTCTGCCCTGAAAAATGTATAGAAATAAAAGTGGCTGTTCGTAACAATGAAAATTGCCATTTTTTAATGCTTCAAATCCTTGTATTTTTGTCAAAAATGCACTGATTTCCATAATTCTTTGTTTAAGTTGCTCAGCAACTGGTACTGCTTTGTACAAAAAATAAACAGTAACTGTACCACCTTCACTTTTAATACAAATAGCCCGTAACAACTGAAAAGTTAAAATGGTACACCTGATTGTGAAATAGCCGAGAGGCTCGTCAATGCGCACGTGAGGCCAAATTCGTGCCACGAAATACGCAGCTCCATAGCAAGGGCATGGAGCTGCGTATTCCGTGGCATACATTTGGCCTCACGTGCACATTGACAAGCCTCTGCCTTTAAAGTAAAAAAGAAAAAAAAATTGTAGAATTTATAACGTGTTTCTAAAATCTTCTCTAATTGTCAATCCTATCATATGTACATGTACCCCATTATATACAATAATAATGACCTCTAGAGTGAATGGGTTGGCATGGATTTGCACCACCTATGGGGGTAAGACCTCTCTTCACGATACATGTACATGTAGGCCATGATCAGTGTACCGTAGCTAAATTGGTTGGCATGGATTTGCCCCACTGCATTGTTGGAGAAAGAGTGGCAAGCACGAGATTTTTGTGACGCTACCACACGATGCCCAGATAGCTCAGTTGGTAGAGCGGTTGGCCATACTGTACCGGTACATGTATGCCAAGGATCTGTGTTCGAAAACCCAGTCGGGGCCAATTTTCTCGTGTTTCTAAAATCTTCCATAATTGTCAATCCTATCATATACCCCATTACATACAGAATTTATAACATTCAAAAGAAACAGCTCTGAGATGTTGAATGATAGGGATTATGAGGTGCAGCCGAGGGAGATACGGTAGTCCTAATCATCACTACTGGCCAGAGTAGGGGACTTGCATCACTTGGTTGTGCCACATTTTTTCGGTGGTTTCACCTTTTACTCAGTATAATTAACTGTGCATGATAAGGCCCCCCTTAAAAATGTTTTGCATGAAATAGTGAAGACAATAAAATGGCGGTTTGCTTAGCGTGAAGCCCTAATGGCGTGAGGTCTAGGGCCTGCTAAAGGGCTTCTGAAAAATGTTGGATTCTAGATGCTCTGTGGTGCGATTAACCCCAGTCAAAAAGTGGCCGGGCCAATGGGCTCTTCCTGTTGTTGCATACAGTACAATCAATTAAATTGGACATAAAAAACAAATACAATTATCCGAGACACTGTCAAGGATGACACAAACAAAGCTAAAAACAGCTTATTTCCATTGTGGATTCTAAGCAATAAAGTCAAGTTGATATGAAGCCAACAGTATTTACTACAAAAAATCCAGGGGCATTGTGGCAAAAAGTACAGGAAAAGATGGCAACGTTGATGTCTTCGTGAAGTTCAAGCTGTCAACAGCAGCTTGACAAGACGGTGTCTGTCTAAGTGTACATGTATTGTGTTTAAAAAAAAAGAAGAAGAAGCTTTGACACGCAGGGTTGAAAGTGACGCGCGCATGCTAACGCTAAACAGTTCTTTTTTTGTTTGGCCTAAAATTGTGAAATTTGTCTGTCCACCGTTACATACTTAAATGGAAAATTTGTACACAAGCTTTTCATCAATGTATGTTGTGGCAGCATTTTCTTACCTTTTTGGGCAAAAGTTATCTCCTGGGAACAGTACAAGGGAATTTCTTTAAGTTTGAGATAAACTGAAGACATCTGAAAGGAATTATTGACTTATTTTTCAAATAGGCCCATTAGCGTGGAAAGACCCACATACGGTACATGTACTCTACTTTACACACTATGTACGTATGTACTCAGCCAATAGTACAGTATACACACACACACACACACACACGCAAACTTGTATTTGCCGGCAATCGTGGACCTAACTCGATTTAGCTTATACTGTAGGAAAGAATTTCTTCAATGACACTTAACTAAATTTTACTTTACTGTAGAAATTTGTTTTTTTATTGACACCAACTTATTTTACCTACCGGAAAAGCCAGAGAGATGAAATTTAAGGTTTCAGAACCAATTACTACATGTAGTTCTCAAACCTATATAGGTTTGAGAACTACATGTAGTAATTGGTTCTGAAACCTACATGTATATAGGTTTGAGAACCAATTCTAGATTTGAGAACCAATTAACCCTAACCCTAATTATTATTGTTCTCAAACCTATATAGGTTTGAGAACCAATAATTATAGTTGGTTCTCAAACCTATATAGGTTTGAGAACCAACTATAATTACTATTGGTTCTCAAACCTATATAGGTTTCAGAACCAATAATAATTATCCCGGTAGGGTTAAGGTTAATTGGTTCTCAAACATATAGGTTTGAGAATTGGTTCTCAAACCTATAGAACCAATTACTATAGTTCTCAAACCTATATAGGTTTGAGAACCAATAATAATTATAATTGGTTCTCAAACCTATAGGTTTGAGAAACACAGTTTTACAACCGTGGACGGTCCACGTTCGTTAAAGGTCCACAGTTTGAATGTCTTTATTGCTGTGAAGGTCCACGATTGGAGGCAAATACACACGCACACACACATGTAATTCGGGCGTTTCACTATACAGACGCCAGCACAAGGTTTGCGCAGAAACGCTACATTAGACGTGTGCACGCGCACGACATGCAAAAAGGTCGACACGAGTATTGCTAAACGTGTGAATATACAAATAATGAATGTTTATATGAGTTCAATGGTACGAATATTTTTATGAGTTGAAAGATGGAATGTTCCATTCAACGAGGCGGAGCCGAGTTGAATGGAATAATTCCATCTTTCAACGAATGAAAAACATTCATTATTTGTTTTATATAACGCCCAAAGAGATCATTGTCATTTGATTGGAGAACATCTGACAGCCTGAAAATATGAAAAAAAAGTACCCTTACATCCCTCGCATCACAATGACCGAATCCGACTCATCTACCACACGCGCGTCTTACGCAAACGCCTCTGCTTCAGTGTTGTGCAATGTCACGCGCGTATGTACGAACACGTGCATGCAGTAAAAATGCATGCAGTGCGCGTGCCGTGCAATGGAAATGGGCGTGCCGTGCAACGGAAACAGGCGCGCCATGGTACAATGGAAAAATCACATGGAACAAAATTGCACGGTTGGTGACGTAGCATTGAATGGTTAAATTATTTAGCACCATGTGACCTGCTATCGTCAAATCAGATGACAGGGATCTACTTGGGCGTTATTATGCCGTCTATTCTTGAGAAAAGAGCACTATAATTGAACTTTTTTCTTCTCAAACATTGTTAATTGTTAAATCAGGTATTCATGCATCTTCAAATCAAATCTGACTTGGTTGTGCAATAAGGGAATGTAACCGAAGTCGACCGCTCTGTCAGAAAATGCCCTTTCCGACAAATGCTTGTACAGTGCTCTTATTGTGAAACGCCCGAATTGTACTTAACCATGTCAGTACTTGGTTTTTAGGTAAAATACTCAAATTATCCTGGCCGCGTTAGAGAGTGGACCACAATATCGAGGTTCTACGGTACCGGTACCTCTATATATGTTTGTGTACATGTACAAACTGATTTGGGACCAAACAGATGTGGCCACCCCAATTACGCATTTTGACAAATACACATTTTTGCAAATCATGGTCAAAGGTTATAAATTCACATAACTTTTTTGTGGTACGAGATACAATTTTGATGTAATTTTATAAAATGAAGACCATTTCCAGAGCTTTAAAATGATGTAAAGTTTATCTCTGTAGGTCCATTACTTTTAGAGATATAATTGTCCAAACATAGCAGGTCATGCTAATTAGTCAAAAGTTTGTTGACCCGTATCTCAAAAATTAATTGACCGAATTGTAACATAAAATTTCAGTTCTCGGGGTTTTTCAAGAAGTCCAATTAGCACACCAAATTTCATTTCAATCCGTGAGGGTCAGGTCCAAAAGCTTGTTGAATTGACACGGAATGACCCAGGTTTGACATGTTTGAAAGTACTACATGTACATACATGTAGTATACATTATCAATGTGTATCGAGGTTTATTGAGCTCAGATGCGAACCACACATGTGTACTACTGTGCAGACTGCCATTTTGGGAGTCAAAATTAAGGCATCTCTTTAATGTTTTGTTGTGCGTCTGCGTTTAAAAAGGCGCAATAAGCGCTTTTAAGCGTATTAAATGTATTGTGACATGGTTCATTTTGACACCCAAAATAACATAGAAAACGCACGTACATTGTATGTGTGGGGTTCGAACAAGCTTAATAGGGTTGCATATGCACTGTATACATGTACCGGTACATGTGTATGGAAGGGTTCAACTCCAAAATGCAGAAATTTTGATAAAGCGTGTTGATGAGAGCATGCTCTGTTTATCTCCTCACCGCTTAATTGCTTTCTGCTGGGAAAAAAGGTGGAGAGTTATGAAGGAAAAGTACATACTATACATGTATGTACCGGTACGGTACGTGTACCAGTACATTGTACACCCATGAAGCATCACTTCACCCATTGCTTGGGCATACTCTGTACTTATGTTATTTAAATGCAGATTTCACCTGCCTGCCTGTCATATTGTGCTGTCCATGCATCTAAACATTTATTTGGGAAAAACTTTACAAGTAAAAAAAAAGTGTGAATTGAAAGTACACTGTATGAGCTCAACAGCTTGTGGATTAAACTACTAACCAAATCTTGCTACATACCGTATGTACCGGTATCAAGGTGTGTGCACAAAGGTTCTTCCGTACTTTTTGCATGGGTGAAAATACCCCAGTGGCAACATCTCAAGTTTAAGGAGAATGACTAAACATTCAAGATGAAAATCGAGCTGTTTCAGGTAAATATTTTTCAGCATTAGTACATGAACATCACCACTATGCCCTCCACAAATAAACATTTGTTTGCAAACAAGATACACAAATACATGTACATGTACATATACTGTATCTCTGCAGGCAGCAAACTTTATGTTGAACCATTTGAAATGCAAAATTGCAGCATTCACAAGTGTTGGGATTGGTACGTACATGTACAGAACAAAACAGGGAAGCACATTTGATACTGCAGAGCTTAAAGCTGACTGGCCGATAGCCGGCCACTGGCCACATATATACATTGTATCTGTGGTTTGCCTCACACAACAAACATTGACAAGTTGAAAGTTTCTGAACAAATGCTCGGTGAATATTTTCACTTATTTTCACTGCACACCTGTTTGTCATCTGTGTCGGCCGAACTGTTGCTACCGTATCTCATTTGATTTAATTGGCAAGCTTTGCGTACATGTGCTACATGTAGCAACTACATGTACATGTACATGTATCACCTGAAATGGACTAGCTGCTGTCACTGTGCTATTTTTACCCAGTATGAAAGGCACACAAATTTATATAGGCCTAGCTACATGTACATGTATATCGTTTTTAAAAGTATATTGTTTTTAAAATCACAGATATTTCACTTACATGTACATTCGTACATGGTTCAGGGTTGTAGTCAAGTCATCACAAGTCCATCACAATAAGCCTTCATCACAAGTCCACTACAAGTCCACGGGTCTTAATTGAAGTCACAAGCTATTCAAATGAACTCCAACAAAGGCATTCTTTTGTGGGTGTTTATCATTTGATTCTTTTTACTAGATTTGTGACGGACTTGTGTAAGACTTGTATATCACAGATTTGTGATTTTATTGGACTCGACTACAACCGTGATACAGTATGTTTGTGGGCAGGTGGGCTGGTGAAATGGCATAACAAAATTGCATCCAAACATCTGTATTCCTTAATAAATCTAAGCAAATACCGGTACAATGATGGGTCATTCCGTGTCAAAACAGCCAATATCCAGATATCTCGTATATGAAACCTCTTAGATTTTGCTGAAACTTTTTTTCAAAAATACTTTAGGTTACAGTGTAGAGAGCAGAGTTTAGACACCCCCTTAAATTTTTAATGGTCTAGTCTGTTCTTACCCTGTAGACAAATGGAAGAGCCCGACGTACAGGAAAGTGCTTTGTTGACTGTGCTGGTCACTTGAGGCAGACCCATGCTTAAGTGAACAGCATATTCAACAAGTGCTTTTCCTGCTTTTGTTTACAGGTATGTTGTTGTTTTCTTTTATTATATAACTTCTTAATTAACTAATATTGTTTTCTTCAATGACTGAAACACTTCCTACCTAAACCAATGGTAGTTGACTTTATTTGCTCGTATAGAAATCATTCAAGTCTGGCATGGTTTAACTCTACAAATATTAAAGTTCTCACACTTTCACCGTGTGCTAACTTGGAGTTATACTTCAATTGTAATTTATACAATGTTCAGAAGTTCGGACACTTTAGATCAGACTTGACCATGTGTGTTCTAAAGTGTGGAATTTACTGTTTTATTTAACAACAATCTTTGTGTGATTATTTTGTATTTTCCTTTTATATATACATGTACTGGTACTGAATGAATTCAGTGAAGTTATTGTTTTAAATCATTTCTTAACTTTATAGTTCTTAGCAGTTAGTGTAGTGCATACATAAAGTTTTTAATGCATATGTACTGAGTGCTGCACATGGCAGGGCACAGAGTAAACCCACACTGTGCACAATGTGTAAGTCCTGTGGCCATGTGTAAGTAACTTGAAACCCAGGGTCATAAAACCCAGGCTCTGTGGTTAGGCCTAATGGGAGGTGATGAGTGACTGGTTGGCCAGAGTAGCCTAGCCTGGGATAGTTTGTGGTTACAGACCAGTGGAGCACTGTATATGTATCCTGTTTGTTTTGGCTAGAGGAAAGTACCAGGCTAGGGAATTAACTGCACTATGCAGTGGAGCCATGGCCATCTGAATTCTAAGACTTGTTTACTATCTGCCTGTTTCATAGTAAACAAGTTATATTACAAATTTAAGGTGTTGTTATACACATGAATCAAAATAGTGTCTTGCACACATGTAACCTTTATTTGCGAATTATTTCCATATTAGGTAAAGCCTAAAATTAGTTTTAATGTATTGTTTAATTGTATTGCCTTGTTTAATTTTATTAGAGCAGCAGAACTTGTTAAAATTAAACACTTGAGGCAGACCCATGCTTAAGTGAACAGCATATTCAACAAGTGCTTTTCCTGCTTTTGTTTACAGTTAACAACTGTGTCAAGTATTACGACACCCTTACCACCCACCCGTTGAATGCCCCTACAGGTGTGCTACATTTTGGAGGCACGAGAGGGATGGGCGTGTCCTTGCCATCACATCCTGAAGTGAGGACGCCAGCGCCCATCAATTGAGATGAGTCAGTCAAGACCCCCTGCAGAGATCATCCGTCCCCATAGCCTGTAGTCACCACCCCGTCAGAGAGAGAAGGGACAACCTGAACGCACACAGAAGAGTAGAGGTGTCATAGCCTTACGTCTTGGAGGTGGTTGCAGCTTGTCCGAACGTCTACTGGGGGTGGAGCAACGACAATGGAGGCGGTGCTGAAATTACATCAGGAGGTCCTGGCCAGTCTACGAATCCTGTCAAAGCAACAGCTTCAGCACATCAATGAGCACTTGAAGTTGCCTTGGACGGAGGACGACAGCCAACTGCGACTGAGCCGGCGAATCACTGCCTATCTAACGAGCGATGACGTAGAGGGCGCGGAAGACGAGGGGCTAGAGCTTCTCACCTGCCTTGCCACCTTCATCAAGGAAGTTGTTGATGCAAGCAGTACCAAGGCCAAGGCAACATCCAGCCTTGATGCGTCCCCTCTATCAGCCACGGAGTCAAAGATGACCAGCCTGCTACGTCGCGAATTTAAGATCTCTGGCCAAATTGGAGAGCCTGGCCAAAAAGACAGGCTCGCCTTCACGAGCTTGGCTCACCAGATAGAGAGTGGCCAGACAAAGGGATATCCAGACCGTGACATCGTCCAGGCCGTTATTCGAGCGGTCGCACCAGGCAGCGCTCTGCGCAGTTATCTAGAAGGTCGCAGTGGACTCGATCTTCCAAGTTTGCGGCGCATCGTGAGGTGCCACTACCAAGAGAAAGATGCGACCGAATTGTATAAGCAGCTGTCCCAGATTACTCAAGACCAGAAGGAGTCTCCACAGGGATTTCTCCTTCGTGCCCTAGACCTTAAGCAAAAGGTTATTTTCGCCAGCCAGGAGGATAATTCCGAGCTGATGTACGAGCCGACCCTTGTAAGGCGAATGTTCCGGCACACTATTCTGACGGGTTTACGCAGTGACACCATCAGAACCGAAATGAGACAACATCTGGACGACCTCACCACGACAGATGAGGTCCTCTTCGAGAAATTAAACGCGTGCGCCAGCCTAGATGCCGAAAGAAAGAGAAAACTAAACGGGAGACCCAGCTCGGTCAATGAAGTGGCCATCGAGACGCCTGCAAAGGACAAGGAGAAACCTAAGCCTGGGAACCTGATGGCGGAAATTGCCGCCCTGCGAGCCGGGATTGAAGAGCTGGCTCCTCTCAAAAGCCAAGTAGCCGCTCTCCAACAGCAGCTTAACCAGTCTTCCCAGCAAGCCTGTACGCGAAACGAAAGCAGACCACGCATGCGCAGAGGATGTGATCAGTGTTCCCGAAATGGTCAGGGGGACACCTGTAACCATTGCTTTTACTGTGGGTCCACTGAACACTTTGCCAGAGGTTGCCGTAAAAGAAGACCCAACCAGGGAAACGGAAGAGGGTTGCCCCCAAGGGACAGGGAGTCGCCCCAGTAACAGAAATGTCCCACCTACACCCTTCCACTACACAAAAACCCTATAACCCCATCGCGACAAATATCTATGAAATAACCTCTACAAAAAGGGCTAAAGTCAGAAACCTGGTTGGAAAGAAGTGTACCATCAGCTGCAGCATTAACGAAGTCCCCACCACAGTTCTCTGGGACACGGGTGCCCAAGTGTCTATCTTCAGTGCCACGTGGATACGAGACAACCTGAAGGACACTCACCCCCGACCCATCTCGGAGCTTCTTGAATGTCCTGATGGGTTAGACCTGCGAGCAGCCAATGGGACCCCAATTCCATTTGTTGGTTGGATTGAGGCCAACCTTGTCCTGCCAACCCGAAACGCCAAAACTACCCATGTCCAATTTCCTGCCCTAGTAACTGAAGACCCTCTTGCCCTCCCTATTATTGGGTACAACGTAATTGAAGAATTAGTAAAGTCCTGCGGAAAAGAGGCCAACGATGTTCTTCTGGGAGCAGTCACCAACCTGCAACAGGACCGAGCCGAGACACTCGTACAGCTAGTGCAGACACCAGAGCAAGAGACACTGTGCACAGTAAGGTCAGGCAAGTCACCGCTAGTTGTCCCCAGAAAGAGTCAAGTAGGAGTTAGATGCCTGATCCACGCTGGTCTACGACAAAAAGCGACGGCACTGTTTGAACCAGACGAGCAGCAGCAGTGGCCAGAAGGTCTGTTGGTGGAAGAATCAATCGTTAGTCTGTCGCCAGGTTCTTCATGCCCGGTGGTTGTGAGGGTGAGAAATCTAACCGACCGCGACATTACTCTACCACGACGGAGTCAACTCGGTAGGATTGAGGTAATTCACTCGGTATACCCTATAGACCCATCTACATTCGGAGACTGGAGAGAAAAGCCCGAGCCAAAGCACCATGTCAGCTCGGTTGCCGCTAATGTCCCAGTTGCCGACGGGTGGATTCCCCCAGTAGATCTATCTCATCTCTCCCCTTCGCAGAAGGCCGCAGCTGAGAAGGTTTTGCAGGAAGAGTTTGACGTCTTTGCAAGAGATGATAAAGATCTTGGTTATATCAAAGATCTGCAGATGAAGATCCAACTCCGAGACAACGAGCCCGTCCATAAGACTTACACGTCAATCCCAAGGCCCATGTACCAAGAGGTTCGCACCTACTTATCAGACCTCATCACCCAAGGGTGGGTTACAAAGTCAATCTCCTCCTATGCATCTCCTGTTGTCTGCGTCAGAAAGAAAGATGGCTCCCTTCGACTCTGCGTGGACTACCGGGGGCTGAATCGGAAAACCATCCCAGATCGCCAACCGATACCCAGAATTAAAGATGTCTTAGATGGCCTGGGCGGAAACAAGTGGTTTTCCACCCTCGACCAAGGCAAGGCCTACCACCAAGGTTTTGGGTCGGAGGAGAGTAGACACCTGACTGCCTTCATCACACCATGGGGGCTGTATGAATGGGTTCGAATACCATTTGGGTTGACAAATGCCCCGGCTGTCTTCCAACGTTACATGGAAACATGCTTGGATGGTATCAACGGCGACATTGCACTGACTTACCTTGATGACGTGCTGGTCTTGGGTGAAAGTTTTCAAATCCACATTGACAACCTACGAACAGTCCTGAGACGTCTGAGAGAACACGGGGTCAAGCTAAGACCAAAGAAGTGTGACCTTTTCCGGTCGGAAGTTCGCTACCTGGGCCGATTAGTCTCTAGCGAAGGTCATCGACTGGATCCTGCTGACATCGCTGCCGTGAAAACCCTGAGCGAAAGGCAACCGACAACCGTAGGTGAGGTGCGAAAGCTACTTGGTCTCCTAGGATACTACCGTGGTTATATCAAGGACTTCTCCGTCATTGCCAAGCCACTGTATACTCTACTAAAACCCGACCCGCAGATGCACCTTCCCCGAGGGCAGAAAACCAAGCTGAAGACGCAAAGTGGACACCTGCATTCTAAACAGAAAATAGAATGGATGAGTCAACACCAAGAGATCCTGGAGAAACTGCTCGGTTTCCTAGTCTCCCCTCCAGTCATGGCCTTTCCCAGCTACGATGAACCCTTCATCCTCCACACAGATGCCTCTCAGGATGGGCTTGGAGCGGTCCTGTACCAGCGACACCTGGGAAAGATGCGTGTAATCGCCTACGGATCCCGTACACTGAGCCCATCGGAACAGAAGTATCACTACCATTCAGGCAAGCTTGAGTTTCTCGCCCTGAAATGGGCAGTTACTGAAAAGTTTAGAGATTATCTGTACTACTCCCAGCCCTTCACAATATACACCGACAACAATCCCTTAACATACGTGTTGACATCTGCCCGGCTGAATGCAACTGGTCAGCGGTGGGTCGCCGAACTGGCCGATTTCCACTTCACAATCAAGTATCGGCCAGGGAAGAACAACGCTGATGCCGACGCCCTATCACGAATGCCCCTGGACATGGAGCGCTACATCAAAGCCTGCACCAACGAAATCGCTAAGGATGACATCGGTGCTGCGGTCGAGACCATAGAGGCTCAATGCCATGGCAACTTGATGTGGGCATCGGCAATCTCAGCGAAGCTGGATCCACCTGCCGTATCTCTCCCAACACCCAAAGACATCCTCTCCAAAGATGACCTACAGCGAGCACAGAGTGAGGACCCAGCAGTAGCCAAGGTAATTAGCTACCTTCAGAAGGGAAATAGACCCACTATGAGAACAATGGCCAAAGAACTCCCAGACACTGTCTCCCTCCTACGTGAATGGAACCACTTGAAGCTTGCAGATGGAGTACTCTTCCGCAAAGTTAACTCCCGTTCCCAGATGGTTGTCCCTGCAAAGCTACGGCCTGTAATCTACCGTGAGCTCCATGATAACATGGGCCACCTTGGTGCCGGACGAGTCCTCCAACTCGCAAGAGAGAGGTTCTTCTGGCCCCACATGCAGCGAGATGTAGAGCATTACTGCACAAGAGTGTGCCGGTGCCTGAAAGACAAGATCCCCACTCGCCACACCAGGGAGCCTTTGGGTACCATCACAACGACCGCCCCCTTTGAGGTTATCTCCATCGATTTTCTCCATCTAGAACGCAGCAAAGGTGGGTTTGAGTATATCCTGGTCATTGTCGACAATTTCACCAGGTTTACTCAAGCCTACGCTACCCGAGACAAGTCTGCGAAGACGGTTGCAGAGAAGATCTTCAATGACTACATCCCTCGGTTTGGTTACCCAAGCAGAATCCACCATGACCAAGGAGGAGAGTTCGAAAACAAGCTATTTCGAAGACTACAGCAGCTTTCTGGAATAAAGATATCCAGGACCACGCCATACCATCCCCAAGGGAATGGCCAGTGTGAACGGATGAATAGGACGATACTCGGAATGCTGCGAACCCTGACTGAAGACCAGAAGTCCAACTGGAAAGACTCACTCCAGAAGGTGGTTCACGCATATAATTGCACCAGCAACACAGCAACTGGGTTCTCGCCCTTCTTCTTGTTGTATGGGAGGTCCCCTCGCCTCCCTATTGACATCGCGTTTGGGTTGAATCCTCAAGTTGGTCCAGCGGCAGAAGACCACAATGCATTCGTGAGTCAATGGAAGACCCAGATGGAAGAGGCCTATGCCTTGGCTGCACGACAAGCCAAAACGTCGAGCGACAGAAACAAGAGAAATCATGACCTGAAAACTCACAGTTCAGTCCTACAACCTGGTGACCGGGTACTTGTCCGGAACCTTGGACGCCATCCAGGCCCGAGCAAACTCCGATCGTACTGGGAGGACAAGGTGTATGTGGTACAGAAGAGGAGAGGAGAAAATTCTCCTATTTACGAGATCAAGGCCGAACATGGAGCTGGAAAGACTCGAGTCCTTCATCGCAACCTCCTTCTACCCTGCGACAGTCTGCAACCGGACAGAATGCCTGAATCCATTCCTCAACAGCAACGAAAGAGGAAGGCTTGTCAGCGACGACCCAACTTGACCAAGCAGCGTAGTGATATTGAAGACAGTTCAGACGATGAGCAACACTTTGAGCTGTGTACCCCTATGGATCACCCAGAGCAGGCTGCCTACGGCCAAGAACTGGACCCAGAAGCTGATTCCTTTGTGCAGGCCCCCACGAATACTGATCTGGAGACGGCATGTGATGCAACAATGAGTGATGCAAACCACACAGAAGAGGATGTAGCCCCTGAGACTGTTAGTCCGGTAGTTCATGGCACTGAGGTAACGGAGGAACCACAGCCTGAAGCAGAACCTGAACATCAGGGACGTCCAGTCAGGAATAGGCATCCCCCAAAAATATTCCAGTACGACAACCTTGGTGAACCAGCGCTACACAGCATGAATCCCCAAGTGAATGCCGTCCCAGCTGCCTCAGTTCCAGTCACCCCAATGCAGGTACAAAACCCAAGTTCACATCCAATCCCACCGTGGTTCAACCCATACATGTTCCAGCCCCCGCCAGTGATGCCACCAGCTTGGATGAGGCACCCTGTCTTTGCACAGCCCTGGCCAGTCCCCGGAATGTACTAACCTTGTTCGGAGTCGTGCAGTAAAATGGTGTTGCAACCAGTGAAAGTTTCAAGCACCTCCAGAGATGCAAGCCAGCGATTCATGGGAAAACACTGCGCAGTGTAACGAGGGACCCTATGTCGTCAGACATCGGCAACTAAAAGGTGAAAACCCATCAGTTGTCACGGGGTCCGAGGATTTGCGGAGTCGCTGTCAAGTTGCTCATCCAAAGTTCAACTGAACATCCATTAATTCCTATCATTCTGTCAAAGATCCAGTGATCCAGAGCTGAGCAAGATGGACGTCATGAATCCATCAACCTCTACGCTCTACCAGGTTGCTCATGGAGAGGAACCAGCTATAGCAACTGCAGAGTTACAGACTCTAGGAATGAATAGGTCACGTTCCTCAAACCGGATGAACTGTTCAGTTTTAGTGCTTTATTGATTTAACATGAAATGTTGAGGACAACATTTAATTTTGCAGGGGAGAGTGTAGAGAGCAGAGTTTAGACACCCCCTTAAATTTTTAATGGTCTAGTCTGTTCTTACCCTGTAGACAAATGGAAGAGCCCGACGTACAGGAAAGTGCTTTGTTGACTGTGCTGGTCACTTGAGGCAGACCCATGCTTAAGTGAACAGCATATTCAACAAGTGCTTTTCCTGCTTTTGTTTACAGGTATGTTGTTGTTTTCTTTTATTATATAACTTCTTAATTAACTAATATTGTTTTCTTCAATGACTGAAACACTTCCTACCTAAACCAATGGTAGTTGACTTTATTTGCTCGTATAGAAATCATTCAAGTCTGGCATGGTTTAACTCTACAAATATTAAAGTTCTCACACTTTCACCGTGTGCTAACTTGGAGTTATACTTCAATTGTAATTTATACAATGTTCAGAAGTTCGGACACTTTAGATCAGACTTGACCATGTGTGTTCTAAAGTGTGGAATTTACTGTTTTATTTAACAACAATCTTTGTGTGATTATTTTGTATTTTCCTTTCATATATACATGTACTGGTACTGAATGAATTCAGTGAAGTTATTGTTTTAAATCATTTCTTAACTTTATAGTTCTTAGCAGTTAGTGTAGTGCATACATAAAGTTTTTAATGCATATGTACTGAGTGCTGCACATGGCAGGGCACAGAGTAAACCCACACTGTGCACAATGTGTAAGTCCTGTGGCCATGTGTAAGTAACTTGAAACCCAGGGTCATAAAACCCAGGCTCTGTGGTTAGGCCTAATGGGAGGTGATGAGTGACTGGTTGGCCAGAGTAGCCTAGCCTGGGATAGTTTGTGGTTACAGACCAGTGGAGCACTGTATATGTATCCTGTTTGTTTTGGCTAGAGGAAAGTACCAGGCTAGGGAATTAACTGCACTATGCAGTGGAGCCATGGCCATCTGAATTCTAAGACTTGTTTACTATCTGCCTGTTTCATAGTAAACAAGTTATATTACAAATTTAAGGTGTTGTTATACACATGAATCAAAATAGTGTCTTGCACACATGTAACCTTTATTTGCGAATTATTTCCATATTAGGTAAAGCCTAAAATTAGTTTTAATGTATTGTTTAATTGTATTGCCTTGTTTAATTTTATTAGAGCAGCAGAACTTGTTAAAATTAAACACTTGAGGCAGACCCATGCTTAAGTGAACAGCATATTCAACAAGTGCTTTTCCTGCTTTTGTTTACAGTTAACAACTGTGTCAAGTATTACGACACCCTTACCACCCACCCGTTGAATGCCCCTACGGGTGTGCTACAACCATACGAAGGAATCCCAAGTTTTAGCTCAATATCTTAACGGTTTTTGCAGGACAACCTTTTGAAATTGCTCAATGCAGTTCGTACCGGTAGCTTCTTTGAAGCCCCATAACTTCTTTTCTAATAGTGCTAGGGAGCTAAAATGTTGTTTGCTTGTAGACTCCTGCCCATATTGCAAGATTCTGCAGTCTGAATCAATAAGTTGTATTATTTAAGGGAGAGGTGGACCCCCAAAAATCCTAATATCTGTAGGGGCGCTGACTAATTTTCAAAATTTGGAGGTCCCTAGGTCTGAGTTCATTTACTTTTTCTGGTTGGAATGTGGTTTTTCTTGGTATTTGGGAGCTTTTCCACCGCTAGAATGGTTTTCAGGACTATAGTGCCACTGCTGGTGAAATTGTGTGCGTCTGAAAACCACGTCTTTCCGACCCCCAAATTCAGACTCCCAGATTCATGACCATGTGGGCACTTGATGACGATGATGAGACTTTCACCAGACAAACATACACATTCATTCATTCATCAAATGAAATAAAAAGTTTGATTATCAGCCTCCTTTATTATACACATAATTTTTTGAAAAATGCATTCTCTGATCCTTTTTATACATAATTCAACATAAATTTCAAAGTAGAGAAACTAGGTCAAGTAGGATTAGGCGACAATCGGCCTTTTGCGCGTTTCCCATGAATAGCGTCTGTTGTATTTATGTATTTCCTTTCACATACAGACCTGACTAAATTTGTTGCTACATGTATGTGGTGCATGTGGCATGTACAATGTACATGTATGAAGTACATGAACTTTTATTACTTTTGAATAAATGTTCAATTAGCTAAATGCATACAACTGCTCCCACCCCCCCTCACGCCTTCCTCTTTCTTCCAACACCGGCCCTCTTCCCCCTTCCCCGCCCTCTTCCCGGACTACCCTACATGTATCTAAGAGGTTGTATTGATACCATTTAAGGACAGATTACATGATTGGACATTGGAAAACTTTTAAAAACAGGAACAACAGCATTACATAACTAAAAAATGCACACATAGTATCCACTTGACGAGACAAATTTTTTGTTGCTATGTGGTGCACGCAGCAGATGTGAAGTACAGAATCAATACTGTGTTTACCGTAGGAGAGAATAGCATAATAATCGCATCAAAATCAGCGCACATAGGAGCAAAACGTACATGTTTTGCACCAATGGGTGGGGATTTGTTCACCTAAATTTTGCCCTAGGGTTAGGCACTTGTTAAGTTTCTCACTAAAAGCCCCAATACATTATTTGCAGTTACCAACAATTTTGCTTCACGAATTTACAAATGCCACATGATTTTTTTTTGAGCAATTCACATTGGTCAAAAAGGGCCCGACACTCAAATTTCAAAAGGTTGTCCTGCAAAAACCGTTAAAGATATCGAGCTAAAAACTTTGGATTCCTTCGTTTGGTAACCTAAGGTATTTTTGAGAAAAGTTTCAGCAAAATCTGAGAGGTGTCATACTGGTATACATGGGTGGCTGAGTTGACACGGAATGACCCTGATGTTACATGTACATGTACTCTGAGCAAATGTAACAGAAGGTCTCGATTGAAAACTGCTTCAATTCTCTTAGTGTGATGGGTTTATGTACTATACTACCGGTAGGCCTATTGCTTAGAAATAATAATTAAGATTGTCTAATTTGCTGTTGTATTTTTCTTACAGCCAGGTGTACAGTACGAACGAAATCCCACGGATCATTCTGGACAAGCTGGAGAGGCAAGGCTACAAAGTTGTCACCCAGTCAGGGGCCGGGCAAACGATGATCTGGACTCTACACAAACCGCTATGATGTCACCATTGATGAAAATAGGCCTTGAATATCATCTCCAGAAAAGTCTAGTGTAGTGAATGGTAAAGGGAAACAACTCTAGGGACCAAATTTATCATGACTTGTTGTTTTATAGGCCTAGAAATAATGGACCCTTTTGCAAAGGCGGCCATACATGTAACAGGGGGCAGTAACATTGTCACCATGGATCTATTGTCACATCATTTAGAAATGAAAACCTGCCCCCTGTCATGGCCGCTGTTGCAAAGGGTCTATTGTATTTATAACAAGCTTCTTGACCCTCGAGGTATATGTACATGTATACCAGCTCGTACACATACATGTACCAACTCACAGGGTCTCGACCCAAACACCTATTTTTATTCTTAGGTTTTTTTTGTTCATGTCTTTTTATTTTCTTCTTACTGTCCAAACTTTGTCTGGAGCATACCGCTAACTCAAAAACGAAACAAGGTACGAACTGTGCATATTGTAGTGACGTTATCAACAGGGGTGAGATTTTCCGGATTTCCGAAATGTTACGTATTTTTTGTGTGCTCTGTGGCCGCGATCCGTATTGTATTTTCAAATTGGTTTTTTGTGCCATTTTAGCAGGCCATACTTTTTTTAACGAGCACCCTCAATTGATTCAGTAATTTTGCGAAGAAAACTTGTGCGAATCTAGTTGTCACGCAAATGCCATGACATACATGTACATGTAGCGCTTTACCATGTCAAAGTTCAGCCAATTCAAAAATCACATTTTCAACAAAATCCAGCCTAACTGAAGAACGGAACGAGGTACATGTACATGTATGAACTTCAAATTTTGTACAATTTTACAACTTAGACTAGGAATCGGGGCGTTTGTGTGATGCCACATTGACTGAAACAAAAACAGTTTAACTTGAAAACGGAACAAAATATGAACTGGAAACTTGGCACAGTCCTAGATCTAAGATTAAGGATCCTGATGTTTGCGTTACTTCACGATGACGTTATTAGTGACCTAATTATGGATTTTTTTGACAAAAACAAGGTATAAACTTGAAACTTGGTACAGTTATGGACCATAGACAAGGGATCTTGATGATAGTATGATATCATAATGTAGTGGATTACGTAATTATAATAATTTCAAAATGGCAAACAAATTTATTTTTGGACAAAAAGTGGCCTAACTCGAAAACGGAACATGGTATGAACTTGAAACTTCGTACACTTTTAAACCTTAAGAGTACGCATCCTGACAAGTGTGTGACTTGAAGATGACGTCACTGGCTACATGTACCTGTATGACTTATTTTTCTATTTGCCAAATGGATGGTCATTGTATTGGACCTTAGTGTGTGATATATTTAGGTGATGTCATCTTGACGATACATGTACTTCATTTCAACCTTTTTCAAGACTATTTAAACCTTTTAACCTCCGTCCTTTACATGCTCCGAACACCTTGCGTCTAACTTGTTTCAGAAGTACTCGTCTAGTTTATTTTTAAAATTTGCAAACGTTGAAGTACATTGTAACTGCAGAACAATGTTCACTTTTTGCACAAAACTAAATATTTCTTTAAAAAATACAAACCCTGATGAAGGTTTAGATTTCGGTTCGAGACATAGCAAAAATTGTGTTCTCATTAACATGCAGAACACAATTTTTGTATTCATAAATTAATTACCGGTACGTACACGCCCTAAACTGATGTAAACATTGATACATGTACACTCCTTTCGTAGAGGTCTGCACGCTCTTATTTCGTCCGTTCCAACCACTGGCACTGCTCAACTTGGCAAGTGTACACGCATTGTCAGTTTCCATTAAAATTATCAAACGTGTTAAATGTAAATCTTGAGCTTTCTATAACTTCTAGAAGAGTATTTTTAACAGATTTTCATTATAAACTTTAGGGTGTGGTTATGTTTCTTTTCTTTACAATTATTGTGCATGTTTTTCATTCTTTAAAATTATAGTATTTGTCAGGTACATTGTAGACCTATGCATTTTCCTTTTTAAGCTCTTAATAATGCATACATTTTAAGTCTTCATGTACACATTTACGTGTATATTGCTGAATACCTGTACGTGCCATCTAGCATCAGCCCTCGAATACCATCAGTTATTTTGGACTGAAAAGCAAGGCAAGATCACCAACTGATTTTAAAACAGAGTACATGTAACAGCTGCAACAGTAATTTTTTTAAACAAACCTTACCAAAAATACTACATGTATCTTGAGTAACTGTGGAGTACAAAACATTTATTTAGCTCTTATAAAAAAGTTGTGCACTTGGACAGAAGTTAGGCTATTTGTTTGAAGTCTGCAAGCTGGAACCTTGCCCTCTGAATACATGTACAGGCATATAGTAGTTTCTTTTAATTGTTTCTTTCTTTCATGCTTATACTCTCATATATTTATTACAAGTTAATTCCATGCCAACCTTGGAGTGGGGGTGGGGTTCATGTTAAATCCCAAAAACTCTCTCAGCCTATACAGGCTGGATTTACAATGTAGATACATGTATCTGATATACAAAACGTCCTTTGGTTCTCCAACAAATTTTTATTTAGTAAGTATGGTGAATGGAATGTACCTGTCATTTTGAGCTAATATGCTACTACATAAATTCTGATCTAATATATTGTGGGTAGTTAAAGACGCAGGCTCGTCAATGCACCACGAACAAATTCTTGCCACGAATTTTACTGCGCTCATATATTGCCCGAGTAGGACAGCTGCGCTTCCAATCCCAGAGGGTGGAGGCTCATTATTTATGCGAGCTCGCCATAGTGTGTTTATGCGTTGCTAGGCTAATCGAATCATGCGCACGCTGGGTTGTGTGTTGTATGTCATTCGTACTAAAGAGTTCCCATACGGTCAATTCAGCCATCTACATGTAATATGACACCTTCTTGAAGCAAATGTGACCAGATCTGTAAAATATTGGAATATAGCTAAAACTAAATGTCATGAATTTACAAAGGGTGTGTTTTCTGTGATAAATATTTGATTTCGAAAAGATACCCCGGTACACACCCTATTTGCAGAATGGACGAGGCGTTTAGCCTGCACAATGGCCGTACACCCTCTGGGACCGTATTATTAGCGGCTGCCAGGGCAAGGTATAAAGCTCGGTGAAATTCGTGGCACGAATTTGTCTGTCGCGCATTGACGAACCTCCGTCTTTAATAATAATAATACTGATGTCCAATTATTTATATAGCGCATTTCAGACAGTCGCTTTACATTATTAGATACATGTACATGTAGAACGTTTTCGTGTTTTTACGTATTAACGTGTATACCAGTATGCACATGCAGGGTAGTTGCATTTTTCTCTGATTTTTTGTAAAATGAGCAGGGAAGTATAGAATACATGTACTGCAGTACTGCCAATGGGCTGTTTGAACCAAACAATAAAACATACAGCCTGATTTTAGTACAATTACATTGTAGTTTGTTTTATTCAAAAGTTCTCAGGTGTTGTCCCACATGTATTATAAGAATAAATTCTATTCATGAAAGCTATAAATCAGATTAGTTGACTGATGTTTGTAAGTAGTGTGAATAGGTTTGTATAGAAGCGTGAACATTTGCATATAAACTTGGCAAACAAATGTTCCTGGACACTTTAAAGGGGGAATCGGACTTTATTTCAACGCTTTTCACAATACAAAAAAGGTATTGTATAATTGATCCTTGGTTAATAGAGAGACAAATTCCGAATAAAAAATAAGAAAATTTCACCCCTGTTGAAAATTAAAGACAATTGTTCATCATGAGTTTACCTTCCAAATATATGCGAATCTTTTTTCAAAACCACCATCTTCGTCTGGTTCCAGCCTGGTGTATCCCAGCAATATTAAAGGATTGAGAAACATCTTGCAATGGGCCAACGCTAATTTGAGCGTTCACTCCCCCTTGAGCATATTTATTAACGCCAAGAGAATCCACGAAGGTATACTATACACGAATCAAATTCAAAATACGGAGCGTTTCGAAAACGGCCTATGTGGAACAGATTTTGCGCTTACGTCGCCACGTCAAGACGTATCGTGTGCATAGCTACATGTAGGCCCTGGTATTGCTATTTGCATATAAATTGCCCGCCGACCCGATATACCTTTTTATTCGACTATCGAATGGTTCAAATAAATCGTGATTTCTGCCGACATGGCCGAGGCCCAGTCTTCAGACATGCAGTACAAACTCTAATTCCCCCTTTAAGTTGAAATATCTCCAAAAAAAATTTTGTTGGAAAACAAATACATGTAAGTGTATATCAAAAGGACAAACACTAATCCTCTGCCAGTGTTGCATGGATTTAAGAAGTGAACATTAATGCATGGCTGGTTACATTCATTTAACAATGACCAGGGATGTGAAACAAAATTGCAAGAAATGAGGGAGCACTCCAGTATTTCAAATTTGGCCCCCTGTCATGGCCGCCCGTGCAAAGGGTCTATATTATGAGGATACTGTATGCTTGAATTGAGGGTTTCAGTACTGATGTCCATTGCACTCTGTCAATAGGAGGGAATGTTATTATATGAAGAGAAAAAAAAAATCCATTTTGGATACAACATTGTTGCTGTCACAAATCGTCTCCTCAGAGCAAGCTTAGAGTCCTGATTTGACGGTCTTTTGGTCTACCATGTACTTCTTGGGCAGTCATTGACATCTTGTGTATCTGTGCAGGGTCATGGGAAACCCAGATTGAATTGCTAATTACTTGGTAATTAATGAGAATTTTTAATAACGGCACTTATTATCCGTTTCATTACCGTGTCCTCTTATATGACAAGAAATCTGAAATATCTTCGTGGATGACTGAACAAGAAAGGACATGGATACATGTTCGGTGGTACATGTACATGTAGTTGTCCTTTTCCAAAAGTCTCAGTAATTACCAAGTAATTAGCAAATTAAATCTCGGTTTCCTTTTTTCTAGGACACCCTGTATCATTGATTCAAATTGGCGATAGTGCTACATGTTTGACACATCAAAAAGGCGTGCAACGTACAAATTGTCCAGATTGAAGAAATGCTAAAGCTTGTGCACAATGTTTTGACGGCGTTTAATTGTCAAAAACATGCAGTCTGAGCTACACATTTGAGTTTCAATGCTCAATTCTTCTATTTGTCACGTATGTTTTCATTGTTGAGAGATTGGATGATCCACTTCTTCCTGTGTGTGGGAATTAAGCTCTCAGCAGATGTCCTGTGTATAAAAAGTTTAGCGAGGGGTGGGACGACCCTCTATACAAGATCTAGCCTTGTCCAAATGTTGTCTTCGGCCGTGCCGCAGCGATGGCCAATCTGCAGAGAAATTGTTATGAGGCCTAAGGAAATCCCGCGGCCAACCCGGTGCGGTTGCATACAGCGACCGCACGCGGAAACAGTGACCATCAGTGAATAGGCTGGTTCCCGGAATATGGACTAGACACAGACTACCCAAAGTAGGCTAAATCACGGCCTTGTTTCAACACGGCGGGGACTCTTTATGCTAATTTTTCAAAGCAGAGCACCGAGATGTTGGTTAACGGTAAATGTTTTGACAGAGCAATACGGCACTGCTTGAAAAATTGCAGACCTTCCGTACCCAGTTGGTAATTAAGTTCACAAACACGTCATACCCTTGCAGAAAATATGTAATAAGGGCTTTCTTCTGGTCTTCGTGCAAGTCATCAATTTGGAATTTATTGGCTGCTCTAGGTGTAGGCCTAGCTCGCAGTACAGTCATAGAAGTGCATGTATACATTGTACATGCACGTACATGCTTACAAGCCGCGGCCGCATTCGACCCGACATCATCATAGGGTCAAAATAGTGAGCTCTTATGAATGGATGTTAATATGTAAGATATTAATACAGGTTTCACATAAGTAATTTGCGCAGATTTCCAACGCAAGTAATAGTATAAAGGAACACATATAACACGCCGTGTACAGATGGAACAAGGTTGTGGGTATAGTCTGGTTTCTAGACCAAGATATTCCTAGAACCAGCCTATTCATGTTGGCCTCTGTTGGTCACTGCATGCAACCGCACCGGGTTGGCCGCGGGATTTTCTTAGGCCATTCTCCGCAGCTTGGCCATTGCCGGAACGGTAAGACAACTTCACAGCCTTGGACCTGCTATACAAGATCTGATGCCAACATCCAGAGGGTCAATGAACTGGTGCAGATGGATCGCAGTTTGACAATTAGAATGATTGCTGAAGAACCGGGATTGAATAAAGAGTCGGTGGGGGCCTTGCAAGTTGCTCACAGACAACCACAAGACCTGTCACATGCCCCGTGACACTTTGCAGCACCTGATCAAGTGACTACCCTGAGTTCCTCAACAATGCCATCATTGGAGATGAGACATGGGTCTTCCAGTAGTAGACTACTACTATACTGTAGTGCCTCAAGTGGAAGCCTATACATGTACATGTAGATGCCAGTATCAGAGCTGCCAACCCTCCCGGATTTTGCAACAGATTCTTCGGAAAATGACTAAGTCCTAGACATGGAGAAATTAAAAAGCCTCCTCATGGATTGTCAATTAACAAGGCTTGGGGATTTTTAGATGTGTTTGGAGTCACGGAATGAACCTGTTTTCCCAGACGTATTCCCAAAAATCCGGGAAGGTTGGCAGCTCTGCAGTATCACTTGAATCAAAGAAGGCCTGTCCGTCCAAGATCAACGTGAAGAACTTGCAATGATGTAATTGGTCCATATTGAAAACATGACAGTGGTGTACGTTCTTCAACTAGAAAAGTTAGAAACCCACCTGAATATAGAATCATGTATATGTAGAAGAAAATACATGTGCAATCAAATATAACACCAACCTTTGCCATGAGACGTGTACAGGTCTATATACTAATCTTTGGGGTGTGTGTGCAAATCAAACTTGTAAATGGGACACACTGGCTTTGTTGGGCTATTTTGGGCTCGAATTAATAGACCCATACATTATTCTGAAGTGCTTTCCAGCGTAAATTAGATATATCCTGAAAATATGCCGTCAAATTTGGCCGTTTGAGCATTTTTCAAAAGTTCAAGGTCACATGGTCTTGTGA
This sequence comes from Henricia sp. BOLD:AAB3569, assembly GCA_037783545.1. Taxonomy (NCBI): domain Eukaryota; kingdom Metazoa; phylum Echinodermata; class Asteroidea; order Spinulosida; family Echinasteridae; genus Henricia; species Henricia sp. BOLD:AAB3569. The sequence goes on along the minus strand of JBBELK010000366.1, from coordinate 79,074 downwards.
GGTAGTTGTTTTCCAGCCGTACTAGAAACCAGCGCGAAGTGCGAGTTGCTTTTGTCATTCGCGGTTGGTTTTTCTTCTTGTTGGAAGATAATGTCCTACGAACACTATGTACATACCGTATATTTCCAATATGTACACAAATCTGCCAACAGATTTCAAAAGAAGGGTTTCTGGGTGTTAATATGGACGAGAGAATCTCTCAGATTTTCGTGTCTTCGCTTCGCGGCGATAAATAATATCCGAAGAAAAAACAGCAAACTATAGGCCTATTGAAGACACCAAAACGTTGGGTTCGATGTGCTTCCTCGAGTCAGGGCTGACCTCAGGGATCATCATGCAAGTAGTGATGAGTCAGGGAAAACAAGGAATCGAGGTTAAAGGGACACACTGGCCTACTGTTTACATGATTTAGTGATGTAGCAGCATTGACTATACTTTTTTGATGGTTGTGAAAAAAAATCATCAAAATATCCCGTAATTTACTAAAGAAGTGCAAAATTAACAAAAACGGTCGAAAGACGGGTTATACGCTTTACCAGCCGCTGCAACTACGAGCGAGCTTCACGACTTTGTCACAAACGATTCGCTCTTTTTCTACTCAGGATATCTCCAATCTTCGGATCACAATTTCACTGGGCCTGGGCAGCCCGGACGACCGATTATGAATTTCCGTTTTCCCCGGAGAAGTTAATTAACATGTTTTTTCTTTACGAACGTACATGTACACCAACCAACCCGGCCGTGTGTGTGTGCACTCAGGATATTTGCCGTGCTGCGCGGGGCAACTACACTCCACCGTATAGCTTGCCATACTAGCATGCGCTCGCTGAGTCCCTTTCTCCGGACTCTCGAAACAAACATTTATGTTCGAATTTTCATACTTATGTTCAACTTTGTTTCATAGGTCTGTATAAATACTCTTTTCTCAATTACTTATAAATATTGAGAAAAAATCAGAGTTGAATTTGGTGCAGTTCTGCAGTAAGAAACTTTCATGCGACTGGACACAAAACTAACTCGCAAGACCATGTGACTTTTCGGAACCAGAATCTGGTTCCGAAAAGTCACGTGACCTCTGTTTTTTGAAAATTGCTCAAAAACGGCAAAATTCCGTTGTTTCTTTCCAGGATATGTTCAGTTTATTTCGGAAGGGCATTTAGAATCTTGTATGGGTCAATTTCGAGCCCAAAATAGCCCAACGAAGCCGGTGTGTACCTTTAAACACGTGTCGACCCATATCGAATGCCACCTTTATTTACAAACACATGATATACATAATACATCGCGACGGCTGGTAAAGCATATATAGCCCAACATTTGTCTCTTTTCTAGTTAATTACGTGACATTTTGATAATTTTTTTTCACAACGCCCATCGAAATATTATTGTTAAGGATTAGATGCTAGATTGCTACATTATGTAAACAGTAAGCCGGTGTGTCCCTTTAATTTGGATGATGTGACTGAGTGGCATTGATCTACATGTATTTCGTTATCTCTTATATGCAGCAAGGAGTGGAGGACAGACCTACTACCCCGGGTGGTTCTTGACCGACTAGAGGGCAAAGGTTATAAGGTCATCTCATCCACAGGAATGGGTCAGACTGTTGTCTGGACACTACACAAGCGCATGTCTGGAGGAGCGTTAAACCAGTGAAATTTAGCACAAACTCATGTTCATGATGAGACGATTGGATCTCTCTTCATTCAGAATTTGATGAATGCACTTGTTGTGAGTGGTATAGGGTTCTGCACCCCCTCTCCCATCTCGGGTGAATTGGGGGGAGGGGGCGTGGGTGGGGTGGGGGTGGTGTTACTTTCAGCTTTTTCCCCTTTACAGAGTAATATGAATGGTTCACAGCTATATAGAGTATAGACCCTATTCAAACGTATGAATGGTTTAATGATGTCCCCTGAATCAGTTCAATTGAACGCAAACTGCTGGTTGGAAAGGTGCCAGACTACTTACGTATATGTATATAGATGCGCTCCAAGCTTGTCTTAAGATCAAGGCTAGGAACGCATACGTAACTTTCCAATCAGTAGTGTGCATTCTATAGAACTGATTCATGGGATATGATTGAACAGTTCAAACGTACGCATAAATACATGTATGCGTCTATACACATACAGTGAAACTTGTCTATAGTGGCTACCCTCGGGACCGTAAAAAACTGCATTATATGCACATGGCATTTGGGACCAAAGGTGGATGGCCACTATATGCAGGTGGCCTGTTTATTAAGGTGGCCTTAATATCTTTGCAAATTTGTATTTGCAAATATATCTGTCTTATGTGATGTCCCTTGTACGTAACCATAAAACCCTATATGCAGATGCAAGCTAAGTGTGTCAAAAAAACCTACACGCGCGCGTTCATGCCAGCACAAAAATGGTGGTGCAAATATATGGAGCTACATGTAGCTCACTGGTTGACACACTGTTGAACTTAAAGGCACAGGCTCGTCAGCAATGGGCGCCCGCCAAATGTGTGCCACGCAATACGCAGCTCCATAGCAAAGGCATGGAGCTAGCTGCGTGTTTCGAGCACGAATTTGGCGGGCGCGCATTGCTGACGAGCCTGTGCCTTTAACAGGATCGTGTACACTGCAAGCCAATTTGTTACTATGCTACATAAATCCAGCATCATGGGATTAACCATCGACAATTGTATACCCAAAAAATCCATGTAACTTACTGCACAAAGAGAATGGCACTGTATGGAAGAAAGATGAACACAATGCTTGTTGCAATTTGAGTAGCTTGTGATGACTTGAATTATATATGGTCAATAGATTTGTGAAACTTTGTGAACTCAATTACAGCTGAAAGGCCTGTTTATTGTTTGATACTGAGGAAAGTTTTGTATTGAAACATCATTTATGCAACTGTATTATAATATTAAACCTTCATACATTGTACTTAAATTTTAAAATAATTGTCTGATCGTGCTGGCTGTGACTGAAGTACTGTAACGTCTGCACGTTTTTGTCTTCTTCAAAAGTTAAGTACAGTAAATTATAAATATAATGCCCCTTTATGATATAAAGCTCCTTTTCCTAAGCCATCTGTTCTTATGTACAGTATGCAATGCAACAGTCTCTGGATGTGTGATACATGTACATTACGTACAATGTACATGTAGCACTCGCATGTTTAGTCCTGCGAAGAGTGTTTCAACACTGAACTGCAATTGTACGTTTGTATGAGAAGTTACATGTACATGTATCCAATAAACAAAATGGATCGTATTAAACGAAATGCGACTTATTACCGGTATATAAAGATCAAGAAATATGACCCACTGATGAAAAGCATACAAATTAGAAACTAGGCAAAAATGTTTCTGCGTACAAGTTTTTCGTACATTCCTATGCATGATGACAGTACACGAACAAGTTGTATGCAAAAACGTCATTCTTTGCCCAGTTCTTGAACAAAATGGCGACGCCTATCAGCTAGTCTTTTTGAAGTTCGTATTCACTTTTCGGTGGTTCATATTACTTTTTGTTTCTTGGGTATACTTCTCCTCAAATTTACTGGTGAATATAGTATTCGAGTAACTAGCTTTCAAGAGTTGTATATTTTGGAGTGCAATCCCTTGATTGATCGTAACTTTACTCAAATGCCATCACCAGCACATTGCTTTTTACACAGTACTATTATTTTGGGGAACTTGATGAAGTATATATATGTATGTAGCAATTTGCCATTTCCCACTAGTACAACCATGTGACACAATCTGTACCTTGTCCCTCACAAGTGAGAACTCACTCCTGCCCCCGTTCACACAATCGTTCTGTCCCGAGTTGAATTTGCCCTAGGGAAAGATCTAGAACAATCTCAGAATTAAAGTGATGCAGAAGTGGGAATCGGGGGCTTATTTTCACCACTGACCGAGATTTGGTCTAGTGGGAAGTGCCTAGAGACCCTTGCACAAGCAGCCATGTTAGGGTACATGTTTTCTTATGTAAATGATGCGGCAATAGATCCACAAAGCACCTATTCACACTGAATGTGACTGCCACTAAGCTGGCCATTGTGCAAAGGGTCTGCTGGAATGAACAGCGCATTTATAGCGTTGCAAAACTAACAATATTGCCTTGATCATGTAGTGAGGTGGATTAAGGACAAAAAACACGAAGATCGTGACACGGTGGACAAAAGCACCATTTTTTTTTTAAAGACTCCTATGGGTATGTAGATTAATAAAATCCCATGCTCCAAAAAAATTGCAATGACCTTGACCTAATTATGACGTAATATATTCAAAATGGCCGCCATTTCCTTAAAACGGCATGTTTTTAGTTATATAATGCCGAGGCAAATGATTTTAGTAGCGAATTATATGTATCAAAGGCCAAGGAATCGCATGACAACGTTTGTGTTGCGCTGAAACAAACAGTTTCATCATTTTTGTATTAAATTTGTCTATATTTAATAGCATATGATGGTATAAAATACATCATCATCACCGTGGGAAAATCAGTGGTTTGTATTTAAAATATTTTAACATGTTTCAATTTCAGCTCATGGTTGTGATGGCTAGCAGACCAATGTTAGTAACATTTAAAATTATAACTCGGTTTTGGATTGAAATGGTTTTTGGATCTGCCTAGTAACAGCGGGTTTGAGGCCACTGCCTGCCCTGACGCTACAGGTAAAAGTTGCCTTTATTTTTATCCAATTTTTAACTTATTATTTCTGTATTTTATACTTGGAGCTCGACAAAGAGACTTATCTCATTGTTACAGCAATTTATTATAGATTTGTTTAATGATACTGGTGGAATTTAGGAGGCTATGGAAAGAGTGAAATTGTGAGCTAAAAAAGTGGTATTGAATAGCTGAAATGGAGAACTTGGTGTTAAGAGAAGCACTAGTGTGTTTGTATTGCTGGCATACACTATGTAATATGGTCATGTACATGTAGGCCTCGGTTTAAGATAATTAGGTCATGGTCTTTTATTAATTTGTTTATACAAATAACCATAATCTTATGAACTGTAAACTTGGCAGTTGTTCAGAGATTACAGGCGGATTTGTGCTCTTGGGTGGGATTGCTGCGTTGCTTTGGTCGGTGCAAATGCTTTAAGGATCACCTAGCTTGAGGTTTTCTCTGTCCTGTATTACTATACAGTTGCTGAGTGGAGTACAGAAACATGTAAAACTGTAACTAAAATTGTTATATCACTGCCTGCCCTGACGCTACAGGTGCAGGTTTGTCATCCTTACACAGAATTATCAGAATAAATGTCAACCTGATTGCAAATATAACCTAGAAGCTTCCAAATGTCCATCTATGAACCTGTGTGCCATCCCTAACCCCCAAGCTCAACAACCCAACAGTTCCCCATCTCTACATATAGTTCTTTGGTTCCTAATTCTGGTCCTTTGTTGATGATCATTATTTGTTTTTAAATTATACTAATAATAATTATAATCATTATTTATGTGTAGGTGTAATAGTCAGCATGGATTGGACAGCCTGCATTATCTGCCAGCAAACTACACCGGAAAATTTATCTTGTCCACAGACGCGGCGCAACTATGATTCTCTCACTGTCTTCAATGACTTCCTTATGAATGTCAAAGAATTCATGAAGCTTGACGCGTTACCTGTTAACCTCCAATATGGAGCAGAATGGACAGCAGAAAACTTTGTGCGAAATGAGGCAAAGTGGCATCGATCCTGTCATCAGAAATTTAATAAGTCAAAACTGGAAAGGCAAGTTGAGAAGAAACGAAAACATGATACACAGAATGAGGAGCAAGGGACCCGGCGGTCAAAAAGGCAGTCAACTACTGTGGATGTCAAACGTGTGTGCATCTTCTGTGAAGTCATCACTGCATGCAAACTTCACAACTTTGCAACCTTCTGTGCTGATCACTCCCTACGACAGATGGCAACCGACATGCAGGATGAGCAACTGCTTGCAAAAATGGCGGGTGGAGATCTAGTTGCTCTGGAAGCCAAGTACCATCTCGGCTGCATGACGCAGTATAGAAACAGTCATCGGGCCCATCAGCGACAAGCTACCAACCACTCAAGTGTAGAAGTAGACATGGTAAAAGCTAGAGCCTTTGTTGAGTTAGTGTCTCATGTTGAGTTTGCAGTTGAAGATGGGATCTATATTTTCAAGCTCTCTGAACTCCACACGTTATATCATTGTCGTGTTCAAGATCTTGGCAAGGATATTTCCATCAACAAGACCCGCCTCAAAAACAGGCTGCTTGAACATTTTGCTGATACTGGTGTGCAAGAGCAGTCTGATGGAAGAAACGTTGTTCTGATTTTTCCAGAGGGCATGCAGAAGTTGCTTGAGCGCAACTATGAATCAGAAGCCCTCTTGTTTGCAAAAGTGGCCAAAATATGCAGAGAAGAGATTTTCAAAGAAGAACCAATTACATTTTCTGGTAGTTTCCCTTCTAATTGCCAGAAAATACTTCCCAGCACAAACCTCCTTCCATCAATGATCCTCTATGGGCCCAACCTGAAGAGTGATGTGGTGGACACTCATGCTTGCATGACCATATCCCAGATGTTCCTCCACAATTCTAAGAAGAGATACAAAGAAGAGGCAAAAACATCTCGGCAATCTCTAGGGCGAGAGCCTCCCCTTCCCATCTACACTGGACTGAACATTCACACCTTGACGAGGAACAAAACCCTAATCGACCAACTAGCCAAACATGTAAAGAGAGTGGTCTACCAAGGAGGCATTTGGACCACCAGTCCTCAAGCGCTACCAATGGTTCCATCCCCTGAGGGATGGGGGTGGACCATGAACGACAACCAGTGGCAGCCTGTTTGGACTATCCCCGAAGCAGCAAAAGCCTGCACCGAGCTCATCAAATGCGGCTGCAAATCTGAGCGTGGCTGTGTCAACCGTTGCAAGTGCTCAAGAGCTGGTCTACCCTGCACCGACCTTTGCAGTTGCAACTGTCAAAAATAATCAGTTTGGGCATTGATAATTAATTCAGTCATCTGAAACGATACAGTAATTACGAAAGCTCTAAAATAATTGGAAGATGTGATGCTTGCTTCATCAAAACATTAATCTGAAATGTTTTAATACCAGAAATTGAGACATTATTGAACAATAACAAACTTTAAAATCAAAACGGACTTTAAAGGGGCAGGATTACTATGAGTTTAACAATAATTGAAGGAAGTATGTCCTAACTTGCCAAACAACATGTACATATCTTTGCAGTTCACTGGGTATAAACGCTTTAGACTTAAACAGTTGTGACGTCAAACAAATGGACCAGCATTGATTGACTTGGGTACAGGTTTCCCGAGAACGCCAATTTTTTGAGCGACGATCCTGCCCCTTTAAGTAGGTGGTTAATAGTAATAAACTGTAAAAAAAACCTAATAACTGTAACTGTAAGATGCAGTTAAATAAATGGTAACACACTATAATCCCTCGTCTACACAAACCAACTGTTATATGCGCTATTCAATATAATAAATATCCTGTCATAACCTATATCCGGTCAGAATCATTGTGTTTCATTGTGTTAATGTATTATTGTTTTGGTTGATAGTTATTGTTTATTATATCATAATGACATCATGGTATCTTGTAGATCAGTGCCACGGTAATTATACTGTTACCATTTTGAACACAAAAAGATTAGCATTTTAGTGAAAAAACGGCAATAAAATCTGTTTTTTCAAATTTTGTGTTATTTGTGTAGTATTGACGATGATGACGTCATATTTACATCAATATACATGTAGTCACCATAAAGGATATTACTTTTTTGCAAACTAATACCACCCTCATTGAATTCCTTGACCTCAGAAACATAATTTTGGCATGTAGAAATCCCACCATGGCATTTGCGTTTGCTTTATTACATAACAAGAGGTTATGACGTCATAATGACGTAATTCAAGGTGATCCAATTCTCAGATTTTTTGGAGCATGACTTTTTTGAAATCTATGGGTCAAACTGATACTTTGGTGAAAAAATGGTGCTTTTGTCCACCGTGTAACGATTTTTTCCTTAATCCACCTCACTAATGAGGGCACATGCATATAGATAGTCAGGGAATTCGTATACATTACATATCAAGCTGAATGTGCTTATCAGGCCAAAAAAATATATATATTCTGTCTCTGGTCCGCGCGTCGATCCTTTCCCCTGCGGCAGCTCTATTGTTGCACCGCCTCGCATTTTCTAGACTGATCGCTATCCTGTAGACTACATGTACGTAAGGTAAGGTATTAAGTCCATGTATTTTCCCGGGCAGCTTGACCTCATACTCAGGGCAATAGATTCGGACGATCTATACATGTATATGCCGATATCGAATGATAGTGAATATAAGGTTGTTTAATCAGCTGATCAACAACTTCGATCAAGCGACTAGAGTCCCTCGAACAACGGGTCATTCCGTTGTTCTAGCCGCGTAATCGTAGTTCCCACGCGACCTAACAAGGAATTGTGAATTAGAGAATGTCTGAGCTGAACACTGAAATATGGGTCATTCTATAAATTTGGGGTCCAACGTGTGACATTTTTCTGTCCCCATTACACCTGACATACGCCATACAAGTGTCATTAAAAATGCCTTCAAAACATGTTTTTATGAATTGTACTTTAAGTAATCACTCTTTGAAATAGAGAGCATTTAAAGAATATGTCCTGAATTTACAAACTACAACTATTTTCAAGATGTCAGATGTAACGGGGACAGAAAAATTGGACCCCAAATTTATAGAATGACCCATATGCCATTTCTTTCCGTGTCCATTGTTTGTGGAGTGAAAACTCTCAGACTGTTCGGTATTGTGTCATGTGACGGCTCTGTAAGTTTAGTAAAAAAAACACCTAGCTGGGGCCAATTTCATGGTGCTGCTAAGCACAACAATTTGCTTTATTTTGCAAAATGCCAGCCAAAATGATGTGTATTGAAAGGTATTCTCCTACTCTTGCGAAGAACACAAGTTGGCGAATATTTTTGGCTTGTAATCCATTTTATAAGGCAAAGAAATCCTGTGCTAAGCAAATTTGTGCTTAGCAGCGCCATGAAATTGGCCTCTGGTCTGTACAATCCAAGCTTGGGGAAGAGCCGGGGAGGGAAAAAAACCCGCGTCGCTGCATCAATCAGACCAGAAACATACTATTTTTTTTTTGGCTTATGAATAGGTCTGAAGTTTCAACAACTTCATGTATTACGGTGCTGTAATACCCTTTTAACATTCCATGTATGTTTTTCCAGCAAACGCACAAAATTGACACACTAGTGTTTGTCAATGGTTTTGCTAAAAATCCATTCAGACTTAATTTGTGCATACATGTACGTGTACTGCTGGTACGTACACGTCTGGCATTGATATTGTACAAAATACATTCTTGGTGCCTTTCATATGGTCAATATTTTTTATTTTTTTAAATGCATTTGTTATGAATTGCCGAGTCAAACATACATTGTACATACATGTACGTGTCAAGTATAGCGTCGCCGTTCTGGACATGCCCAGTTAATATTTAATCCTGAGATACATGTAGGCCTACATGTATCTGTTTTGGGATTGAATATGTTCACTTGGCAGGTCCATTTAGAGATTTCTCTAAATGTTTTTTTTTGCATGCCATGCTTGACATGTATGTGTGACTAGGCCAGTAGGCCCTATGAATAGCAAAAGAAGACTGTGGAAAATTGATAACGCCATTAACTCTGGGCATCTTCATGTTTTTGAGTACTGGAACTTTATTTTATTGAAAACGTACATTTCATGAAAATCTACAATGTCTTTTCAAATGTACATGTACATGTATTGCTATTATATGGGCGGGGCTTACTGGTTAGTAGTGCAGTTTGATTCCCCTGAAAATTGTTCATTTAGTCCAATCCCATGTAACATTTTAAAAACTAATTCAAATATGAATAGATTTTGGATTCCCATTCCGATGTACAATAAAAATCACACCAATTGTCAGACATGTGTTATAACTTTTTACGAAACTGGCAATTTTTTTTTGATACCTAATGTGATTACTTCTCAGTTTTTTAAAATTGTTACTAATCTTTTGAGGTGAGCTGGAAGTATGTTTTCTTGCATGTAGAGCTGTTATCAGCGGCTAATATGTACATCTACAGTGCATTACACAACATGATAAAGGAGGCCAGTAAAAATCATGTCACGTTACCACTACTTTTATATCTGGCGTATAAACTTAACATCCCATCTAAAAAAAATTCTACATATTGCGTACTCTTTATTCACTATCATTTGAATTCCACCAAACTATTGTATGTTTTTATGGGTTACATGTATTTAGATTCTCTTGCGCCAATATTAGACAAAAGAGTTAACTGCATTTTTGTTTAATCCCAAGTGTGTACATGCAAGATCGTATTGATTTGAGGAGTGTTAGGGTTTGATTAACTTTTTTTGTGTAAAAATCTTGTTTATTAAACCACAGGCTTTTACCTATAGTTTAGGTCACCCAACCCAGACAGAGAACAAACGTTAATTTGTCTGTATGCCACAGGAAAAATGCCCCTTTACTGTGTTATAAATCATAAACTAACATTGTAAATATGAATTGTTGGATTTTGCAATAAAATGCTGGGATTATCTGCAGGGCTGTAATCGAGTCCCCACTTCCCAAGTTCTTATTTCAAGTGCAAGTGTCATTGATCGTGCCTGTGATCTTTAGCAGCTCGTAAGTTTACTTTAGGCAAAGATAAATGTTTCTTTGGGAGGTGAGATACATTTCGAGTGCTAAAATTGTTTTTTAAGCGGTAGAAATGATTTATTTTACATTTTCGAAATAATTTCGGCCCCAAAATAAATTACAATAGACACTTCAAATAATTTTCGGTGCCTGTATAATGTCGTTTTTGTAAAATATTGTATATTAATTTTTTTCACTGGACTCGGATAGACTCGGCTTAAATCTCCGAGTCCTTACCGTCCGAGCTCGAGTCCCACAGCGGTGATTATCTGGCAGCAAATAGGCGCTATGGGCACCGTCACCGGCAAAATAAACCACCACAAATACTGACTTTTGAGATTCATTTGTATGATATGAGTGATGCGTTGTTATATCTTCAACAGCAAATATTTGGTACAGCAGGCAAAATTTATAAAAATCTAAAGCATGTGTTTTATCGCGTGCTACAAAACCAGCATTTTTTTTAGGCATGGAATTCACAGTAGCCACAAAAGCAGTCAGTTGTCCCTGTTAACACGTTGTTCCCATTTTCTACGAGTATACTCGTATTGGGCAGTCAACGTGTTAAGCCAATTTTTCCTTTGCAACAGGGATCAATGACTTCATGAAATAACTCCGGGATATCAGAGAAAAGCAACATCATGATCTACCCCAAACAATGAGCAGTCCTCGGGCTTAGATTGGAAAAGGGTGGCGGTCTTGCTTAAATGCTCTTCCCCCAAACGCACCCCTTCCCTTAGTCAACGGGCTTAGTGCAATACTAAACCCTCCTTCGAAGGTGATTTGAATTTGTCTTGACCAGATAACACGGATCTGCTCTCTGCAACCTCCACATGTTGTAGCGCAGTATGCAGTTTTACATGCATATACGGTTCATGCGTGATAGGATATCATAATGAGTCCTCTGCATCTTCTCTGGCCATGTCTCTAATCAGTTGCTTCCGCTCCTCATCCTGTCTCATTCTCATTGACACCAAACTCTCATAATCCCTGGCTTCGGTTCTCTCAGATGTTACAAAGTCCCTGTCGCCTTGCTCAGATTGTCCACAAGGTGTCTCGGTCATGACTCTTCCCTCCAATTGTGATGGTGAATCTTCGGAATGCTCTCCCAAACTTTGACTATTGGTGGAGAGACATCTGTTTGCACCCTCTGCCTTAGCTTGTTCGCCGATTCGTTTGTCTGAGACCTGGCTTTCTTGGTGAGGCCTCTTTTGCCTTGCAGCATTTCTCAACTTCAATAGAACTTGAGATTCAAAGTCCGACTCGGTGGCACTGCTGGGTGGCTGGAAGAGAAATGGACAGTAATTATGTTAAAGTCAAGACACACCAGAAAAAAGTCCTGGGCCCATCATTTTGTTTTTGTACAATTTTGAAGGATTCAAGCCAAGAAGCGTTTGTAATAAGAAAGTAGATTGTGGAAGCTTTTGTAAATACATGTACAGTGTATTCCAAGAAGGAAATACTTTTAATGTAACACACTCAAACTTCGAAAATAAGCACTGTTAATACAACATTCTGCTTATAACATGGAAACTTTTAGGTCCCTATCCATTACTCATTGTTTTCATTCCTGATACATGTAATACAAGCTTAAAGGCAGTATACTTGAAAATCAGAAATTTACGCCTAAAGCCACTCCTCACACATACCCGTATTTGCATCCGTAGCGGGCCGTACTTGTTCCTGTATCAAATTCGGGGCCACACTTATAGACCGGCAGCCCAGAGGGTTTTGGTTAAACGAACGAGGTACCAACAACCGAGGGCAGGAACATTTAGGAAGTGATCTAGTATTTGCAGATCCGGGCGTCTGCCGGGGTCCCTCTGCTGCGTTTGACCCCTGGGGACCCCCAAAGGGGGCCAAAAATTGCGCTGGATCAAACGAGTCCATTTGTTTTGAACGGGTAGCTTTGACATACGGCTGTTCTGTGTTTCATCCGGCGTAAATCTGGGAGCGCTGTGATTGACTATGTTGAGTGGAGTTCTCGGGTACTGCATGGGTTGGCAAACAAAATTGACACAGTATCCGTACCAAAATAAGAACTTTCTTATTTCAGCTTTTGTCATTTGTTTGCGAATTCACTGACTCGAAGAAGAGGCAAGAACCGGGTGGGATTATGTACAGCGCAAAATCTTCTTGATTGGTCACCATGGGTTACAATGTATGTACGTTAGTACCTACCTATAAATACTATAGGCTACGTGTAAATGATTAAGTGTAAATTAAAGTGACTAAACTATCATTTTCCACCGTCAAAAGTTGCATCGGAGAAACTGACCACTGCTATAGGGCCTATCCAAATAAGCAAACACAACAAACGTTTCATCGATGATGAGCGCGGATTCTTGAACATTGATCCTTTTCGCGCGAAAACAAATTAACAGAATATTGTAATACACAAAATCAAGTTGTTTATGTGGTTATCAGAGCATCCTTTCACTCCAAATTCCCTCCAAACCGCTTTCTGTGAAAGAGACGCGCGTCGAATTTACAAACAAAAAGGCTGTGTGAATATCCACCCTCATTATTGGCCGTCTGAACATGCCCCGGAAACATGCCTATAAAATTAGATGAATTGGAGATGCACACTGATTATTTTCGCGTGTTCTGTATGCATATTTGACGCGCGTTGCTTGACGAAAAAGCGGGATGGAAGGAATTTGGAGTGCGGCATGGAATGAATTACAAAAGTCATTTATATGTAAATGAATTGGATATGCACACTAAACCTTTTTCATTCACACTGAACTTTATTTACGCGTTCTGCATGCAAATTTGACGCGCGCTGCTTGAAGAAAATACGGCCAGGAATTTGGAGTGAAGCGACGCACAAGAATGTCCTGTTATTCTGGGATTTGCAGTGAGTCGGCTGATACAAATTCTCTGCGTGTAGCATTTTGTCGAGATGCAGTGACGCGCGTCAAATTTACCCGCTTTTAAAGCCCGGCGCACACTTTTTGCGATTTATCGGCCTATCGGCCCACATGACCGGAAAGGTTTGGGCTGGAACTTCGGGCTGGTCTGACCGTACATGAACCGGGACAAATCAAAAATGTTTGTTAGATTTTTCTGTATCATCCGATGGTTTGGTAATAATCCGGTTTTTGGCCGGTAAATCACAAAGGTAAATCGTAAATCGGCGGGGTTTATATTTGGGTGGATTCACACTGAGCCTAAAGCGCGTCTCTTTGAAAAAATAAAGCCATAGGCCTATGGAGGAAAATGAGTCATTGAAAATCACAGATCTACAAATTAATGTGCCAAGCACAGAATTTATTTACCTTTACCAATTATTAGCCTATATGGCAAATTGGGTTTTTAGAAACATTAGCAAAATAGTGAAAAAACCAATCACATACGATTTTGGCTGGCGGGACATTTTTAGCAAAATAAAGCAAATACAATATTTTGTGCTAAACAGCGCCATGAAATTGGTTCCTGGTCACCAAAAAGCTCAACACTGGCGCATACATTACGCGTCAAATGTCAGGTGTCGCACACCAATTTTGACGTGCAAAGATTAATTTAAAGACCCGTGTGTATATTTCGATTCGGGACGCGCCTTGTTGGACCGCGCCGCAATATACGCACATGTAATATCTGTTTACAGCGCTCCCAGAACACAGAACAGCCGTATGTCAAATCTACCCGTTCAAAACAAATGGACTCGTTTGTCGACGGCCGTTGTATCTTGCATTTATTATATGGAATGAGATTTTGGCGGGCGTCTGGCGGGACTTTTGCAGCAGAAAATTCGTCTGGCAAGGGCCATTCCGTACTCTGTGCGATGTGCTCTTTCATCTAAACTTAGTTTCATGTGGTACCTCGAATGTTTGATCCAGCGCATTTTTTGGCCCCCTTTGGGGGTCCCCAGGGGTCAAACGCAGCAGAGGGACCCCGGCAGACGCCCGGATCTGCAAATAATAGGTCACTTCCTAAATGTTCCTGCCCTCGGTTGTTAGTACCTCGTTCGTTTAACCAAAACCCTCTGGGCTACCCGTACGGACTGATACGGGAGCATACGGGACGAGTTTGGACCATACGGCAAATTTTTGAAAAAAGTTCAAAAATTTGGGTACCATATTTGTGTACCGGGTGAGTCGCCGGGTGTGCAGGATGTCCGCCGACTGCCCGGCGGCTGTCAGGCGGGTGATACGCCGAAATCGGTGCAGACGAGCAGGGGTTAGGCCCGGCTGTGACGGACGATCCGTCGGGTTGTACGGATCAGTCGGCGGATACAAGGAGTACAGTAGGGATGCCTCTAGGGACTCGTCGGCAAGGACAGCTAATACGGCGACTGTCCGCCGACTATGACGGCTGGTCCGAAGGATACAACACGACTGTGGCCAGTCGCATATATAAAGGACCTGCCGCACAGCCTCTGGTCATTCGTTCACAAGACTTCAGAGAGGCAACATGTCCCAGGATACAACAGATGAAGATGTCTACCTTGCCAGTGCCCAGGTCCTTTGTACGACTACCCTTGTAGTGGTTCTGGACGAGGAAGAAAGGGAGAGGAGCAGAAAGAAAAGAGAACAACAGGCAGCCCGTAGAGCAGCAAGAAGAAGATGGTGGGTGCGACCATGGTTGCTTCGCAGAGTGCAGCAGGGCCATTACCACACTCTACTTAAAGAACTGCAGAGAGAAGATGAAGGCAGACTGAGGAATTTCCTGCGCATCGACGCTGCAATCTGGCAAGAAATTTTAGAGAAGATCCAGGGGAAGATACAGCGACAGAACACCTTCAGGAGGAAGGCACTGGAGCCTGGCCTGAAACTTGCTATTACCCTGAGATATTTGGCAACAGGAAGCAGCTACCAGAGTCTGATGTATGGTTTCAGAGTGGCCCACAACACCATCTCCAAGTTTATTCCGGAGGTCTGCGAGGCTATCATTGACGCCTATGCTGAGGAGGTGATAGTCTGCCCATCAACACCAGATGAATGGAGGCAGGTGGCGAAGAAGTTTGAGGACCGCTGGAACTTCCCCCACTGCATAGGTGCAGTTGATGGCAAGCACGTCGCCCTGAGATGTCCCAAGAAGTCCGGGTCCATTTACTACAATTACAAAGGCTTCTACTCTATAGTGCTGATGGCTGTAGTGGATGCTGACTACAAGTTCATCTACGTGAATGCAGGAGCGAATGGAGCTGGATCCGATGGCGGGGTGTTTGCTGAGATGGACTTCCGGGAAGGGTTGGAAAGTGATACTCTGGGGCTACCCCCTGCAGAACCACTTCCTGGTGACCAAGTGCCTTTGACGTACTTCCTGTTGAGGGATGCCGCTTTTCCTCTTCGCAGCTGGTTGATGAAGCCATTGCCTTTACGCAACATGACCATGGAGCAGCGCATCTACAACTACCGATGCTCCAGAGCCAGACGTGTGGTAGAGAATGCCTTCGGCATCCTGGCAGCCAGATTTCGTTGTCTCCTGACAACTATGCCACAGCAACCAAAGACTGTGGAGTCCATCGTCCTGGCCTGCTGCTGCCTGCATAACCTGCTGCGAATCCGGTTCACTGCCCAGACCCACAACGAGGTAGATGGATAAGACGGAGCCACACATCAAGTCATCCCAGGTACCTGGAGGGATGTAGGAGAACTGCAAGATGCTGCTCCAGGACCCAGAGGCGATTATGGGACAACACAAGCCAAGAGACAGAGACTGTACCTGGTGGAGTACTTCAACTCGGAAGCTGGCAGTGTTGAGTGGCAGGGCGACATGGTCTAGTCTCTGCACCTGTGGATTTCGCTTTGTATATTTGTATTATATGTATATAGCTATTGTAAGTAGAAATTCCTAAATGTATATAGGTATTACTAGTAAGAAAATTGTACATATTACTTGTGTGTTGTCAAAACTTGTACATATTATTGCTGTCATGTGCTTCTCATTAATTATTACCATTTTAAAAAGTAGACACTTGTACTTGTGTCAGGCCCTGCAAAAAAGAAGAGTGCTTTTGTCATGGCCCAAAAAAATTAAATAAAAGACTTCAGTTGTTAGGCCAAAAGAAAAGAAAATTCTGAGAGTGGTATCAGAGATAAAAAAAAGTAAGAAAAGAAAGTTGAAGGGAAAAGGTCATTGAAATGGAAAGTGCATAGGGGGTTTTTCATTAGCAAGTGGGACTGAGGGAACTGTTTTTTTGCCAACACACTGTGATGATTGGTTTATTCTTTTTGGAGGATTTGGTGGCCCTGAAAAGGGCCGGGGGTTTCAGTTGGAGCAAGACTTGCTCACTGGTAACGGCTGCTGCTGGACTTCGCTGGTGATGTTGTTGTAGGGCTCCTCTGACTGGTGAAGGAGAATGGAGTCCCTGGAGTCCCTGGAGTCATGTTGTCCAAAGAGGCCAACAGGCTGCCGATGGATGGAGGGCCGGTGTCGGTCGCTGCAGGTCCTGATGTTGAAGGCACCGGCTGCTGCTGCTGTGGCTGGGCTGTCGGGGTCCCTGGCTGTGGCATCCTGTAAGGTGCAGGAGGCGGCTGTATAGGCACATATGCCATCCCATAGCCCTGGTGCTGCATGGGCATGGGATGCATCATGGTGGGCTGCGGTGGATGCTGGAACTGGTGTTGCTGCTGTTGTTTCCTCTGGCGCGCAGTCCTCTTTACCTGGTGCGGCAGGGAGACCACTTGTGCTTGGAAGTCTTCGTAGTCATCCTTCTCAAGCTCAATGGCCTCGGTGTAGAGGTACTGGCACCAGTTCTTCACACGCAGGCTGTGGTGGTCCTTGGGTGCCTGTTCCACCTTGGTCCTCTGTTCCACAGCTTGGGAGGTCAGCAGGGCAGCAACGACGGGTCGCTGGACCATAGGAGAAGGTCCTTCAGTCTTCCTCTTCTTCCCCTTCCCCCTGGAGGTTCCGGCCACAGGCTCCTCGATGAAGGCCACCTCAGGTTCTTCCTCCTCCTCTTCCTCCTCGGGATCTGACTGGCGCTGTTCGCTAGAACTGGAGTCGGAGATCCTCTTCTGCCGCACGATCCGACCAGCCTGTCTGCCGGGCACCCTCTTGATGTGGTCGGCGAGGAACCCAAAGTTCTGGATCACCCAGGACTCCTTCTCCGTTGGGTTCTTCTTCGCTGTTCCAGAAGGACCTTGCTTCAGAAGCTTGCCAGCCGATGTCCGCATGGAATCCAGCCAGGTCTTCAAGGCGTGGGCAGAGCAGGGAACAGACAGAGAGGCAGCTATCTCCTCCAGCTTCCGGGACTTCAGGGCAGTGTCCTTGTAGTCACGCCGGGCCTTGTCATAGAACATAGGGTGGTCCTCGAACCAGTCAGCCACCTTCTGTTCATCTTCGGGAGGCAGGTGCAGCTTGTCATGTCTTCTCCTGGCTGGGTCGTCAGAGCTGCGCTTAGACAAGGATGATCCAGGTCTGGAGGTCCGGCCCAAAACTGGCGAAGGAGGTCCAGGAACCGGACTGGCTGGCTCAACATCCTCGGCAGGATCCGCAGCAGGCTCTTCAGCAGGCTCTTCGGTAGGCCCCTCATCAGGCCCCTCATCAGCAGGCGTTGACTGGAGTGGCTGTTCTTCCTGCTCTCTTCTGGCAGCAGCAGCAGCAGCAGCAGTTGTGGACTTCTTGGAAGCTCTGACTCTAGGCATTCTTGTATACTATGTTGTCGTACACGTCGATGTGATCTCGTCGAAAGCAGAGATACGAATGACTTCTCTGGGCCAGCGCACTCCTATTTATACTACCTCCAAACCGTATTGGACCCGTCCTCAAGCCGTAGTGCACTCGTCGGATCATACGTGGTATCCGCCAATCAGCCGGCGCTATCCGTCGCATACGTACCTCATACCTGGTACACCCGTCACAGCCGTGAACCCATCCGTGACGCATCCCTGGCCCTGCACACCCGGCATGGAGCCGTGGTGGATCCGACGACTTCACACGCCACGTGTCTGCCACGGCTGTTCACGAATGCGCCGGATTAGCCGCCGGGTGTAGGCGTATGCCGTCGGATGTCCGCCGGCTGTGCTACGGGTGTGTCCTACCGGGAGCAGACTCCCGGAAATTTCAAACATGTTTGAAATTTTCGCGGCGTGGCCACGGCTTCGCCGTATCCGCCACTGCTACTAGGGATGCCCAGGGGTGTACTGGGGATACTCAGGGATGTCTCCCGGATGAGCAGGGATGGGCATCCGCCGTCGATACGACGTACTATACCTGTATGTGGGAAGGGGGCTTTACGGGGATATATTTTCTTATACAGGGCCATACGGGTTGCGTACTGATACAGGCCGATTCGGGAGATAAAAATCTCCCGTAAAAAGTCCCGTATAGTCCCGAATTACATGTAGGCCCGTATTAACCCGTATCGGCCCGTATAAAATCTTCCTCGAAATACGGAGCGATACTTTCTGATACGGGGCCATACTTTTGTGATACAGGGCGATACGGCTCTGACTCCCGTATGGCCCTGATTTTGGCTCAAATTGCGCCGTATACTCGTATGTGGGAGAGTGGCTTAACTTACACAATATAAACATGATGACCGTAGAAAACTTCCCCTGAAATGGTTTTGTCAGAAGTGCTATAGTACAGTCTTTGAGGAATGAGTAGAACAATTATTTTTCGTCTCATGAGACGAAAATTCAATTCGCCCCAAAACCAATTCGCCCGAGTGCCATTTGATTTCGCCCCCAAACCACTTCGCCCGAGTGCCATTTCGTCACAAATTACTTCGTCCAAACACTACATCGCCCAAATGCTACCTCACCCCAAAACCACTTCGTGCACAGGCCGTTGTTCAGGGCGAAATGGTTCAGGGCGAAGTGGTTTTGGGGCGAAATGACTGCAAACCCTTTTTTGACCGTTTTCTCAAAAGTTAGATGAAGTACGGAGATGGGTTTTGCTCAGGTTGCTTTTAATCATGCATATCTTCAATCACACAGGGGGATAAAACTATTTGTAACAGTTTACCAATCATGTATACTATTCTTTAAGGTCCCAAGGACCTGTTATTAAGAGGGTTAGACTGTATAAACCTTTTTTGAAAATACTGCTTCAGTGAACTTGGAATAAAACTACCACCGTGGGAAGGTTGTAATTTGTATCTTTAATGTAATGTATCTTTCCCACAAAGCAGGTCCAGTCTTTTGTCTAAATTCACACAAGCATGTATTTATGAAAAGGTTAATTGGAAAAAAATGATGGGGGATGTTCCATCTTTAAAAGCAACCATGAATGGCTGATAAAGCAAAAACTCAAGTTCCCTACGAGCAAAAAATTAACATTGAATGTCAATAAATAGCTCGACTAATAAGTCTAAGATCTATATGGAATGGGCTTGCATGGCCTTGTTCCGAAAACCTTTTAGAATGCTCAACATAATCTTAAGAGCATTTAACCCAAGTATTCAACCGCTAGTAGTCTTGGGCAATTACAAGTACAACATTTCTGGAAATGATTCTGATCTCACCGAGGAATCACGATTCCATTCGGATTTAATTCCACTTCTGAAACAAATTGCTCACAAAGACGCAAGCCTGATACAAAAACAAGACCTAATTCCTGGAGTTTTGTAATTTCTACACCATTAACATTCAGAATTACTGGGTACACCCATCTTCCTGCCGCAAGAGTATTTGTTCCACCATACCGAGTTCCACACAACCCTTGCTGAAACGAGTTGAGCTAGGCTGTATTTAGGAATATATATGAATATTTATTAGCAAGTGACAGTGATCGCAACTGACCAATCACGCGCCGCGCATGTTGCTCGGTCATCGCAGTGCCGATATACTAAAGCATGCGTGCACGTAGCGCGACATTCAAAATTGCATAATAGCTACGGACGCTGTTGCCAACATGTACATAAAAAGATCTCCCCGATAAAAATTGTGGTATTTGCGGCTAATATGTCGCGAGATACAACGCGCGAGATGATTGTTCGAAACAGCTTCATTAAAAGGTCACAAGTTCCAGGCCAAAAAAAATCCTGTGTCTCTCATTGGTCTAACAGCCCAGGGGCCTTATTCACAAAGCCCCCGCAACGATTTGCGGGCACGCAACTACCCCGTAACCCCCACTTAAAGGAACACGTTGCCTTCGGGTTGCGCTTTATTGGGCGTTTTTGGGCTATTACAAGCGTTTGAAGTATAATGAGCACGATCTGAAAGATGTTTAAAAAGTAGACTATAATGATCCACACAAACGTGCCTTAGGAATGCTTCAATTTTGCGTAATTTCTCGAAGCAGCACGCTCCGCCATTTATGGGAGTCAAAATCTTGACTCCCATAAATGGCGGAGAAATTATATTAGTCTTATTTCCAGCCTGGAGAAAGAAATTATTTTTCCTTCTTCCGTTGCGTGTGATGTGCCTGTTTTTTAAATTCGTGTCTACAATAACCATTGGGTATAAATCATCCAAGTCCTTTCTATCGGTTTGTCCCATGACAATATTCTTACCCTGATTGGCGAGGTTTTCGTTTTTTCTTTTTTGACGCGTCTGCTGTGTTCTCTTGACGATCCATTTTTTGACAGCCAGTCGGTGTGTGTGTGTAAGTGTGTTTACATTTCACACATGTCTCGGGGTGCACACAAGTAAATAGGCAAGATCTGTGCGCCGAGCTCATGAATATTTTGTATGCCCTCAAATTCTTTTATATTAGAGAGAATTGCGAGCTGAACGAGTGTGGTCTTGTGTAGAATATGACTATCGCCGCGATGTGGGGTATTTTTTCTTTCAACTACAAACATTTTGGACACTGTAGCTCCTAGAAGTGGCCCTATTTTGCCCAGTAGCGTATGTGCCTTTGTTCCAAAATGGATGCAGGTCTGATTAGCAAGTTTCACTGTTGTAGGCTTAGTTTTGTTTCAAGTGGAAATTAGGGGATAAAAGTGACGGATTACCCCCATAAAATTGAACAGAATTAAAAAGATGAGAAATCAGTGAGTATTCTGGTTGTTGTCCTTAGAAGCTGAGAGAGTTGTGAGTATTTTTAAATGATTTTTGAAAATTGGGCATTTAGCATTGGTTCCTATGGGAGCCCTATTTACTTGTGTGCACCCTGTAGGAGTGGCGGCCATGTTGTTTGTTGTTCATTACTCCACATGTATTTAAACACGTGAGTTTGTTTACATCGAAGGTAAAAGTTGAAATTACAGGAATAATGACATTTTGAAGTCATTTTAATTTGGTAAAAATATTATTTATTTTATTTCTTCAGGTCTGGTGCAAGACAAATTCTGCCAATCACAGTGGAGAGAAGTTAGCCCAGAGCAAAACAGGTATTACATGTAGTATTATGCACCACTGCAGCTATCAAGCTTGTTCCACTCCCCCTCCCCCTCCCCGGCTGCTTGACCTAAGAGGTGCGGGGGGGAGGGTGATTGTCAAGTAACAAAATCCCCACCCCTGGGGCAAAATTTAGGTGACAAAATATTCCAACCCGTGTGGCAAAACATGCATGTTTGCTCCTTAGATGCCATACAATTTGATTTCTATATGCATCAAAATCCCCACCCTGGGGCATGAAAATAGACCGTTGGGGTAGCTGGGGGTAGGGTTGGGGGAGGGGGGTGGGGGCGGGAGGGGGGGGGGAGGGGGGAGGGGGGGGGGAGGGGGGGGGGGGGTTAATGGAACAACATATGGTAGATATTTTGCATCAGTATACATGTACAATTTACTTGACTTGATTTGGAAGAGTTTTAGCAATACTCTCCTCTTTCTAGTTCTCCCCCCTCCCCCCTGTCCTGCCCCATTACTACAATATGGGACAGCAGAACACAACAAATATCCCGAGACTTATGACATTCCAAAATTCAGGTGGAATTTGAAGATGGACTTGTGAGGGAAAAATCTTAGAGAGTGCATGTGCATTCAAGTCCATTCAGCAGTGTACGAAACATCATGGGCGGGGCCCTATCTGGGTGGGCTTGTCATTTGTCTTCCAATATTTTGTTTTCAATTTTTTTTGCAGAAATGTGATCAGTAATGTTCATTCTATCCCACAAGAGTACTTGTGTGCCAAGATTCAACAACCCGGGTTATTAAAGGGTGCACACAAGTAAATAGGCAAGATCTGTGCGCCGAGCTCATGAATATTTTGTATGCCCTCAAATTCTTTTATATTAGAGAGAATTGCGAGCTGAACGAGTGTGGTCTTGTGTAGAATATGACTATCGCCGCGATGTGGGGTATTTTTTCTTTCAACTACAAACATTTTGGACACTGTAGCTCCTAGAAGTGGCCCTATTTTGCCCAGTAGCGTATGTGCCTTTGTTCCAAAATGGATGCAGGTCTGATTAGCAAGTTTCACTGTTGTAGGCTTAGTTTTGTTTCAAGTGGAAATTAGGGGATAAAAGTGACGGATTACCCCCATAAAATTGAACAGAATTAAAAAGATGAGAAATCAGTGAGTATTCTGGTTGTTGTCCTTAGAAGCTGAGAGAGTTGTGAGTATTTTTAAATGATTTTTGAAAATTGGGCATTTAGCATTGGTTCCTATGGGAGCCCTATTTACTTGTGTGCACCCCTCGGGAGGCGGAGAATGGTATGGTACCTTGCGTTCATCTGATAGGTTTACCTGACCACTGGCTACGGCGCCAGCCTAACTCCTGTTCGTCGCTGCATTTTGCCCACTACCCGGACGATCGTATTGACGGCTTGAAATACGTATACATTTCGCGGGACATGTAGTGGGGGTCAGAGGTCAGTGTTTTTTTTTTTTAATTACCATTCACTAATTATAACACATTAAATGTGTTTTATTGCAAGAACAACTCTTAATAAGTATAAGGAACACCCTCAAACGTAAGATTTCGTGAAATCTGAAGGCAACGTGTTCCTTTAAGCTTTTGCGGGTTATTCACAAAACCCACTTAAATCTGCGTGCACCCGTAAACTGCCCGTAAATTTGCGGGAACTCCAGACTTCCCGCAACGGGCCCACAACTTGAGTGAGTCGTCTTAAGCGTCAAAATAGGTAAGTCAAAAACGGAAAACAAATTTTTAAAAGGTGGAACTTTTTTTTTTTAAAGAAAAAATTAGGAAGTGCATCAGACTGGAGATGAATTATTTCAAACTGACTGGATTATGGACATATGTATTTTGCCTATCCACCCCTCTAAAAGGTTGCTCTACCAAAAAACAATGAGCAAAAAATTAAGAAAAGCATTTTAATATTTTTCTCTCAGTTTTACTTCATAATCCCCGATGATTACTGAAGGTTCTTAGATGTAATGGACTTTTTCCCTTTTTTTTTTTAGTGGAGCCCTTACTCATCGCCCCGAGCGGTGCTACAAAGTCATTGTAGCCACAGCAGTTTTGCACAATATTTGTGAACTGAATGGCGTGCCCGTTCCTACAGACGCATCCCAAAACTTAGATAATAACCTCGATGATGATGATCCAAATCCCCGAAGGGTGCTTGGTGATGACGTTAATGGCGAAATAATTAGAGCGAGAGTGATAAGAGACCATTTCCGAAACGAAAAACTGTGTTTGATATAACTTGTGATTATCGGACAGTATTTGCCGCTGAGGGATGTCAAGTTTAACTTTTCATTTCTTTTGTTTTCGTTGTATAGGCATAAGTGTACTTGCAAATTACAAACCAAAAAGCAAACCATGTAAAGGTGTTGTTTTTGGGTATACTGGTGAGAAAAGTAAAATAAAGAAATGAATAAACAGAGTTTCATTATCGCAACCAAGGTTGAAAGAGCGTGCTCCCTGAAAAATTTTGTTTGTAGGGCGAATCATTTTGGGACTCAAAGCACTCCAAAAGAGTGGAAATCACTCAAAAATAATTATAATCACTCCTTTAAATCACTCTTATAAAATAATGGAAAGGCACTCTAAAAAAGAGTCATATAGGGACTTCTTCCAATTGTCCGTTATATGGCTCTTTTTTGGAGTGCTTTCCCACTCTTTTTGAAGTGATACAGAAGATGTCCACTATATTTGGAGTGATGGAGTGATTTCCACTCCAGATGGAATGCTTTTATACGGGATTCACTCTTTTGAAGAATTATTTTTCTATCTTTTGCATTTAGAGTGTAATGAACGTCTAATCCTGGAAACGTATAATTCTAGAAATAGCTTTAAGGCTGATTCCTTAATTAAATAGTGAAACGTTAATAAAAACTGTCAACTGATAGTTTGGAAATTTCGCTTTGTCCTCTCCTCTTACATTTACTTTGGTGTAGATCCTCTAAATGCAAGAAAATATTGGCGTGGCCCAATCATGAAAGAATTAGACAATCTTAAGTTTGATGCATTGTCTCTAGTATGTCTACTGCAGATTCTCTAACTATACAGTAGGTGAGCGATTCTCTCTTGGTTCAGTGTCACAGTAAGAGATCGAACAATCTCCATGTTTAGCTCTGTCTAGCTTAAGTTTGGTTTGTATAATTTCGACCAGCTTTTACAGGAGCGTTGTAGCCTTTTCTGCTGAACATGCTAATTTCTCTTCAGCTGCTAGGCGACGTTTTTGGATGGTTAGTTTATGCATTTATTACGCCGTTTGTGGTAATAATCACGTGAACTTTAATTTTGTCACGCTCCGCCATGCACACTTGGTCTTTGCGTTAAGTTGCGGGTGCCCGCAGTTTGCGGGTCTTCAAAGGAAACTCTCAGGGTGCTTCGTGAATAACACTTAACGCAAGTCTTACGTGCCCTTAACATCCACTTACGGGCCCCGCAAAACGCAAAATTTGCGGGTGCTTTGTGAATAAGGCCCCAGGGCCCTAAAATACACCTTAGCTCAACTCGATGCAGCAAGGGTTTTGTGGAACTCGGTGTGCAGCAAAGACCCTTGCGAAAGGAAGATGGGTACACCTGGAATTGCTAAGATACATGTACATGTAGAGTTAATTTATTCCTCCAAAACATGCAAAAGGTGGAACCACGATTCCAAACGACCATAAAGAAAGCATTTGCCCAACCCTTGCCAAGTACTCGGATGCCTTTTTGGTTGGCGCAGATGACCAGCCTCATCTCAGCCACCATTATAAACTACATGTACATATATTCTAGCCACAGGATCATACTTTTTTTTCTTTCCTACCTGCGATGATATTCCTGTTGTGACTGGGGAAGCTTTTGGTTGCCCTGAGAGCCACGACAGCTCCAATGGATTGCTGCTTAATCCCATTTCATTTCGGAAGGCTAATTCCTGCCAAATGAATTAAAATGAATTGTGTAGCGTTGGTTTTCTGCAGATGAAACTGAACATCATTAGTAAGTTCATCAAAAGCAAGCCTCAGATACCAAAATTTAGATTTTTGTATTTTCCTGAAGGATGTACATGGATTTTTAGAGGGTCATATTTCAATTACCTAGAAATGTTGAAAATAAGAAATATGGCATGAAACTTGCCAGTATATCGTGCACTACATGAATAAGCTGTGCATGGAACAAAGATTGGCGGGCAAAAGCCGACATTCGCTGTTAGAAGAATGGAATGTCTGACCTGAGATTACAAGATACCTGTGATGGATAAAAAATGGTCCCTGAAAAGTGTACATCTTTTGTCAGAGAATAGACCGTGTAGGCCCTAAGCCTCGCAGCCAGGGATCGACTTAGAAAAAAAAAATTACATGCACTGGTGCATGTAGACTAAAAAAGTTACATGCACAGAGCAACTTTTACATGCACGAAAAAATTGTGCACACATCTCATTAAAAAAAAGAGTATTATTTATGTATTCGCTGTTTAATAGGCCCTAATGGTGTTGTTTTGTTTTGTTCAACAAAATGCATTTGTTGTACAGTCACTATTGTTTATTTCATCAAGGATGTATAAAACTTCAAAAGTTTGATACCCTTTACATTTACCTGGTTTTAGAAGTCACTATCGCATACCTGCCAACATTGCCGAGTAAACAAAAAAATCGGACTGTAGTGAAACTTGCAACGGTCGAGTTGGTACCAAAGGTCAAGTTGATAGTACTGCACCACAGATATCCATGTACTGCACCCGTTTTCATGTACACAATACATGCGGCGCGGGGGAGTCAGGTCAAGTCGACCGTTTCGATTGTTCCGATTTTCAACACTTTTAACACTTAACAATCGGAACAAATACGATAAAATCGGACTAGATGGCAGCTAGGTATGCTATCGGATGATTCACAATATCGCACGAAAGTGTATGAATGATCTGAATACACTAGGCCTACAGTGCATTGGAAATGATCATCTGCGATCGCTACACACACTAGTCATGCACGTGTTTGTATGTGTACACGTGCACAACATACAGCGGTGGCCAAGAGGGGTATACCCAATTGCTCAATTGCGATACCCCCCTAGTGTTTTCCCATTCGTTTTTATGCTACGTGCTCACGCGCTGTATTGCTTGGATGGTGAATTGCATGTACCCGGAACATATAGATGAAGGAAGTGTTTAGAAAACGGCCACACTCACGTCTACGCACACAGCGGTAGAGTCTTGGCAATATGTACCGTGATAGCGCTGGTTGATCGATCGATCGTCTGATCGTGCGTTGCGTGTACGGTACGGGTACGGTGCGTGCGTTGTGACATGGCTGGTTCAATGTGGGGAAATATACCAGGTACGTAATTGGGCCTAAAAAAAAGTACGTGCACAGTGTGCACGTAAATACAAATCCTTACATGCACAGATAAAAAAGTACATGCACCAGTGCATGCGTGCACCCGTCTAAATCGAACCTAGTCGCAGCGGGTCACACTTCTGGGGACCAGTCAGGGAATGGCTATGGGATTTTAACGTTGTGATGATATTCTTTGATTTGTCACTTTACCATACCACGTTTGTAAGCGTTCAAACGCCAATAAATGGAAAAAGCACCTGTTGATGCAGATGTATCACCGTTAACCTGTTATAGCGCCCTCACGCATCTAGTGTACTTAGTGGAGTAGAGAAATCACCGCCTCTAACAAACGAACAACTCATGCTGTAGAAGTCATGTTTTTGTTAGACTGGTTCCCGTCCACATATTCCACACAGGAGAATATAAGGACAGGTAAAGGGCGCTTCATCTTGATCTGTAATTGGTCGTCTTTGCGCGTGCGCATTGTGTTTTTTATATTTAAAAATTGGCCAAGCCCTTTGCTTTTAGGCAATGTACTTTATTTACATAATTGGATATGTTCGACACGCACGGCCAAGTTACAAATGTCAATGCAAAATCTGCGCACTTACTAACAAAATAAAAATAATAATAACCACGTGACGGGCAGAATTCTGCCTGTCATGGCTGCCCTTTACCGATCCCTATATTTTCGCAATAAGCGAACCAATCTATAGGGATCGGGAACCAATATAATGTTTTTGTATGAATCTTGTGACGTTTTTGAAAGTTTAAGACGAAATTCTTGATTTTAATGGATCCTATAGTAGACTTAAAGGATGCAAGGAGGTACATAGTACATTCTCTTATATTGGAGATTACAGAGTGGATTTACCTGCATTTCAACCGGATGTTTTGTCACACTTGGATATTTGGATGTATTTACCTTGTGGCATAACAAATACTTATGTGAATCTATCTGCATTTTATTTGCTTGTAGTTTTCCCGGAGCCTGGAGCTAAGAATGATTGATATGGATTAAAGGCTTCTGTCGAGACCCTTGCGAACTCTAGCAGCTGTACTTCAAAGAAGTCTGCTTTGTTGCGTTCAGCCCTCTTGCGTCAACTTTGCGTTAAACCTAGAGCTTGCGAGTACAGCCTGTTATAGCACCTTAAATTCTACCGATTCAATAAAATAAAATGAAGAAAATGTTCTCTGAACTTGTCAAAAACAAATTAAAATGTTTGACCTTTCATTTCCGGTTCGCAAGTACCTTTACGAATTACAAGCTTAGGCTTGGTGCATCTCAGAAAAATAGTGTTGGCTACAAAAATATCTGGTTTGAACATCAACGTCCACTTCAAAAACCCAAACAAATAAAGTACACACGTCCAGAACAGAAAATCGCAAAGACGCGTCCGAAGTACTTTTGAAAATGGCCATAATACACACGCAAAAATATTTGTGCCACTTGCGGACTACCAGCGATGAGCTGCGTGGTTTTTATAATACGTCCAGGGTTACCAGTTTATCTCAGAGACAAAAATAAAAGGTCAGATTTATAATTTTATGAACTTTTTGTTCAATTAACTTTTCGCACAAGTAATAAATGTGATTTTAGGAATTGTTAAAGTGGACCCCGAATCGTTTGGTGAAACTGCTTATTTTGACGTGGATCCAAAATGGAAAAAAAAAATTAAAAATGGCCGGCGCACGTGCGTTAGCTCCTATACCGGTACGTGGTCCCCGGAGGACGATGAATCTCGCAGGGTACCGCAAGTTCTTTGGGTCAACTTACACGGTCTATTACAGCCAAACAAACTATTTTGAAGAAAACATACATATATTAATCATCTTATTCTACAGTACTTTGGACTATCTTTCCATATCTTTCATCGTATTTGGGGGCGCTTTTTATAACCCAAAATTTTCCAATCTGTGGCAGAATACTCACAGCAGCTTTGGTTGTTCCAAACTCAACCACTGCACTTCCCTTCTTTTTGCTGGACACAAGAAGATTTGTTATTGGACCATACTGTAAAAAGAAAAAAACAATAACAAAAAACAACACAAACACTATAAAAAGGCAAATTGGCTTAGTCACTTTATAAAAACAGAAATTATACATGTACATGTACTCTATCCATGTTTCCATTGGGTTTTTGTTCGGTTAAAATAACAAATAAATTAAACAACCACCACCAACAATGCATAGTTCCGAGATTGCCCAGTTAACCCCGCCCCCTTGGATATTGTTGCTATGTGCTCACAAGCCATCGCAAAAAAATGGCGAGACTACGTACAAAGCAACGGGACTCAGCATGGAAAGCACAGATTCATTGGAGAAAACCCAAAGGTATTTATGTTTTGAGGTCGACAGTTACCGTAGCACACACTGAGCAAAGGGCTAGTAATGCAGGGATGACATATATTCATAAAAATGCGCTTTCCTACCTTTGAACAGCGAATCGCCTGACATTGAAACCAAAATTCACCCGGTCACTGGCGCATACAACATACAAACTGTATGGGCAGAACATCGCGGATTGTTTGTGATGATTGCATCACTTTGACCTATGTGGGCGCCGTCTGCTAGCTCTGTTGTGATTGGTCGCGGGTTCGGCTTGATTGACAGGTCGGAACTATGCATTGAAGCCTCCATCATTGTACAAGTACTGTATGTAATTTTACAATAACAGGTGTAAAACCACAGTAATTTACTGTAAACTTTGCATTAAACCTAATATAAAGAAAAGCCAATGGGAATACATGTACGTCATTAATAGGTCAAAAGATTTAGACAGAAAATGGGAAGCAAACCCAGCAGTTTGGACAACTTTTCAAAATGGTGTAACTTTCAGGAAATTATTGTGCATTATTGTTGTGCAAAGGCAGCTTAGGAAATACAAAGTTGCACAAGTGGCTCTATAAATGTGGCTTCCAATCATGAGTTTTTACCTTTTGGAAAGTCTTGTGGAGGACATCATAGTTGTATCCTCCGTTAGTTTCATCAGACTTTTCGCTTTTCCATCTTAGTTTCAATCTGGGTGGATCATTATCTGATAAAATAACAGAAAAAAAACCAGTTTAAATTTGTTTTCAGAAGCCTACAAATTTCATTTGTAAATGCCAAGGCAGTTTGGATAACCCCCTTGCTACATGTACATGTATGTTGGTTGTGCCTCAACGTCTATGAAAGGCTGATCACATTACAAAGGTGCAACGGGTCTTGGCATGAATATAAGACTACATTACAGACTTCAAATTCCAAATGCATTCTAAGCATCTCAGTACCTCTTTACGAGTGGAGTATCATGGCCAAGCAGTGTTTTCCACTGTTGACAATTTGTTCAGGCATGCTGAGCAGTGCCCTCATGCAGCAAACACTGACCAACCCTCTGTTGGGCGCATGGGGAGGCTGTTCAAAACAGATGCATGCAAATGTTTGCTGATGCGATAGATAATGCGTGGTAAGTGAACGATAATGACACCAGTGGCCAGTGAATCATGTTTGGCGACATCACACCTAATTTTGAATGACTCAGCTGTACTTCAGCAGTGTTTTTAGAGGGGAAAATGGATTATTTTTTTCCAGGACGACACAAATAATCCTGCCTCCATGGTGCATGTGCTCTTGGGCAAGGTAAGTTGCTATAGGGCTTCTCTACCCAGGAGAAAATTGGCACCTGCAATGGTTTACTGTTGGTATGCATGAATCATTGTGGCAAAGTACTGGATATTATATTATGGAACCTGATGCTCAATGTGAAATTGATTAGTGTGTCATTTGAACTTTGATTTAGTGCATTCATGTAAACTTTGAATTTACTTGAGACCCAAGGCCCAAGCTGGATGTACATGTACTTGTGACTTTGACTGGGACAAAAATTACTTACAACTTGACTACATGTAACGTGACTTGCAAAACAAAGACTGGCGACATGATTAGGGAAAAGCAACTTGCTTAGAGCACTGCTGGAGATGCGGTGGTCTAGTGGATAGTGCATAAGACTTTCAGGCAATAAGTTTATGCTTATTGTGTCTCTGGTGTCCTATAGACAAGACACTTTACTTCACATTGTCTCTCTTTACCCAGGCGTACAAATTAGGTACCAGCAAATACTGGTTAGGGGACCAAACTAACTGCTGGGGCTAAAACATTTGATGGACTGGCATCCCATCCAGGCGTAGCAATGCTCCTAGTCACTCCATGCTATGGAAATGGAAGATGAGTACTGGCCGTATGAGTCCACCTAAAACACCCGATAGAGGTCGGTGCTTCTAATACCTTCCAACTGGCTGGCCTGGCTTGCTTTTTTAAGTTCCTCTTTCAAGAGTCTCTGCTCCTCTGCCAAGATACGGGAGCCCTCCTCTTGAAGTCGCTTGATCTTCATACACAAAAATGATTCTACTTTAGAAATTGTTTCAAAGTTGTTCTTTACTTTCAAAGTTGTTATTTTTTCCAAGATGGTACTATAGCACATATTTGTTAACATTCAGTTAACAAAAAAGCTGTGGAGAGATTTTTGAGGTTTTCTAAAGCATTCCTGCATCTATGTAGCTAAAATGTTTGCAGGCTATATGGTTTGCCAACTTTCTTCGTTAGATATTTTATACCCTCATTCCAGGAATCCATAAAAGTTTTATCTTGCAAATTATATATTGGGCCTTTTAGTCAGAATGTGGTTGGCAGAAGTGTACAATGTATGCCAGCACAGCATGTCACAAGAGACTAAAGCGGCGTTCACATTATCGTGGAAAAATGTTCTTGTGCGCGCCTGTGCCATTGGTTTCCACATTACACAGTGGTTTAAGACGCAGACATTTCGACCGATTTTGGTTTGCAGTTTTTTTACTTATAACAAGTCAGTTGTATCTGAACAAATGGATTTGGGACAAAAAAACTTTGTTGTGCCCCGAAAAATTGC
Organism: Henricia sp. BOLD:AAB3569; assembly: GCA_037783545.1. Classification (NCBI taxonomy): domain Eukaryota; kingdom Metazoa; phylum Echinodermata; class Asteroidea; order Spinulosida; family Echinasteridae; genus Henricia; species Henricia sp. BOLD:AAB3569. Next base: position 46,951 of record JBBELK010000366.1, on the reverse strand, counting down.
CTATTTGTAGCCTTAATGTAACTGTATGAGAATAAGCCGAGTAATTAAAACGTCCAGTCAACTGAACTAAATCTCATATTTTCCCGAATAGAACAAATTTTTTTTTGTTATGTTCTATGCATTATATTTTAGTCCTTGAAATGCTCTTTCCATTGGTATAATGATTGTTTTAAATAATTATTAGTGAAGTGGCAAACGAAGCAGTGATATCTTATCGAGAAGTTTTGAAATATATGAAAAACAGGCAAATGTGTTTAGTCAGATATTTTTACAATCGGCCATAAACGGCCAGGGCAAAACTTTCTACTCTTATCAAAAATTGTTACTTTGGTTACTTGGCTACAAAAGTAATCCGCCGCAAAATGAGCGCAAAGTCTCTTTGAGCGAAATAAATCGACCTTTTCAAAGACGTCTACGGCCCACATTGCTCCCTACAGCTATCGCAGAGTAAATGAATAGCGCCCTCTATTGACGACAGTTGTCGAGAGTGAGCAACATCGTGGCTCTAGCTAGCTACCTCTACGAGGTCCATTGTGTGAACTTCTCGTCAGGTTTCCAATGAAAGTGGTGAAGGGGATGGGGGTTATGATTAATGTTGTATGATAATTGAAAGTATGTGAAAGAAAAATAAGTTGGACGGCAAAAACCGAGTTAAGTGGGATTGCGAGAGAGATTATTCGAGAGGAAAAGGTTGCACGACAAATTTGAATTGTGAGGGATAGGCCTATAAGTGGGGGGAAAAAGGGCTGGAAAAATAAAGGCTGTTCATCAGGAAAAAGCATCTTGATGAACTATTGGCCGAGGCATGTCTGGTTTTGCCAAAGTCTCATTAGGAAAATCGAATGGACACTTTATCACCGACTGTGGTAAAGGCGCTCTATTTGTCAACTTCTTCAGTGGCTTCCGAGGTTAATGTTTAGGAGAAAGGAATACAATATGAACGTCCCAAAATAAACAAAATATGATTTAAATATGCGTTTTTAATAAACACTCCAGAGAGCACTTCATGTAGGGACAGAAAGTAAAAAACGTCACCCTTTGTGTGTTCGCTCATACCCAGCGCGTCTTACAGGGCGCTGGGACGGGCTAATTTGTTAGCGCCCTCATTGGCTAAACTTTTACGCGACACGTGACCACGAGGTCACATCTTTTTCTTGTAAACAGACGTAAAAACAATTTTCCAGCAGACAACATGGGTCTCGCACAAAGTACACTCATTTTATTCGTAAATTTGATTTTTGCAACATACTATTTATTAATCATTCGTCTGGCAGCAAGCAACGCACAATGCTCCGCGGGCCTGTATATGTGACCTTTGTGTCACGTGTTTCCGTCACAGAAATATGTGCAGGCACATTAGCCCGTACCACGCTGGGTATAAGCGAACCTTTGTGTGTTGACATGGTTATTGGGTCTACACTAAAGCCAGTGGACCTTTTCCTTGCGCTTTAGCAAAGGACGTTTCAGATTACCAGGGAATGTTCAGACCCAATTACCATGGCAACTGACATCGCACTTTAGTCGTCTACTCTATGCTCTTACAATGTCTTGAAGGTCTTTTGCAGCATCTCTACCACTGGCTTTCTCTTGTTCTCGGAAAGCAGCTTCCCTGGACTCAAGATCTGCAAGAAATGGAGTTCATACACATGTAAGTTGAAATTCACAAGCTGCAATTTCTATAGCAGTACTTTGCATTCAAAAAGTTTTAAAGGCCCTATATAGGATCTGCTTTTGAGCAATTCTGGGAATGAAACCATTATGAATTAAAGAAACTCAACTCATCCGAAGAAATTTCAGCTCTGTCATACTGTATGTACATGTACTACGTCTTCTAAAAACATGAAAATCCAAATACATTTTACCGGTCTTGGCTGGGTGTTTCAAATATTCGTTCTCAGTCAGTCGCGTATTCTGTGGCTCGCGTCATGCACTCTGTGGCGCGCGTCATGCATACTGCGTGTTTGCGCGACCCACGCGATGCATTAAAAAATGCATTACATTGTAACAGCATACACGCAGTACAAAGCGCCCATTTCGGACTGCCCAAATGAGAAGTAAAATCAGAATTTGAACATTTCTTTTGTAATTAAGTTGACATCAAAATGTTCACATAAAAGCTTCATTATAAATGCATATCATTGTAACTGCACAAAGCTTCAGTGTGCTGAAAATTCCCGCTCTTGACAGCTTTTAAAATCAAAACATGGAGACAATTTTTGCATTTCTTTTGCTGCTCAGTATACATGTACTGGTCCTCCAAATGATTCTTAATATGGATGACTTCATTATTGCTCTAAATGGTGACCCGCAGGTAGGATTTGAGTTTAGGAAATGGGTAGAGGTCAGACGGTGCCATGTCAAGTGAGCAAGGGGCATGAGGCAACAATTCATAGCCACAGTTGGCTGCTTCTGCCACCCGAGCTGTGTGGACAGAGGCATTGCACCATGTCTGCTCAAAGCTTTCCTATCTGTTTCCTCTTGATTGCTTCCCCAGGAATGCTTCATTCATCTGATGCGTAATACGTCGCTTTAAACAGATTACATGATTGGATAACTTCTAAAAACAGGAACAACAGCATTGCATAACTATAAAAGAATGTTGATAAACTGCCTTGTAGAAATTTCAGCCACATGCAGCAATACTTCTACCAGTTCTAGCCTTGCCGGCGATGGCCACGCCATGGAGAAAGGCCTGATGAAATTTGGCCAATAGTTCAGCGAATAGGCTGGTTACCAGAATATCTTGGTCTAAAAACCAGACTACCCAACTGAGGCTCAAACATAGCCTTGTTCTTTCTGTACGTGGCGTGTTATAAGTTTCTTTATATCTGCGTTGGAAATCCGACGCAATTAAATGCGAAATCCGAGTGGTTGTGCCACTTAATAAGCATTGCTGAAAGTGCCAGGATGTCTGCACGGACAGGTCTACATGTACATGTACCATAAATTTTACAGCTTTACCTTCCTTGACTTTTCTCCTCTTGCTATCTAGTGCTCTGTTCCGGAGCTCATTGGCTTTTCTCGCTTTCAACACTTTATCATAGGCAGCCTATACGACACAGTAATGATGACACAAACATGTTATGAGTTTGACTACTACATATGTACATGTAGTTTCTAGGTTTCAGACGATGCAAGTGTTGATTTAACAGATGACAGTTGATGTCAAAAGAACACCAAGACACATGACTACCACAGGGTTAAGCACTGCCTCAATATTTTTGTCCAGGCACAGTACCCTCGGACAAAATCACTCCAAAAAAAAAAACTATCCCAAATTTCACAGCCCAAGGGGAAATATACCCACATAGTGAAATTAAAAACCACACAACGAACAGCATTGTTTTTCCACTGCTTGTGAATGTACAATGTAAATGTAATTTCAAAATTATGAAAAGCAGGAGCAGAATCAAAGCACTTCTTGCCAGTGAATAGACCGTATCGAATAGCCCCCATTTCGTGGGGCAGTTTCTTTGTTCCTTGAGGACATGCATGGTTGCACATATTGTGCTTCCATTGTTGAACGGTTTAAAGGGCTGTGACATGCTAAATAACTTTGTGCCTAAGCTTTGCTTCATAATGACGGATTACTTTTTCAGCAAGACATACTATTGTTCGTTTGGATGTAAAATCAATAAAAGGTGGCCTTTTTCAACTTTGAAGATTTCATTGCAATAAATCACAGACAGAGGGCGCTGTTCGGAGTGCATCACGTAAGGAAGACAGAAGGGAAAAGTTAAGAAAAAACATAAGACTTCAAGTTAGATTTGTGGCAAATTGCTGCAGTATACCCCCAATTTTGTCATGGCTTACAGCAGGCAACATGTAAAACAAACTCAAACAGCCATACCGGTAGATTACAAAAGTTTCAGGAAAATTGATAAAAAAGTGTTATCTTCTGTGCACAGTTGAATGTGATTTTCCTGTGTTTGCCTCTTGTGACATTGTGACCTTGGTAATGAATATGCATATTTTCATTAGCATAAAAACTAAAAACCTTTGTTTTAACCCCCAAAGCAAGCTCCAAATAGGATTTTTATGACTTTAACTGAGTAGAGTGGTTTTAAAGCTTATATTTCATTGATAAAAATCCTAAATAAGGGGCCCTTTAAGTACCGGTAACACAATTAAAGGTGCTATTCGATATGGTCTATACACGCAGTGCTGAAGCAAAGACCAAGCTGCACAAGGCTTCTTTTACGAGGACGTTGGCGTGAACACTTTGCCGCTGAGAACGCTACATGCGGGCACAAGAGGCCGCATCATTTCTACAATTAGTAAATTCTACATGTACGGTACATGGAGACTGGACTGGAATGAATAAATACACAAAATGTATCCATTCCGACTTAAAGACAGATGACTTGATTGGAAAACTTTAAAAAACAGGAACAGCATTACATAACTAAAGAATAACTGCCTTGTAGAAATTTCAGCCGCACAAATTTAAGAAAACATGGACATCCATGCATGGTTTTTTGTGCATAAATGAATGGCAAAAAAAGTTGTCTGCAGACAACATTTTTGAAAAGTACCTTCAGTTGGCAATTTTTCACGGGAAAACAAATCATGTGGTGTTTGTTGCCAGTGCAATCTACACTTTTCAACTTGTCAACTTGTGAAGTCAAATTTTGGGTAACTGAAAATGATGTATTGGGGCTTTAAATGAGGTACATGTAAAACATATGGGATTTGATCAAATGTTCTGGGCTGATTTGTCTGAGGTTTACAAGTGAAAATTCGCATCTGTGATCTGACTTAAATGAGGATTGTTGTTAAGAAAAACGTACTTACCCTTGCTTCCGAGTCTGTTAGAACCTCAAGAGCTTTGGCCAATTCCTCCCATTCAATGGCTACAGGAGACAAATTACATAAAAAACTTAAAGGTAGAATACATGATTGGTATTTCGAGGAATCAGAAATGTTAACAGATTTACACATAACTTACACAATCAAACACGATAACGGTAGAAAACTTCCCCTGAAATGGTTTTGTCTGAAGTGCTATAGTCTTTGAGAAATTAGCATAACAATATTATTTTTCGTCTCACGAGATGTAAATTAATTTTGCCCCAAAACCACCTCGCCCTGGACCATTTCGCTCTGAAGCACTTCACCCAAAGGCCATTTCGCCCCAAAACCACTTCGATTAAACACTACATGTATCTCGCCCAAATGCCACTTCGCCCCAAAACAACTTCGTGCACAGGCCGTGGTTCAGGGCGAAGTGGTTCAGGGCGATGTGGTTTTGGGGCGAAGTGACTGTAAACCAGTTTTTGACCGTTTTCTAAAATAAAATCGATCACTAGACTGATTTTAAGGTCCGGCAACCGCCAGTCCGCCATATTGAAACAGGAGGAATTCCTCCTTTTTCCGAAGGTTCCCGAACTTACCCGAATGCACGTCCGGACGTTATCGTTAATCGTCGGGTACGATTCGTCAGTGTTTCGAGAATTTGAGTTGACGCCACGTGCACGCGTGCCGCTGCGTTTGTATTTATGGTGATGCCACGGATTTGAAACTACGCAGAGGCTATAGTTGTACGGTAACCGTAACACGATAATGAATGGTTCAGTTACGGGATTACAACAGCAGATTAAAACTATGGAGCTCACTTGGTGATGCAGACAAGGTTTGAATTTTCTTTTTGATGCTAGCCTACATGTATATTAAAATGGGCATGTGTAATATTTTAAGGTTAATACATTAAATTTGTATTGGTCAAATATGGAATAACCCCTTTCAAATTGTTGTACATTCATGCCATATAGCGCGTAGCGCGCTTTAAAAATTAACGGTTAAAGCGCTCCTAAAAATAAATGCATGACGTAATGCTTAGTGCTATTTTAAACACCACGATCATGACGATAGCCGGTCCTCATATTCAGTCGTTGTGGAATATGTGGAGCGGGAACCAGTCTACTCAAAAGTTAGACGAAGTACGGAGCTGATTTTTGCTCAGGTTGGTTTTAAGCATGCATACAATGTACCTTCAATCACAGGAGGATGAAACTATTTGTAACAGTTTACCAATAATGTATACTACCTTTAAGTCACATCTTTACATTTTAAAGATAGATGACAAAATTGGAAAACTGTTACAACAGGCTGGTTACAACATTTAGGCTGGTTTTCTGGCGATAGGCCTACTCCATGGAAACAGAGCCAGTGGGTCTTTCTATAAATTAGGGGTCCAGTGTTGGTGTCCCCCGTTACATTTTACATCTTGTTTTTGTAAATTCAGGACACATTCTTTAAATACTTTCCATCTCAAAGAGTGAGTACATAAAGTACAATTCATAGAAAATGGTTTAAAAGCCATTTTAATGATTTTTGTACGAAAAATAACACATATCAGGTGTAACGGGGGACACTAAATGTCACACTTTTGGACCCCTAATTTATAAAAAGACCCCAGTACATGTAGTTTCATTCACATAAGTGTGTGCTTGCATTTATGCAAGTTCATCTTCCATTGTCGTTTTCTTATAAAAAGAATACTGTTTCAGGCAGATGTCAAAAATATAACAGGACAGACATCAAAAAGATATTATCTTGTTGAATTTTCGTCCATACAGACGAATTCGTCTTCAATGGCTGCTGCATACGTTGCAACACCTCGTCAACATGAATGACAACACTTCTCTGCAGGATTTACAGCGCATTTTACAGTGGATATTGGCCAAATTAGATCAGCAGCGCATTCGAATATTGATAAACAGTATGCAGGTGTGTCGGGCCGATTGCAAAAGACAGCGGTTCCACTCATTTTTGAACAGTTCTTGCAGATAAGCACAAACATCGTGTATTCTTTTCATTGGGCTACATGTACTTTTAAAAGCATGTTAAGTGAAGTTACGACAAGGAGTTCTCATGGCCAGAAAAACAATCTTTTCATGCGTGAACATGCTGAAAAAAGTGCAATGTCTCTTTTTGCGCAAAATTCAAAACCATTCATTTAAGACATCTGTGCAAACACTTTTTTAAATGACAAAAATCAATACAGTAGTTTTTGAGTTACATCAAAAAGTATTAGAGGGAAACCTAAAGGTACACACAGGCCTACTGTTTACATGATTTAGTGATGTAGCAGCATTGACAATACTTTTTTAATGGTCGTTGTGAAAAAAGACCATCAAAATATCCCGTAATTTACTAAAGAAGTGCAAAATTAACAAAAACGGTCAAAAGACTGGTTATACGCTTCACCAGCCGTTGCAAATACGCGCGAGCCTCACGACTTTGTCACAAACGATTCGCTCTTCTCCTGCTCAGGATATCTCAAATTTTCTGCTCACGATTTAACTGGACAGCCCGGACGACCGAATAGGAATTTCCGTTTTCTTTTGAGGAGTTGGCATCATGTTTTTTCTTCACGAACGTACACCGGAGCAACATACATGTACCCAGCCGTGTGTGCACTCAGGCTATTTGCCGTGCGGGCAAATATCCTACACTCCACGGTAGCCTGCCGTAGCACGCGCTCGCTCCCGTTCTCCGGACTCTCGAAACAAACAATTATGTTCAAATTTTCATACTTGTTTCATACCTGTATAAATAGTCTCTCTTTTGTCAATTACTTATAAATATTGGGGGGAAATCAGAGTTGAATTTGGTGCAGTTCTGCAGTAACAAATTTTTATACGGCTGGAAATACAACTACATGTAACTCACAAGACCACGTGACTTTTCGGAACCAGAATTTGGTTCCGAAAAGTCACGTGACCTTGAATTTTTCAAAAGTGCTCAAAAACGGCCAAATTTGACGGCGTCTTTTCAGGATATATCTAATTTACTCTCGAAGGCGCTTCAGAATAATGTATGGGTCTATTTCGAGCCCAAAATAGCCCAACAAAGCCGGTGTGTTCATTTAATTTTTGGTTGGGTGTAGTACACATGTTCATGTTACACCCTGACCCAGCTGCTATTTGAAGCACGTGCATCGTAAATGAATTCCCAGATACAATATACCGGTAGCTCGTAAACTAATTCCCAGGTAACAAACAGCTAGGAATTAGTTCACTACGCTTGCGCATTTGACATGCGTGCATATCTGAGCATTCGCATACTGTGCGTGCTGGTAAACAAAAAATAAATAATTGCTGGCACGTCGTGATGAGCGGACCAGTGAAAATGGGACTCTCGTTTGTGAATATGTATGAGGTTTGATCAAATTAATCAAATGCTATGTCTAATTAGTAATAATCCAGCAGCTACGAGAAAGCTGCTTACCTGCCCTGGGATTATCTGGGTTTTTGTCAGGATGGCATGTCAGTGCTTTCCTCCTGTACGCTTTCTTGATCTGACGGAAAAGCAAGGCAAAATACATTATTAACATTTAAAAAAATAAAATAATAAAATAAAATATGCTGAGCAAAGGAAATATTTTACAAACTGCGCTGTTCACCGTTCACAGGTCCAGCCTTAGGCCGACAGAATGAAAAATCCGGTTTACCGTCCACCGCTCGCATGCTGTCGTGGCCCCCGCCAAAAAAAGTCATTATTTAAAGAGCTACAATCCCCTTGAAGGGAAATCCAGCAGTTAGGCTTTTTTCGATAGTCCAAACATCCCTCTTGCCGACGTGGATTGTTTTTTTTTTAATTGTCAGTTTTAAGTGCGCTTTTCGAAAATTAGATTTTCGCGATTTTTGAAACACTCATTAGGTATTAATGATATGCGCGTGACCCCATGACGCAATCCTGAAAAAGAAAAGTCAACACGATTATTAGCTCCATACGTTTACACGCAAAAGACTTGAAAAACCGTCTCTGTTAGATAGTGTTTTTTGAAGAATTGTTTTGGTCCAAAAAGCCAGTAGTTGCGTGGTTGTATGTTTTACCAGACACTATGAACAAAAAAAAAGCAGAAACATTTTCTTTATTATTTCGAAGAATGAGAAAAATGAGTCGCGCAAAGGTGTACTTATAGGCGAACTTGTACCAGGTAGGCTGCCATGAGTTGGGTTATGTGTACGGCTAGGCTGCCGTGTGTGCGCGCGTACCGTATACCGGTAGGGGCTATGCATCATATCACAATTTTTGAACTAGCTGTCTATTCATTTTCATTGACGATTCCGCACGTAAATTGGACGCAATTTAACAAGCATAAAACAGCAACCGCTTTATGATTTTTTGCAACAAAGGTATTTTTGAAATCTGTTGCAGCTGGTCTGTTGTTTGAAAGTGGTTTTAACCCAAAATAGATATTTTGATTTTTTTTCCAAGTCGCTAACAACGGTCGAGCTGGTGCAACAGTCAACTTGAAGTTGACCAAGTACAACGCTCGACCGTTTGCCAACTGCCGCTGTGGCACTCATGTGTTTTGCTTCAGTAAAAATCATAACTTTGTCTCAGTCGTCTTTTTTTTCTCCATCAAACTCTCACCGTTTGTTTCGTGGTTTACAGCTCATAACAAGATGTGGAATTCAGCTCCTAAATTCATACCCAATTAATTTTTTTTTTAATTTCAAGACGGCCGTTCGTGTCAAAACCAACGGCTGCGATTCACTGAAATTTACTTCAAAAGAGCATCATTGTGAGCCACAATTTCATTTTTTTTTTCACAAAAAGATAACAATAAATTGTTGTCCTAGTACAGAAAGTATTTTTCACGTTTGTAATTTGAATTACAAGGACGAAACAGGCATGATGAACATACACTTTGTATGTTTTCTATTCAATACTACACAGGCCGTTTTGAGTTCTTCTCAGGATGACGTCACGCCCCTGTTTGTAAACAAACCAAGTGACCTCGAGCATTTCAGAATTTCGGGTGAAGAGGGTCGGAACTGAATTGCGTTTTAAACAAAAGACTGTCGGTTTTTGGCGGAAAACACGTTGTAATCGCGTTGTAGAAACATAAACCTCCATGATAAACATGGAAAACAAAAAAAATGTGGATTGGGGGATTCTAGCTGTTTACTACCTCACTGAAAGATAGACAAAGCACGCGTGTACTTAGCCTAAAATAGCAATGTGTTTTGACAAGTTGGGGCAGGGCCCAGGGGCTTCAGAAGTTTAAATGCCACTTTTGACGTCATATCATGACCAGTGCGTCGAAAATCAACGACATAAAACCGAACATCCCCGAAGGTAAGTCTCCACGTTTTTTATCATGTGATTTCATTGGCTTTACGGAAGGACCATTCTGTAAAACCGACCAATAGGAGCTCCCGTAGCATAGCGTAGTTCCTCTGGCTACGCCGGGGCTTCGTTTCAAAATTACATGTATACGCGAACATTGTGTGTATAATGAAATAATGAATAATGAAAAATGAAAAAAAGCCTCATCATTTTGCAAAATCCCTCGGACGGTAAACCGGATTTGTTATTCTCGTGGCCTTCTTAATCTTAAGTTTAGTTTCGGAATCTTGGCATGCTTGGCCACAGTATGGGCCCCACACAGTGTCCGTGTGTGCTATGGTAATTTTTGTTTCGCCACGGCTTTTAAGGAAAATATCAACTTCCGATTGTTTAGCTTTCAGGAAATACTACCTCACTGACTAAAGCATCTGGGAGCACTCCGAGAACTTCGTAAAAATCTTTCTCATTTGAGTTCGGTGCCATTTTGTTTAGCTAGCTGTGTTATGTGCTTGTAGACTGGTTCCCGGACCACGTAACCTGCACACATATAGACTTTAGACTTGGGCCTTTTTCCAAATCTCGGCTTCGTCTCCGTCTCCGGCTCCGTCTCCATGTGGTTTACATGGAGCCGGAGCCTGAGCTTGAGCCCAAGTCGAGATTTGGAAAAAGGGCTTGGTTCCAAGTCCGAGATCCTGGTTTGTTTTCCGTATGCGTAGCGCCCTCTGTTGATTTGTGAAATGTATGGACAGGGAACTAGTCTATTTCAATTCAGACCGAAATATACTAGTTTCCTGTCCATACATTTCACAAATCGGAAACTACTTCCAAGTCCAAGATTGTGGTTTCCGTAGCGCCCTCTTTTGGTTTGTGAAATGTAGGAATAGGGAACTAGTCTATTTTGGTCCACAACATCGTTATTGATGTTTTTCACCCATAGTGCAGTGCAGCGGATAAGCCCCCAATATTCGACGAATATTGTGCACTTTCCCACTGGGCAAAATGTTACCGATTACCGATATTACCGGTAATATCACCCCGAAATTTGAATAAGTCTAAATATTACCAATATTACCGTGTTATTACCCAAAGGATATTACCTGGTTGGGTTACACAATTTGGTATTTAAGGATGACAATTAAATTTGATTGATCCTCGCAGATGACAGGGACTTTAAAAAAAAAAAAAAAACAATTAAAATGTGGCACACCGCCTGCCGAAATTATTAAGTCCAAAATGTTACTGTTATTACCCTGTTTAAACCAACATTTTACCGAGTTACAACAGGCTAATGAAAGGTAATATGGGTAACAACAAAATTTTTGAATTGGTTATAACATTCGGAACGTGAGTAATAACAGTAAAATCATGTAAATCCCAGGAAAACACCCAAGTGGCCAAAATGCTACTGTTATTATACTCTGTTGAAACCAATATTTTACCGAAATCGCTCAGAGATCATTTTCCCATATATTTTACAAGAAATGCATTGTTTTAAGCTTTACGTACTGTAACCACGCACTGCCTGATTTCGAATGTATGTACTTTTGTATATAAAACCAATCTATAGTCTAAAAAAGTAAGATTTTCAAGAAATGGTTGAACAAATGTGGTTTCCAATGTTCGCCAACCGTGACTACATACGAAGGAAATTCAAGGAGCATATACCAAGCGTAAGAGGCAGTGACTGAGGGGCGGTCGGGTTGGCGTACGGGTTCTTTCCTCGCCTTTCACCTCTGGGGTCCCGGGTTCGAATCCGGGGCGTGTATGTGGATTGGGTTTGCAGTCCCTACTTGACCGCGTGGGTTTTCCCTTGGGGCATTTCTCTGGGGGTTTTCCTCCCACTTCTAAAACTGCAACTCCTTCTTCGTCATCTCAAGTTGATAATATAGTATAGTTAAAGCTAAAACCGTATAGTTGATGGCATAAAGGGCCTTAGTTGCCGAAGATGCCATAAAATATACAACAACAACAACAACAGTGACTGATATCAAGCGAGTTGTATATGTAGTTGTACATGTAGTTTATAATTGCACATTACGTCATTATTATCTTGTATCATAAATAGGGCAATGCAAAAAAAATCGAGAAAATTGGGTAATATCGGTTGCATTCTGGTAATATCTGGAAAATTGGGTAATATCGGGTGGTAATAAATAACATGCCAATGCAAGATATGAAATATCGGTTACATTTAACCAATGCAAGAAATATCGGTTAGATGTTGCTTGGTAATGTTGGGTAAACGGGGTAATATCGGGCGCGGTAATCACGTGGCAATGCAAGAAATATTGGTTACATTCTCCCTGGTATCCGGTAAATGGGGTAATATCGAGAAAACGGGTTAATATGGGGTAATATCGGGCGTTAATAACATGGCAATGCAAGAAATATCGGTTACATCCCCTCTGGTAATATCGGGTAAATGAGGTAATACTGGGTTGTAATGGGGAAATATTGGTCTAATTCCCCGTTATTACCCACTTGTATGATATTACCCAGTAATAACATATGTTATTATACAAATATTGACTGCAATGAGGGGCATGGTTAAGATTATAGGCCCAAGGTGATCTCGAAGCCATGACTATGCCCCGAGGCGGAAGCCGAAGGGCATAGTCATGGCTTCGAGATCACCGAGGGCCTATAATCTTAACCATGACCCAAATAAACAGCAGTCAATATTTGTTTTATATACCGAATGTGTAGATTTATGTCATCTGGTTGGTTAAAAGTAACGAGACATCATAGAGTCATGACAGTGGTCCTTCGCGTTTCGATTTCGGAAGCTGGTCTACGGCGGAAAAGCTGTATATTTACAGCAAACATTGTAGCATAATCACCTGGCACTTTAGTAGTACATTTCACCTGACACAGTTTTCACTGTAGGCCACTTCTCTTACTTTCTTAAGGACTTCATCATCTACGACAGACGACAAAATGACGTCGAGATTCCGTCATTACCGTCCTGATGAATGTTTACGTGAAGCGCACAGCTGCATAGCTGGTGCACAGCTATAGCTATGCTAACACATGTATAATGCGCGCGTCCGGAACCCGCTAAATGACTATGCCCGGGGCATGGCAAAGACTATTGACCGGTGGGCATATACGCGCCGGGTCTAGCCGATTCAATGCCCCCACTTTTAACCAATCAGGGGCCAATTTCATGGCGTTGCTTAGCACAAACATTTGCTTAGCACAGGATTTGTTTGCTTTATTTTGCAAAAATGGATTGCCAGCCAAAATCGTAAGTGATGTGTTTTGAAAGGTATTCTCCTACTCTTGCAAAGAACACAAGTTAGTGTATAATTTTGGCTTGTAGTCCATTTTATAAAGCAAATAAATCCTGTGCTAAGCAAATTTTTGTGCTAAGCAACGCCATGAAATTGGCCCCTGATGACTGGAATCTACGCATGAGGTATATAATACTTGTTATATACCTCATGCGTAGATTCCAGTCATCTGATTGGTTAAAAGTGGGGGCATTGAATCGGCTAGACCCGGCGCGTATATGCCCACCGGTCAATAGTCTTTGCCATGCCCCGGGCATAGTCATTTAGCGGGTCCCGGACGCGCGCATTACATGTGTTAGCATAGCTATAGCTGTGCACCAACTATGCAGCTGTGCGCTTCACGTAAACATTCATCAGGACGGTAATGGCGGAATCTCGACGTCATTTTGTCGTCTGTCGTAGATGATGAAGTCCTTAAGAAAGTAAGAGAAGTGGCCTACAGTGAAAACTGTGTCAGGTGAAATGTGCTACTAAAGTGCCAGGTGATTATGCTACAATGTTTGCTGTAAATATACAACTTTTCCGCCGTAGACCAGCTTCCGAAATCGAAACGCGAAGGACCACTGTCATGACTGTATATGCTGTCTCGTTACTTTTAACCAACCAGATGACAAAAATCTACACATTCGGTATATAAAACAAATATTGACTGCTGTTTATTCGGGTCATGGTTAAGATTATAGGCCCTCGGTGATCTCGAAGCCATGACTATGCCCCTCGGCTTCCGCCTCGGGGCATAGTCATGGCTTCGAGATCACCTTGGGCCTATAATCTTAACCATGCCCCTCATTGCAGTCAATATTTGTATATTATAACCCGGGTAATAACGGGTAAAATGCCCAGTGGGTTGTGACTAAAGCATGAAACTTTGTACAATGCTATAGTTCATACTTTGAACGTCAATTTAAGACATGGACGAGGCATTGCTGATATGACCTCTGAGGTCAGTGAGAGGTCAATGCACTTTTGGTGCACAAACAAGCATAATTTTTATATATGCATGTATAGGGCATATATGGTTACTCGTTATCTACGATGATCGTAGTTTGAAAAAATATGACAGAGTTTCCTTTTTTTAAATTCTAGACGCAATTAAAGAACATAAAATAGACTCAGAGAGTGTACTGGATTTATTTTAATGTCCATCTGAAGGGATTATATAGGTTTGTAACCTCGTACATGAAATAGCTATGCCTATACGCGGTTAAAAAAGAAATCCAATTATAGCATATACTTTGATCAAAAGATATGGAGTAGGCCGATAGATGTAGCTTATATAATTTATCGGTCAGTAACGTGTACGTGTTATCACCTGACTATGTACGAACACCTCTGAACAAGGCTGATCATGACTGCACCCCGTTTACACTCGAATCGCCTCAGTTGCCGAATCGAACTCCGCAATTTCCAAAAAGGGGAGTTGAAGCCGGGTAGGCACTAAGTGTAAACGCAAAAGGTGAATTGAAAAAGGCGGACCAGACCCGGGTCTGATTCGCCTTTATCAAGTCACCTTTGGGGTAGGGTTGAACCCCGCAATTGCGGGGTTGAACCCTGCAATCGTCAAGGTCGCTTGTAGTGTAAACGCTACCCGAATACAGATTCGGCAATTTGAGTTTCCTTGGGGCGGTGCCCGCATTTTTTGTAGTAGTCTTAATTGACCAATCTGGCACTAGTGCAGCAACACCTAACAGCTCACGCATGCGCTGCAGTTACATTTAGTGGTGACTTTTGCGGTTTCTGAAGCGAGTTGAAGCGATTTGGGGTGTAGTGTAAACGCGGCAAATGTTCAGTTTTGTGGTCGCAATAAAAATGTTGGATCTGTATCCACCTTTGCCGATTCGAGTGTAAACGCTGCACTTTACTGCTGTTTCTGAAACGCGCGATTCATTCCACGCTGGTTCAATCAGTTAGAAAACTTAACAAAATGGGTTGTCTGAGATCTTCATGATTTTCTAAGAACATGCAGGAAATGTCACATTTCTTGCAACTTTGTTCCGACGAACTTTGTTCCTGACCAGCGGGTCCAATTGGACCTAGAGGCCGAAGTCAATGGAAATTAACATCTTGAACAACGATTCCAAATCCAGAGCAGGGACTAAAATAAAACAGCAGTGCAGTACATAGTGTTATGCCCATGACTGAAAATAAATGATGTTTTAACCACCCCTTCCGGGTTCAATTCTGTTGTGCACAATCTAGATTAATTCTAGCAATCTGCATGGATGGATTCTGGGATCAGGCAGGAAAGAGCTGCCCAAAACTTTTTTAAGCAGATGACTCTCGAAAGCACTTGGTGAGGACTCAGAGGGCCAGGATGCGGTCTACGGTGGATCTCTTCGGATCCAGCAGCTGCTGCATGGTGCACCCGATTGAGAAGCACGCGCGCAAAGATCAGCTTGCCCGGAACCGAGAGGAGGGTCACGCCCCTGTAGTGACTGCACTCTCGAATGTCACCATTCCCCTTCCAGATTAGGACAATAATGCCCTTCCCCCAGTCAGATGGGATGACACCCGAGTTCCAGACGGAACAGATGAGAGTGTGCAGCAACCACAGGAGATGCCTCGCCGCCCGCCTTGAGCATCTCCGCGTAGACGCCGCAGACACCTGGTGCCTTGCCGTCCTTATAGCTGACCCTGAGCCTTCAAACTTACTCGAGGCTCGGTTGGTCGCAGCTCACTGGCGGTTCGGCAGCTAGGGGCTCGTCTCCATCCGCAGGGATTTCGCAGCCAGGCGGGTCAGCACTCCTCAAAGTATCTGGCCCAACGTTCCTTAATGGTACACTCCCCGGTCAGGAGCTCGCCGTCAGCCGCGCGTACGTCAGGCTTCTAACAGAGGCACCCACGAGAGCGCAGTTTCCAGATTGCCCCGTGGGCCGGCTGGGAGTCGCTTGTACTTAAGTGGCTCTAGACCGTCCCACAGAGATCCCGACTCTGGCCTGCAGGTCACAACGCATCGTCGAAGCGCTTCGCGACGCAGCTTCCTGTGCTGTCCAGTCTTGCCGTAGAGCCTCACCATTCAGCTCTTATTGACGATTTCAGCAGTTTCCCCGCAGCTTTAGGGTAGCTACCAGCAGCCTATGGTCAGTGGTGAAGAACTGGGCACCCCTGTACACGCGGAAGTTCTCGATCAGCCTCTAGCACCCGACCCCAAGATCATGATCGATCTCCTTCCTGGTGAAACCATCGTTGGAATACCAAGTCCAGCGACGCCAGTCCGATCTCTGGAACCACGATCCAGCTATCGTCAACCCTCGACTTACTGTAAAGTCAAGCAGCATTGAGGAGCTTTCACCACGTGATCCAGAGCCGTGATGACCGATACATATGGCTCGTATAACCATCTCTGGATGTGCCAGTGGTAGCATTAAAGTCACCGAGAAGGACCAACGTATCCCCCTTGGGTACCGCATCCACCCGGAGTGGAGTTGGGCACAGAATGCCTCCATCATGGAGTGAATACTATCCCCGGTCGCAGCGCACACTCGTCTGTGATAAATGAGACTATACGCCCAAAGTATGGGCAAGCCTCGTATCAGACGCATCATACGCTCTGAGACTGGCGTAACCATCCCTCACCAACGGAGCAAGCCGGTGAGCACCCGGCACTGCCACACGCAGTCGGTGCTGGCCATCAGATCGGCCGGACCAGAAGTAGGTGTAACCACCTCCTCTGATCTCACCCAAACGTGGCCTCCTAACCTCGGACAAGGCAACAACGGCTATGACGAAACGAGCGAGCTCCGCCGATAAGGCAGGCACGCGGGCATCATCTTGAAGGGAAAGGACATTCCAGGCACCAACCCGAACCGATCGCCTCAGCACCACCGCGCCGCGGTGGCTCAACCACACCAACTTGACTGCTATAATTAAGTGGTTTCCCCCTAATCGGGCGACGATGGTCCTGTGGGCTTTGCCACGCCCTTCTCGCGTCAGAGGTACTCACGGAGAGGATTCGATTTACTAGTTTTGTGACCTCGAGCGAATACATTTTAAGGGAGCCGGGCTGGGGTGCCAGCCCCCCCCCCCCACCCCCCCCCCCCCCCCCCCCCCACCCCCCCCCCACCCCCCCCCCCCCACCCCCCCCCCACCCCCCCCCCCCCAGTAATACCCCAGTCACATTTCCAAACCGATGTCTTCCCGGGTAGTTTAGGGGCTGTTTTTTGGCACTTTTTGGACTTGGCACTTGGTACGTGCGAGATTGGCCCCGAAGTGGAGCTTTACGACTTACTAATCGGGGTGACGATCAATACCTGAGGACCTATGCCCTCAGACACCGTGATGCAAGGGCCGCCCAGCGTCTAGACTTGATGTCAAGTCTGTAACTAGACCGGCTGTTTCGTAAACGGCAGCAGCGTAGTCGTGAATGGACTGGGAATTATAAATTCTCTTTGTCATGGATATAGAAAAGAGAATTACTATCTCATTAAAAGTGTGAGATATGCATGGAATTTGATATGCAAATAGTTGAGGTGCAATGAGGCGAGGCACGGGGTGTGGGTATATAAGGGCGTGGAATGCTTTTGGTGGCATTCGCAGTCGCCACGCCACACAATATCGCTTCAGTGATGTTTAAGTCTTACATAAATGTATTACTCGTTCAAACAGCAGAGACCCTGGAGTTCCATTCGTTCAATGTCCATAGCTCGACCGCCTTCGGGGTCTTGCCACAAGAGTTTTTGCCACAAAAAATAGGTTTTAACTCTGGTTTTTCGCCTGTCTCAGGGCCGTAAATTATTAAGTTTAATAATTATTAAGCCAGGTTGGGCAGTTATTTTTTTACGACAAAACACAACACAAGAGAAGTGTTATTACAAGTGTAGTGTACTAGTTAAGGAATGCTACATGTATTTTGAAGATATTTATTTCATAAAATGTGTTATGACGCTCAGAAGGGCGCGGTTGACTGCTACACATGCAAGAGTAAAACAGTATTATAATTTATATACAAATTGTGTTTTATTTGTGGTTTTTTGCTGGGGTTGTCGGGGCTTGAAATGAGATCAAGTCTAATCGACCTCTAGACAGGTACTATTCATGACAACGACTGTTGCGTGTGGGGATTATAGGCGTCAGACGGACCAAATACGACTGTCTAGAGACTTGACCTCAAGTCTACCCAACGTCAATCACGTTTGCGAGATATGCGAGGCACCAGGATGTCCCGACAGACCATTCGCAACCGATTTCATCACTTCATGTTGAATGCTAGATGACCACTGCAGGTGATACCACTGACACCCTTGACAGCTTAGCACCGACGTGATCATATGCAGTAAACACGTGACCACGTGACCTGGGACAGGCAGCAGTGGTCCACTGTGCTGTTCACCGATGAATCTCAGATTACCTTGCACAGAAATGATGGTCGTTAACGCCAGTGGAGACGTCGGCGTGAGCGTAATGCGGAGGCCAACAACGTCCCGATCACGTTTTGGAGGAGGGGTGTACACGATGTCTTCGAGTGAGAATTAGGAAACTGCGACGGCAACGAGTGGTTCATATTTAGAATTAGAATTCGAACACATTTCAGATAGTGAAAGTAGTGATAGTAGTGATTTTGACGAAGAAGCGCCGTTAGCGAAGCGTACCAAGCAAACTAAGACTACTGGGTCAATTCAGTGGAAGAACAGTGACAACTTCCCGCGTCGATATGACCTTTGCGGTACAACGGGAGTTCAAGTGCGGCATTTGGACGACACCAGCAGCCCCGTGGAGTTTTTAGAAAAGTTGTTCATTCCCGAACTGACGGCCTACATCGCCGATGAGACAAATCGCTACGCCGCCGACATCCAATACTTTGAACGCCAAGTCGAAGTCACTGGAGTGAATGGTTCAAGACTACCTCAGAAGAGATGTTGGTGTTTCTGGCATTGATAATCGTCATGGGAATAATGCCCAAACCTGAACTGAAACTTTACTGGACGAGAAACGCCATACTTGAAACTCCTTTCTTCCACAACATCATACCCAAAGACAGATTTGTGGACCTGCTGGACTATCTGCACTTCACTGACAATAATCAGGCAGATAAAAGTGATCGTCTCTGTAAGATCCGAGAGCCTAAACTTAGATATTGAGAGAGAGAATTACACATGGTTTTGTGGCTGTCATGACTTCTGACTGAGGGGTGACCTTTGGCCTTTATTGTAGATCGGTACGGAGCGCCTTAGGTGACAAACTTGGATTAATGAATACTACATCCCTTTCCACCTTGAATAAAAGTTATGCACATGTGAAAATGGAATTTGGCGAATGTAAAGTTGAGGATTGAATAAATGAAAACAATGTCCAAATAAATTCTGAAATGTTTGAGTGTCCTTATTTTGACGACTCTCGAGTATGCCTTATTTTTCAGTATTAATGCTAACCAGATTACACTTTTAGCAGCCAATTTTAAAACTTTAGTTAACAACAATAAACGGGAAACAAAATGCTAGTATACATTTTCTCAGCTTTGGTACAAAATATGCAGGTGTCTATCTACAGTCTTTAAGTGGCAAAGTCCTTGAGGTGTTCAGGTGGACGGCGGTTTCGTGGAGGATTGCTGCGTGGTTCTGGTGCATGGATGGGGGCATGTGTGGTCCCAGTCAGCAAGCATACGTCGCACCGACGTCGGCAAAGGTCGGCATAGGTCGACGAACGTCGCCCGTCGGTGTACGACGTCGGTACGACGTCAGATATGGGCCGGCGATTTCCGTATTTGCTATACGTCGGCATTAAGTTAGACATTTGGTCAACATGACGTCACTTTAACGTCAATATTTGACGTCAATAAAGTGTCATAAATATAACGTCGGTAAGACGTCATATAAAGGTTATCACATTACGTCAGTACGGCGTCGACATACTGCGTCGAATTAACGTGGGTTAAGGGACAACAATTTACGTCAAATTACCGTCATCACTGTGACGTCACAGTGGCTTCTTAAATGTGACGACAGAGGGACGTCGTTGTTTAGTCACCACTGTGACGTCAGTCTAACGTCGAAAGTCTAAAGCCTGGTTTCCATATAATCGTAACGCGCACACGCAGACTAGACGCAAACAACCCAAACGCAAACACTGACGGAAACAGTCGGCAAAGTTGAACTTGGTTCAACTTTGCCGACTGTCTGCGTTACTGTTTGCGTTGCTAGTTTGCGGCACTCCCCGCGTTTGTTACGTCTATATGGAAACCGGGCTTAACGTCGACAATCTTACGTCGGCCGCACATCAACTTATGGTCACCACTGTACTGTAACATCAGAGTAGCGGCGCAAGTTTGACGTCAATCAGACGTCAAACTATGGTCATTATTGTAACCCTTGTGACGTCGGTCTTGCGTAGGTCTTCGGACGTCAGTGTGACGTCATGTTATGGCCACCGTTGTGACGTCAGTACGTGTGGCGTCGCGCATGGCGTTTATCCAACCTTAACGGCAACATGTGGGCTCACGACGTGTTAAAGACGTCTTTTTTTCAGTCGTTTTCGATTCGTGCGTCATAAAGTGGTCGTGACCAGATTTACCGTGTAAAAAGGCTAATTTGCTTCAGTTTTGGCAGTTGTTTTGATTTTTGTAAATGGGTTGTTGCTCGATAATAGGCAAATTGGCAATTGTTGGGGATGAACAAACTGAAAGTGGCGATCGAGTGATTAGAATTAAATTTGGTATTCGGTTAGTAGGTGTGTGCCAACCATGGGTTACAGGTTGCAGGTTTTGTGGAGCATAAATAGAAGTCGCGCATAAATATAATGTATGAGTAGTGTATAAGTAATGTGAGTAGTGTATGAGTAATGTATGAGTATCGATGAATATGTATAAGTAATGTATGAGTAATGTATGGGGCGTCAGGAAATAACGTCTTTTTGGCTTTGCATACGACCCCACAAAGACGTTAATAAGACGTCAATAAGACGTCAATAATTTACGTCTGCCGTTGAGCCAGCATTGAATTGACGTGGAAATAAGGTTGGGAATTGAGCGATATGACGTTTGTCCAACGTTAACGCCAACCTATAAACAACGTTGTGCCAACGTTATTCGGAAGTGCAACTTTACGTTGGAACAACGTCATTTTCTAACGTTGGTCCAACGTTTCTTCGTCAATTACTGACGTTGATCCAACGTTGGGCTAACGTTAGTCCAGATTCTGGACTATATTATTGCGATATTGGATCGTAGCGCGGCCGACTATAGAGGGCGGAATATCGATATTATTTGGACAGCGCATAATATAGTCCAGAACTTAACCTCCAATTCCCCGCTGGGGTCAAAGGTCAATCGAGCTCATAAATATTCATTCACGTCGCGGTGTTCGATACCGCGATATCGATATCTGCAGCGCAGCATGCATGTACGTGTGCGCAAACTGCATACGAGTACTGTACTGTACACATTGCGCGTATTGCATGCAGTGTGTATGTGACTCAGCTCATGCAGCGAGAATAGAGATATAGCTAGCACGAACGTTTTAATGGCTAGGTCACTTTGGGGGTGGGGCGTAGGGGGACTGGTGTACCTGGGAGGTTTACTGTGAGGGGGGTGCGAGTGATTGGGTGGGGTCCTACATGGAAAAACAACATTTGGATAGCTTATTCCTTGCTGTGCCATTTATTTCAGTTTCATGCTAAAAGTGCAAAAAAACGAAAATAATATAAAAACCAACTGTTCTTGTTTATCCTTTTCTTGAAGTTCAACATGTACATGTACAATGTAGTAGCAGATCTAATATTTTTGTGGCCCGCCGGGTGGGAGCTTCAGATAAAGACATGTTTTGCAATGCACAAAATAATTAAGCAGGTACACAACTCAGCAAAATAAGTTCTCGGTAGTCTTATTTAAATTAATATTTGACACAAGAGTCACCTAGTAATGGGATTATGACCTGAACATTCATTTAACAAGGACATGGGGTGTGAAACAAAACTGCAATTAAGTGAGCAGTCCATTGAATCCATTCCTTCAAATTTGGAAGTCTCATGTATCTGTCTGATTAACTTGTGAAGCACAAAACTAATCAAATTATCATGAGGATGCTTGATTTGAGGGTTTTCATTAACATAATGCACTCTTTCAACCAGGGATTGGACATTTAACCGGTTAACCGGGGAAAAAATTAAAAACCATTTTGCCGAACGTTTAAACGAAACCCAATTTTAAAGAATTTACAATAGTTTTCAAAGGTTCTTTGTATTTACTTCATGAAATTGAAATAAATGTATATGGAGTCGTAGTAAAATTGTCACCCGATAAAGATTCAATGATATTTTGGGGGCCTGGGGTATTGTGTGCATTGCAAATGCACCTATAAAGTAAAACAACACCAACAACTTTGGTGTCGGCTGAACGGTTAACCGGTTAACCGACACTGGAAAGAATTGCAAACCGGTTTCTGAATTAACCGTAAATGCCCATCCCTACTTTTAATAGATGGGAATGTTAATCTACAAAAAAATAGAAATTATTCATCTTTCAGTTGCAATTTTTAATAAAACTGAATTCAGTGTGACATACATCAAGATTTTAAAAATGCATTCTGAATTAAGACTGAGTTACACACTTGAGTTTATTTGTGTTAAATCCTTCAATTCCATTTGCATGATCCAGTATTTTTGAAGGGACCTTTCAGATAACATACATTTTTTTGCAATGTGCAAATAAGCAGGCACACAATTTACAGGAAATGTTTCCCTCCTGTAGAAAAAAATTCCAGGCCGGGGGACTTCATGACTATGCCACCTCAATACAAACTCAACAAAATAAGTTCCCAGACATTTATTCAAGTTCAAACATTTCAAATTAGGCCTAATATAGTTGATACAACAATCCTCAGCCAGTATAATTGCCTAGGTAGGCCTATATGACCTGAACATTCATTTAAAAATGGCATGGGGTGTGAAACAAAACTGCAAGTGAGCACTTCAAATTTAGAAGTCTCATATTTTTCAGTGTCTAAACATGTGAAACACAAAACTAATCAATTATGAGTATTCTTGAATTGCAATGAGGATTTTCATTAACAGTGTACTTTCAAAAGAATGGAATGTTAATCTGCAAAACAAGAAATTATTAATCTTTCAGTTGCAATTTTTAACAAAACTGAATTCCTGAATTCAGTAGGAGTACAAGATTCAAAAACATGCATTCTGAGCTACACAACTGCAATAAATGAGCTACACACATGAGTTTCATTACAGTGTTCAATTTGCCTTTCACACTAATTTTTCAATGTAACCTGCAGCCATGCACAGAATGTTTATATACGTGCTGCTGCAGAGGATTACTGTCTGTTAATGAAATATGAACAATTTCTGCATCTGCCGTAATTAAATTTGGAGCAAAATTACTTTGTAGACAACAAAATATATCAGTGTAGAATTAATGCAGCTTTGCACAGATCAGGAAGTTGTAAAAATTGCCCCTTTTTTGCACAGGAATTTCTCCAAAAAGCTGCAGATCAAATCAGAAAGGTATAGGCCTATGCCGCATTTTTGTGCTAAGCAACGCCATGAAATTGGCCCCTGATGACTGGAATCTACGCATGAGGTATATAATACTTGTTATATACCTCATGCGTAGATTCCAGTCATCTGATTGGTTAAAAGTGGGGGCATTGAATCGGCTAGACCCGGCGCGTATATGCCCACCGGTCAATAGTCTTTGCCATGCCCCGGGCATAGTCATTTAGCGGGTCCCGGACGCGCGCATTACATGTGTTAGCATAGCTATAGCTGTGCACCAACTATGCAGCTGTGCGCTTCACGTAAACATTCATCAGGACGGTAATGGCGGAATCTCGACGTCATTTTGTCGTCTGTCGTAGATGATGAAGTCCTTAAGAAAGTAAGAGAAGTGGCCTACAGTGAAAACTGTGTCAGGTGAAATGTGCTACTAAAGTGCCAGGTGATTATGCTACAATGTTTGCTGTAAATATACAACTTTTCCGCCGTAGACCAGCTTCCGAAATCGAAACGCGAAGGACCACTGTCATGACTGTATATGCTGTCTCGTTACTTTTAACCAACCAGATGACAAAAATCTACACATTCGGTATATAAAACAAATATTGACTGCTGTTTATTCGGGTCATGGTTAAGATTATAGGCCCTCGGTGATCTCGAAGCCATGACTATGCCCCTCGGCTTCCGCCTCGGGGCATAGTCATGGCTTCGAGATCACCTTGGGCCTATAATCTTAACCATGCCCCTCATTGCAGTCAATATTTGTATATTATAACCCGGGTAATAACGGGTAAAATGCCCAGTGGGTTGTGACTAAAGCATGAAACTTTGTACAATGCTATAGTTCATACTTTGAACGTCAATTTAAGACATGGACGAGGCATTGCTGATATGACCTCTGAGGTCAGTGAGAGGTCAATGCACTTTTGGTGCACAAACAAGCATAATTTTTATATATGCATGTATAGGGCATATATGGTTACTCGTTATCTACGATGATCGTAGTTTGAAAAAATATGACAGAGTTTCCTTTTTTTAAATTCTAGACGCAATTAAAGAACATAAAATAGACTCAGAGAGTGTACTGGATTTATTTTAATGTCCATCTGAAGGGATTATATAGGTTTGTAACCTCGTACATGAAATAGCTATGCCTATACGCGGTTAAAAAAGAAATCCAATTATAGCATATACTTTGATCAAAAGATATGGAGTAGGCCGATAGATGTAGCTTATATAATTTATCGGTCAGTAACGTGTACGTGTTATCACCTGACTATGTACGAACACCTCTGAACAAGGCTGATCATGACTGCACCCCGTTTACACTCGAATCGCCTCAGTTGCCGAATCGAACTCCGCAATTTCCAAAAAGGGGAGTTGAAGCCGGGTAGGCACTAAGTGTAAACGCAAAAGGTGAATTGAAAAAGGCGGACCAGACCCGGGTCTGATTCGCCTTTATCAAGTCACCTTTGGGGTAGGGTTGAACCCCGCAATTGCGGGGTTGAACCCTGCAATCGTCAAGGTCGCTTGTAGTGTAAACGCTACCCGAATACAGATTCGGCAATTTGAGTTTCCTTGGGGCGGTGCCCGCATTTTTTGTAGTAGTCTTAATTGACCAATCTGGCACTAGTGCAGCAACACCTAACAGCTCACGCATGCGCTGCAGTTACATTTAGTGGTGACTTTTGCGGTTTCTGAAGCGAGTTGAAGCGATTTGGGGTGTAGTGTAAACGCGGCAAATGTTCAGTTTTGTGGTCGCAATAAAAATGTTGGATCTGTATCCACCTTTGCCGATTCGAGTGTAAACGCTGCACTTTACTGCTGTTTCTGAAACGCGCGATTCATTCCACGCTGGTTCAATCAGTTAGAAAACTTAACAAAATGGGTTGTCTGAGATCTTCATGATTTTCTAAGAACATGCAGGAAATGTCACATTTCTTGCAACTTTGTTCCGACGAACTTTGTTCCTGACCAGCGGGTCCAATTGGACCTAGAGGCCGAAGTCAATGGAAACATCTTGAACAACGATTCCAAATCCAGAGCAGGGACTAAAATAAAACAGCAGTGCAGTACATAGTGTTATGCCCATGACTGAAAATAAATGATGTTTTAACCACCCCTTCCGGGTTCAATTCTGTTGTGCACAATCTAGATTAATTCTAGCAATCTGCATGGATGGATTCTGGGATCAGGCAGGAAAGAGCTGCCTAAAACTTTTTTAAGCAGATGACTCTCGAAAGCACTTGGTGAGGACTCAGAGGGCCAGGATGCGGTCTAAGGTGGATCTCTTCGGATCCAGCAGCTGCTGCATGGTGCACCCGATTGAGAAGCACGCGCGCAAAGATCAGCTTGCCCGGAACCGAGAGGAGGGTCACGCCCCTGTAGTGACTGCACTCTCGAATGTCACCATTCCCCTTCCAGATTAGGACAATAATGCCCTTCCCCCAGTCAGATGGGATGACACCCGAGTTCCAGACGGAACAGATGAGAGTGTGCAGCAACCACAGGAGATGCCTCGCCGCCCGCCTTGAGCATCTCCGCGTAGACGCCGCAGACACCTGGTGCCTTGCCGTCCTTATAGCTGACCCTGAGCCTTCAAACTTACTCGAGGCTCGGTTGGTCGCAGCTCACTGGCGGTTCGGCAGCTAGGGGCTCGTCTCCATCCGCAGGGATTTCGCAGCCAGGCGGGTCAGCACTCCTCAAAGTATCTGGCCCAACGTTCCTTAATGGTACACTCCCCGGTCAGGAGCTCGCCGTCAGCCGCGCGTACGTCAGGCTTCTAACAGAGGCACCCACGAGAGCGCAGTTTCCAGATTGCCCCGTGGGCCGGCTGGGAGTCGCTTGTACTTAAGTGGCTCTAGACCGTCCCACAGAGATCCCGACTCTGGCCTGCAGGTCACAACGCATCGTCGAAGCGCTTCGCGACGCAGCTTCCTGTGCTGTCCAGTCTTGCCGTAGAGCCTCACCCTTCAGCTCTTATTGACGATTTCAGCAGTTTCCCCGCAGCTTTAGGGTAGCTACCAGCAGCCTATGGTCAGTGGTGAAGAACTGGGCACCCCTGTACACGCGGAAGTTCTCGATCAGCCTCTAGCACCCGACCCCAAGATCATGATCGATCTCCTTCCTGGTGAAACCATCGTTGGAATACCAAGTCCAGCGACGCCAGTCCGATCTCTGGAACCACGATCCAGCTATCGTCAACCCTCGACTTACTGTAAAGTCAAGCAGCATTGAGGAGCTTTCACCACGTGATCCAGAGCCGTGATGACCGATACATATGGCTCGTATAACCATCTCTGGATGTGCCAGTGGTAGCATTAAAGTCACCGAGAAGGACCAACGTATCCCCCTTGGGTACCGCATCCACCCGGAGTGGAGTTGGGCACAGAATGCCTCCATCATGGAGTGAATACTATCCCCGGTCGCAGCGCACACTCGTCTGTGATAAATGAGACTATACGCCCAAAGTATGGGCAAGCCTCGTATCAGACGCATCATACGCTCTGAGACTGGCGTAACCATCCCTCACCAACGGAGCAAGCCGGTGAGCACCCGGCACTGCCACACGCAGTCGGTGCTGGCCATCAGATCGGCCGGACCAGAAGTAGGTGTAACCACCTCCTCTGATCTCACCCAAACGTGGCCTCCTAACCTCGGACAAGGCAACAACGGCTATGACGAAACGAGCGAGCTCCGCCGATAAGGCAGGCACGCGGGCATCATCTTGAAGGGAAAGGACATTCCAGGCACCAACCCGAACCGATCGCCTCAGCACCACCGCGCCGCGGTGGCTCAACCACACCAACTTGACTGCTATAATTAAGTGGTTTCCCCCTAATCGGGCGACGATGGTCCTGTGGGCTTTGCCACGCCCTTCTCGCGTCAGAGGTACTCACGGAGAGGATTCGATTTACTAGTTTTGTGACCTCGAGCGAATACATTTTAAGGGAGCCGGGCTGGGGTGCCAGCCCCCCCCCCACCCCCCCCCCCCCCCCACCCACCCCCCCCCCCCACCCCCCCCCCCAGTAATACCCCAGTCACATTTCCAAACCGATGTCTTCCCGGGTAGTTTAGGGGCTGTTTTTTGGCACTTTTTGGACTTGGCACTTGGTACGTGCGAGATTGGCCCCGAAGTGGAGCTTTACGACTTACTAATCGGGGTGACGATCAATACCTGAGGACCTATGCCCTCAGACACCGTGATGCAAGGGCCGCCCAGCGTCTAGACTTGATGTCAAGTCTGTAACTAGACCGGCTGTTTCGTAAACGGCAGCAGCGTAGTCGTGAATGGACTGGGAATTATAAATTCTCTTTGTCATGGATATAGAAAAGAGAATTACTATCTCATTAAAAGTGTGAGATATGCATGGAATTTGATATGCAAATAGTTGAGGTGCAATGAGGCGAGGCACGGGGTGTGGGTATATAAGGGCGTGGAATGCTTTTGGTGGCATTCGCAGTCGCCACGCCACACAATATCGCTTCAGTGATGTTTAAGTCTTACATAAATGTATTACTCGTTCAAACAGCAGAGACCCTGGAGTTCCATTCGTTCAATGTCCATAGCTCGACCGCCTTCGGGGTCTTGCCACAAGAGTTTTTGCCACAAAAAATAGGTTTTAACTCTGGTTTTTCGCCTGTCTCAGGGCCGTAAATTATTAAGTTTAATAATTATTAAGCCAGGTTGGGCAGTTATTTTTTTTACGACAAAACACAACACAAGAGAAGTGTTATTACAAGTGTAGTGTACTAGTTAAGGAATGCTACATGTATTTTGAAGATATTTATTTCATAAAATGTGTTATGACGCTCAGAAGGGCGCGGTTGACTGCTACACATGCAAGAGTAAAACAGTATTATAATTTATATACAAATTGTGTTTTATTTGTGGTTTTTTGCTGGGGTTGTCGGGGCTTGAAATGAGATCAAGTCTAATCGACCTCTAGACAGGTACTATTCATGACAACGACTGTTGCGTGTGGGGATTATAGGCGTCAGACGGACCAAATACGACTGTCTAGAGACTTGACCTCAAGTCTACCCAACGTCAATCACGTTTGCGAGATATGCGAGGCACCAGGATGTCCCGACAGACCATTCGCAACCGATTTCATCACTTCATGTTGAATGCTAGATGACCACTGCAGGTGATACCACTGACACCCTTGACAGCTTAGCACCGACGTGATCATATGCAGTAAACACGTGACCACGTGACCTGGGACAGGCAGCAGTGGTCCACTGTGCTGTTCACCGATGAATCTCAGATTACCTTGCACAGAAATGATGGTCGTTAACGCCAGTGGAGACGTCGGCGTGAGCGTAATGCGGAGGCCAACAACGTCCCGATCACGTTTTGGAGGAGGGGTGTACACGATGTCTTCGAGTGAGAATTAGGAAACTGCGACGGCAACGAGTGGTTCATATTTAGAATTAGAATTCGAACACATTTCAGATAGTGAAAGTAGTGATAGTAGTGATTTTGACGAAGAAGCGCCGTTAGCGAAGCGTACCAAGCAAACTAAGACTACTGGGTCAATTCAGTGGAAGAACAGTGACAACTTCCCGCGTCGATATGACCTTTGCGGTACAACGGGAGTTCAAGTGCGGCATTTGGACGACACCAGCAGCCCCGTGGAGTTTTTAGAAAAGTTGTTCATTCCCGAACTGACGGCCTACATCGCCGATGAGACAAATCGCTACGCCGCCGACATCCAAGACTTTGAACGCCAAGTCGAAGTCACTGGAGTGAATGGTTCAAGACTACCTCAGAAGAGATGTTGGTGTTTCTGGCATTGATAATCGTCATGGGAATAATGCCCAAACCTGAACTGAAACTTTACTGGACGAGAAACGCCATACTTGAAACTCCTTTCTTCCACAACATCATACCCAAAGACAGATTTGTGGACCTGCTGGACTATCTGCACTTCACTGACAATAATCAGGCAGATAAAAGTGATCGTCTCTGTAAGATCCGAGAGCCTAAACTTAGATATTGAGAGAGAGAATTACACATGGTTTTGTGGCTGTCATGACTTCTGACTGAGGGGTGACCTTTGGCCTTTATTGTAGATCGGTACGGAGCGCCTTAGGTGACAAACTTGGATTAATGAATACTACATCCCTTTCCACCTTGAATAAAAGTTATGCACATGTGAAAATGGAATTTGGCGAATGTAAAGTTGAGGATTGAATAAATGAAAACAATGTCCAAATAAATTCTGAAATGTTTGAGTGTCCTTATTTTGACGACTCTCGAGTATGCCTTATTTTTCAGTATTAATGCTAACCAGATTACACTTTTAGCAGCCAATTTTAAAACTTTAGTTAACAACAATAAACGGGAAACAAAATGCTAGTATACATTTTCTCAGCTTTGGTACAAAATATGCAGGTGTCTATCTACAGTCTTTAAGTGGCAAAGTCCTTGAGGTGTTCAGGTGGACGGCGGTTTCGTGGAGGATTGCTGCGTGGTTCTGGTGCATGGATGGGGGCATGTGTGGTCCCAGTCAGCAAGCATACGTCGCACCGACGTCGGCAAAGGTCGGCATAGGTCGACGAACGTCGCCCGTCGGTGTACGACGTCGGTACGACGTCAGATATGGGCCGGCGATTTCCGTATTTGCTATACGTCGGCATTAAGTTAGACATTTGGTCAACATGACGTCACTTTAACGTCAATATTTGACGTCAATAAAGTGTCATAAATATAACGTCGGTAAGACGTCATATAAAGGTTATCACATTACGTCAGTACGGCGTCGACATACTGCGTCGAATTAACGTGGGTTAAGGGACAACAATTTACGTCAAATTACCGTCATCACTGTGACGTCACAGTGGCTTCTTAAATGTGACGACAGAGGGACGTCGTTGTTTAGTCACCACTGTGACGTCAGTCTAACGTCGAAAGTCTAAAGCCTGGTTTCCATATAATCGTAACGCGCACACGCAGACTAGACGCAAACAACCCAAACGCAAACACTGACGGAAACAGTCGGCAAAGTTGAACTTGGTTCAACTTTGCCGACTGTCTGCGTTACTGTTTGCGTTGCTAGTTTGCGGCACTCCCCGCGTTTGTTACGTCTATATGGAAACCGGGCTTAACGTCGACAATCTTACGTCGGCCGCACATCAACTTATGGTCACCACTGTACTGTAACATCAGAGTAGCGGCGCAAGTTTGACGTCAATCAGACGTCAAACTATGGTCATTATTGTAACCCTTGTGACGTCGGTCTTGCGTAGGTCTTCGGACGTCAGTGTGACGTCATGTTATGGCCACCGTTGTGACGTCAGTACGTGTGGCGTCGCGCATGGCGTTTATCCAACCTTAACGGCAACATGTGGGCTCACGACGTGTTAAAGACGTCTTTTTTTTCAGTCGTTTTCGATTCGTGCGTCATAAAGTGGTCGTGACCAGATTTACCGTGTAAAAAGGCTAATTTGCTTCAGTTTTGGCAGTTGTTTTGATTTTTGTAAATGGGTTGTTGCTCGATAATAGGCAAATTGGCAATTGTTGGGGATGAACAAACTGAAAGTGGCGATCGAGTGATTAGAATTAAATTTGGTATTCGGTTAGTAGGTGTGTGCCAACCATGGGTTACAGGTTGCAGGTTTTGTGGAGCATAAATAGAAGTCGCGCATAAATATAATGTATGAGTAGTGTATAAGTAATGTGAGTAGTGTATGAGTAATGTATGAGTATCGATGAATATGTATAAGTAATGTATGAGTAATGTATGGGGCGTCAGGAAATAACGTCTTTTTGGCTTTGCATACGACCCCACAAAGACGTTAATAAGACGTCAATAAGACGTCAATAATTTACGTCTGCCGTTGAGCCAGCATTGAATTGACGTGGAAATAAGGTTGGGAATTGAGCGATATGACGTTTGTCCAACGTTAACGCCAACCTATAAACAACGTTGTGCCAACGTTATTCGGAAGTGCAACTTTACGTTGGAACAACGTCATTTTCTAACGTTGGTCCAACGTTTCTTCGTCAATTACTGACGTTGATCCAACGTTGGGCTAACGTTAGTCCAGATTCTGGACTATATTATTGCGATATTGGATCGTAGCGCGGCCGACTATAGAGGGCGGAATATCGATATTATTTGGACAGCGCATAATATAGTGAACTATTTATATCGCTCCATTGTTCCGAAGAGGGCTCCAGAATCTACAAGGCTTAGATATGGGTTGGATAGATTCTGTAGAAACCGGAACCCAAACGGAACCCGGAAGGCAAAAGGGGAGGGTGGGCGGGGAAACCGTAAAATCCATACATTTGCATGTGCGATCGTATAAGGGTACGAAAAAGAGAAATCCACTCACCCCACTGAAGTCGGGCCCCAACCTAGTGCAGCCCCGCGAACTCTGACCCGCTCTCGCCCAGCTAGAATCACGAATGACCTGTATTAATCTGTCGCCCTCATCGGCACGGCATGAGCGATATAAATAGTGAACTATTTATATCGCTCCATTGTTCCGAAGAGGGCTCCAGAATCTACAAGGCTTAGATATGGGTTGGATAGATTCTTGCCGAAACCACAGCCGATCGTCGACCTCGCCCTAAAATGCCCCTTTTCCACCCATTTCTAACCCCGACCCTAAACCCCAAATCCACTCCTACGGTAGTGATACAAGAAGACAAACCAACGAAATTTTCAAGATCTGCGTTTCCTTAATTTATTTCCTTATGGGTCAGTTAGCTGGCGCTCTATATTATGGAAATGCTCGTTGGACTTTGAAACCCGAGTTGAGCCCTCTGAAAAAACAGCCTGCTAGATCGGCGGCGGGTTGTTCATTCCGATCCTTCACGACGGCCTCCCGAAGTACCTGAACTGTTTGAGAGCGTCTAGATATTTTTTCCAAAGCGGTGTAGTGCTTGAAGGTCTTCCTTGAAGCCCATCTGCAATGGTCCATGACTTGCTCCTCTGAAGCGCCAAGGAGGCGTAGGGTGACTGCCACGCCCGCGCGGTTCCCGTGGGCCCTCAGCTGACTGTCGTCTGCGTCTGGTGAGGAGGAAAAGTAACCTCGTAGCCGCGCATTCGGTGCCGCACCAACAAAAGGCTTATTGAGAAGACGCCTGTGATCTTGTGTAGACGGTCGGAAGAGAAAACCATCTGCCAGGTTGTAACCGCACGACCGTGCCAGCTCTACTAAATTGTCTACTGCCTCTGCTGGATCCAAAACGGATTGGCCTATCAACTTTGGTACAATGATGAGGGAAGAGTCGGACTCTCTAATTGTCTTTCCGACCGTATGGTTGAACAGGAGATCGCCGCCCTCTATTCTTGAAATCTCACACGTCTTGGTCCTTCCTAAGTCTCCAGCCCTGTCGCCGGCCCACCACAGGCATAGAAAGAATGCTAAATCTCTTTGTAGCATATATCGCTGAATGAAAGGAGCCTTGCTATCTTCTAGGGATGACAGGCGTTTCCTTATCTCAGTCGACAGCCAGCGTAACTTATCCGAGAATATTGGAATAGACTGCTTTGGGGTAACGTGCGCCTCGGCCTGTTCTAGTCGAGTAGCTCTCAAATATCTTTGAACTCGCTGTGATATGCAAGGATTTCCCCACAAGGAGTCGGAACGCCAAACCTCTGTTCTGCCGACAGAATTATAGTATCCTCTGATCTGTCCAATATAGGAATCTACGGTACCGGCAGCCAAGCGACGCGGGCATTGGCAGGGGAAAACACCGTGCTTGCCTAAGTTTTCACATCCCAGGGCGTGAACTTGGGTCCTTCCTTTGGAATCTTTATCTACCAGGTAAGTGACGATATCCAGAGGCGTAGCCGAGCTCACGTCGGACCCACATGTGCGGTATCCGTCGCTATGGTGCTTGCGAATAAATTCTCCCAGAGATGCCACCAGCTGATTTTTCTGCTTGTCGTAAGCCCGCTTGTCCAGAAGGCCGTCTAGCGATTTTAACCTCGCCGATACCTCGTTATGCTGAAAAGGAAGGTGTAAAATTCCGTTAGCAATCGTATTCTAATGGAAACATGCTATGTCGGGCCCAGTACGCAGAGACAATGCCGATTTCAAAACCATCTGCAACCTGCGATGCAGTTTTAGACAGCCCCATAGCGACAGATGGACGCTGCCTGCCAAATCGCCTTGCACAATATAATCATTTGAAAGGAAGACCCAGTTCTCCTCGCTACATATCGCTCTCAAAGCCTCGTTGACGGTGGCAACAGAACGGTTTACTTCCACGAGCTCCGTTTGACAGAGCGATGACATGATGAAAATGGAGTCTGGAAACTCGGATTTTAGACGAGCCGCAGCTATGCGAAACACTCTTACTACCTCTTTGGCTCCTTCGCGGCAATCGGCCGACCTGCTGAGATCGTTGATGCCCCCATGCAAAACCACTGCGTCCTGTGAATGTCGGCGACATGCGGCGGCGGCCGCTCTACATAATGACGAGATCTTATGACCGCCGTTTGCAACGAGCCGCACATTTAGGCTCAGCGGCCAGCTGAATCCCTTCAGACCCTTAAACATAGAATCTGACATGATAAGCACGCCTTTCTGCTCGAGTGGAAGGCCTTCCATCTCCTTGTCTTGGCCCGGAAAGAAGCAATCGAAGGCCCATAGTTCAAAAGGCAGGCCCTGATGACTTGATACGTAACCTTTAGTTGACGGAACCTCGATGACCCCTGTCTGTCCAACCTCCGAAAGACGTACGGAACGGCGCACAAAGGAAAGTAAATGCGTCCACCATGGTCTCGGATGAGCGTACTTCGGAATCACCATCGTAACCTTTACATTTCCCCATTCTTGGAACAAGCGAATGAGAGAGGCGATCAATACAAATGGTGGGAACACATAAAGCTCTTCCCCAACAGGGCACTTTTGGGCAAAGACGTTGATTCCCGCTGAGCCGGGCGCTGGATCTCTTGAATAAAATTTCAGTGGGGACCCATCGAGTGCCTTCGGCACATTTGAAGGGAGCGCCATCAGGTCAAACGTAAAACCGCGAGGTCCACCTAACTCCCTCTGAAGAAATTCCCAGATTGGCTGAGATAACCGAGCGTCTGCTCTGGACATCTCTCTTGAAGGAGCATCTGCTGGATTCTGACTGGAAGGAACCCATGTTAACTGCAGCGTGAAGTTTGCCTCTAATGTGAGAGCGAAAATCAACTTCAAGACCCTTGCCAAAGCTACCGACTTTGCTCTGCCTCTGTGCCAGACTTCGCAAAGGACCAATGCATCAACCGTCACGTCGACACGCCTATCCCACAATGAATCTACGACCGACTGCAGAACAAAATATAGAGCTAGGGTCTCTTTCAAACATATGTCATCCAGCGCTATAATATCTTCGGGCCAGTAGTCGCCAAAACTCGTGTTTCCTGATAGGCCTGTCAGGACTCCCCCCCATCGAAAACCAGATGCATCCGAGCTGAGAGCCACGGACACATGGCGCTCTTTTTTCCAGGGTATGGGCTGGGAGAATGAATCCACAAAACGCCAGAAAAGTATCTCGGCCCGAACGTCTTGCGATAGCGGGGTAGGGGCGATGTCATCCAACTTTGACATGAAAGCGCAGCACTCCCTCACGAATAGAGATGCCGCTGGAAACACCAAAGCAAAGCTTTGACACTTCCCGACAAAGCGTTGAAGCTGCTTCAATGTCACCTGTTCTGTCAATAAAATACTTTCTCTCACCTCAGCAAAGGACACCTTTTTCTTTTCTGGGATCCAGAAGGACATCGTCCTTGAACAGATCCCCAGACCTAGATGTATGATGTTTGACGATGGATGCAGATGACTCTTCTTGAGATTGATGAAAAACCCCAATTGTGATTTCATGTAGCAAACCACGTAAAGTGATCTCAAAGCCCTGTCAAATGCTTCTTCGTCTGACACCACTCCCGAGCCCTGGATACGAGCAAAATGAAGAAGAGGGAGGAAAATATAAGGAATGCCAGGCAAACTACATCGGTTGTGTTGATAAGCGAGAACATTCGCCAACGAAACGGTCATCAATCCAAACTTCGGTGTGGATGCCACGGTTCTTTAGCCATGTGGAAAGGCAGGAACCGACGGTCGTGTAAACGAATGCACTATTCTTAAAGCCAAAGGGCAAGGCAGTGTCCACAAAATAATATCCGCCCCATTCGAAGCCACAAAACGTCTTTGAAGACTCCGACAGAAGAAGCTGCTTGTAGCCCTGTGCATCGTCGGTAGACGAAAAGCAACCATTTCTGTTAATGGATTTGGCGATTTCACCCAAGGGCACCAATTTAAAGGGTGTGTCTTTGCACCACAAATTTGGTCCTTTCATTGACAGAACTAGCCTTGGCTCTTTGGGCTCTACAGATAGAGCATTTACGCACCTCGGCGGAGGGACTTGGGCTGTCTTCCCCAAAAGCTGTACCGAGCCCTCAATGAGCCTCTTCGTTAATGTCTCGTTTATGAAAGGAACGAATTGGCGACACGACGGTGCGTTGACAAAATACATCTGAGGGGGCAAAGCGGAGTCAAAATGCCTGCCTCGGTATTCCCCTTTGAAATGTTGGAAAAAATCATGAATATCAAATCCTTCGCGCAGCCATTTAGCGACAACGGGACCATCTGCGGATTCTTTAAGAACCACATCCCAAAGATCCGCGTTCTCATTTAACGACCCGGCTATAAAACGCTCAGGATCCCTAAACCGTAGCGCTTGTAAATCTGGCAAGACACTACCTGAAATGACATCGCTGGGGTTCGGTGCGCCGACCCCGGGGGAACTCGCGAGCCTTCCAGATATGTTCACCCATCTGAGGTCGTCTTTCCCTCGTCTTGCTTTCTTGGCTGCAAAGGGATCAAAACACTCAACGGATGATCTTTCCCATGAGTGACTCTCCAGCGCCCTCAGATATCGCAAAAGTTCCTATCATTAAAATTTTATGAAAGCAGGAAAATCCATGTACATATGTATGCAGAAGAGGGAATGGTTAAGTGAAGAAAATGCTCTTTTAATACGCCAAACATTTTGTTACTATACACTTCTCTGTTTATTCATTCTTTCATTCATTCATTTTTTTATTTTTTATTTTTTTTGTTGTTTTTTGGCTAAAGTGAGACGTCAGTAGCCCGGTGATCCGGGTCTGGGCATCCACCATAGTAATTGCAAGCGTCCGCTGCCAAGCTTACGAAAAAAAACGCATTATACTATCTCTTTACAGTCGCGGGCCATGTGACCCCTCTTTTGACATCGGAAACAAGCGCCTGCACGTTTGGCCAAGCCCAAGCTTCCCCCGCCACGCTGCGGATTCCATCTGGATCGGAAACCCCGACGCAAGGGCCTAAAAACGCCGTCGTACGGCTCCGCACGCCCTCTAACGTCGGCCGGAGGAGCACTCAAGCCCAGATGTTTACGGGCAAATCTGAGACGCTTGTCCGAATCTTCTCCGGTAACCGATTTATAAATGTACATGGCGATACCGAGCACCTTGGACTCTACGTGCTTTGTGCACTCCGTGAGCAGATTTACATACATCTGCTTTTCCTTGATGTCGTCGGGGGTTAAGGGCGTGAACTCTTCTACATACTTTCTTAGCACCGACATCACGTACGCAACGTTGCGATCGTAGCCCGTTTCTGTACAAGCCTTCAGAAGCTCCAAACGCCTTGGCTTGTGGACCTCCAAAGCGGACTTGGCCTGCATTTAATAAAACAAACCAAATGCCCAACGTACTAATTACGGGCCAAAAACTGGCCATGAGGAAACATTTTCACCTAGACATGACGTCGGCCGCGCCGACGTAACACAGGGGGAGGGTGGGGTGGGTAACAATTCATCCCGTCTTATTTACATTTTGCCTGAGAACCCGACGTTCAACTTGATAAAGGATGCAACAAGATTCGACTTAAATCGAGCGGCCCGTGAAACGTTTCGGGGGAACTGATCCAAAACTAAGGACGCAGCGGACCGACCTGCCCTGATCCCAAACGGACGCAGTGGACCGACCGACCCATTTGGGAAACCCTGCCCCCTAAGCTTCGCACCTGCGGCCGGCCTCCGAGTCAAAAGCCGAGTACGATTTCCCCTCCCGAACTCTCTTTATAGGGAGCCATGCCAGCAGCAAAGGATATTGTTCGGAGCGGAATAGGCCTATTTGAAAATCCATACAAAATCCTGAAAATTATATTTCCCGTAACTTATCATTTTTCCTTGGGGGAACCCTGCCCCTTAACGCTCTGACGCGTGACCTCTCAATTTGGGCTTAACTAAATTCTCATGAGTCCCCCTGGGGGCCCCGGCCCCTTTTCGCGTTGAGGTCCGACCTCTTATTTAGGGTCTACTACAATCTCTCGGATCTCTTTAGGGGAACCCTGCCCCATTCACGCTCTGCGAAGCGTGACCCCTTAATTGGGCAACTGAATACTCCCATATCTCAATGGGGGCCCCGCCCCTTTTTGCTTTGAGGTCCGACCTCTGAATTGGGATTGCCATTTGTCACATCTTTGGGAACCCTGCCCCATAACCCTCCGAGGTCCCACCTCCGGATCTGGATTCGATAAGGCCATCCCACACCCTCTCTGTGGCCTCGCCCTTTCACATTCCGAGGTCCAATATTTAAATCTAAGCTTAAATAGTAATTTCCGTTATCTATGTAGGGGAACCCCTCCCTACCACACACCGAGGTTCGACGCCTGAATCTGAAATCTTAAGGCAATGTAACCAATATATCTCGGGGAAACTCTGCCCTTGCACACTCCTACCCCAGTCCGACCTCTAAATTCAAGTTATGGTTGCAATTTTCAGAACTCTGTCAGGGAAACCCCGCTTTCCACATTCCCAAGACCAACTCCTGAATTTTGCTTAATAACATTTTTCCATGCGGGGAACCAGAGATTAATACCCCAAGGTTCGCCAGGGGGCACCCCCACCCCTTACTTCATTTGCCGGCAAAATCATAGAACTGCTGGCAAATCACGGTGCCGTTGGCAAAATCGGGGAAAACCGAAAGAAGAGATGTCACCGACTATCAGCAATGCTATTGCGTCACTTGTAAACACTACGTGTATATGTCGGCACGATGCCCCACGAGAGCGCTCGAAAAATTCTGTCGGGCCAAACATTTTACCGTTGGCAAATTTTGTCGCTTCCCCCATTCGAAAGGGCTTAGCGACGCCGTTGTTCCTGCCCAGCATTTGGGCTGTAATAAAATTGACAAATCTTTTTTCAAGTAGCCTGTGCCCCTTCGCACTCCGAGGTCCAACCTCTGAATTCAAATACGAAATTGCAAATTTATTTGTTATTGATCTCACACGGGAAACCCAGCCCTTAGCCCTTCACGCTCATCCGAGGTCCGACCTCCGAATTGCAGCTAAAAAGAAACACGTTTTGATAATTTAAACACATTTTCACCTCAAGGGCCAACCTCTGCGCGTAAAACGAACGGGAATTTCAAATTTCTACCAGGGCACCCTGCCCACAGCGCCCGCGGGTGAGTCCCACCATTTTGTCTTTGTTTCTCTTCGTGTCTTTAACCTTTAGCGACACGCTTTGAGGTCCAACCTCGAGTACAAAATTCAAACTAGTATCAGGACCAATCGAGATTACAGTAATGTATCAGGGGGAACATTTCAAACATAATATTATTCACCTGCTGTGGCTCCGAGGTGGAAACTGCCTGCGCTGCTCCGTCGGTCGCAACGGGGGCCGGACGTGTGACCCCAGAAACGTTCGCCGCTGCCGTGTCAACCTCTTGAACATCTTGCTCTCCCTGCTGCGCAGTTTTCGGCTTCTTGACCGCTCTGCCGACGGACTGCTCGTCCAGTGGGCCTGCCTCCACCCGTGCCAGTAGCCGCTCGAAATTTCGCCGTTGACCTCCATTCGGAGCAAGGGCCAAAATGTGGTCGATCCATGGCTTGAGCAGGCCCAAGAGCTGGTCCACGTCGTCCCAGCCGTCCTTGCTCAGGGCGTCGAAAAATGTTGCTGAAATTCTGAAGGCTGAACAGAGTCCCTTAAAAGCGGGACTTGCCTGAGACTCCACGTCCCCGTAGGCGTCGGGTTTTTCCTGAAAAAGAGGATTGTCTGAAAACTAAAAGGCGAACACTAAAGGACGATTTCGCATTAATTCGGGAAAACTGCCGTGCTCGGACACCCATGATTTTCCTGATGACGGAAAAGGAGTATCAAATGGCGAAAAGATGAAAGCGCAAGAGCTTCAATGAAAACTAAATTTAAGGCTGCCCGAAGGGAACGAGAACTAGGGTGTCCGCGTATGGTTACCTTGCCGTTACTAATCTTAATACAGGGCCGACACCCTACGTAGACCTGCAGCTATTCCCTTTGTTGATACTTTGTTTTATTTTGTTTCGTTTCGTTTTATTTATTTGCTTTTTTTGTATTCTCATCGATCTTTAATATTTTATTTTACTCTACTGGCTGCCAGTACACCAAGGCACAGCTTGGAGTTATCGTTGGCCGAGATCAACCACCCCTACGCCATAACTAAGTGCTGCCTATGTTGGACTTTACCGAATAATTTGCATCTATAAAATACACCCATTTAGTTTTATATCGATACATTTTCCTTTCTATATAAGGTTACACCTACCTCCACAATATCGTATGCGATGTCCATGTCTCCGGCCGCATACAAAACTCCGAGAGCGTTGAAGAATGTATCGCAAAGGCGCTAAAATTTTCAACGGCACCGTAAACGTGCACGTAAAAGGCGTACTGCGCATGTCCTGTGAGCGCTAATGAATTGAACCAATCAGGCCGCACCGCGTCAGTCTGTCGACTGATAATTGGGCAGATACACGCGCCCTCAACCGAACCACACGCATTACGGGTAAATCCCAAAACCGCAAACTCTCATAAACAATAGACCGCCAAAGTAAAACGTCACACTCAGTATGTGGCCATGGTTATTTGGTCCAAACCAAAACCTGTGAACCACTTCTCTGCGCTTCACACAAATGGAAGCTTCAGATTACCAGCGATTACTTAGACGTAACCACCGTAGCAACGACGTCACACTTTGGCAGTCCACTGGAACGAATTTACCAGTCGGACCTTACACGCATGAGCCATCGTGCACCAAACATATAGTGCCACTCGGAAGAATAATACAAGCTTCCCTAGACAATCTAGAAAAGCTCCTTTCCCAATAAGAAGGGTCTTCATTTGAATTCCTTAAAACGATACGCAACGAATCATTTATGGGAGAGTTGTGACGTCCGAGAACTGTATTCTTACTGGATTTTAAAACCTTTCTCACTACACCTTACCGGTAAAATCCTTCGAACAAAATCTTTATTCCCGAAATACCATTGACAGTAACCCGTACACTCTCTCGATCTACCGGGCCCCGGCCCCGTGTCTTTCCTTCTTCCATGGTCCAACCATGCATGAAACGAATTATCGCCAGCACAGCTCACGTCCTACCCAGCTGGCGAGCTGCTAGAATCACGAATGACCTGTATTAATCTGTCGCCCTCATCGGCACGGCATGAGCGATATAAATAGTCCAGAACTTAACCTCCAATTCCCCGCTGGGGTCAAAGGTCAATCGAGCTCATAAATATTCATTCACGTCGCGGTGTTCGATACCGCGATATCGATATCTGCAGCGCAGCATGCATGTACGTGTGCGCAAACTGCATACGAGTACTGTACTGTACACATTGCGCGTATTGCATGCAGTGTGTATGTGACTCAGCTCATGCAGCGAGAATAGAGATATAGCTAGCACGAACGTTTTAATGGCTAGGTCACTTTGGGGGTAGGGGGACTGGTGTACCTGGGAGGTTTACTGTGAGGGGGGTGCGAGTGATTGGGTGGGGTCCTACATGGAAAAACAACATTTGGATAGCTTATTCCTTGCTGTGCCATTTATTTCAGTTTCATGCTAAAAGTGCAAAAAAAACGAAAATAATATAAAAACCAACTGTTCTTGTTTATCCTTTTCTTGAAGTTCAACATGTACATGTACAATGTAGTAGCAGATCTAATATTTTTGTGGCCCGCCGGGTGGGAGCTTCAGATAAAGACATGTTTTGCAATGCACAAAATAATTAAGCAGGTACACAACTCAGCAAAATAAGTTCTCGGTAGTCTTATTTAAATTAATATTTGACACAAGAGTCACCTAGTAATGGGATTATGACCTGAACATTCATTTAACAAGGACATGGGGTGTGAAACAAAACTGCAATTAAGTGAGCAGTCCATTGAATCCATTCCTTCAAATTTGGAAGTCTCATGTATCTGTCTGATTAACTTGTGAAGCACAAAACTAATCAAATTATCATGAGGATGCTTGATTTGAGGGTTTTCATTAACATAATGCACTCTTTCAACCAGGGATTGGACATTTAACGCGTTAACCGGGGAAAAAATTAAAAACCATTTTGCCGAACGTTTAAACGAAACCCAATTTTAAAGAATTTACAATAGTTTTCAAAGGTTCTTTGTATTTACTTCATGAAATTGAAATAAATGTATATGGAGTCGTAGTAAAATTGTCACCCGATAAAGATTCAATGATATTTTGGGGGCCTGGGGTATTGTGTGCATTGCAAATGCACCTATAAAGTAAAACAACACCAACAACTTTGGTGTCGGCTGAACGGTTAACCGGTTAACCGACACTGGAAAGAATTGCAAACCGGTTTCTGAATTAACCGTAAATGCCCATCCCTACTTTTAATAGATGGGAATGTTAATCTACAAAAAAATAGAAATTATTCATCTTTCAGTTGCAATTTTTAATAAAACTGAATTCAGTGTGACATACATCAAGATTTTAAAAATGCATTCTGAATTAAGACTGAGTTACACACTTGAGTTTATTTGTGTTAAATCCTTCAATTCCATTTGCATGATCCAGTATTTTTGAAGGGACCTTTCAGATAACATACATTTTTTTGCAATGTGCAAATAAGCAGGCACACAATTTACAGGAAATGTTTCCCTCCTGTAGAAAAAAATTCCAGGCCGGGGGACTTCATGACTATGCCACCTCAATACAAACTCAACAAAATAAGTTCCCAGACATTTATTCAAGTTCAAACATTTCAAATTAGGCCTAATATAGTTGATACAACAATCCTCAGCCAGTATAATTGCCTAGGTAGGCCTATATGACCTGAACATTCATTTAAAAATGGCATGGGGTGTGAAACAAAACTGCAAGTGAGCACTTCAAATTTAGAAGTCTCATATTTTTCAGTGTCTAAACATGTGAAACACAAAACTAATCAATTATGAGTATTCTTGAATTGCAATGAGGATTTTCATTAACAGTGTACTTTCAAAAGAATGGAATGTTAATCTGCAAAACAAGAAATTATTAATCTTTCAGTTGCAATTTTTAACAAAACTGAATTCCTGAATTCAGTAGGAGTACAAGATTCAAAAACATGCATTCTGAGCTACACAACTGCAATAAATGAGCTACACACATGAGTTTCATTACAGTGTTCAATTTGCCTTTCACACTAATTTTTCAATGTAACCTGCAGCCATGCACAGAATGTTTATATACGTGCTGCTGCAGAGGATTACTGTCTGTTAATGAAATATGAACAATTTCTGCATCTGCCGTAATTAAATTTGGAGCAAAATTACTTTGTAGACAACAAAATATATCAGTGTAGAATTAATGCAGCTTTGCACAGATCAGGAAGTTGTAAAAATTGCCCCTTTTTTGCACAGGAATTTCTCCAAAAAGCTGCAGATCAAATCAGAAAGGTATAGGCCTATGCCGCATTTTTGTGCTAAGCAACGCCATGAAATTGGCCCCTGATGACTGGAATCTACGCATGAGGTATATAATACTTGTTATATACCTCATGCGTAGATTCCAGTCATCTGATTGGTTAAAAGTGGGGGCATTGAATCGGCTAGACCCGGCGCG
This sequence comes from Henricia sp. BOLD:AAB3569, assembly GCA_037783545.1. Lineage (NCBI taxonomy): Eukaryota > Metazoa > Echinodermata > Asteroidea > Spinulosida > Echinasteridae > Henricia > Henricia sp. BOLD:AAB3569. The sequence goes on along the minus strand of JBBELK010000366.1, from coordinate 3,246 downwards.
TATATGCCCACCGGTCAATAGTCTTTGCCATGCCCCGGGCATAGTCATTTAGCGGGTCCCGGACGCGCGCATTACATGTGTTAGCATAGCTATAGCTGTGCACCAACTATGCAGCTGTGCGCTTCACGTAAACATTCATCAGGACGGTAATGGCGGAATCTCGACGTCATTTTGTCGTCTGTCGTAGATGATGAAGTCCTTAAGAAAGTAAGAGAAGTGGCCTACAGTGAAAACTGTGTCAGGTGAAATGTGCTACTAAAGTGCCAGGTGATTATGCTACAATGTTTGCTGTAAATATACAACTTTTCCGCCGTAGACCAGCTTCCGAAATCGAAACGCGAAGGACCACTGTCATGACTGTATATGCTGTCTCGTTACTTTTAACCAACCAGATGACAAAAATCTACACATTCGGTATATAAAACAAATATTGACTGCTGTTTATTCGGGTCATGGTTAAGATTATAGGCCCTCGGTGATCTCGAAGCCATGACTATGCCCCTCGGCTTCCGCCTCGGGGCATAGTCATGGCTTCGAGATCACCTTGGGCCTATAATCTTAACCATGCCCCTCATTGCAGTCAATATTTGTATATTATAACCCGGGTAATAACGGGTAAAATGCCCAGTGGGTTGTGACTAAAGCATGAAACTTTGTACAATGCTATAGTTCATACTTTGAACGTCAATTTAAGACATGGACGAGGCATTGCTGATATGACCTCTGAGGTCAGTGAGAGGTCAATGCACTTTTGGTGCACAAACAAGCATAATTTTTATATATGCATGTATAGGGCATATATGGTTACTCGTTATCTACGATGATCGTAGTTTGAAAAAATATGACAGAGTTTCCTTTTTTTAAATTCTAGACGCAATTAAAGAACATAAAATAGACTCAGAGAGTGTACTGGATTTATTTTAATGTCCATCTGAAGGGATTATATAGGTTTGTAACCTCGTACATGAAATAGCTATGCCTATACGCGGTTAAAAAAGAAATCCAATTATAGCATATACTTTGATCAAAAGATATGGAGTAGGCCGATAGATGTAGCTTATATAATTTATCGGTCAGTAACGTGTACGTGTTATCACCTGACTATGTACGAACACCTCTGAACAAGGCTGATCATGACTGCACCCCGTTTACACTCGAATCGCCTCAGTTGCCGAATCGAACTCCGCAATTTCCAAAAAGGGGAGTTGAAGCCGGGTAGGCACTAAGTGTAAACGCAAAAGGTGAATTGAAAAAGGCGGACCAGACCCGGGTCTGATTCGCCTTTATCAAGTCACCTTTGGGGTAGGGTTGAACCCCGCAATTGCGGGGTTGAACCCTGCAATCGTCAAGGTCGCTTGTAGTGTAAACGCTACCCGAATACAGATTCGGCAATTTGAGTTTCCTTGGGGCGGTGCCCGCATTTTTTGTAGTAGTCTTAATTGACCAATCTGGCACTAGTGCAGCAACACCTAACAGCTCACGCATGCGCTGCAGTTACATTTAGTGGTGACTTTTGCGGTTTCTGAAGCGAGTTGAAGCGATTTGGGGTGTAGTGTAAACGCGGCAAATGTTCAGTTTTGTGGTCGCAATAAAAATGTTGGATCTGTATCCACCTTTGCCGATTCGAGTGTAAACGCTGCACTTTACTGCTGTTTCTGAAACGCGCGATTCATTCCACGCTGGTTCAATCAGTTAGAAAACTTAACAAAATGGGTTGTCTGAGATCTTCATGATTTTCTAAGAACATGCAGGAAATGTCACATTTCTTGCAACTTTGTTCCGACGAACTTTGTTCCTGACCAGCGGGTCCAATTGGACCTAGAGGCCGAAGTCAATGGAAACATCTTGAACAACGATTCCAAATCCAGAGCAGGGACTAAAATAAAACAGCAGTGCAGTACATAGTGTTATGCCCATGACTGAAAATAAATGATGTTTTAACCACCCCTTCCGGGTTCAATTCTGTTGTGCACAATCTAGATTAATTCTAGCAATCTGCATGGATGGATTCTGGATCAGGCAGGAAAGAGCTGCCCAAAACTTTTTTAAGCAGATGACTCTCGAAAGCACTTGGTGAGGACTCAGAGGGCCAGGATGCGGTCTAAGGTGGATCTCTTCGGATCCAGCAGCTGCTGCATGGTGCACCCGATTGAGAAGCACGGCGCGCAAAGATCAGCTTGCCCGGAACCGAGAGGAGGGTCACGCCCCTGTAGTGACTGCACTCTCGAATGTCACCATTCCCCTTCCAGCATTAGGACAATAATGCCCTTCCCCCAGTCAGATGGGATGACACCCGAGTTCCAGACGGAACAGATGAGAGTGTGCAGCAACCACAGGAGATGCCTCGCCGCCCGCCTTGAGCATCTCCGCGTAGACGCCGCAGACACCTGGTGCCTTGCCGTCCTTATAGCTGACCCTGAGCCTTCAAACTTACTCGAGGCTCGGTTGGTCGCAGCTCACTGGCGGTTCGGCAGCTAGGGGCTCGTCTCCATCCGCAGGGATTTCGCAGCCAGGCGGGTCAGCACTCCTCAAAGTATCTGGCCCAACGTTCCTTAATGGTACACTCCCCCGGTCAGGAGCTCGCCGTCAGCCGCGCGTACGTCAGGCTTCTAACAGAGGCACCCACGAGAGCGCAGTTTCCAGATTGCCCCGTGGGCCGGCTGGGAGTCGCTTGTACTTAAGTGGCTCTAGACCGTCCCACAGAGATCCCGACTCTGGCCTGCAGGTCACAACGCATCGTCGAAGCGCTTCGCGACGCAGCTTCCTGTGCTGTCCAGTCTTGCCGTAGAGCCTCACCCTTCAGCTCTTATTGACGATTTCAGCAGTTTCCCCGCAGCTTTAGGGTAGCTACCAGCAGCCTATGGTCAGTGGTGAAGAACTGGGCACCCCTGTACACGCGGAAGTTCTCGATCAGCCTCTAGCACCCGACCCCAAGATCATGATCGATCTCCTTCCTGGTGAAACCATCGTTGGAATACCAAGTCCAGCGACGCCAGTCCGATCTCTGGAACCACGATCCAGCTATCGTCAACCCTCGACTTACTGTAAAGTCAAGCAGCATTGAGGAGCTTTCACCACGTGATCCAGAGCCGTGATGACCGATACATATGGCTCGTATAACCATCTCTGGATGTGCCAGTGGTAGCATTAAAGTCACCGAGAAGGACCAACGTATCCCCCTTGGGTACCGCATCCACCCGGAGTGGAGTTGGGCACAGAATGCCTCCATCATGGAGTGAATACTAT